>CM070069.1:24660787-25860787 GCA_036320875.1 Cotoneaster glaucophyllus | reverse complement strand
ACACAGTCAATTCCACTTAACCAGTGTGAATGGAACCCTATAGCCACCATTTCAGCCCGAGAGTAAAATTGATGCCCGACAGCAATACCTATTTACATTAAGCAAAGTATCTTTTGAATAATGGTCCTCCTAATGATCAAGCATAAGAAACGAGCCAACATTCTCTCAGTGTACCCAACTAAAACAAGATAGCACTAAAAAGGTTAACATGTGATTCAACCAGCAAAGCAATAACAACGAACCCGGAAGATGACCAATTTTCTTTTCAGGGAATAAAATTTGATTCTTCTTCAGCATCTGTCGTAATCAAAATGACAAAACCAAAACAAAAAGCACAAAAAATCGTCACAGTTAGCATAAAAATAGAGGGGTTAAAACCTTAAAATGCCAGGTTACTATATGTTTCTGAAAGGATATAACATGTGGTTACTACTAAAAACCAGACATTATGATAATTCTGATGCTTATGAGGGTATACACAAATAACAAAAACAGATGTAGGTGTTCACTTGAATGCCAGAAGAAACAAGGTTTCCTCACAATTTATAAACTAAATATGAAAAGGAATTCTTAGTACTCTCTACAATAATGAATTACAACAGGACATAATAAAAGTCTGATAAACAGCTTCAGCATTCTTTGAAACCGCAAAAAAGGAATTGGAAATTAACTCTAGAATACATTCGTAACTTCTGGTCTTAAATTTCATAGAAATATTACGTGTATCAGAACTACACGTAGCACAGAACTCACCTCAGAAAGTGCCTTCAGATCAGGTCTCTTGGACTGCTTCTTAGGTTCATCATTCTTCTGCAACAGATTTTTACATATGATAGTGTGATCAGTGGTGTCTAACTCCTACACTTGATAGATAATAATCATGTTCTGAATCTACATATAGGACCTAAATTAACTCATAAGCTACATTCTTATCAGATTCCTTGGAAGGACTCATCGAAGGCCCCTTGGGAGGTTTTTTGGAAGGACTACCATTTTGCAAATGTTTGTCAAACTAAAATAAATAAAAATCGAAAGGAACTTTCAAGCATCCAAGACATGCTATAAGGTTCATACAACTTATTTTCTCTTGACCCTCGCTATCATTACCGCTTCCTTCTCTCTACAATATAATATGGGAAAAGATACTAACCTCAGGCCTACGGCATCTTTTCTCCTCTTCCTGCAGAAAAGCAACAAACTTGTGGAAGTACTTGCAGGGAACTTGCATTTGTCAATTTTCGAAAAATAAGACCCAAATAAAATCCTTTATAAAGAGTAGATTTTCAACGAGTCCACCTTTTAAATAGCATATAATCATCGTCAAAACCCATTACAGTATAATATCACAATAAAAATCAACAGCCTAGAATCCCTCGAAACAGGGCACAAAACAGTGCTCTAAAGATTTCTCCTCGAACTTAAAACCATATAAATATCAACCTAATTCAAACAAGTTGCTTAACCAAAAAATCGCAAATGCAGATGTGGGTTAGGCCAGTTGGGGAGAGCCGTGTGCCGGCCCCCTTGCACCCAAGTTCAAATCCCCATACCAGTGAATCAATTAATTTACAATAACGTCTTGTCCAATGACATTGAACACATGTGATGAAATCCATACCTGAACATAGTGAAGGTAATGCAAATTGAAAACTCGGAGTGTCTCCCTCACGCGAGCAGTGTAGCTCACTCCGTTCCCATCAGTCAAAGGCAAATCAGCACCGGTATACCAACTCCAATCCACACAATCCTTGCCCTCGCCGCTCTCCAGTATCACTTTTCCCTTGCTCGGTTCCGCTTCGGGCTTAGAACTCTGCGCCGGCGATTTAGGGGGTTTCGCAACCTTGGTCCTCTTGGTCCTGACTACGTCGTTCTCGGACTCATCTGCCGTCCGTTTCGGGCTCCCGTAAAATGGCCGCTTCTCCGCCGGAACGTTCTGCAGCCGGGGGCTAACCCTGCGATGAGCGGCGGAATTGTTCAGTTCACCCATCGATTTGCTCTTTCCACCACCAAAATCTGCAACAAAACATACAGAAAATAGTGAATAAATAATTAGGAATCAAGATTTCGGGACGAAAGGAGAGTGAGATCGACGGCGAGAATCGCACCGACCGGACGACGGAGGGATTTGGAGCGGAGCGATAAACTCGGGGAAGACAGAGAGTTCAGAGAGAATGAGAATACTCGGGGTTCGAGAAGTCGCTAGGGTTTTGAAAATAAAGAGACGTTGTCGGAGTACAGACCGAAAGTGGGAAGTTTAAAATATCGACAAAGGCGGGAAACTGTACAGGTTCAGAGTAATTGGAGATATAATTGAACCGCCAATTCTGAAATTAAGGCTGGAAACGACCGGTCGTTTAATTTAAGAGACTAGTCCAACTAGGCAAAAATAATTGTTTCAGATATGTCCACCGTACCATAATTGGTAGAGTTGACAATCTGTTTTGGTGATGATTATGGGCTCTTTTGGTAATATTTGGATTTTGATTTTTTTGTTTAAGAGTTTGAATTCGAGACGCAATAAATTGAAAATAAACAATTCAATCATTAGGACAATGTGTATGATCTATTCATTTATTTTTGACATTGCCACTAAACCACTATCACCATCACTACCACCACTGCCATAAATCACAACTCTCCAATACCACCACACGTCTAAGGGTGATGGAACAACTAGTCAACACATGCGACGTTTCACTAAGAAATTAAGTTCGACCTAAATTGCCTCTTTTCATTTTGGCTTGTCAAATCGACATTGCAGTTTAAAAACAAATCTTGGTTCGATGTCGTCACTCTTTACTATTTCGACGACCATCGCATAAACAAATATATCATCGATGATGATCTCATTTTATTTCCACATGGGATCGCACGTCTCAGGTTCTACGTCCAAGACATTCCCATAATCCATAACAATGTCAAATCGAACGAACTAGGTAGCAACAAAAGGACCATAGCCAAGACCGGCCCCGGCTCGTGGCTACCAGGGCAAGAGTCAAGGCCCAAACCAAAGGGAGCACCAAATCTTTTTCAAGCCCAAGTAAATATATGTTGATAAATAAAAAGTAAATAGAAAACAAATCTGACGTTGTTGTCCACTCATTCATTTTCTGTTTTTTTTTTTTAATCTCTGTTGGCAATTTTATTTCCAGGTTGTGTTGATGCTTTTGTACTGTTGTTCAACTTGTTTAGATAGATATAAGTGTATTGAAATCCCCGGCAAGTTTGATTGTTCATTTGAGGATAGGTTTTTTTTTGTGCGGGAAACTCTTTTCCTTCGATCGGGTTGAAATCCCTGGCAAGGTTTTTATCGATGTGCGTTTGGTACGTGGGATGGGACGGAACGGGACGAGGAGTTCCGTCCCGCGTTTGGTACGCCAAAAAACCGTGGAACGGGTTGTCCCATGGGACGAAATTTGGCTGATTTTTCGTTCCACCTCTCTCTCCTGGAACGACCCGTTCCACATCCGTGAAACACAAATTTATAACATTTTAAGACAAAAATTTTCCTTATTTTTTTTCAATATATACATCATCCGTTCCGTCCAGTCCCGTCTGCGTACCAAACGGTACCTAATGCGCACTATCCTCAGTTTGTACGTATTCTAAGCTCTTTAATGAATATCGTACTTTTGCTCAAAAGATATAAGTGTATTGAAATTCATAATTATAATAACTTACTTAAAAATAAATTATTAATGATTAATGAATAAGCATGATTTTCCAGTTTTGATATAATGTGAATTTCTAACCCTGCCTACAAGTGCACAAAAAGATTTTGTATAATCTCTATAATTTTATTACATTCAAAAATTTTGTTGTTGCTACTTTTTATTTTTTAAATTGTTATTGCTTTTAATTTGACAACTATATTGCTTTGTAAATTTACATTTGGGACTTTTGGATTGAATTTGGAATTCAAAATTCAGGTTTTATCGTTCTTTTTTCTTAAGGGAAAAGGTGTCATTTTGTAGTTTGGGTCTTGATGTATAGTGTGTGGCTCACCTAATCTCTTATGGTATGGCTAAGTTTTCCCTTTCAATTGCAATTTTTTTAATCAACATATAATATTGCCTAATTCTATAATTAACAAAGAGTAATGCTAGGTAGACTAATTTTTTAAGCAAAATTTGTAAATCATGTAATGTGTCACCAATAGGAAATAATGATCGCGATCAACAAGCATAATTTGCAATGAGATCGCAACAACGATCACGACCTAGCGAAGATCAAGCATCAACCTGCAACAATCGTGACCCACAACGAAAATCAAGCATCAATCTGCGACCCGCATGCTGCAACAACGATCTATGTTGGCAATATTCACATCAGAGTGCCATGTCATCAAGAGTTTGTTGAAAGGTTGTTAGATAAAGTTGGTTATTGCTGTTATGCTTGTTATATCTATTAGCTTTGGAGCTAAACTTTGTACTCTATATAACTGAGTGATAAATCATATTGTAATTCATTCAAGTCTTTTGATAATAAAGATCATTTCATTTCTTCTCTGTTGGCTCTCTAGCTCTTCATCCTCTCAATTCTTCACTGCTCTTTAATTTTTCCAATGTAGTTAACATGGTATCAGAGCCACCAGGCTCACGTCATTGATTCTGGTGGTTCCGTATTTTTTATTTTTTTTAGATTTCATTTTCTCTTTAGATTTTCTTGAATTTTTCGTCAAGTTCTTCGGTGTTTCCTTCTTCTCTTTTGATCCCCGAGTCGGAGAAGGAAGCAGAATCAATTTCTTACTCAATTTTGTGGATGCAAATCGGCTGGGAATGAGCGTTCTTGTGGAGATCTTGGCATCACCAGCATGTTGCAGGCGGCTCTGTTTCTTGAAGGCCTGAGTTACTTGCTCAGTTTGATCTCTGCAAATCACCTCTCGGGAAGCATAATCACTTGGCGATTTGATATGGGTTCATCTTTTTCAAGGGAAGTACAGAAATTGCAACCCAGAGGATGACATCAACAACTTAATCTACATAGAGATCGCCGAATGGCAACCGTTGATTATTTCATACGAAATTTTGTTCTTGCCGGGTTCCAAGAGAAATATGGGTCTCGTTCCTAGGTGGTACTACATCTGCTGTGTTAGATTGAATGGTCGATGATTTCTGGTGTTTCTCTGGGCGCTTTTCGATCAAGAACTGAAGATTCAGGTTTCATCTTTCTTTATGCACTCCAACTGTTTGTTTGATTGTCTCAGTGAGGAATTCTGCATTAATTCTTGTATTAAGGCCGATAGCCATTTACTGATTTAGAAGAATATGAAGGCCGGTTGCCATTTATTCTAAGTGAAAGATTGATTCTTTGACTGAATATTGTTGGGTATTTTACACTCAAGAATGCCGATTGCCAAGAGTGCACTATCATTACTTGATTGATCAGCAAATGAAGGCCAATTGCCATTGCTGAAAGATTGGTTTTTTGATTGATTGTTGGGTATTCTTTGATTGTTTGTTGGGATAAAGAGGGCGATAGCCATTTCCCTTTTATGTTTCCTCCACAAGGCCGATAGCCGGAGTGAAAAGTTATGTCTCAGATATTGTGTGTTACTCCTTAAAGGCCGATTGCCGGAGTAAAGTTCTTGAAAAGTTTTGTTTGTTGTTATTGTGTGCAACTCCATTAAGGCCGATTGCCGGAGTGTAGTTCTTGTTCCCTGTTGCAGAGAGTGGTGAAGTTTTGCCATGTTAGATATCACAAAATGTCTCTATGATGCTATATCAAGATTGGAGAAGGCAGCAAAGCAGGGGAGTGCCATTGCTGCTGCGGTTGAAGGAGTTGAACGACAAATGGGAGCCAATTTTTTTTGCTCCATATGCTTTTCTAGAAACTTTGAGGGATCGAATGTTCAAGCCATCCTTGTTAACCATCATTGGTGAAAATACAAAGGTTGCCATAGTTTCCCCATCGGATCCTGTCTATGTTGCAGCAAAAATGATGCGGGAGTTGTAGGTTAATTCAATTATAATTGTAATGGGCAACAAGATTCTGGGGATACTAACTTCCAAGGATATCCTTATGCGAGTTGTGGCGCAAAATCTCTCTCCTGAGTTGACTTTGGTGGAAAAGAGATGGATGCATTACTGCCTATGTGGATGTTCTGCAGATAACTCATGCGGCAATATCTATGGTTGAAAATAGCTCAGGAACTGTTAATGATATGGCAAACACAATGATGCAAAAATTCTAGGATTCAGCACTTGCTTTGGAGCCACCTGATGATTGCGATACTCAAAGTGAAATGTCTGCATTGATGGCATCTGATGGGGCAGATGGAAAGTTTTCTTATCCTTCTCTTGGTCTTGGAAATTCATTTGCCTTCAAATTTGAAGATCTTAGGGCTAGGAGTACATCGACAAGAAGGATTTCATTGTTCTGCATTTCTCAAGCACTCATACAATCTCAAATTGGAAATCCCAGTTGAGATTGAGGGGGGATGTTGGCAATATTCACATCAGAGTGCCATGTCATCAAGAGTTTGTTGAAAGGTTGTTAGATAGAGTTGGTTATTGCTGTTATGCTTGTTATATCTGTTAGCTTTGGAGCTAAACTTTGTACTCTATATAACTGAGTGATAAATCATATTGTAATTCATTCAAGTCTTTTGATAATAAAGATCATTTCATTTATTCTCTGTTGGCTCTCTAGCTCTTCATCCTCTCAATTCTTCACTGCTCTTTAATTTTTCCAATGTAGTTAACAGATCTGACAACCCTCGTAGCTCTCTCCCAATCTGAGAGATAGAGAAAGAAGAAGAAGAGGCGTGAGTGCGATTGGACTTGGAACCCACCTAGAGAGATGGGTTACAAACCCTTTGTTATCATGGATTTGAATCTAAAATACGAATCTCATCCGTGATGTTGTTGTTGTTGTTGTTTTTTTTTTTTTTTTTTTAAAACTGAAACTGGGATTAACCAGGGCACAACGGCCATCAAGAACAACGAAAGCCAACGAAGGCTGACAAAGGATAGTACAAGCATCGACATCACGAGATTACACACAGACACAACCACAATTGGCAGAAATGTCATCCCATAAAACAAGACAAAAGCTACATAGTCGGGGGGCAAGGAAGACCATCCTTGTTCAAAATTCTCACAAGGGAAGATGAAGGTCTTTCGACCCAAGCCAAGTCACGCATCTTCGGTGTGAAGTTTGAAGCAACTAAGTCGTCCTCAACATTTGCTGATCTTGGAACCCAAGACCAGAAACAGGATTGGAAAGTCGTCCCCACCACACGAATTCGACTAAGAATTGGGAAGATTTCCCAAGCACAGCCCATTGAACAATTAGTAAAAAAGGTGATGACATTCTTTGAATCCGACACAATCACCACCCGAGCCAAATTCAACTCTTGTACATCTCCTTCTAAACAGATGAGCTTTTGTTGCAATAGCCCCATTTGTACATCTCCAAACAAAATTCTCAATTATGGGGGGAACCTTTCAACTCCATATTCCACTCCACACCACATTCTCAATAGAACAAAAGGAGGATGGACGACCAAACCGCCCCCTTGGGGATGGTCTATGAACCCACATGTAACCAGATTTTACTGAGTATATGCCATTTTTTGCTACGGGCCAAATAAGCCGATCCGGGGCTTGCAAGTCCCCTACCTAAAGCATGGCAATGGCATTCCCCTCAACCTCAGAGACGATATCCATGATGACATCTAACCTCCACGACCTAGAAATCGAATCAATTATCTCAGCCACCACCTGTGATCTATCCACCTCCACCCCCCTCTCCGGTGGGGTTTGGATGCCCATTCAGCACACCAGGGACCCAATTATCTTCCCAAATCCTAATTGAGTTTCCACTCATAACCTGCCATCTAGTCCCCCGAATAATGAGGTGCCTTCCTTCCAGCAAGCTTGACCACGCCCATGACGCCCGCCCCCTGCTTGCCATTAAGGAACGAGTCATGAGGGAAGTACCGGTCCTTCAACACTCTTGCCCATAAAGAATCCGGTTCATGGATTAGACACCAACACTGCTTGGTGAGAAACGCAGTGTTAAAATCCATCAAGTTTCGAAAACCCATCCCACCATCACCTTTTGCATAACCCTTTTCTTCCCAATTCACCCAGTGAATGCCCCTCTCTTTATTTATGTTTCCCCGCCAAAACTTAGCAAGGACAACGTCAATCTCTCTACAAAGACGAGCCGGAAGCTGGAAAACATTCATCAGATATGTTGGAACCGCCTGAGCAACTGCATTGATAAGCACTTCGCGACCAGCATGAGAAATAAATTGTTGCTTCCACCCCATTACTTTTGCTAAAACCCTATCATTTATGTACGCAAGAGCATCGCCCTTCGACCGACCCCAAATCGTAGGAATGCCCAAATATACCCCCGAATCATCAACCTGTGGCATATCAAGAGTATCACACAAAGCATGAGCAAGCATCGTAGGAGCATTGGCACTAAAATAAACAGTAGACTTCTGCAAGGTGACTTGTTGCCCAGAGGCATGGCAGTAATCTGTGATGTTGTTTAGGCGCATCAAATAAGAGTTGAGACTCAAATTTATTTTAATTGATCATATATAATCCCAACTGGCCCATCAAATGGGATCACGTTGAACAGATCAACACGTGTATGAGTTGAACACAACAAAATTGCCTGACCCAAACCAAGTTTTATTTCACATTGTTTTCGAGGAGCATTGCCACCAAAATTGCACCCTTCAATTTTTTAAAATCAATCTTCATTGTTTATTTTTCATACAACTCAGTAGTTGCGGGCTGTAAAAAAAGAATTGCTTAGATAGAATAACAAAGTGTATAAGGCACTCTTAATTCCAATAAGTCACTCTTAATCTATGCATACAAAATCACAGATACAGATTGCCGACTGCGGATTGACAAGATCATTTAATTGTCTATTTTAAAAAATAAAACAAGAGCTGCCTCCCACTCAGTGGCTCTTGCAACAAAACAATGTCCTTATATAAATCAATAACGCACGTGAAAGTAAATATAGGGGAGAATCTCATAGGGTGGCTAAAACCATGTAGCCACAAGACTATATTTGTCATTATATATCGTGCGATCAGTTTTTATTATGTACTATTTATATTCAATTTTAAATAAAAAAAAATTTATCATAATTTATAATCGCACGATATACAATGAAATGATGTGATTGAAAGATTCTTAGAATCCTCACAAAGAGGATCCGGCGAGGAACCTCCTGGCTCTAAGCAATCAAAATCTATGATTGCACCCACATCCACATGTCTTTCAATAATCATTCTCTCTAGTTTATGCTTTCTTTTTTTTAATCCCTTAATTATTTGTTTAATTTAGCTGTTTAACCCCTTTCTTCCGGCGGACAGTTTATGTTCCTTAATTGTAGTCTAATCTCTTTGACAAAAAAAATAAAAATAAAATTGTAGTCTAATCTCCAGACAAAACATCTCGCATTCTTGCTGTCCCTGTTTAAGGCAGGCATTTTTTGGGTGTGGATGAGCTAAGCAGACATATGCCTTTAATTGAGCATATATAGTCTTCTTAGTACAATCATATTTATCTTTTTTTTTATTCAAATACATGCTGCTCCGATATCGCATGAAGTTGTAACCAATGTCTTAAAAATCGATATTATCGGCGATATTTCGCCGATAATATCGTTTTTTTGACCGGACGATATTTTTTTAAGTTAAATTAAAATATCTTTAAAATATCGCGATAATATCGCTAATATCGATAATATCGTGATATTAGCGATATTATCGCCGGGGAGGTGAGAAATTGAGAACGGTGATGGTGCTCGGATCTGATGGTGCAGTGGTCGCCGCCGCCGGGAGGTGAGAATGGTGATGGTGCACGGCGGAGTTGTAGAGAAGAGCTGGGGGGGGGGGGGGAGAACCAGAGAAGGATCGAGAGTAGACTGAGGGAGAACTTCTCCGGCTCGATGGTGCTGAATCGATGGTGGGGAGAGTAGACTGTGGGGAGAAGGATCCACAGGTGGTGAATCGATGGTGCTCGGCGGAGTTGCAGAGAAGAGATGGGGGCGGAGAGCCGGAGAAGGGTCGAGAGATTAAGGGAGAACTCTGCTACCCACGGGTGCACCGGAAAATGAGACTACCTTTATGGACGGAGAGAACGAGGAGAGAAGGATCCAGATTCCAGAGAGGGTTCGCGTGTGTGTGGTGGTCTGCGTGCGTGTGTGTGGTCTGCGTAAGGGTTTGCGTGTTGAGGGAGAAGGATGGAGATGGACGGAGGGTTTGCGTGTTGAGGAGGGAGAAGGATGGAGATGGACGGAGAGAACGAGGAGAGAACGAGGATGGAGAAGGATGGAGATGGACGGAGAGAACGAGGAGAGTTGAGATCTGAGAGAGTGATGAGAGAGTTGAGATCTGAGAGAGAGTGAGGGGTCCTAGAGAGACTCGGGAAAAGAGAGAGAGAGAGAGAGAGATAGGGTGAAGGTTAGTGGCTGCCACGTGGCAGCGTGATGGAGAGTGAGAATCAAGATGGAGGGTTCAGATTAGATTAGGATAAAGGACTCAATTGCACAATTTATATAATTTCAGGGAAAGAGTGAAAATATAAATTAATCTGGGGATGGGGTTTCACTTCTTTCATTAATTACTACATATTTTCTACACTCACAATGTTTGCCAGCTCGCTATATAATCAACTTAAATCAGTTAAATCCATCATGCAATGCATTTCCTTCCAATTTTTTGTGATAAACTAATAGATAATTGACTAAATAAACATCCTGCAAAGTTTCAATAAAAATTTCCAAATTTTTCTTACAATTTCCGTGGTTTTTATTCAATTTTTATCGATATCGATAATATCCCGATATTTCCATTGATATTTCCGTGTTTTTGGACTACCGATATTTCCGATATCATCGATATTTAATACCTTGGTTGTAACGTAATTTTAACTTTTAAATCAAATCGTACGTTATAGCAGAGTTTGAAACCTTCGCTGGCTTTCACTATATTAAAATTGGAGGATTTTGAGTTTAAAATAAGAAAATGAAAATGGGGTTGTGAAGAGTCAAAGTGAGACTATACTAAACAGTCTATACAAACCTCAATTATAAATTTATTTTTTAAAGTTTGGGAGTTACAATTTCCTTTTCTCGCCGATTGAGTGTGGCGCTCTTTATTATTTTATAGGTTATTTTTTTTTCTATAAGTAGTGATGCAAGTAGACCGATCATAGGAATTAACATGCTTGACTTGTATTATGAATAGGGCGGTGCTATCCACATCCATTTTTATTTCTACACATCATTCTTATTTTCTAGTTGTTCGATCGAATGAATTGAAAAAGATTAATAGATAAAAATTAACAAGAATATTTGAGAGATAAAAATGGACATGTGCACTCCCCTTTGTATATAGTTCTCAAGTGAATAATAAAGAAACAATTTGTAGTATGATTAAATATAGAGTCTTTTCAAAAGCCGGCGTATCACAATACTTAATCTAAAATATCTTAACATAAAACTAAAGAATATATTGCTATAAGGCAGAAAATGGTTATCATGGTAGGGTAACTTCGATTAGGTTGTTATACTAGAAAAACTCTCACATGATGTGAAAGCTAGACCAATTTTTAAGATTTTTTTTTTTTTTTTTTGTGTGTTTGTGAATGATGTGATTATGTGTCTCTTTTTACTTATTTTTAAAGTGTTAGAATCGTCATTCAATAATCCAATTGAAATGAGAAGCAACATGTATATCCCAAAAATAGTACTGGAACGTGAGTGCTTTTGGCTAATTGTAAGGATCATGAGATACTTTTTTCACTTTCACATGAGAAGCAGTGACCGGAAAATATTGAGAAGTACCCTTCATAAATCGTGGGACGAGTGTGTAGCTGCATGTCTACGTTAGTTAACCCCCCAGCCACCTGCCGCCCCAAGAAAGAAAGAAGGGAAGATCGGTATTATTACATGCATGAATATATTGCAGTTAAACTGACTTGGTACCTCTCTGACCAAAAAAAAAAAAACTGACTTGGTACCTTTTTTTACTTTGAGGAGAGAGAAAGATTTGGCATGCGGGTGCAGCCAGAATTAAACCTAACAGCCAAATTATAATCGAATTCTTTGCATTTTTGCAGGATATAGAAGTCCTCCCCAAAAAACACTTGTGAAAGACTGTCAATCCAAACAATACACATGGAGAGAGGATAGAGCTAATTTTCTAATTTTCACTGAAGTGATAGTTTAGGGACTAAATCGGCACTTCATCTGTAATAGTGCTACACTTACCATCTATCTAATAAAGGTAAGTCTCATCAACACATGTGAGTCTCGTCTCTATTAAAGAGATAATACAAATGATACGGTAAAAATATTATTTTGGCATTTAAAACACCAAGGACATTAAAAAAGCAATGCTCTCTAGGTTTTCTAGGTTTTCTCTCTAGGGTTCTTTAGGAAAGCGACGACAAGGTGATTACGACGGACAGAGCCAAAGTGTGTTTTCTCGGGGATCAGCGCTCTCTGAAGGTGTGGTCAGTCCACGATTTGGGTTTGAATGTGGAGTCGTTTCCTTCAGTTAGGGGGGATGATGAAGTGAAGTGTGCTGTTTCCACGATTTGGTAACGGAGGAAATTAACGATGAGCTTGGGAGACCTATATCGGATGATGAAGTGAAGTGTGCTGTTTTCCACATGCATCCTACTATGGCTCCCAGGCCTGATGGTATGACTCCAGGTTTTTACCAGAAGCATTGGGGGACTATGGGGCAGGCTGTGTGTAGAAGAGTTCGTGAAATGGTGTTATCTGGCCATATTTGACGAAATATCAATTATACTCATGTCATTTTGATTCCCAAAGTGAAAGAGGCTACGAAGATGACTCAGTTACGGCCTATCAGTTTATGCAACGTGATCTATAAAATTATGGCGAAGGTGTTAACAAATCGTTTGAAGTCTATTGCTCCTCGTATAATTTCTCCCACTCAGAGTGCGTTTATCCCTAGGAGGTTGATTTCAGACAATTATTTGGTGGCTGCGGAGGTTGCCCATTATATGCATAAAATATCTTCGAGGATGAAGAAGCTTGATGTAAGTAAGGTTTATGACTGTCTGGAGTGGAATTTTTTGGAGGTAATTATGATCAAGATGAGATTTTCAACGAGTTGGGTTCGTATGATTATGCTATGTGTAACTACTGTGACATACTCCTTCAAGTTAAATGGTGAACCAGTAGGATATGTTTAGCCAGGAAGGAGTATTAGGCAAGGAGATCCCCTTTCCCCGTATTTATTTGTCATGTGCGCTGAGGGTCTTTCGACTTTACTCACTAGGGCTGAATTCATAGGTGCTTTGCATGGTATCAAGGTGGGTCGTTGTGCCCCGAGCATCCATCATCTGTTTTTTGCAGATGATAGTTTCCTGTTTGCGAGGGGTACACTGGAGGAATGTATAAGTATTAAGCAAGTGCTGAATGTGTATGAAGCAATTTTGGGACAAACAGTGAATTTAGAAAAGAGTTGTGTCTCGTTTAGTTATAATCTCACGGATCATGATCAGCAGCTCCTGGCCGATTGCCTTGGTATGAGGAGTGTGAATTCCATGACAAATATCTTGGATTACCGGTACTTATCAGGAAATCGAAGAAAGGAACTTTCGCGTATGTGAAAGATCGTCTTTGGAAAAAGCTGCAAAGTTGGCATGGTGGTTTGTTGAGCAATGCGGGTTGAGAATTGTTGGTCAAAACGGTGGCACAAGCTTTGCCTATGTATTCTATGCAATGTTTTATTTTTCCCAAGTCCTTTTGTGAAGAATTAAATTTAATGATTGCCAAGTTTTGGTGGAGTGGTGATCCCGGCAAGAGGAAGATTCATTGGCTTAATTGGCGCCAATTATGTAAGGCTAAACATGAGGGAGGACTGGGTTTCAGAGACCTATATGCTTTCAATCTTGCTTTTTTGGCTAAGCAAGCTTGTCGTTTTATTCAACAACCTAAGTCATTGGCATTTAGAGTGTTTAAAGCCATTATTTTCCAAATGTTGATTTTCTTAGTGCATGCGTAAAGACCAATAGTTCGTATGTATGGATGGGTATCGTGAAGGCTAGATCAGCAATTCTTAAAGGCTGTCGTTGGCAAGTGGGAGATGGGTCATCTATCAAGATTTGGAGGGATAATTGGCTTCCCAGGGACACTTTCTTTCGTGTGTTGAGCCCTCCGACGATTGATTGGAGCATGGATTCCACGGCGGATAACCTGTTAGTTACAGGTTTACCACAATGGCATGTGGCTTTGGTCAGAGAGTTATTTTCTCAAGAGGAAGCGAATCTCATTTTGAGTATTCTATTAAGTTTTCGTACCATCCTGGATCGTAGAATCTGGCACTTTGAACAGAATGGGAAGTTCATAATACGAGTGCGTATCATGTGGCTAAGTCTCTTGTGTCTCCCACATGAGCAGGTGCTAGTGGGTCTAATTCGATGTCTGATGACAGACGAAGTAAGTTGTTGAGGAAAATTTGGAATGCTTGTGTGCTTGGGAAAGTTAGGATTTGTGCTTGGCGAGCATGTATGAATGCTTTGCCCACGCAGTCTAATCTTGTTCGGCGACGAGTGGCTGTGGAGAATGTGTGCACTATTTGTGGAAGCTATGGCGAGTCAACTGAGCATGTATTAAGGGATTGCAACTTAACTAAGACCGTTTGGTTTGGAGGTCTAGGGATTAGGGTCGAGGAGGACGACCAATCTCAATTTATGTCTTGGTTAGCTAGCGTTGCGATGCAGTCCTCTTCGGTGGCATTTGATCTTTGTTTGATGCTTTTATGAAGGTTATGGAAGAATAAGAACGATGTGGTTTGGGAGGGAAAGTGGGTTAAGGCGCAAGATCTAGTGATCGAATCTGATGGCTGGCTGCGACATTATCAGCAGTGGCATAAAAGTAGTCGGTCAACGCACACTAACCCTCCGCTGCGTTGGCAGAAGCCGAATGTTGGTTAGGTGAAGTGTAATTTTGACGGAGCATGGATTCAGCAAGGTTCGAGGGGTGGTTTTGGTGTCATCATGCGAGATCATTGGGGAGGATTTATCGCTGCAGCTGCGGGTTTAATTGGCAAGACTGGATATGCGTTCCATGCAGAGCTCTTTGCTGCTCATCAAGCACTTTTATTGGCTCAAACGTTTTGCCCTGTCGGTGCAAGGATGGTGTTTGAAGGTGATGCGAGCATGGTTTTGACTGCCATGTAGAGACAAGAGGAGGATTGCTCAGTCTTAGGACCTATTATTAATGATCTGCGCTTCTTACTACAGTCGTTCCCTCAGGTGAAATTGAATTATGTGCAGCGGGGCAGTAACTTGGCGGCGCATCGGTTGGCTCGAGTTGGAGTTGGAGGTATTCAACAATTCTTGTGGTTTGAAGCCCCCTGATTTTATTAGGGATGTTCTATTTGATGAAAGTTTGTAGGTTGGATTGGTTTGTATTGTCATGTGAGGATAGGCTTATTGTCGTGCATGACGCTCTTTTCCTTCGATCGGGTTGAAAGCCCCGGCAAGGTTTTTATTGAGGCTCAAAATGCACACTATCCTTAGTATGTACGTGATCTCTGCTTTGCAATAAATACCGTACTTTTCTCAAAAAAAAAACACCAAGGACGTTATCGACACCAAAAAGACCAAAAGACCGAAGGAGTTGCTGCCGTTGGCCCGCCGCCCAAACAGTCCAACCAAAATACCAGCGACCTACAAAACCCGAAACCGTTTCGAGCTCGAGTCACCTTCCTCCCTTCCTCCACACCCAACTCCGATAGCCATCCATTGATACCATGGATAATTGTTATCTATCAGATATAAGTCTATCTGTATTCAAACACGATGATGTGGTGCAACAATAGAACCAAGCATTGCCATTTTAAATAGAGAGTTTTAACGAAAAGCCCACGGTACTGTTCACTTTAACGAAAAACCACATTTTTACACTAAAAAGTCAAACCTGGTATTATTCACTTTACCCTTTATTTTGTTCTTATCGTTAAAACTCAAAGTTTTCAAGCCCTTTTCATTAGTTTTCCTTTTTAAATATAAATTAATTAAAGACAATACATGCGACTTTGATAAACGTATAAAGACGGTCGATATGAAGGGGTCAAGATTAAATGTAATTTTAATTGGTTAATCATGTGAAGCTCCCATGATAAACTCATTTAACTATAATTAAGTTGCTAATGTGCCCTGTGAGATCCCACATCGCCCAGGGGAGTGATCCTTATATGTATATTCCCATCCCTACCTAGCGCGAGGCCTTTTGGGAGCTCACTGGCTTCGGGTTCCATCGGAACTCCGAAGTTAAGCGAGTGGCGCGCGAGAGCATTCCTATGATGGGTGACCCACTGGGAAGTTCTCGTGTGAGTTCCCAGAAACAAAACCGTGAGGGCGTAGTCGGGGCCCAAAGCGGACAATATCGTGCTACGGTGGTGGAGCGGGCCCGGGAAGTGATCCGCCCCGGGTCGGGATGTGACAATTTGGTATCAGAGCCTAACCCTGGTAGTGGTGTGCCGACGAGGACGTCGAGCCCCTAAGGAGGGTGGATTGTGAGATCCCACATCGCCCAGGGGAGTGATCCTTATATGTATATTCCCATCCCTACCTAGCGCGAGGCCTTTTGGGAGCTCACTAGCTTCGGGTTCCATCGGAACTCCGAAGTTAAGCGAGTGGCGCGCGAGAGCATTCCTATGATGGGTGACCCACTGGGAAGTTCTCGTGTGAGTTCCCAGAAACAAAACCGTGAGGGCGTAGTCGGGGCCCAAAGCGGACAATATCGTGCTACGGTGGTGGAGCGGGCCCGGGAAGTGATCCGCCCCGGGTCGAGATGTGACATGCCCTCTGCATCCGATAATTAATGTGAGAAAAAAACGCGTATATCTTTCAAGCATCAAAGGTGATGAATTGTATATTATTATTATAATTATTCTATTGCCTTTCAAACATCCATTTAAGACATTTGCTATTATGCCAACAACCATATAAAAATTAATAATATGAAAATGAATTAATTAAATCCTTATTCTTGAGCAAGATTATTAAGCCTTTTTGTTGTTTTTGTTACAAATTGAGATATTTTGAGAACAAGTATGATATGAAAAGAATACGTACATATTGGAGGATAGGGTGCATTAAATGGTTTTGATAAATTAAAATTTTGATGGGGATTTCAACTTGGTCGAAAGAAGAAAGAGCGTTCCGCACCAACAAATTACTAAGCTGTATTATCCTAAAAAATAAGATCCGTGATTACATCATGGGTTTCTCAAACCAAGTTATTTTTTTATCTAAAGACAATCACAGTCTTGTCAGCCTATGTGCAACCTTGTTTGCCTCCCTTCAATTATAAGTGAGCTTTGTGTGGGGAATTGTACGCATTAAGTTGCGAGCATCATTCACCACATTCCCTAACAAAGAAGTATCGTCAGCTGCATGAAGTCACAATGCAACGAGAACCAGCTGCTCATTCCCTTGAAACTTCATCGACTATGCAGGCAAATTCCGTGCAAACAGCATTGCGGTTCAAGCTGCGCACCACGTAAAGAGGAGATTATACTACTTTTATTAACTGACTTAACTTATAAGGAGTGATTTTAAGTCCTTTGTACAAGCCAAATAATTTACCAACTGACAAATAATTATTCATTGAATGTCATCTAACATCATTTTTCTAGCTCTTTTCCGCAGAGCATGAAAGGTTCTTGGTTTTGGCTTACTATTTATGATTTTTGAATAGTCTATAATTTGATGTTTTTTTTGTAAATGGGACATTCCACTTTACTGTCGGTGTATTAACTAATAATTAAAGAAATATATTTCGGTATGAAATATAGGACACATTAGCAGATTTGCTAGTCGGATAATCATTGTGACAACATTCACAGGGATAATCATTGTGATAACACTCACAATGAAACGGGCCTTTTCGTATTAGAGAGTAACGTAACTTGTAAATCGCTATTATTGACCTTACATGTTAATAAATATTATACCATACATTAATATGTCTCATTCTATAAATGCATTATTAATCAAAGATGTTACGATAGCCGATAATAGACTATTTCCACACACAAAATTCTACTTGATAATGAGAGTGGCATTTATACCAAAGATTTTTGGGAGTTTTAACGAAAAGTTTGCGGTACTGTTCACTTTAACGAAAAAATCACATTTTTACACTAAAAAATCAATCATTTTACTATTCACTTTACCCTTTATTTTGTTCTTATCGTTAAAA
Organism: Cotoneaster glaucophyllus; assembly: GCA_036320875.1. NCBI lineage: Eukaryota > Viridiplantae > Streptophyta > Magnoliopsida > Rosales > Rosaceae > Cotoneaster > Cotoneaster glaucophyllus. The sequence goes on along the minus strand of CM070069.1, from coordinate 25,842,556 downwards.
CTCAAAATTTTCAAATGTATTTGATTAGTTTTCCTAAGATTTTTATCTGGGAGTGGGACCAACCCAGCCACAATTTATATTTCACTAATCAGACTTTCTACAGGGGCTCCTTAGTAATCTCCCTTCAACGAATGATATCCGAACTAGGGATGGGCAAATACCCATTGGTTATGGGTAACCGCGGTTACCCGCCCGTTTAAATTAAACGGTTACGGTTATGGGTAACCGTTTAGATAAATAAACGGTTATGGGTATAACCGTTTACCCACGAAATTTAAATGGGCGGTTATGGGTATTAACCGCGGTTATAAACGGGTAACCGTTTACCCATTTATTTTATATATGTAAAATTAACACAAACCATATTTCCTATCGAACAAAACTTAGATCAATGTTATTGACTATAGTGCATGATTTCATGGTCCATTATATATATATATATATATATATTATGTTAATATTTTACATTCCGAGTTAAATAACCAAAGAATATTGTCTTTTAACAGTTTTCGTAACCCAAAAATACATAGCCAATTTTATATTACCTTCATTGTTAACAGTTAAAAATATCGTCCGTAAACTATTTTTTCAATTATTGAAATGATATAAGGACTTAAAAAATTAAAATGCGGAAATGTATGATGAATGTACTTATAACGGTGTTTAATTGTTAGAAAAAGAAAATTATGTCAAATTTTTCTTTTTTAATTTTCAAGTTGTTAAAAAAACACGTAGACGGGTGAAAAATGAGTAAATGGTAAAAAAAGAAAGGATAAACGGGTTAAAAAATGATAAATGGGTAAACGGGTATTAAACGGTTACGGTTAAATGGGTACGCGGTTATGGGTATGGTTAACCGTTTATAAACGGTTATGGATATGGGTATAACCGTTTAGGCAATTACCCAACGGGTAAACGGTTATGCGGGTATGAGAATAAACGGTTATGGATAAATAATCGCGTTTACCCGTCCGTCATAACCGTTGCCCATCCCTAATCCGAACGCATTGGAGTACACGCGTCGACTCATGACGCATTGTTCGCGTCCTGTTACATCACCAAGCAGAGATATCTCATTTTTCGGTTTGTCCTAAATGGCACTTAACTGCCGTTACAACTGCCGCCATGTTATCTGGTAAAGCGAATCCTGATTGCGTTTTGCAAACGAATAAAACAACTCCATCCAATGCGAGCTGGCCGCGTGTCTATTAATATCGTAAAGTGGGTTTCTCATCCAGAAACGGAAAATAACAGCGTGTTTCACGTTGCCGCAGATCACTTTCTCCCCTACGACAGCCATAGTTTTAAACCGCGCACGCATCTCCAGGTGAGGGAAAGAGTGTGTCCCGTTTGGGATTCGGATTCTCTTTTCCCTTATTTTCATCCCCTTCCATCTCATTTCATCACATTCTCTTATTTTATTTTTTTTTAATAAAAAATTAATATAAGATTTTGACGTGGCTTAATTGTGATCATTCAAATAAGAGGAAAAAAAAAGAAAAAGAAAAAAGAAACCTACTCCGTCCCGCTACCAAACCCAACTCGAAGTGGATGCAACCAATTCATATTACTTGTGACGATAAGATTTCTGTCAATTCATGAGTTTGATTAATAATTTAAAGTATTGTATTGTGATAAAATATTAATTCTCAAAACATTTCGTAGTCGATTTATGATGCTTTGATGAATTGACCATGAAATATTTTGGAGAGGAAGTTCTTCACAATTTGTGGAGTCAGGCACTGTTTAGTTTTGAATAGTTCATGAATATAACAAAAAATGCACTATTAATTTATCCGTTAAAGTTTTCGACAAAATTGTGTTAGTTTGATAATATGACACATATGTGAGTCTCAATTATTCAATTCTAATTACATGTTCAAAGATCAAATTTAAATTGTGATGAACGTTTAGAGAGAAATTGTGAATCTCATTGTGACGCTTATACCCTGCCATGCAATCAAATTGATGAATTTGAAGTTCACTGACAAGATCTAAACTGTTGTGAAAGCACATAAACTAACTCTAAATTTTACTCGCATCAAGAATATACACATATGAGTAACTTGTACTATATAGACAAAAAAAAAAAAAAAAAACCTTACTATTCATTAGAAAAATAATTATGAACCTATTCTAATCCTAATCCATCAACCTACCTTCTATCACCATGTAGTTAGTTTAACAATATTAGAGAAGTTTTAATTATACTTATTTAATATAAATTAAATGATATTCACAAAGTATTTCAACTGTGTCCTAAATCAGAAAAGGATTGACATGTAATTCACACATTGCCATCATAACGTCTTCAATCAATAATACAATGTTTTTTTTTTCTCTAAAACACTAATATGACAATATCATGTGCAAAAGATTATATTATCAGTCGATGATGTCACAATAATAAATCTCTATTATAAAAATGCTACTATTATCATATTTGTATTATCTCTTTCGTAGAGTTGAATCCACATGTGTCAGTTAGTTATACTTCTATTTGATAGATAATTATAATATAAAAAATATAATAAGTGTAGCATTATTATTATTTTTTTTAAAAAAAAAACTAATAATTGTAGCATTATTCGTGCATAAGTTTTCCTTTGAAATCACCATCCAGGCCAAAAAAAAACTAATAATTGTAGCATTATTCGTACATAAGTTTTCCTTTGAAATCACCATCCAGGCCCTAGGTCCAAACCCGTCTCTTCCATGTGGACCGTGTCCAACTAAATTACCTAAAAGTAATAGCCGTTTCAACAGTCAATCTCAAAACGGAAGGGCATTTCGTCATTTCACAAGTGACCAGCTCTACACAAACTCAAAGCCTTTTCTTGCCAGCGTGTCATCGAAAGACAGAGACAGAGTGGCCAATCCCAGCAAGGCCCCTCCTGTTCCGAGGCCACACAACGGATTGGGATTTAACGCCGTTAAACAGTTTTAACGGCCACCTCCCCCAAAATTCTCTCTCGTGTTTGTAGGAGCCTGGTCCATGTGTGTCCGGTTTTCTATTTCTCTTCCGTCTGCCCGGAAAAAAAAAAAAAAGAAAAACAGAAGAATCCAAACACCCCCTCCCCAGCAAAAAAAGGCCGTAAAAATTCCCCCTCTCTTTCTCTCTCTGGCGGGAGGGCTCCGCATCTCGCCGGAGAATTCCATAGATTCCGACGACCGGCGGAGCCGAAAGAGCAGGAGAGGGAGGAGAAAACGTGCAGCGAGGAGAACGAAGAAGGTATAAAGAAAAGAAGAAACAAAATGGTTGGCGTGCAATGCAGGGAAAAAGAGCATCAAAGAAGCTTAAGAGGATCTTACACGGCACAGATGCCTAGATGATCCCTTCTCCAATCCCCTTGCCTTATGCCGTAATTTATTCCATTTTTTATATCCTCGTCGTCTCTCCCTCCTCCTCTGCATCCTCGTTTTAAATTCCCCTCTCTCCTCCCTCTCCCTCTCTCTCTCTCTCTGTTCCTCCATCTGGTGTCCGGCATCGATTTCTTACTCCAATTGTGATTTCGACGTCCGCGTTCGTCTGTTCGTCGTCTGATCGGTTACGTAGGCGGCTCAGCAACTTCACAGGTGAGCAGAATTCCGCCTTCAATTTTCTCCTGAGTGATTTAATTTTCCTTTTAATTTGTTTAATTATTGTTGCTCGTGATCTCGCTGATCTTCGTGTGAATTGCTCGCGGATTTGGTACTAAATGAATTGTGTGATTGTTTAGGATTCTAGTTATCTTTCTTTTTATTAAATGCGGTTTGGATTTCGCTAAATTTTTCATAATTTAGCTTCTTTTGTTCGAGATCTTGAGCTCATTCCACTTGTAGATTGTTTTCTCTTCAAATTCCAGCTTATAAATTCACCGTAATTCCGAGAAGCATATCAAAATTGTCAAAGTTTGTTGTGATTTTTGGCGTGCTAGAATTTTTTTTTTAATGCTGGAAGAATAGTTTTGAATAAGTTTTTAGACGTGGCTGCTGGAGATGGAGTTTTTTTTTTTTTTTTTTTTTTTTTTTTTTTTTTTTTGTTGATTTTTTTTAAAATATATATGGTTTGTGCAGTACAATTTTCGTCATGCCATCTGAGATAATGGACCTTAAGGGTTTGTCCTCCTCGTCGTTCTTCTCCGATGAGGTAAGGAACCAACAATTGTGCATCCTTCTGTTCCCATCTGCAGTAAAATTGAGCGTCGATTACAGAATTCGAAGTTTTATCATATTAACAAGAACTGCTTTATTAGTTCGTTTTTCTTCTTTGAGTTCTAGTTTTATTTATTCTCTGTATTGAAAATTTTGGCAGAGGCAGGTTGGATTTTGGAAGTCAGATAACTTGCCTGATAATCATGGTCAGTGCCACCAATCTATAACTTGCATTCGTTTGCAGTCTCACCGTTTAATTCTTATCGAACTTGTTAAACCATTCGGTTAGAGGGCGTTAATAATTAATTGTGAGAATATTTATTTTTGGTAAAAAGAAACTACCATAAGATTGTTGAACTAAGATGTCATCTCAATTAATCCACAGCTGTGAGAAATTACCTGACAGTTATAATCGTCTGTTATTTTCTTGGCATCCAACCTGTCAAGAAGTTTCCGTTACCGCTTTTTATTACGATTTCAATCAAGAAGTTTCCATTTGTGTTCATGCCGAAAATTAATTTTGTGCCAGTAATCATCTTAGTTACTTATTCAGTAACTGGATTGACCTCTAGTTTTCAGAAGTTATTCTTACCTTTCCTGAAAAGAGATACAGGATATGGGGTGTTGATAGGGATTTCAGTGTGAGTGTCTGTTTTATTGTTAAGAGAAATAGTTCTGAATTTTGAGCAGGCGATGTGAGTGGTGATGAGCACTACTTGATGGTGTTGATCCACCAGACGAAATGTATGATTACAGTGATAAAGATAAGGAGTGGAGGAATGAATGAGAGGATGGTTGCAGTAACAATTTTTCTGTTCAGCTAATTAGTTGTAGATCTGCAATGTTGAGTGGATTCAATATGAGATTCTGGTGTGGATAATATTTATTTCATAACCTTTTGCCTTTTCTGAAACGTCTTTCTCCCACGAATCTCATATTATTGATTAGGAAGAGTCCATGTTTTCAATCTCGTTAACACGTTTATAAATTTTCATATTCATGCCTGATAGCCTATAATTAAAATAGGTTATCACAGAGTGTCCCCTCAATCCTAAGTTCGATCACAACTAATAACTCTAGTTCTTTTGGGATAATTCATGGGTAATGTAGTAATTCCTGAATCAATACCATCTGTATGAATTAGAGCTGTCCGCCCCCTCTTTGTACCTGGAAAAAAGTTTATATGTAATGCCCTTTCATTATGACAATGAGTTTTGCTTCTATTAAGGAGCAAGTACTGATTCTAATCTTGTGAACAGCTAGTAAGAAGTCACTCGCTTCATCGTCTCTGGAGAAGTGTCAGACAGTGAAGTCTCTGGACCATCCTGAACTTTTCGTTATGCGAGACCAGAAAGTGCATCCCGTCTTCAATAGACAAGCAGTGGGAGCAGAGAGAGCCTTAAGTCATTCCTTGAATTTGTCAAGAACCATGAACCATGATTCAGGAGCAAGATCTAATGTAAATGTTGCAACAGCATCTTATTTTGGAGAAGGTGGTAAAGTCGATATGATGGGAGCTCAGTATGAGAGTAGCCTTTTCTCAAGTTCATTGTCGGAGCTAATGAGTAGGCAGTGTAAGTCTTCTGACTTCAGTATTCCTTCTGTGCATTCTGTTTCCAGTGCCAGCTAATAATGTGTTCTGTGCTGTAGTTATTTTGGTGGCTTCAGTTTCATTGCATATTTGCCATATGATTTTTGTTGAATTTCTGGTGCAGTGAGAATATTGTCAAACAATATTGCCATTCTGCTGTATCAACTCTGTTCTAGGCTGTAGGTTCTTTGATTGATTCAGTTTCGTTGCTTACTTTCTATGTGATTTTTGTTGAAAATGAAAATTTTCTGATGCAGTAAGATTATCGTCGAACAATGTACCATATGGCCATTCTGTTGATACGGCTGCCTCCCACTATGATGAAGAGGAAGTGTTTGAATCCCTTGAAGAAATTGAGGCCCAAACCATCGGAAACCTCCTCCCTAATGATGACGAGTTGCTTTCTGGAGTTACTGATGGACTTGACTATACTGTCCAACTCAGTGCTAGGGATGATATGGAGGAGTTGGACCTCTTTAGCAGTGTTGGAGGGATGGATTTGGGAGATGATGGTTTGGCAGCTGGATTAAAGGACTCTGAGTATCCTGGAGAAGTTTCTAATGGTCTGCCATGCAATGGTTCAGTAGTTGGAGAACACCCTTCTGGTGAACATCCTTCCCGGACGTTGTTCGTGAGAAATATAAACAGTAACATTGAAGATTCTGAGTTGAGAACCCTGTTTGAGGTATGCTGGATGTCTTAGTTGTGGGATTTGTATTTATTTTCAGCATTACATATTCTTTGGCAATTGAGTACTGAAATTTTGGTAACTGGAATATGCAGCAATATGGAGACATTCGCACTCTTTATACAGCCTGCAAGCATCGCGGTTTTGTTATGATATCCTTTTATGACATTAGAGCCGCTCGTAATGCGATGAAATCACTGCAGAATAAACCATTGAGGCGCCGGAAGCTTGACATACATTACTCAATTCCAAAGGTGAGTTCCCACAATGTTATCCCTCTAGATCTGGGCATGTGGTTCCTTTGAGAAGTCAGTATTTTTCATGATTATTGTTACATAGGAGAATTTTATTGGTAATCTATAAATCGCTTTATATCATGCATGCACATTTTATATGGCTAATTACGTGGGTTATCTATTGTCAGGACAACTCTTCTGAGAAAGATGTTAATCAGGGCACCCTTGTAGTATTTAACCTGGATTCTTCTGTTTCAATTGATGAATTACGCCAGGTTTTTGGTGTATATGGAGAAATCAAAGAGGTGAATATATTTTTCCATTTGTTATAGTTGTTCGTGGCAAAAGCATATGTTCTAATGCATTGTCATTCTTGAACCTGGATTACAGATCCGTGAAACCCCAAGCAGAAGTCATCATAAATTTATTGAATTTTATGACATTAGAGCTGCAAACGCTGCTCTTAATGCCTTAAACAACAGTGAAATTGCTGGGAAGCAAATTAAGCTTGAGCCAAGCTGTCCTGGAGGTGCAAGACGAAGGTATTGTCCTACACAATAACTTTGCTTCATTGCCTGAATTTATTTTCTGCGTTTCTTTTTACTCGAGCAGTGTTAGAAAATCACTAATTTTCTTTTCATCTTCTGTTTTCGCATTGCAGCTTGGGGATACATTTATCTCCTGATTTGTTAGAGCAAGATGAATGTGGCCTGTATTTGCAGCAGACTAGCCCTCCTGACGCTATCACTGGATTTTCTGGTAAGTATTTGTCTAAAAATCCTCGTCGGATCTAGTTTAGAAGCACATATTAGCTTTATTTGGTCTCATAATGAGTCGTTAACAAGCCCAGTTCCACATGGATCAGTTACATCCAGTTGCACAGATAATGGAAGTATCATGGCTGTACATGCTGCAACACAAGCTGTGTCCCTTGAAAATGCATTCCACTATGGAGTCTCTTCTAGCGTTCCTAACAACTTACCTACTGCTCTGAGAGCTGAATCAGTTGGGAATCAGTCTGGCTTTGCTGAGTCCGTTCATTCACCAGGCTCGTTGAAGTTTGACATCCATGGCTCGCCAGCCTTCCATCCTCATTCACTTCCAGAGTATCATGATGGTCTAACTAATTCAGTCAACTACAGTTCACCAGGCAATGTATCTGCAAGTATCAATGCCAGACCACCAGAAAGAATTGATAACAGGAACTTCCCCAGAGTAAGCTCCAAGGGGCACTCAATTGAACTAAATGAAGGTGGTAAGTGGATGATTAACAAACTGCACACTCCTTTATTTTTCTTCGGATTGAAATCTTTTCTTATCTTGATCCTCTGTTTACGCTCTCCTCCTCAGTTTTTGGCTCTACGGGTAATGTTAGCTGCCCTATTCCTGGACATCAATATGCATGGAACAACTCCTATCACCCTCAGCCTCCCGGAATGATATGGCCAAACTCACCATCATTTGTCAATGGACTTTCTTCAGCTCATCCCATTTCTGCAGTCCATCCCCCAACACGTGTTCATGGACTTCCTAGAGCACCATCTCACATGTTAAACCCAGGTTTACCTATACATAACCATCATGTGGGGTCAGCACCAGTGGTTAATCCTTCTCTGTGGGACAGACGACAATCATATGGAGGAGAATCCCCTGAGGCATCTGGGCTTCATCCAGGCTCTCTTGGGAATATGAGAATCTCAAATAACTCACCACATTCAATGGAATTTGTTTCTCATAACATGTTCCCCCATGTTGGTGGAAACAGCATGGACCTGCCAATTGCCCACAAAAATGCAGGACTGCAAGCCCATCATCAGAGGTGCGTGATGTTTCCTGGAAGAGGCCAGATGATTCCCATGATGAATGCCTTTGATCCGCCTACTGAGCGTGCAAGAAGTCGTAGAAATGAAGGCAGTGTTAATCAGGGTGACAATAAAAGGCAGTATGAACTTGATGTTGATCGCATCATGCGAGGAGACGACAACCGAACAACACTCATGATAAAGAACATTCCCAACAAGTAAGCAACTCTGAATAGAAAGAAAGTTCATCTGTGTTAATGGCTCTTTTTTTACTTTCTTGGCACTTAAATAATTCTCGGATCAATGTGTTTGAATCGACAGGTATACTTCAAAGATGCTATTGGCTGCAATCGATGATCGCCATCGAGGAACTTATGATTTCATTTATCTACCAATTGATTTTAAGGCAAGTAACTTCATGTCTGGGTTATTTCCTGTGATATGGTTTCAGATATATTAATTTCACAGTTGTAGCAGTATGATGAACATGGCCTTCATATCTGTTGCAGAACAAATGCAATGTGGGATATGCGTTCATCAATATGACCGATCCTCAAATGATCGTTCCATTTTATCAGGTTTGTTTTCTGTAAAGCTTTAAGATGATAAAACAAATATGCAAAGCTAAATAAGTTGTCCAATTTTTGCAGTCATTCAACGGGAAGAAATGGGAGAAGTTCAACAGTGAGAAGGTGGCATCACTTGCATATGCTCGAATTCAGGGAAAAGCTGCTCTGATAGCACATTTCCAGAACTCAAGCTTGATGAATGAGGATAAGCGATGTCGTCCCATTCTCTTCAATACTGGTGGCCCAAATGCCGGTGATCAGGTATGCTGATGGTGACAGAACTCACACACTCGGTTCAAATGGAAGTAAATGGTGCAACTTCAGATTTTAAATATAGGGAAATGATGAACACACCGTTTTTAGCTTCTTACACACCCTTGTTTAATATTGGCCGTTGATTCCATTTGATTTATTCAAACCAATGGTTAGAAATGAAGAAGGGTGTGTGAGAAGCTAAAAAAGGCTGATTCACTTCCCTTAAATATATCCAAATAATAATAAGAGAATAACAGTAATATGTGAGATGGAGAGATTACATGCTGACAGTTCTTGATCAACAGGTGCCCTTCCCAATGGGGGTTAATGTTCGCACAAGACCTGGAAAAGCTCGAACAGTCACCCACGAGGAGTGCCATGTAGGAAGTCCACCAAGTTTTGGAGACGAGGACCATTCTTACAGCGGAGAGACATCTGCAGGTTCTGCTAAGGAATCAGACTAAGCGCCACATATTTTTTCCAGGCACTAACCTTACAGTACAGAAGTTCTAATTTGCTTCCACCCTGAATCTCTGGCGACGCATATTTTGGGTGGCTAAAGAGAGGGCCAAGGAAAGATCTTGTGGTGTTTTTACAAGCCCGTTGAAACCTTAAGAGGACGAATGCTTAGCCGAAACTAAGCGATTTTCCAGTTTTTTTTTCACCATTTTTCTTTTAAATTCCGAAACAGTTAGGACAAAAGACGAAAAGAAGAAGAAGAGCATCGGCTGGAGCGTCGAAATTTTGGATGATCTTAAGAGTATTTACTTTAAGAGACAAAAATGTTTTCTATGTATAGGAGTTTCTGAGCAGGAAGAAGGGACTGTAAACTGCGGTTTGATGAGGTTAATAACTGCTCCGTTTTGTATTTTTTCTTTTCTGGTTTGTGTTATTTAGTTCTTTGGGGGAGCACATTTGTAACTATTAAGATATAAGAGTGTTTAATTTTTGTTTTTGAATAATTAAACTCATTCTTCTTGTATTCGTATAATTTATCGGAAACTGTCAATCGCTCATCGACAGCCCTCCACTCGCACATCGAGGCGACTGGTGGTGACTTGATGAACGATCTACATTAACAAGTCGAAGTACTCAACTCTCGTGGGGTTCGAGTACTTTGGCTTGTATATCTCTCCTTCACTATCTGTAGAGCAAAATTTACCACTTATTCGACAAAATTTGCCTTGTCCGGGACAGTTTAGGGTTAATCTCAAGAAATAGCAGTTTATTCATCAACTTTCACTTATTTATTTTCCAAATGTTTTCGTCGTATGAAATTGAAATTTAGATACAGCATATGTGAAGAAACACTCTTCCAATACATACCTACAACATACCGTAAATTTCACAAAAAGCTAAGACCTTGAATTCATATGATTAGGCCATAAAGTTAACTTAGCGAACCCTCAAGCATGCGTATGAATGAAGAAACATCCATTAGAGAGTCAAAACAAGAGTTACTTTTTAAATTGCAAACATCCATTACAGAAGCAACAGTCACTTTTTAAATTGCAATTTCTTATCGATGATGAAACTACGTCCTGCTCGTTTACAGTTGGCGGTCCTAGAACTGATTTCCGATTTTTTTCAGGCAAATGTTGTGTTTCTAGCTCACTCACCTTTAACAGATCAGAGCAAAGTTACATTCTCCAACTAAATGAGAGCTCTGGCCTTGACCTTACAGCATCAAACTCTTGTCAGCACATTCAGCTTGTCTCGATCACTAACCCGGACATTGCCAATTGCCTGTAAGGTATAAACAAACTCAACTTAATCCCACCCCAAAATGGATAACGATAAGCCGCAGCATATAATCTAAGATTTCAACATTCTAATAAACAATGCAAAGATGTACTTACAGGAACAGGTGAGAGCATCACTTTGGGTAGAGAATATCGTAGTGACCTGGGCGATAAAGCAAGGTAATAAAGGGACCGACTTTCTCAGAGCCCTCACTAGCTTTTAGAGCATCACTTCCAGCAGGAATGAAATCATGATGATTCACGCTAACACCACCATTATCGCATGAGCTACGGTCAAGGTACACAACACGGATTGGCACACCCAGTGCATCTGACAGAGCAGTGATGTGCACGTGGTCACTTTCTTCACCCATCGGTTCCACTGACGATTTGCAAAACTATATGAAGACAAATCACATATGAGAAGGAGACAAAGGGAGACAGATCAGATATTGACGTTGTTGTTCTCTAGTCTTAAGCTAATAACCATGGAAATCTCAAATTGCTTTGCAGAAATACACCATCTCCATGAGACTGACTTGACTTGCAACCAACAAGACTTAGAGCTTGTCTGGAAGTGCTTTTAGAATGGCTGCAAGTGCTTTTGGAAGCAATCCTTAGAAAACATGCAAGTGCTTTTGGAACTCAAAAACATTTCTCGAAAAGCGCTCTACTCATTTTAAAATCACTTCCAAACGAGCACTTATTAATTTAATGCAGATAACAGAATTAGCATCACGGCCCGACATGGAGAATGTAGATAAGAAGCAAAGGGACCACCATTTTCTTCACAAGATATATTGAAAATACATCACTATTTGTTATATTAATATGGTTTAATCATCTTCATGTTCTTTCCCAAGAAACATAGTGTGGTACCTCAAAGAAAATAACTTGGACAACCTCTATCAAGAATAAATAAAATCATGCACTGAGAGATGGCTGAACAAATTTCATTGAACAAACCTGCTCTACAGTTGCATTGGTCAATCCCAATATAAAAGGCTCAAAAAACTCTGAGCGTTTCCTGATTTCACCAGAGGTAACAAATCTAAAAAACATCACAACTAACCAACCAAATGTGTCAGGTGTGTCAAGTAATGTACTAGAGAGATAAAATAGCACATTTAAGAATTGTGTCATATACAGCCACTCACCATAATCAGATACTGACTGATCTCGGCTCCTAAGTATGAGTTCATCATGACTGCAAGAAATAGAAAATCATGTTTATGGCAGTTATGCACACAGCTCAAAACTGGCATCAAATTACTTCCGATTTTCAATTTGTCAAAACATGTCCAAAGTAAAAGAACTATCTGCACCTTATAGATTCTTCATTTCCTTGAAGAACACTGTCCAGCTGCTCAAGGAATAACTGAAAATTTTTCAACTTGGAGTTAGAAATCATAGCATTCTTTTAAGAGTTATATATTCGAGATTTTTTATAGTCTGGTCAATTTTTGTTTTTGTGAACAGGAATAAATACAACTAACTGGAACAATATGGTGATACTTCTGTATGTATCACCCAAAGGTATTGGGACCACAGCCTTATAAGTACACTTTATAAGATGACAATCAGATTCTAGATACTATAATCACCTCTCAAAGCATGCATTTATTAGCTTTAGTATATTTAAGTGGTAGAACGTTAATAAAAAAATGATGTAATGCCGGAGCCATTGAAATCCCATATATCAACAAGATATGGGCTAACAATGCTCTGAAAAATGGGGAAACAAAATATGTGCTTCCATGCACTCACATGAAACTTGTCCATGCACTATATGCATAAAATACATGGTGCAGAGATATTTCATATAACGTTCAAACCATCAGTGACTTCCAATAGTTGATCATACAAAACTCTTATTCATCTCAACAGCGTAAAACCATGTTGAAAACAAAAAGGGCTAACACATAAAGTCGGTGGCTTTACTCAATATCGGAAACGCATCAGTGCAATACAAAAAATAAATGAATGAACCAATTATACAAAGTGTAAGTGTGAAAATAAAAGAGTTACCGCAAAGAAATCCTCAAAAGTAAAGTCTGCATAACCCAAGCTTTGAAGTGTTTTTCTGCATTGTTCAACATTGGCCTTGATACGGTCAACCTCACTTTGATCTTGTGATTCCAAAATATGCTCCTATTTAGACAGCTCAGATATTGTTAACAGCTAAAAAACCAGAATACATACTTGCATCCAGCAGGAAGCTAACAGTTAGACACCCCATTATACAAAAATCAAAGCAGTTTCAAGGAGTATATACAAGGACATACAAGGTACGAAAACATAAAGCTTCGGAAGAAGCAGTTGCCATCTCCCCGTGTACGCCGAATAGCAGCATATTGTTCACCAAGAACCTGCATAAGGACAGTTACAATTAGTTCCATAAGAATCCAATCTGGGTAAATGTTAGAAAAAAATGAAAGAAAACTGTTAGGTTTGGCTCGTCAAATTAGTGTCCTTTTCTGTTTAGGTGCACCGATTCCTTTCCTAAAAGGGCTAGGAAAGAATCTTAGTTTCCTTATTCAATTTAGATTAGGAATCCTAGAAGTCTATTTGGAATTGGAAAGGAAGTCTAATTTCCTATTCCACTTAGAATAGGAATTATAATCTGTAAAGGACATGTAAATCTGTACCCTATGCCTATAAATAGGGTGCGGCAAGCTTTAGAATTTAAGGGAGAAAACAGCTAGAGACAGCCGAGAGGTTTGGGATTAGTTCTAGGGTTTGCAAAAGTTCTGTAATCTCTATTATTAATCAAAGAAGCGGTGATTTCTCTACCTAGAGAAATCACAACTGGACGTAGGCAAAAGTTCTGCCGAACCAGTATAATTCTTGTGTGTTTCTAAGTTTTCTAATATTTGCCAAAGTTTAGTCTATTGCTGTTGGTTACATCAAAGAACAAGATCTAGGGGTGTTTTCCAACAATTGGTATCAAGAGCTAAGTTCAAAGTGTTCTACGATGTCAAAAGGGAAGATGAATGCGGATCAAGGACCTGCGTTAAAGCCCTTTGACGGCAAGGATGACTTTACGGATTGGCAAAGGATGATGAAGAACGTACTGATACAGCAAGATTTGGATGATGCACTCAATGGTGAGAAGCCGGCAAACATGACAGAAGCAGCATGGATTAAGGTTCTCAAGAAAGCCAAGAGTTCCATCGAGATCCATCTCACAAGATCAGTTCGGTCACACATCACCGAAAAGATGACTGCCCAAGAAGCATGGGAAAAGTTGGAGAATGTTTATATGGGCAAAACCGTGTCCAATAAACTTTTTCTAAAGGATGAACTATTCGGACTTCGACTAGAAGAAGGAGGTGATATTGAAGATCACGTATGCAGATTCCAGAATTGCATAGCTAATCTTCAAAAGGTCGAAGAAACTTACAAAGATGATGATATGGCTATCATCCTGCTGAGGTCTCTACCTTCATCTTTCAAGCATTTTCGAACAACTCTAATGTTTGGAAAAGAGTCCCTGAAGCTTGAAGACGTAATTCAAGCTCTTCAGTCATATGCTAAACTGGATGATATAACTGAAAGCTCTCAAGGCCTTTATGTCAAAGGCAAGGAGAGGGGGCGGGAAAAGACAAGGAAGAGAAAAACAGCAACAGAGGTAGGTCAAAATCCAAGAAGAAAAAGGAAAAGAAGGAAGGTTGCTTCGAATGTGGTTCAACCGATCATTGGAAGAGGAACTGCAAGATTTGGAAAGAGAAGAAAGCTAAGATGGAAGGAAGCTCAGGATCAGCTAGTGCAGTCACCGAGCATGAGAGTGACGGGGAACTTCTTTCAGTAACATCAGGCTCCAAAGCTTTCGCAAATTGGATTTTGGATACCAGATGCACCTTTCATATGTGTGCAATAAGAGAATGGTTCGATACTTACAAAGAAGTCAGCAGCGGGGAAGTTTTAATGGGAGACGATTCTTCATGTCCTGTAAGAGGAATCGGCACTTTTCGAATCAGAATGTTCGATGGGATGATACGAGCTTTGGGGAACGCCAAGTATGTCCCTAGACTAAGAAAGAATTTGATTTCCTTGGGTACTTTAGATGAGGCCGGTTATGGGTACAAGTCTAAAAAAGGAAGACTCAGGGTAACCAAAGGATCGCTAGTGGTAATGCAGGGTGACCTACAACCCAATAAGTTGTATAAGTTGATTGGGACCACTATAGTCGGGAGAGCAGCTGTTTCTGTAAATCAAAGTACAGAAGGCAAGACAGAACTATGGCATCATAGGCTCGGTCACATAAGCCAGAAGGGATTGCAAGAATTACACAAGCAAGGCCTGTTGGAAGGCGTGTCATCTTGCAAATTGGACTTTTGTGAATACTGTGTTCTCGGGAAGCAAAGAAAGGTATCATTCGCAAGTAGCAGTGCAGATAACCGAAGCAAGGAGCAACTCAGCTATATTCACTCAGATGTTTGGGGCCCTACACCAACTAAATCAAATGGTGGAGCCAGGTATTTTGTTACTTTCATGGATGATTTTTCTAGGAAGGTTTGGGTTTATTTCATGAAGCAGAAATCCGAGGTTTTTGCAAAGTTCAAGGAATGGAAAATAGAAACCGAGAATCAAACTGGAAGGAAGATCAAGTACCTAAGAAGTGACAATGGAGGTGAATATACAAGTAATGAGTTCACCAATTACTGCAAGCAGGAAGGCATCACAAGGCACTTCACAGTAAAGAAGAATCCCCAGCAAAATGGAGCTGCTGAGAGAATGAACCGAACTCTCATGGAGAGAGAGAGGAGCATGCGATTTCATGCAGGATTGCCCGATAGTTTTTAGGCAGAGGCTGTTAATCATGCAAGTTATTTGATTAACAGGTCACCATCTACAGTTCTCGGTTTTAAGAGTGCAGAAGAGGTATGGTCTGAGAAGCCAGTGGATTATTCCAAGCTCAGGGTATTCGGCTGTAGTGCTTTTGCACATATTCCAAGTGATGAAAGGTCCAAGCTCAAACCAAAGTCTATACATTGCATATTCTTAGGTTTTGAGAAAGGAGTTAAAGGTTTCAAGCTTTGGGATTTCAACAACAAGAAAAAGGTTGTCAGCCGAGATGTTGTCTTTGATGAGACAACCATGCCTCTGAATAAAGTCGAGAGTAGTAGGGAGAAGAAGGACGATGCTGAAATTGAAGCAACAAAGATTCCGTTAATCAGTTCAGATGAAGAAGAAGCTCAGGTGGAGCAAATTGAGCAAGAAGCCGAATCTGATGGTTTTGAGGAAGAAGAAGAGCATCAGCATTGTTCACCAGTTAGGAATCAGGTGGAGCAAGAAACAGGGCAGATTGAAGGCACTTTCATCGGCCAGACATCCCAAAGGGTTCGAAGTCCAACCAACAATCCACCTGCATTCCAGAGATGCATAGCACTGGACAAACCTAAGCGAAACAAGAAGAAACCTGACAGATTTGGGTTTGACCAGGACGAAGTTAATTATGCTCTTAACATTAGTCAAGGAGATCCAACTACTTATCGAGAAGCTATAGCAAGTGATGAGCGAGATAGTTGGATAAGTGCTATGACAGAAGAAATGGAGTCTCTTTATAAGAACTCTGTTTGGGAGTTGGTTCCTAAGCCCAAAGACAGAAAGCTAGTTGGATGCAAGTGGGTATTTAGAAAAAAGGAAGGACTACATGAACAAGATGCCGTGAGGTTCAAAGCGAGGCTTGTGGCTAAGGGGTACTCACAAAAGGAAGGGGTGGATTATGATGAGATCTTTTCACCTGTAGTCAAGCATACTTCTATCAGATTGCTTTTAGCAATGGCAGCTCAGCATGACATGGAGATTGAGCAGATGGATGTGAAGACAGCGTTTCTTCACGGGGATCTAGAGGAGATGATTTTCATGGCTCAACCAGAAGGGTTTGTTGAATATGGGAAAGAGAACCTAGTATGTCAGCTAAAGAAGTCCCTATATGGCCTGAAACAGTCTCCAAGACAGTGGTACAAGAGGTTTGATTCATTCATGCTGAAAATCAATTTTAGAAGATGTTTATATGATTGTTGCGTGTACTATCATGTGTTCCAAGATGGGATGATCATATTGCTATTACTATATGTGGATGACATGCTAATTGCTTGTCAAGACAAGTCTAGAATTCAAGACTTGAAGAAGATGTTGAGCGAGGAGTTCGACATGAAGGATCTAGGTGCTGCACAGAAGATCCTTGGCATGGAAATTCAGAGAGATAGGACCGCTGGAAGGATCTGGATATCACAAGCCAAGTATATTCAGAAGGTTCTTGAGAAGTTCTACATGCAAGAAGCAAAGGTAGTTTCGACTCCTTTGGCGGCTCATCTTAAGTTAAGTGGGCAACAGTGTCCTAAGTCCGAGGAAGAGCAACAAGTAATGGAGAAGGTGCCTTATGCTAATGCCGTGGGCTGCCTCATGTATGCAATGGTATGCACACGTCCCGACATAGCTCAAGCAATCAGTGTCGTTTCCAGATACATGGCAAATCCAGGAAAGCAACATTGGGATGCAGTCAAGTGGATTTTGCGTTATTTGAAGGGTTCTTGGCGACAGAGGATTATGTTTGAGAAGCAAAAAGAAAATGCAGGTGTGTTAGGATATGTGGATGCCGATTATGCAGGGGACTTGGATAAGAGAAGGTCAACTTCTGGTTATGTGTTTACATACGCAGGAGGACCAATCAGTTGGAGGGCACTACTGCAACCAATTACAGCTTTGTCGACCACAGAGGCAGAGTATATTGCATTGGCCGAAGCTGGAAAGGAAGCAATTTGGCTTAGTGGCTTGGTAAGTCAAATGGGAATCACTCAAGATTGTGTGAAGCTTAAGTGTGATAGTCAAAGTGCCATTCACTTGGCGAAGAATCAGGTTTTTTCTGGAAGATCAAAGCACATTGAAGCAAGGTATCACAGAATCAGAGATTGGGTGGAGTCTAAGGAAATTTGGATTGAAAAGGTTCATACGGATGATAATGCCGCAGATTTCCTTACAAAGACAGTGCCGGCCAAGAAGTTCAAGCATTGCTTGAACTTGATCAATCTCGTTGATTGATTAAAGAGGAGCACCTCCTCACTTGAGGTGCAATAAGGCAAGAAGAAGATTGCCAAGGTGAAGACTCTTGAAGATTTCCAGAGCTGCTTCAAGAAGGTTCAAAGATACTCTGGGGTGCAACGATCAAGACTTGGTTTGACTCACCAAGGTGGAGATTGTTAGGTTTGGCTCGTCAAATTAGTGTCCTTTTCTGTTTAGGTGCACCGATTCCTTTCCTAAAAGGGCTAGGAAAGAATCTTAGTTTCCTTATTCAATTTAGATTAGGAATCCTAGAAGTCTATTTGGAATTGGAAAGGAAGTCTAATTTCCTATTCCACTTAGAATAGGAATTATAATCTGTAAAGGACATGTAAATATGTACCCTATGCCTATAAATAGGGTGCGGCAAGCTTTAGAATTTAAGGGAGAAAACAGCTAGAGACAGCCGAGAGGTTTGGGATTAGTTCTAGGGTTTGCAAAAGTTCTGTAATCTTTATTATTATTCAAAGAAGCGGTGATTTCTCTACCTAGAGAAATCACAACTGGACGTAGGCAAAAGTTCTGCCGAACCAGTATAATTCTTGTGTGTTTCTAAGTTTTCTAATATTTGCCAAAGTTTAGTCTATTGCTGTTGGTTACATCAAAAAACAAGATCTAGGGGTGTTTTTCAACAAAAACCTTTATTTTCTCCAACAAGATAGCGCTGCCCGATTGATATTCAGCCGCCAGTGATGATAGAGGTTCCTGTAGATTTATCACATCACAAAAGGGTCAAAACCCGATTGCACGAAATTAACTAAATGGTAGGTCAGTAGTTTCGATTATTGCCTTGTCCCCCAGGAAGGGAATTTTTTCAGCCTCCTCGGCTCGAATCGCAGAGTGCTGCTGCATGATATCTTGGTCCCCAAAATTTGCCCACTCATCAAACTCGGGTGTTGCAACCGATGCTGCAGACTCCACTTCCCCATCGACTTGGACCCCATCCTGATTCTGCATTCTCTATTCACAAAAACAGCAACAAACAACACTCACATTTCAAAAAAATCCGTACCCTAATTCTTCCATCAGTTCAATTATCCAAAATCCAATCGTAATTGAACACCCAATACTACCAAGATTCCAATACCAATCAAAAGTTTGAACTTTTTATTCCAGCATTCTGTAAAATTGTTAGTCTAAATCAATTGATCAAACACAAGAATTAAAGAAAGAAACAGGGTTCTCGTGATTTGTGGCTAAAACCCAATAAAACCCAAGAATCTACTGGCGGGATACAATTGAAATTAGCAGTAAAGAAGTAAAATTGAGGTGAATACAACGAAGCTGACATATCAGTGCATAGGGGCATACCTAGATGTGAAACGGCGTCGTGCGCTCAGGGTGTGGGATCGAATTGGAATATGGAAGTGGAGTGACAGACGTCTGCTTCCTCTCTGGATTTTACTTGATGATTGATGCCTAGCAGTAGCAAGAAGGAATTGGGAAAACGATTCGCTTCGCGGTGGAGTCCAGCTTGTTGAGTTTTGTGACGTTTTCTTTCTGTTTGGGATGTCAGTTTTCTACTTTCGACGACTTGTTTTTCCGGGTTTCGTCACGCATTCACTTCACCACATAAATTTACATGCATGCTTCAATTTCATGCCCATCCATTACTTTTATTGTACTTTTCAGGCGTGGTTTAAGTATTGTTTGTTTAAAGGAATATTAAAGAGATTTTCAAGGGTGGAACTCTCTATCGTCTCATATTTTTAATACAATATTTATAGTGTTGGTACGAAAATTAACGTTAAATTATGAAGTAACGGATAATTTATTGATAGTTTCACTTTAAGAAAGTCTCAAGTTCGATTTCATACAAGTAAAGTAATTGTATCTAATTCATTCCAAGTGGTTTAGCTGAAATCCTCTCTCAAATATCATTGTATAAAATAAAATCGTACTTTTACTCTCTAAAGTACCAAATATTTTATGAACCGAAAAGGTCACAAGTGGTATGATTTATGGTCATTGTCACTTTGGGTAATGTGGTTTTTGTTGTTAATTTTGTTACGTGAGTGGTGGAGCCAGAAATTGAAGTTACCAGGGGTCTCTAAGTCATATGAAAGAAATTGGACAAAAAATAATATAACTAATGAGAGAAAAGTTCATTTTTTTGTAGTGGAATGGAAAATTTTAATCAAAAGAGAGGAATGGAGTTGTGAAAAAAAAAAGAGATTGATATAATTATATCATAAGCACCGAACTTCTTTATAAGTTCCTACATTGAAATTGAACAAAAATTACTGCACCGAATTGATAAAAAATTCTTCCTCTATGCCATACATGCATGGTTTCATTGTTCAACAAGTCATGCAAAAGAGTGACTAACTAAAGAAGGCTAGTTGATATAAAGATTTGGTTTCATAACAATACTACTGTAAAATACATTTTTTTGGTCAATTAGAGAAATATAATAAAGCTAGCTGGGAGAAAAAGTACATAAGTCAAAGAATAAAAAGTATCCAACTAAAAACACACAAACAGAAACTAAAAGTGAAGAAACTTCAGGATAGGTCCGGACCTCTTCTAGTCCTCAAGTTGCTCTGCCAGTGGTTTACTTCGTACTAATTTTGGTCAACTCAAATATGCTAGTGTATAATCTTTGAAAAAGTGATTTTTTAACCCCCTCTTGTTTTCTCTTTTCTTGTCCCACGACGTAAGGTCGCAATTGAACAGATCGAGCAAGCTCAAATTGACGTAACATAAAACCTATTAGTCCGAAAGCGCCATGTAGAGCAACAAAAGTCCATAGACCACCTAATTGACACCAACAAATCATAGCATAGATCGAACTGCCGAATCGGAAAAATTGGGTGCTATCATATAGCTTTGTATCGGCTAAATTCGCGAGTTGGAGATAAGTGGACTCGAACCGCTGACATCCGCCACAGGGTAAACTACCGCCTCTCAGGCTCCCGACTGAATACAGGTGCGTACATATGTCTTAAAAATACACCTGAATTTTTTTTAACTGAATTTTTTTTTTAAAGAGACCAATCGGTGGCTCGTCATGGCAGTATACCTTTTTGGAGGGAGAAAACTCATAGAAAAACATTTCAACCTCTCCTACCATTCTCCTGTGATTCACAATGCAAAATATCAAACCTAAAATGTACTGTGTAACATACGAACTTGAAATTCGTCTATATTCAGTAGACCACCTCATGATAGTTTGAAAAAAAAAACACCTGATGAGTCAGCCATTTAGTGCGTCGAAATCGCATGGGTAACAAAGGAGCGGAAGCCCAAAGCCGAAAAATTGCAGGGCAACTTTGTGGACCTAGAAACGCCACCCAACCCAAGGACCGTGCAGCCCATTTGGGAAAGCAAGTCTTTATCATATTTTCCTGCCAAATGGTACCGCCAAATCCAAACTCCCACAGCAACAGCCACCAATCGGACTGAGGCATACGCGTGTACTTCATCCACCGCATCGGTGACTTCACGGCGCCATCGGACCCCTTAATCCCATCTATTCAGCCCGTCGCGGCGTCGCCTCCCCAATTTCACAGTCTTCAACCTCCACCAACAACAGCAGCAGCGTAATAATAATCTTGCGTGGAATCGGTTTCCAGGTATTCTTCGATCAAATCACTCATCTGTTCGCTCCGATTTTATTGATATATTCGTTTTTTTTATCGTAATTATATTCATTGGAGAATAATTCAAGCATTTCAGATGATGTGGAATCGCCATTTAGCTAATTAGCCCAAAGATTGTGTCTAATTTAAAATTGGTGGGTGATGGAAAAAATGATGTGGAATCGCCATTTAGTTAATTAGACAAAAGATTGTGTCTAATTTAAAATTGGTGGGTGATGGAAAAATTAAGTTATTAAGGAGATGAAGTCATAATTAATTGATGCAATGGGAGATTTTGGACAAGTTGGAATCTTTCTTGTCAAAATTGGGTTTCTTGAGTTGTATTTATTGAAAGATGTATTGAAATTGAAATGTATGAGCTATGAAGTAATGTATTAAGCCACCGGGATATTATCGAAATTTGAATAATAATCGCCACTTGTGTTGAATTGGTTGTATTTCCCTTCATTTTGCCTGTATAAACATGTTAGGAACTAGGGGATTAGAGGGATACAGCAATGTGTTTAAGATGAATGTGATGATCAATGTTTACGAATCGCATTGTCATATTAGAGTCAGCAAGTGTATTTAGAAACAACTACATTTTGTGAAATCTTTTTCGTGATTAGATATAGAATAACATTGAATTAAATTGAAAGAATAACGCATTCTTTTAGCTTTAACAGCGTATCCATGGCAAAGAAAAGAGGGAAGGCGTTAAAGGGAAAAGATGTAGCTGTAAATCACAATGATAGGAATAAGAAGATAGAGAAGAAAAAGAAGAAATCTATGAAGATAAGTGCATCTTCAGTACCTATGTCGGCTCCTGTGCCTAACAGCGGCCCTTCCACTTCCAATGTTGCTCATGCAACTTCGTCTAGCCATGCTAATCCTACTGGTAGAAAAAAGGTTCGGCCAACAAAGAATGAGAAGGATAGTGGGCACTCTCATTCCGGTTTTATATTTATGTGTAGTGGGAAAACGAAACCCGAATGTTATCGCTATCGTGTTTTTGGGCTGCCATTAGCAAAGGTGGACGTTGTGAAGAAAATTAGACTGGGTGCAAAGCTATTTCTGTATGATTTTGACTTGAAGCTTCTTTATGGCACATACAAGGCAACTTCAAATGGAGGAGTGGATTTGGAACCAATTGCGTTTAAGGGGAAATTCCCTGCACAGGTGATAATGCTTTATATGAATATGAAATATTAGTCCTAGAAAATAAGACCAAAAGATTCCTAAACATAACCATTTATTTCACAATATACGTGGTATATATTTTGCTGACCTTGTCCTTTTATAATAATAATAATAATATTGTTCGATGCTAGTACTAGTCAAAAGAAAAACTCTTACGCTTTGTGTATCTAAGTTGTCCATGTGTGATTGTATTTATCTAGGAGTATATATCTTTTCCAAACAGATGTCATGTGATTATTGGATGCATTGGTTGCATCCTGTGTTTAGCAGTCATGACTTTGTCCTGCATTTCTTTTCTTGCGGAATGTCTTGCAAGAAAACAGCTATACATAGATATCTGTCCATATATGAATGCAAGTATGTATAAATACATGATTGTATTTTTCGGATGTCATTCAGCCTTTAAAAGGAAGAGGGATTATGGGATGTAAGAGAGCTCCCTCCGATTTTGTTTCATGAACTTCCAATGGACAGGCAAACAACAAATTGGGACTAGGAAGTGGGCCAAATTTCATAAACTCAAGCTTGAATTGTAATTTTGAGGGGTCCGAAACCTTACCGACCCTAAAAAGATTAATATTCTAGACTAGATCTCATTTGCTTGAGCTAAGCCAGGTATTCTAGTTGAGCTAGTAACAATTGAAGTATTGGCAATGATTGGTGGTGGTGTTATGATAATCGAAACAAGATGTGACATTTTTGAGTGGTAAAAGTTGTTGGTTTATTCCCTTTAATGTGCTGTCGACTTGTTGGTAATGTAAGTAATGAGCCCGAAAGTTATAATTAAAGTTCTAAATATGGAGAAGGCGTCATGACAAGTTGATGGTGGAGGGTGGAGTGGAAGGTTGAACATGATTATAGTTCAAGCGGAGATGCAGCTGGTTAAAGATAAAAAACGTGAATGTATTAATGACAGTGGTGGTGTCTGGTGACGCTTGTGGCTTGTGGTGGTTGCAATGATGGTGCGCTGATATTAGTAATGAGACATAGGATTTTATGTGGAACAGAGTCGAAGTGTAAGTGTTATTGGGAGCAAGGGCTAATGGAAATTATGTTGGGTTTTTTCTAGCCCATGATATGTTGTCCTAAGTCTATAAGGAGTTATAGTCTTAGAGGATTATTGTTTTCCCAATTGGAGTTGTTTTCTCAATTGGAGTTAGTTTCTCAATTGAAGTAGGTTTTATAACTAGATTCCAATTAGGATTAATAATCCTTATTGAAGAAGACCTTTATTATGTCTATATAAAGGGCTATTGTACTAGGTTTAAGAATAGGGCAAAGTGTGTGCGAGAGAAAAGAAAAGAGAGTGTATTTCTTGTTCTTGTTCTTTCAGGTTTTTCGTCAAGTCCTAGTTCTAGAGATTTGGCAAGTTTATTGGTTGTACTCATTATTGATATAGTGAAAGATTGTTGTTGCTGTCCCGTGGACGTAGGCACAAATTGCCGAACCACGTAAATTCTTGGTGTTATTTATCTTGGTTATTTGTTTTCGATTTCCAGAGTTTGTTCTTGTTTTTTCCATTCTTAAACGCGATATTCTCAACAAGTGGTATCAGAGCCAGGTTTGGCTGATATCCGTTTGGAATGGAGGGTGCAATTGGGTTACGTGGAAATCAAGAATGGAGGACATGCTTTATTGTAAAGATCTCCATGAGCCAATTGAAGGTATTAATAGCAAGCCAACATATATTTCAAATGCCAATTGGACCAAGATGAATTGTAAAACTATTGGTACGATTAGACAATGGGTGGATGAGAGCATCTATCACCATGTGTCTAAAGAAACTGATGCGCAAGCTCTTTGGAAGAAGTTAGAATCCCTCTTTGAGAAGAAGACGGCTGCCAAGAAAGCATTCCTTATCAAAGAGCTTGTCAACATGAAGTATGCGGAAGATGTTAGTGTAACCGAGCACTTGAACAACTTTCAGAATGTGATTAATCAGGTAGCCACTATGGGTTTGAATATTGAAGAAGAGCTGCTAGCACTTTTATTGCTAGGATCCTTGCCAGATAGTTGGGAAACCTTCGTCGTAACTGTAAGTAATTCGGCTTCTAATGGCGTACTGTCTATGGATGCTGTTAAAGATAGCATGTTTAATGAAGAAACAAGGAGAAAAGCTTCAGGTGCAGGCGCTGGTCAACTCTTTGTCACAGAGAAAAGAAGCAAAAATTCTGGTGAGACGAAATTCAATGGCGACTGCCACTATTGTGGGAAAAAGGGTCACATGAAGAAGCATTGTCGTAAGTGGAAAAGGGAACAATACTGTAGGTATTGTGACTTACAATGAAGAGCTTCTTTAATGCAAATGATTGATGGTTTTCTGGCAAAGAAGTCTATAATTGCCTTTGCCAATGACGATGGGTATTGCGATCAGGGGGAGCCTGGTCAAGAGAAGTCTAATCAAGAGGGTATTGGTTAATGAGTAGTTCGATCAATGGGAGTTTGGTCAAGAGGAGCAATCCTATTATGGTATACCTTCCTCATGGTCTGGAGGGGGAGATTGTTGGGTTTTTTCCAGCCCATGATAAGTTGTCCTAAGTCTATAAGGAGTTATAGTCTTAGAGGATTAAATTGTTTTCCCAATTGGAGTTGTTTTCCCAATTGGAGTTAGTTTCTCAATTGGAGTAGGATTTATAACTAGATTCCAATTAGGATTAATAATCCTTATTGAAGAAGACCTTTATTATGTCTATATAAAGGGGCTATTATACTAGGTTTAAGAATAGGGCAAAGTGTGTGCGAGAGAAAAGAAAAGAGAGTGTGTATTTCTTGTTCTTGTTCTTTTAGGTTTTTCGTCAAGTCCTAGTTCTAGAGATTTGGCAAGATTATTGGTTGTACTCATTATTGATACAGTGAAAGATTGTTGTTGCTGTCCCGTGGACGTAGGCACACATTGCTGAACCACGTAAATTCTTGGTGTTATTTATCTTGGTTATTTGTTTTTCGATTTCCAGAGTTTGTTCTTGTTTTTCCCATTCTTAAACGCGATATTCTCAACAAGTTATGGCCAAACAACAGCGTTGCGATCTTGGTTACAAACCCACTGAGAGGGTTTAAGAGTTGGGTCCAGCTTGATGGACCAAAGTCTAGAACACAATACCATCAAACTTTTTTATTAATGTGGAACTGGACAGTCTTTTATCCTTGTTTTTCTGTTTGAAACATCTTGTTTGTTTTTACTAGAATCTTCATATGTTACATCAGCTTTGTGAGACCACCTTAAAAAATTTCATGAAGATTTGTTTCACCTGTGTGTTTTGTATGGTATATTGTATATTTACTGATAGCACAACATGTGACCTTCTGCGGTTTGCTTAATTTACGATTTTTTTTTTCATTTTTTGTCAATTTGTCCGTATATTCAGGTCAGATTTAAGATTTTCAAGGATTGTTTACCTCTTCCTGAAAATGCTTTTAAAGCAGCTATCAGAGACAACTATCAAGGAGGTTCTAAGTTTAAACAAGAGCTCAATAGCAAACAGGTAAGTAACATCATTTACATCTTTTATCTCCTTATTTAAAAGTTATTCGAAACTAGTTGCCTATCACTTAAAATTATTTTCTTTAAAGGAAAGTTTCTTATGAATTTTGCTTTTGACGAAGGTGCATGCTTTAATCTCATTGTTTCGCCCTCTCACCGAGTCAGTGCCTACTTCTGCTGCCCCTCCCCGAGATGTGGCAAAACCAGGCTCATTTCCATCTCCCATTACAGAAGAAGGATTTCATCCAACAGCAAGGCTGTCCCATCAAGAGGGCTCCTATTCATATGGTATGCAACGTACTCGTGCATCGCCACTTGATATGCAATCCAGGCAGGCAATCCCTTATCCACTTTATGATCAATATGAGGTCGAAACACATGTGGGACATGTATGGCCTCGCTTAGAGCCTCGACATGTTCAGCATGCTTCTTTTCCACGTCATGCTGATTCCTATCATTTAGCAACGGCACATGAGCCGTACTGGCCTGAACAACCATACATGTCCCATCAGGATGCAGATAGAAGGTATATTCATTTGTTGCATTCTTTACCCAATTATTTCAGCTGTTTTTATGTGGTATTTTTTACATTTAACCGTCTCCATTATACATCATCAATTCACTATACAAAGGAGATTCCTTTATGTTCATGTTTTTCCCCAAAATATCCCCCCTCTTATAACTTTCGAAGCTTTATGTACTAGGATAGTTTTATCGTTTGATACAAGCTTAAAAAGGAATAAAACAGCGCAGTTACTGACTCAATCTACCTCATTACATTACCTCACTGGGTAGACCACCACAGTTACATTATATCGACTTCGTGTTTTCAAAATCTCTTATATTTTCATCAGTGAGAGTTAATCTTTCACACATCCCGAGCACATGTGGGAGAGATTAGTTTTATTGATTAGGGCATAATGCTCATATAATAGATAACATTCTCATGAATTTTCACAGGCATAGGGTGACACTTGCAGAGGAGATGGTTCCCAGGGATCAAGTTGTTGCCTATGGAAGTGAGTACGATGGGCCACAGTTGCTGAAGCGGAGAGAGAGAGAAATTGCTCCGCGTTCCAATTATGTGGCTGAATCTTATAGTCGAGAGGTTCCCACTGCTGCAGCCTCACATGTTATGTTGCAGTCGCATTCCTTAGCACCATCTTATGAACGGACGTTAACGTACCAACGGTACTATCCAGTCACAACCCATCAGGATCAGAGCTTGGTGTACGCTGATCCTCTTGTAAGACCATTGCATGGTACCTCGTACTCAGCTGAGGCAGATGTTCCTATCTCTACTCACTTTTCGTACACTAGAGCAC
Organism: Cotoneaster glaucophyllus; assembly: GCA_036320875.1. Classification (NCBI taxonomy): domain Eukaryota; kingdom Viridiplantae; phylum Streptophyta; class Magnoliopsida; order Rosales; family Rosaceae; genus Cotoneaster; species Cotoneaster glaucophyllus. Next base: position 25,814,887 of record CM070069.1, on the reverse strand, counting down.
CCCATTACCGCTGAACAAAACTTGGGTGTGTAGATTCATCCAAGTCATGCTTTCAGTTGTGTTGCTTCATTGTCAAATACTGGTTGGAACTTTTACAATTATCTTCCGAGTCCCGCCGGTAAACTGTCTGTTTTGTTTTTCATCTTCTATATAAGAGGAGCTGGTGCCCTGCATCATCCTGTTCAAAGTGTCGATCATTTTTAGAAATCTGAGGCATAATCTAAGCAACCAAACAAGTTTTGATCAGTCTGGCTTGGTTAGCACCTGCCATGGCGGTGTGGAGTTACATGTCTTCCCTTGATAAGCTTATAGCCTTGTAAGATTTCTAGTTTCTGTGCAGTATGCAGACTGTTGCATTGTGGCAAACTTTGTATAAAATGCACACCGGTTCTGAGATGGGCCTTCAACTTCATCACTTGTGTAGAATTAGATTCACCACTCATGTTGAGATGGCCCTTTTTTTCCTAGCAATTTTTGATCTTTTAATCCTTTGAGTTGTGCGTGGAACCTTGGCCAACATTAAGGTCAAATGGTTTTCTTTTCTTCGACAAACTTGATGAATTAATTTACTGAAACAGCATAACATGAATAATGAATGGTGGTGTAGCCTCAATATGAGGTTTTTGAAAGAAGAAGTTCCAATTTTAAAAAATATTGGCAATAGGTCGAGTACCATGAAGGAAGCTGAAGTTCTAATCATCAAATCAATTAGTAACGGAAGAGCGGCTTAACTTCTTATAAGATCATACATGGTTGCATAACTTTCTTATTTGGAACATATCTTCACATCCTTAAGAGTTATATGTACGACACTTGTTTCATGAAACATGATTCTGCCATGTATGCTATATGACATAAGTATACCGTCACGTGTTGTCATATTCTAATGAAATAAGCACACGTGAACAAAAACTTACACATATCTTTATAACAGACACTAAACACCACTCTAACGAGTAATCGTGTTCTATAAATCTCATTCCTTTACACAAGGGGACCATGCCATTTAAATTTTACTAGATTGCGCATGCAGTTTGGCCCACGCAATCTTGTTACATAATATATTGCCTCTAGTGTCATGACTCATGATGATCCACCGAAACCGTCATAGTTGGGGGAGAAGAAAGGGATGGGAGAGAGCCAATCACCACTTATGGTCCGCTTACTCATGCTGGTTTAGGTTGAGGTTGGTCCTGGAGGCCTAAACCCTTTTAGAATTTGCCATCCCCGTGACCGACCTCGTCGTTCAACTGGCACTGCCAGCCTCACCAAACTGCCATATTTTTCCTTATTTTTTTGTTGGAACTCTCTCTCTCTCTCTCTCTCTCCATTCATTTTTTGTGGTTGAAAATTTGCGAATGCCTAAACCTAGTAACCTGTTCCTCTTTAATACGGACCTTCATTTTATATTTTAGAGATTTGAATAATTGATGGCACACTTCCTCTTCAGGTAAGTCATCACTTAAACCATATTATATTATAAGAAGCCTTTAAAGAAAGAGATTTTTATTTTTATTTTTTTTATAAAAATAGAGATTAGTTGTGAGATTTATACCACATCGAACTTTAACGATCCAAATCGTTTATTTTTCAACTTGTACCTCATAGATCATTTTTGCAAAATACTAGCTAAATCGGAAATACTTAAGACATTTAATTAGGTTCAGAGAAATGAACGAATACTTTGTTATATAAGAAATAATAAAATTTGATCTTGATAATTAAATAGGCAAATGGTTTCAGATTGAATTGAATTTTTGCAAGGATTATCTATGAATCGAGACTAACAAAATAGACGGTTTGAATTGTTGAAATTTGATGTGAAGTAAACTCTATACATAATCTCCATTTTTTTTTAAATGAGAATCTTTTTGCATAAAAAGCCTGTTATATTATATATTAATGAACGAATTATTACCTGAACATCCAAAGTCAGCGACAGCTCCCAGCGCGAGGCCGGTTTCAAAGGTCAGAACGCTTACCAACATTACTCTACAAATACAGACGATGTTGTGATATATATATATAAACTTTCGACGTAAATCAACTTCTTTGACTACATGTATATATATATATATATATATATATATATATATTTTTTTTTTTTTTTTGTATAATAAAAATATATTACATTGGAAGGGCTCTCACGTTTAAACTTTGCTGGTGTCCTTTGATAACATGGCAAAGGCACACTCATACATGTGCCTGCGGCCCCATGTGTACATCGACAAAAGTCTTACATGGAATCGAACTGGTTATAAGGTGAAGAATGGAATGTACGTACCCACCACCCACCTGACAAAGCAAATTAACATCCGCACGATAAAATAATGAGTTGCACCACAATCACTCGCAAAAGCATGCGTGAATAGATTTGAGATCAATCCGTGTATGAATCATTCACAATTTATTTAATGATCAGAAATCACTCAACTCTCGTTTAACAAAACCTAAAATGAGATCATTATCAAGTGGACACAGTAATACAGTGCAAGAAGAGCGTGGTAGAAACTTCGACTCATGGCAAAACTGACATCGACAAGACTTTGGTACCGACCTCAAAGTCTTCAAGAACATTTTGCCATGCATGCTCATTGTTTTTTTAAGTTTAATTTGTTCGGGGAAGTTTCTCTTTATTATTTTCGATCTGTAAGTTACTTGGGGTACTTGTTTGGACTTTGGAGGGAGAATAAATATCTGCATCAGGTTAGGGAGAAGCTGAGCATCTGCGAGCGTGAAGAGGTGACAAGGATCTGATCACATGAGAGAAGATATCAATTATAAAAGAGATATAATAATGAATATAAATTTAAAGATTAAGTATATATCTAAAACTTCAATTTTTTAGTGTCATTTTAAATTGGTCTCAATTTTTTTTAAACATTCCAAACAAGTACCTAACTGATTAAAAATGTCACATATGTTAAGCCCTGATTAAATTTCTGTTATATTTTTATAGAGCTTACTTTGTCTCCAAAATCAATAGAAGATCATGTAAGAATGGCATCCACCAACTAATGGTTACCTTCCCACTCCCATCAGGTCATCACCTCCAAACCAACGCACAACTAACAACTCCAACCTACAACTCAAGTCGCCAACGTTGAGAGGAAGGTCATGGAGGCAGTTAATACAATATGGACTGCTATGATATGCCAACAATCACCTTCACCACCAAGAAAGAAGAACTTGGAAGTTTTACGAGCCGAGAATTGACGAATGAGGAAATCACATGAGCATAAACAAGCTCTTTGAAACCCTATCTGAATTCTCAACCCTGTTCTTTGTTAGGAAAATGCTCTTATGATGTAATTTTCAGTGGTTGTATTTTGAGCTTGGAGGTGGCGAGGGCTTGATACTCTTAATCTTCATTTTTGTTCTCCATTTAATTTGCGAATTTGTTTTTTTTGTTTTTTAATCTTTCTGTCTTTTTTAAGTTGTTTTTATTATTATTTTAGTGTCCAAGTAAGTTAAAAAGTGGGATCCATTGTTACTTCATGTACATTTAAAAAGATTGAGACCAATTTAGAATGATATTAATAATTTGTAGAATTTTAGGTACTTAACTCCAACTTTAATTAGGAATATATAAAGTGAATACATGCATGCATGTCTGTAGACATAGTTACTGGCAAGAGCTGGTAGTAGTACTATAATCTGAAGTCCATTTCATGAAGGATTGGTTGAGGAGGAGGAGGATCATGGCCTCATCTGGAAAATGATTGTGATGTGGACGGTTGAATTATTGATTTTGCATGCATGCTTGTACACGAGATATTGCTCCGACACGAACCACGATACTCACAAAATGCCATTATATATTTATTTATATTTATATGTTATCTCTTGAAGAAGTTGAAGATAAAGCTGCTGGGGGGACGCAGGGCTATCTTTTGTAAGTGTGAAAGATGTGAGAATACATGTGGAATGATTGTCCGTATTTGAATTTACATGTGCATGTAATCTTTCCCAATCTGCTGTCGATCGAGAGCTTCATAAAATTTTAAATAAAAAGAGAAGCAAAAAAAAAAAAAAAGGAGGTCACACATGATAATACACATGAACAGTATATGCTTGTCCGGTTGTCTCTATATGCCTATGAGGGCACCCAGCACCTTCCTATCTAAATAATTTGCAACCACAAATCAAATCAAATATATATATATATATATATATATATATATATATATATATATATATATTTATATATCATCCACTTGCAGTTTAATTTGATGGAGTCAAAACATTAACCTGAAAACTGCGTACGTCCATGTGATAAAAATTGATTGTTCTTGAATCTTTGACCTATCTCATAAGAAATCAATCCAATCCTACAGTGTTAATTTCGACGATAGAAGAAGAACAATATTTTTAAATAATTATATACATATGTACGTCATGCATGATCACAGCAAAGGTCCAATATGTACAAATTCAGAAGTAGACATATAGCCATGTGAGAGCATATATGGGGCTGCAGGGAAGACCTTTTATGTCCGAAGATACATCTTGTCTTCTTGTAATACTCGTTACACGACTAACATACAATTATAGATATACAAAGATGTTCCAATGCAAAATATTGAGGCGACGATAATGTACTGAATTTTTTTTTTTTAATAAACCAAGCTAAAAACTTTCATATTTAATCTACTTACTATCTTCGCAACAATAAATAATTTGAGGCACATCCGAATCTCCGATAAGATTGAGGAGATAAGAATCTTTTTTCACTTTTTCCTTTTTTCTTTGTTGAGAAACTTTTTAAAATATATGTAAAATAACGGTCTATGAGAAATAGGACGTTGATTCAAAGTGAGGCCCAAGACACATGCTTTGTTCATTTAGCTAAGACAACAAAAATTATCGTTATATAGCTAGCTAGGAGATCATCAAAATGTCCCTTCCTATGTATTATATTCAAGATCAAAGTAAGACTCAACCATATATGACACAGGGGCCCCCATATTGAATATTACGTTGAAAATCTCTAATAGATCAAAAATGTTCAAACCAAATTTGAGATCATTATATATATGCCACTGTTGAAAACATCAGCATTGGTTGGAAACTTTGGCTGATGAATGAATGCCCATACATGGATTGTCAACATTGCAGACAAACGAAATTTTCAATGTTGTCAGTAGACTTTGTGAGTGTAGGAATCATGTTTTCAATACCCATACATATTGAAATAGGTATTTGTCAAAACATGCAATGTAAATGTCAAAGTGTAAGAAATCTGTTAGTGTGGGATTGCTCTATAAATAGAGCAATTCGATTGTTATCAAATGATAGAAAAGAATACAAGAAGTTCATGGAAGAGGAAGAGAGAAAGAGAGGAAGAGGAGAGGAGATAGTAGAGAAAGTTATTTTGTACTCCTATTCTAAATTATAATGAAAGCACCACTGCTGCTCCGAGGATGTACTCCAATCACACTGACTGTAGAGGAACCTCGTAAATTTTGTGTCTTGTTTATTTATTCCATTGCACCCACCGCCTATTTTACAACAGCCACGATTATAGGCCATTATAGGCCATGGCACCCTCCTCTCCCACCTAGATTCTTTTCGCTAGCTCCATTATAGGCCACGATTACAAATTAAATATATAATTAAAGTGTAAGAGTCATGGTGATGAAACTAATTAACATGTTAATGATAGTTATATATACCTCTTCAAACCATAAATACAATTGGAAGAAAGCAAAAGCTTTACCAAAAACACATGTTCACATCCTCCTCTTTCAATATCTTAAAGATTAGGGTGAAGTGCCTATTTAATCCCTAAACTATCACCTTAGTGAAAATTAGGTCGCTGAATTATTTTTTCGGTAAAGTAAGTCCTTAAATTCATTAAAAATTGCTAATTTCATCCCTACTATTATATTCAAAGCTATTTTATCCAATTTTTCATCAACTTAAATCACTTGTCACACTTTAGAGTGTAATACCGTTATTTTCTTGCCTATAAGCCCTTAACATTTCATATAGGTTGCAAATCTAACATCTATTTTACCATCCGAAGCTAACTTACATTATTTCTTATGAAAAACTACCAATTTACCCTCCAAAGTTAACTCCATACACTATTTCTTTATGAAAAACTATCAATCTACCCTCAAATGTGTATCACATGCAAGTAACGTGATTTAAATTGACGGAAAATTGAATATAGTAGCTTCGAATATAATATTAGGGATGTAATTGGCAGATTTTTATAAATGAAGGACTAATTTTTCTGAAAAAAAATTGTTTAGGGACCTAATTTTCACTGAGGTGATAATTCATGGACTAAATTGGCAGTTCATCTTAAAGATTATATGCTTAGGACAATGAACATTGGAGTGCACACCATATAACAATAGCTCAAAGATTACTTTGATTTATGTTAACGATAAAATAACAAAAATTTAAAAAGAGAGAGAAGAGCAATATGAGAAGAAAAACACAAAATTGAAAACCATTTAGAGTTGTTAATAGTTTCTAATTTTAAAATTATTTAATACATAAAAATAAGTAAATAATTAAACTTTATCATACAGATATTGCTAAGTTGTCATTATAAATTACCGCTATTAACGAGTGATAGTATTGAAGTTATGTACATTAAAAAATAACAATAAAAAGAGACTTTCTTTAATTTAAAGGAAAATTAATAAAAAGTTCAAAAAAATTTCCCTTTTCTTTAAAAGTCATTTTTAAAGGTATAGTGAATAGTATTAGGTAAAGGTAAAAGTGTGATTTTTCGTTAAAAGTGAACAGTATCGGAGTGTTTCATTAAAACTCCCTTAATTTAATGATACCTTCATTTTAATCTCATGTTACCAAAACACAAGACGCTAAACTCGATATCCTGACCAATAAACCCCTTCCTTCTAACCCTATTTTCCTTTCTAGCGCATATCTTCACTACCGCACAACAAACTACTCTCTCTCTCTCTCTCTCTCGTTCTCTCATCTGATCGATCTGTCTTGAATCTTGGTGTCCTAATCTTTAGCTAGACAAACCGAGAAATTTACACAGGCGTCTAGCTACAAGCTAAGATGCATAAATATCACAAGTAGTTCGACTCAGGATTAAAGGTGGATCTTCCTTCAGAAGCATCAGAGGAGAAAGACAGGGAGGATCGTCCCCACCACCATGATTTCCCTTCTGACTGCGAATCTTCCTGGACGGAAGCTGGCATGTCAGCCATGGTTTTTGCTCTCACTCAAGATTGGAACCACCGAAGATCATGCTACCGTGAAACCAAACCCTACGTTCATCTCAGATTCATCACTCCTAGTCAAACAAGAACCCGACCGCTCTCAACCGGTTCAATATCAAGGTATTGATTTATATTTTTCCTTCCTTTTTTATATTTTTATTTTTGGTCCCTCGACCTTTTTTTATTTATTTTTGGATTGTTTTAAGGTTTTTTTTTTGTTTTTTTTTGTTTTTTTTGTTTTTTTACTATAAATACTACGCTAAAATCATTTAAACTATGAAGAGAGATTTGAACTTGAATGCTAAACATAAAAAACATTGCTCTAACCAATTTAACAAAGTCAGGAACTATAGGATCGTTGTGGTTGATGGTATTGACATGTGCTGAGCTAGGGTATTGGGTTTTTCTGTGTATGCATCTGCTTTCACCATATTGTTGTGATTTTGATCTATTTTCACAGCACTTGCACTCTCATAAGTTGTCATCATCTATACTTGCCCTTTTTTCCTTTTTTTTTGTTGGCATTCTCTCTCTCTCTCTCTCTCTCTCTCTCTCTCTCTCTCTCTCTCTCCATTCATTTTTTGTGGTTGAAATTTTACGATGCCTAAACCTAGTAACCTGTTCCTATTTAATACGGACCTTCATTTTGTATTAAAGATTTGAATCATTGATGACACACTTCCTATTTAGGCAAGTCACCACTTAAACCATATTATATTGTATTAATGGATGGATTATTACCAGAACTACTAAGTCAGCGACAGCTCCCAACGCGAGGCCGGTTTCAAAGGTCAGAACGCTAACCAACTGTACTCTACAGATACAGATGATGTTGTGATAAATATTATATAAAAACTTTCGACCTAAATCCACTTGTTTGACTATGTGTACATTTATTTTTTATATATTTTATTGGAAGGGCTCTCACGTTTAAGTTTTGTTGGCGTCCTTTGATAACAGGGCAGAGGCACATTCATACATGTGCCTGCGGCCCCATGTCCCCATCTACAAAAGTCTTACATGGAATCGAACTACTTGTATGAAGGTGAAGAATGGAATGTAAGTACCCACCACCACCTGACCAAGCAAGGCAACATCCATACAATAAAATAATGAGTTGCATCACATAAATTAGTGGCACACGCATACGTGAGTAAGTTTGATAATTAATCCATATATATATAATTATAATTATAATTTGTTCAACGATCAGATATCATTCACGTTCTCACAACTAAGTTTAGTAAAACTTGAATGAGATCGTTATCAAGTGGACACAGTAATACAGTGTAAGACGAGAGTCTTAGAAGCCTCGACTCGTGGCAAAAATGACATCGACAAGACTTTGATACCGACCCCAAAGTCTATAGGAACATTTTGGCATGCATGCTTATTTGTTTTTTATTTTATTTTATTAGGGGAAGTTTCTCTTTATTATTTCAATCTGTAAGTTATTTGGGGGCACTTGTTTGGACTTTGGAGGGAGAATATACATATGCATTAGGTTAGGGAGAAACTGAGCACGAGCGTGAAGAGGTGAAAAGGATCTGATAACATGAGAGAGGATATCAATTATTAAAGAGATATTGATAAAGTATATTTAAATTTAATTGGAAATATATGAAGTGAATACATGCGTGCTCAAGGGAGTCAGAATCTTTTATAATAAAACAGAAAAATTATTTTGTGTGCACTAATATTTTCTGTGGCGATCTCTTATATTTTACATTTCAGATTTTTCATCTCAAATTCAGTTCCTATATAATATAAGGCGGGATCCATAATATTTTTTGTGCACTAGTTACGCGCAAAAAGATATAAACAAAACATGGTAGTCTTTTTCTGTGTTTTAATTCTTTGAGGTTAAGATTATATAATACAGTGAGAGAAAAAGTAATTATTGAGGTGAGCAGAATTTTAAGAGAAGGGATCTCTATTTTTTTCAAAATAAGGATTAGTGTTGGGGCTTATATCACATCGAACTTTAACGATCCAAACTATCTATTTTTCAAATTGCACATCATCTTTGCAAAATATTAGCCAAATCGAAAATATTTGAGGCCTCTAATTGAGTTTAAAAAAAAAATTGACAAACACTATGTTCTAAGAAGTATTGAAATTTCAGCATGACAATTAATTAGGCAAATGGTTTCGGATTGAACTAAATTTTTGCAACGATGATCTATGAATCAAGACTTACAAACTATATGGCTCGGATCATTGAAGCTCAATGTGATGTGAGTTCCACAACTAATCTCTAGTTATTTTTTTTAAAATAATGTGGACCCCTTCTGAAGGGGCCTTGGTCAGGTCAGAGGCAACCCAACTATGCCTCGGCTACTGCTAGCAAGAGCGGGTGGTAGTAGTACTGTAATCTGTAGTCCCTTTCATATTTATGGAAGGATTGGTTGCGGAGGAGGAGGATCTTGGAATCAGCTGGAAAATGATTGTGATGTGGACGGTTGAATTATTGAATTTGCATGCATGCATGTATACGAAATAATATTGCTTCGTCACGACACTCACAAAATGCTATTATATAGTACAAATTTATATTTCTTGAAGAAGTTGAAGATAAAGCTGCTGGAGGGACGAAGGGATATCTTATGTAAGCGTGAAAGAGATGAGAATACATGTGGACTGATTGTCCGTATTTGAATCTACATGTGCATGTAATCTTTCCCACATGCGGTCGATCAAGCTTCATAAAATTTAAAATAAAAAGAGACAACAAAGAAAAGTGGGTATATATGTCTCCACACATGGATATAGTGTATGTACATGAACAAGTGGGTATGCTTGTACGGTTGTCCCATCTGCCTATGAAGGTGCACGGTGCACTTTCCTATCTAAATAAATTGTAATCACAAATCAAATCTTGTTATCAGTTATATATAATTATATACATACACAAATATATATATATATATATATATATATATATATATATAACATCGACTATTAGTTTGATTTGATGGAGTCAAAACATTAACCTGAAAGCTCCGTCATGTGATAAAAATTGATTGTTCTTGAATCTTGACCTATATCTAGAAACCAAATCGAACCACATTGTTTTCGAAGGTAGGAGAACTATATTTTTTTAAATAATTTTATACGTATGTACGTCATGCATATCAAAGATCCAATGTACAATTAAGTGGTCCAATGCACAATTGGGTAGTCCAATTTACAAATTAAGTAGACACTACCCATGTGAGGGCATATATAGGGCTGGGAAGATCTTTCATGTCCGAAGATATTTTTCGTCATCTTACCACACTCACTCATTACACGAATAACATACAATCGGAGATATAAAAGATTCCCTATGCAAAATATTGAGGCCTAAAGTGATAATGTAATGATTTTTTTAAAAAGAGAAATCAATAGCTTTATTGATGAAGAAGAATTGAAGCGAGTACAAATCTTGGTAGAGTACATCCCTTATAACATCCGGAGGTTTCTTAAACCAACTATAGAATCACCACTATATAAACTTTACTTGGCAAGGCGATGAGCCACTACATTATAATTTTGCAGAATATACGAAATATTATACTTGCAACCCGGAAACCAGCTTCTTTATATCAGAAGCAACAAAATATTCTCCGTGTATATAGCTCGCTATATGGAGATCATCAAATATTCCTTCATATGTATACATATTCAACGAGATAGAAATAAACGTTAAAGACACAACCATATATGACACACGTCCTTGTTGAAATACGTTGAAAATCTCTACTAGATCAAAATATTCAAACCAAATTGAGATCATTATATGGAGGCAACTAGCATTCCATATAAAGAAAATGACACGAAAAAGAAAATGACAAAATTGAGATGGGAGTCGTACGATCTACTCCACCTCCTCAGCTTCATATACTTTGTATTTTAATTAAATACACCAAAATGAGTCCGTAGGTTGATCAAATTGTCCAGCCATCTCAATTTGGTGTCACTTGTAATTGATTGCTGACCTTCATTCTGAAACGGGAGACAATCGACTTTGCTTTGAGAGGGTATTTTTTTTTTTTAGTACATCTATATTTTTACACTAAGAGGATGTTAATTTATACTAAGCCACACAATAGGCAACCTACTTTGGTATCGAATTCGCCATCCACGAGATTCAAACCTAAGATCTCTTACTTCCAAGTGAAGAAGAATACCATCAGACTATAGTATTGAGTGGCTTTGAGAGGGTAATTAACTGCAAATCTAGTGGTACTACCCCTCTCTCTCCCCACCCCAACCCCCCCCCCCCCCCAACCCCCCTACTACCCCTCTCTCTCCCCACCCCACACCCCCCCCCCCCCCCCCCAAAAAAAAAAAAAACATTTTATTGATCACCTAGATTCTTTTCCCTAGCTCCGTTGCCGGCCACGATTACATATTATATATGATTAAAGTTTAAGACTCATAGTGATTTTCATAACTAACATGTTAATGGTACTTCTATATACCTCTTCAAACCATAAATATAATTAATTGGAAGAAATCAAAAACTTTACACATGTTCACATCCTCCTCTTTCAATTGCTTAAGGGTTTTTATGTTTAGGACAATGAACAATGGAGTGCACTACCATACAAGAATAGCTCAAAGATTACTTGGTTTTATTTTAAAGATAAAATAACAAAATATTAAAGGAGAGAGATGAGCAATATGAGAAGAAAATCACAAAATTGAAAACTATTTAGAGTTGTTATTAGTTTCTAATTTCAAGTTATTTCATACTTCAAAAATAAATAAATATTATAAACTTTGTGAGAAGAATACAACTAATTGACGCTATAAACGAATGATAGCATCAAAGTTATATACACTCAAAAATAACAATTAAAAGAGATTTTTTTTCTCTCTCTCTTTTTAAATTGAATAATACCTTCATTTTCATCTCATATTACCGAACATCCAAGACGATAAACTCGATATCTTGACCATAAAGCCCTTCCTTTCTAACCCTATTTTCTTTTCTAGTGCATATCTTCACTACCGCACAACAGTCTACTATCTCTCTCTCTCTCTCTCTCTCTCTCTCTCTCTCTCTCATCTGATCGATCTATTTCTTGAATCTTGATGTCCAAATCTTAGACAAGCCAAGAAATTTACACATGCCTCTAGCTACAAGCTAAGATACACAAATATCAAAAGTAGTTCGACCCCAGGATTAAAGGTGGATCGAAGGCATGGAAAACGCCCGCTTCCTTCAGAAGCATCAGAGGAGAAAGAGAGGGAGGATCATCCCCACCTCCATGATTTCCCTTCTAACTACGAATCTTCCTGGACGGAAGCTGACATGTCAGCCATGGTTTCTGCTCTCACTCAAGTTATTGGAACCACCGGTACCGATGATCATGCTGCCGTGCAACCAAACCCTACATCCATCTCAGACTCATCACTCCTAGTCAAACAAGAACCCGACCGCTCTCAACCGGTTCAAGATCAAGGTATATATGATTTCTATATTTTTTCTTCCTTCCTTTTTTCTATTTTTTTTTTTGGTCCCTCGACCTACTTTTTTTTATTGTTTTAAGTGTTTTTATATATGCCATAAATATTCTACACTAAATTCATCTAAACTACAAGAAATGAGATTTGAACTTGAGTGTATAACAGAAAACGTACTGCTCTAACCAACCTAGCTAAGCCCAGATCTATAAAATCATTGTAATTGATTATATTGACATGTGCTGCGCTAGTGGTACTGGGGTTATCTATGTTTATGCATATGCTTTCACAATATTGTTGTGAATTTGATCTGTTTTCACATCACTCGCATTCTCAAAAGTTCCCATCATCTATACATGTCATCTTTAAATCCCCATTGTTGGACAAGATACTAATCAAACTAATTGAGTAGCTTGTTAGGTTAGCTAATTGCTCTTTGTTCTCCTAACCCTATTTTTGTTATCATCCGCTATGAATATCCCAGCTGTGTGTTTCTTGCCTAAATCAAATTTGACCAAAGACTTTTTAATATGATCATAGACAAGTTTAATAATTTTGTATTCTACCTACTTTCCGTGAAGAACCTTCTTTCTATCTCTCCAATTGCCAACAAACTAAAAATAATTCTTGTTTCCATTTGGGACATTCTTTTCATGTTTTTCTCAATTTTCACAAACAGACTCTAACTGATTGAAAGTTTAACCTATATACAAATTAGAGATGTTTGGTTATCTTTTTTTTTTTTTTTAATGTTCTAGCTAATTCTAGTCTATCTTGCCTCAGCATTATCCGATCCTTGGTAATAACGTCTTAAACTTTATAGCTATTCAATTTCTTTGTTGGGTTGGTGCAATTTCCACTTAAGTATAAGTTTTCTGGAAGATTTGCTAACTTCAAAAGTGTTCACTGAAAAGGATGGGAATGCTTTGAATTCCAGTCTCTATCTTTGTCCTGCTTTCATATGTAAGACCTTTTAAGAAGGAACTAAGCTCTCTTGAATATATACACGTAATACTTTAGCACAATAGGGCACAGTTGCCGCTGATTACACTCCTCTTCTAGTTAGATTCCTTCCACATTGATAGTGCATGGCAACTTAAAGACGTCATTGCATCAACTAGCTAGGATATAGTAGCATGGACTACAGTAGCATATATATATGTATACTTATCTCTCTCTGTGTATGAGTTTGTGTATGTAGAGTTAGTCTTTTATATGAAGGTTACTATTATTTTAGATTTTTTTCGTAATGTTTCATTTGATGATATTGCGCTTAAATATGTTTATAACTACATCGTTTTGTACCAAACTATATCAATCCATAGAAGTCTAATTTCTAATGTTTTTATCTCATAATATACATTAAACTTTGTATATTGTTGTTTCATGACGTCCATGTTTGTGAATTAAGAGCCCGTAAGGAGGCGACACTATAGAGGAGTGAGACAAAGACCTTGGGGAAAATGGGCAGCTGAAATACGTGACCCAAAGAAAGCAGCCAGAGTTTGGCTTGGGACTTTCGAGACTGCGGAAGATGCCGCCATTGCATACGATAACGCAGCTCTCAAGTTCAAAGGCACAAAAGCCAAGCTCAACTTCCCCGAACGAGTTCAAGGCAAGACCGATTTCGGCATCCTAATGGGCAGTTCTGGTAGTACTACAAGCAGTAGTGGTGCTGCCTCTACTCAACGAACACAAAATCTCATGACACCAGCTGGCCATATTGTTAATCCTCAGCCCGCTCCTGCTCCATTAATGATGTCGCAGCAGCCGGAAACATTCCCTGATCTTTATCAGTACGCGCGGCTTCTTTCCGGCAATGATGCTGATTTCTACAATTATTCTTCCTATCCATTTAATCAAGATCCAAGATTTACTTCACAGTTTTTTCCATCATCGACGCATTTTTCATCTTCCACTGCATCACAAGATTCACAAGCATCGCAACAAAGACAACAAGATCATCATGAGGAAGATGGGGGGAATAAGGACCGGAATTGGAGTAATCCAAGGGAGTAGCTAGTGGTAGTAGTACTATTGCATCCGTTATTTAATCTTGATGAGGTTCGGTTTTAAGTATAGAGGAAGTTTAATATTTGGAGAGCATTTGTTTGTACTAGTTAGCATGTATTATCGTTTCATGTTTTTTTTTTTCTTCTTTATTGATATATATGTATTGTTGCCTGGGTTTTTACGTATTGTTGCTGCCATGCATTGATTAGAAAAAAAACGTCTGAACAAGATTCACAACCCTAATACATGGATTAGTGGTTAATTTTGAGATTTCCATGATCAATGTACTAGTCCTGCCAATTCCCCGCATCGACCTAGAATGCAAAATTTACCAACAGGATCCTCTCTAGATCCTCTTTGTGAGGATCTGATGATTTGTGAATCGTGTCTATTTATCGTACATCGTCAAGTCAGTTTTTGTCAGGTACTATTTGTGTTTAATTTTAAATAAATAAATTTAATATAATTTCTGATCGCACGATGTACAATTAACAAACACGATTAATGGATTTTCGGAATTCTCATAAAAAAAATCCGGCAAATCCGGATTCCATAATTTATCGTCGAGACTCAAGTAGAATGTAGACGTGGATTGCCTTTAATATATTGAGGAATTCTTTTTCTTACAAAACGAGAGAGAGCGTTATCTTTTTCTTTTCTTTTCTTTTTTAATTCACAAACAAGAGTTTTATTCAAATTATGGGCCTCCGATATAATGCTTTAAATCATTTAAACAACGAACTGTTTCTATCCAACTTGGTTGAATGTCGTACTCAAATATTGTTATCCAAAGCAAAAAATCACATCCGAATTTGCCGTCGCTTCGAGAATTAAAGGTGGAATATTATTTCCAATCTCCTGATGGGATTGGTGGTCTCATTTCAATCACCTTAACATAACACTCCAATCAGTAGATTTCCTGATATATATTTTGGTTTCAACTTTCAAGCATGTTGTGAAATTATCTAGGTTTTTTAGTCAAAATGATTTATGAGATTTGAAATCGATAGAAGTAGTTCTTGAGTTTGTAACTGTCAATAATTTTGGTTATTTCGTGAAAAATCTTTGTTAAATAAAAACTAAAATAACAAAGATACCCTCAATTTAATAAACAATGGGCAAAATGAGTTAGACAAATTGATGGTGTTTTTATCATTTGTTTCCTTATTTAAAGATCTTTCACTAAATAACCAAAATGATTGACAGTGGACAAACTCATGACCAGTTCTATTAATTTTAAATATCAGCGATCAAAATGAAGAGTTATATTAATCTCAGAGAATAAAATAACCATGTATCTATTATCTTTGTTACTAGGAAAAATAAAGTTATCATTCAAGATAAAAATCAAATTAAATTAAAACCAATCTACCAAAAACCACATCACCTGGTTCGTTCAAGCAACACAAACACTCACTATAATACTATATTCGTATAAACTTTAATTAACAAAAACTTTTTGACAAAGAAAAATTAATGGAAACGGAAGGTGAAATAATGTAATAATCTATAGTATATAGGTAGCTTTTTGGAGCACTTTTTACTGCATGCTAACTTTATTAGATGCACGAACCAAAACTGGCTTCTCATCATGAGCCATCATCAGTTCTGAGCTTCTGGTAGCAAATAGATCGACACGTTAACATTTGCAAAACCTTAAAGTGGAAGTGGAAGTGGAAGTGAAACCATCAAGATCCAAAAACCTTAATTAGTAACCCCCACCGGCACACAATGTAATGCAATCCGTAACACAAGTTTTGAAGAAAGATATAATTAAACGTGCCGACAAGCTTTTGAGCATGCCTCCACTACCCTTTCTTTCTTTCTTTTATATGTAAGATGGAGCATATTTTTTGTCACCGCCACACTATTGCCTGATATTAAAATAAAATATTCACATTAATTTTATATTAACGAGTGAATAATTTGAGTTAAGTGACAAGACATATTAATCATAATAAAAACACTCACATTTTAAACACGCATGTTAATATCAATACTAATCTGTTTGTCACTAAAATATAAAGTATGTCATTTATTTATATTATACCAGTTGAATTTTAGTTTACCGTGTCCCACACACGTAAGACTAATCTCCAATGAGACACAAAAAAATTAATGACATTCTAAAACTATCAATCAGAAAATCACTTATATTTTTATTAGCTTCGTGCCTCAAACGCAAGATTTGAAATTTTTAATCATGACTTTTGTACGTGATATAAGGTACAAGGTAAGCCTTTATTCTCCCACTTGTATTGAGCTTTTTGATAATGTTTAACAATAAGCTATTAAACCTAATTAGGCAAGCATTTGCGTTTTTTGTCGTTGCGACTGGTACAAACGACAAAATACAGATCCCTCAACGGCTGAAATCATGCGCAAGCTAAAGCGGCTCCAGTGGGCCTGCAACCTACTTTCCCCCCAAATGTCAGAAGCTCCAGTGGGCCAGCCCCAAATCGTCCAAAGCCCACAGAAGGTCTATCTGCCTAACAAAGGAACACAGAAAACGACAAAAAGGAAAAGCAAACAAAGGAGCGTAGAAGCTCCCCCCTTTTTTTCATTTTCTTTCCAATTTTTTTACGTTTTTAAAATGAAATAAGGATTTTCTCCGCTATTATTTCCGGTATTCCTCTCTCCTCTTACACCTTCTTTTTGTTTTTTTGTTTATGCAAAACGTTCAAAAATATTAATGTGACATAATTGTAACCATTCAGATAAACAAAACAAAACAAAAAGGAAAAAAAAGTATCAAAGTAAAAGAAAATCTCACTCTCTCATCACGAATATTGGTGACGTGTGCCGAGTTATCCTGGCATAGCATGAGATTTGGGCAGAATCAGTAAAAGAAAGATGGGAGGAGGGTGGGTCCCCTGTGTGTGATTTGGATAATTGACACGCGCAAAGGTTGTATTTCCACGCTTTCGGCTTGTTCCCTCTCAAATGTCAAATTTGGCGGCGATTGTCGTGTTGCCCTCTTTCTTTCCCTTATACCATGCGTCCAATCCAAGGTGAAACCGGCAAACAGTGAAACACCCCAGCCGCATTCACATTTCTTTCTTCTTTCCATTTTTTTGAGAACAACTGAAGACTTTCATTATCATACGCAACATTCTTCCCAATCCCTCCCATGTCCAAGTGATTACATCTCTCCTCATATCACGTTAATCAAAAGAGCTATGTTAATAGCTTTGTTAAAATCGTGCTCAAAAGATCTTGTTGTAAATTTCATGCTGGACGATGATTTTACGTTAAAAAAACTTTTATTGTCGAAAAATCATCATAAACACGATGACTCTTTCACCTGTATGATGACTTATTTGTAGTATCAATAATAGCTCTATAAACTATAGCTATTAGGGAAATTATGTTTTAATATCTTTTTAACACCCACCAGTTTTTGTCACTTCTTGCTACCACATCTTTCTTTGTGCGAGAAGCTTGTTTATTGATAAGTTCATTTCACCAAATAACAACTACAAAACACTATCAATATGTACATTAGTTGTGCGATTTAACCTTTTTGTTTTTAAGTAATGCACCGTGCGTATGATGGTTTAGCATTGGACTAGTATGTCAAACCATGTCTATCGAGATCATAATCTCTTATGGAAAAGTTAAAGACTAAAGACTAGGTACTGTTTTATTTTTTTAAGTAAAATTTAGATTTCTTCTTTGAACATGCATTCGAGTTTAGAATTTCTTCTTTGAACATGTACATTCGAGTTTAGACTAAAGACTAAAGACTAAGTACTGTTATATTTTTTTTAAAGTTAAAAAGACGTGTCACTCAAGTAGATAGGGCACAAAGAGACCACATAAGGTTTTGGGTGCATAAAATTTGAATACAAATTGGACATGTGGGTGTGGCACATAAACTAACAGTTTTTTTTTTAACGGAACTTAACGGCAAAGACCAATAGTGCACATTTTGTTAATTTAAAAAGGGTATATTAGAAAATATTTAGTTCAAGAGACGAATTCTAAACTCGAGTGCAAGATCAAGTACGAATTCTAAAATTTTACTCTCTTATTTTTATGAGCAGGTTCAATTTTACTTTGTGGAGTAAAATGAATGAGAATACACAAGAACTAAGCATAGCTTGACCCAATCCAAGTCTCAAAGACTGGTTGACTTGTAACCGATTTGGCCCGTTAATCCGTTATAGGTTGTTGTATGAATTGGTCCATGTTAAGCGTTATTTGGGCCAGCCTATACAGAAAAATATTGTGGGCCAGATAAAGTCCAAAAATTAAAAGAAAAAGAAATGTTGACAGTGGGATTTGAACCCACGCCCTTTCGGACCAGAACCTTAATCTGGCGCCTTAGACCAACTCGGCCATATCAACTTGTTGCTAGGTTATTCGTAATTTTTGTAATTATATTTCACTCAGTAAATCCTTCACCTGCATCTCTGATATCCACACATCTGAAGATTCTGAACAGAGCAAATGGGATTTATGCATCAAGTAATAATTTAACTGAAATTAGCAAAGCAGTTGGTTGCATTAATTACCAAAAAAATGGCTTCCAAAATACTGTGTCTGTGTGCAACCATCGTCCTTCGTCCCTCGTCCTCCTGCTGCAAAGCTTAGCAGTTCAAATAATATTCCCAAGATATTTCTTTCTTCTTCTGCTGCAGATAAAGCTTCGGTTCGGCGTCAATCCTTCAAGTGCAGAGCTCTCGGAGAAAGCTCTCAGCCACAAACCTCCTTGGCCGAAACAGTCTATCAGGGAGTGTACGGCCCTTGGTCCGTCGACTCCACCGACGTTCGAGAGGTCAGGTACACAACCACTTTCTAATTTATGTAAAAAGCACTCTGCTTGTACGTACTTTTGTTAGAAGCGGTGCCAGAAATTATTTCTAACTTAATCACGTTTGTACTTTTTATACGGGAAGTGTCACCAAGTTGTTTTGTATTTGATTGGGTCAAATTTCCGTCCCATTCTTCAACATTTATTGGTGTGGCAGGTTATTTTGTACAGGTCAGGACTAGTGACTGCAGCTACATCATTCGTAGTTGCAGCTTCTGCCGCATTTTTGCCTGACAGCTTCTTCCTAACTGGTATTTTGAAACACAACCTCGATTTCGTGTATGCAATCGGAGCCGGTGGACTGGGGCTGTCATTGTTTCTGATTCACATATATGTCACTGAAATTAAGCGCACTCTGCAAGCATTTTGGGGGCTCGGTGTTGCCGGGTCTTTAGCAACAACATATGCATGCTTGGCTAGCCCAACTGGAGAGGGTTTGGTGCAGTATGTTGTGGATAACCCAATCGTTATCTGGTTTGTTGGTCCTCTCTTTGCTTCTCTCACAGGACTAGTCTTCAAGGAAGGTATGATACAAGACAGCTCGATGTTCTATAGAAATTCTTTGTGTAGGACGCTCGTTTTTGTTAAAAGGAGGGATTTTGTATCAATAATGTTGATAACGTATAACATTTTATAAACGACTTATTGGCACCGTAGTCCCTCCTGTAATAAATAACAAACGTCATGTCTAGAGAAGTAATACTAAAACTAAGTACTTGTTTCAGGTCTCTGCTATGGAAAGTTAGAAGCTGGAATTCTCACATTCATCATACCTACTCTTCTTCTCGGGCACTTGGTATGTCTTATTCAAACTGATCCCCTTTCATTCATCAAATTGATCCCTTGCATCGTCTCTGCCCCCTGTACTTTGCAAACTGTTCCAATCTGAAGTTGACCGATTTCGTCCAAGAAATCATCATAAGTTGGATGTTTGTTAATTGGAACAATGTGCAAACTACAAAGATCAGGTTCGATGTAATTGAAAATAATGGAACGAAAGCAGAGCTTTGTGAAAACTATAGGACTATATCCGTGTGCTAGCCTTTTCTCAAAACTTCCGTTAGTGAACTATTCGTAGCTTTTGTAACCTGTGCTGTCTAGGCACTAATGGAGTTCAAGTTAAACACAGAGTGGACTGATGGACGATGGAGCAAAACTTTCCTTGCTCGGTTCTTGGATGGCCTTGTTTGTAATTTTTGCTGGAAGGAAGTTCACTCAACCGATCAAGGTAATTTACCAGTTGACTTAAATTTTCTGTCATTGTTATTGTTTTATGCTCATCGTATTCTGATAACGAACTGTGTTCCGCTTACAAGGATGACATTGGTGACAAGTCCGTCTTTACATTCAATTCTCTGCCCGAAGATGAGAAGAAGGCCTTGATTCAGAAGCTAGAGCAGCAGAAGTTCAATCAGGATCTCGATTAGTTCCTCGTTTTCCGCCATAGCAGCCTTCTCCTTGAGTTTGTATAGGATATGTTTCGGTTCTAGGTTAACCTATCAATATAATTGCCAATTAAAATTAAACAGAGTTGTTAATGGATTACATGAAACAGTTTGGTAAGGATTATATGCATCCACTTTGATGCGGAGTAACCGAAACATGCATGCAGCGCACGATACACACAAGCAAAATGCAACATTTTTCCACTCGGTAAACCCCATTGAGTCCTGCATTCACCCTTACAAACTTCTGTTTGGAGGCTCGATGCTTACTATTTCCGCTAAGGTCCCTTCCACCCTTTTAAATAATATGAAGATGAAGGATTGTGCTGAGTGGAGTTATACAAAAGATTTGGTCATCAGTTTACTATAGTAATCTTACCCTCTTAAACCCGCACAAGATGGTCTGGAAGAACCAAGACCCTGTGATTTAGTCAACAAATAGAAAGTAAGTTATTTCTTTCCCGCTCAGAGCGATTAGAAAGAGTTAACTCAACGATCCCCATGTCCCCTATCTCTGTAATTTTATTTAAAAATACACACATGTGAGGGGAGGAAGCCGAAACCCGCAAAGAAAAAAACAACACATCAATGAAAAAGGAAAACTAGACGAAGAAAATTCCGTGAACCAAAGCAATACATTCCACTGTTTTCATGTTTTTGGCATAATTTCCGTGCCAAGATTATAAAACATTGTGCCAAAAACATAAGATGACAAAGAATCTATAAAGAGTCACATTTTAAAAGAGCCTCCTTAACATTTCTATATTTACATAACTTATTCTAACCGTCAAATAACGATTGTATCAAATACATATATATTATAATTAATATCTTTATGTGATTATGTAAATTATAGTTGAATTAGGTATAAGATTACGCAATATTATAGTATATAGTGATTTGATTCTTTCCTATTAAACTTTGTAGTATTACTATAAATAAACCCACTATTAATTGAAGATCAAGTTTCTCTTTTCTCACTAAAATGGTTGGGAATTGCTGATTGTGAAAGAAAAGGAAGGAAAAAAAAAAAAAAAAAAAAAAGCAAAATTAGGGTTTTTACCTAAACCCGCGCGAGCCGCAGCTTGTGGTCACTACCTCACTCCGCTCTTCCACTCACTTCCGTCTCCCTCCGCTGATGGCCGCCCCGGAAGGTTCACTCCGTAAGGCTCTCGCCGACAAGCAATCGGAGGTTGACGGCCAGGGGAGCCAAGTGCGGGCTTTGAAGGCCCGCAAGGCTGACAAGTCGGAAATTGACGTCGCCATTGCGGCTCTGAATGCGCTCAAGCTGGAGAAAGCTTCGATCGAGAAGGACCTCCAGGCCACGTTGAGCAGCGGCGAAGGGTCCGGTAACAAGGAGGCGTTCCGTCAGGCAGTATCGAATACGCTTGAACGGCGTCTCTTCTACATCAAGTCTTTCAACATCTACGGTGGCGTTGCTGGACTGTATGACTACGGCCCGCCGGGTTGCGCCGTCAAGTCGAATGTGCTAGCTTTTTGGCGGCAGGTTCTATTAACTTCATTGCTCTAGTTTTTTTGCTTAATTCGTGCTGAGTTTGTTATATTCATCGACATACATAAACTTAAATCATCGGGTTTTTTAAATTAATGCTGCGAATCAAATGGCTGTGAAAAATATATAATTGCATGAATTTGTGCTTTGACAGTGTGATTTCGTCCGTCAAATTATTGTAAATTCAGTAATCAGCTAATGGGATGCTATAAATTTGTGTGTAATTTATTTTTCAGAAATTGCTTATAAAGAACGGTAACAAGCTTTTCGGTTTCTGAAGAACATCACAATTGAGGGGAAGAATGGATAATCATTGACTTTTAAGTATGTTTTTATTTGATTTGCAGCATTTTGTTCTTGAGGAGAACATGCTGGAAGTTGACTGCCCCTGTGTCACACCCGAGGTGGTTCTGAAGGCATCTGGCCATGTCGAAAAATTCACTGATCTTATGGTGAAAGACGAGAAAACTGGGACTTGCTACCGAGCGGATCACTTGCTGAAGGATTTTTGTAATGATAAGCTTCAAAAGGATCTCAACATTAGTGCAGAAAAGGCCAAGGAGCTTAAACATATACTTGCGGTGTTGGATGATCTCTCACCTGAAGATCTAGGTGCAAAGATCAAGGAGTTTGGTATTACTGCCCCTGATACGAAAAATCCTTTATCTGATCCTTATCCATTCAACCTAATGTTTCAAACTTCAATTGGTCCGTCTGGCTTGATCCCTGGGTGAGCACTCGTACGCATAAACAACATTTTGAATGTGTTTCTATAATGTTAGAATCAAACCTATGGATTGTGAGAGATTTTTTCCGCTTAGTTGTTCTTGTTTCATGTATTTCTTTGTTGTACTGCAGGTATTTGCGTCCAGAAACTGCCCAAGGCATATTTGTGAATTTTAAGGATCTTTATTATTACAATGGCAACAAACTTCCTTTCGCTGCAGCTCAAATCGGGCAGGCCTTTAGAAATGAGGTTATAATCTCTTCCCTTATGATTTTAGAAAAAAGATCATGCATGCTTTTGTCGGGCCATAAATGGTTGTGGTACTGAGAATTTTGTATAACACTTTCACTGTTTATTTTTTCTTACCAATTTAAAAGGTCATTTGACAAGTTAATGTATGCACAGATATCTCCACGCCAAGGCCTTCTGAGAGTTCGGGAATTTACACTGGCAGAGATTGAGCATTTTGTAGATCCCGAAGACAAATCTCACCCAAAGTTCACAGAGGTTGCAGAGTTGGAGTTTTTGATGTTCCCTAGGGAATTGCAAATGTCAGGGGAATCTGCAAAGACACTCCGTTTGGGTGAATCAGTTGCTAAGGTTGGATTCCATAAAATATCTTTACCATTTCTTTTTGTTCGTTTTTATATTGTAGTTTGACATTGCTGCAATTTCACTTGATTTAGGGAATTGTCAACAATGAAACTTTGGGCTACTTCATTGGAAGAGTATATCTTTTCCTTACTCATTTAGGTATTGACAAGAAACGGTTAAGGTTCCGTCAGCACCTTGCAAATGAAATGGCTCACTATGCTGCTGATTGCTGGGATGCTGAGATTGAGAGTTCCTATGGCTGGATTGAGTGTGTTGGTATAGCTGATAGATCTGCATTTGACTTGCGTGCTCATACAGTAAGGATTTATTAGATATCTTTTAGTAAACTCTAACTACAGATTACTTTTTATTGATCATTATGTTGAGATACTATGATTGTAAAAAATGTTGACTGATTTTTTGTTTCATTGGTAGTGTCTTGCTTTAGTGGCATTTTAGTTTGGAATTTTAAAACTTGGGGTGTTATCTGTGAAACTGTTTTACGAACACGAAAGGAGCCTTAGAATATAAAGTGATGCTAAGGCTTTACCCTACTTTGATTTAGAAAGCTATGTGTTTATGGAGTGTTGTTTTTCTTTTATGACAGGAGAAAAGTGGTGAAGCTCTTGTGGCTCATGAAAAATATCCAGAACCAAGAGAAGTAGAGGTAATGTTTTATGCAGTGCAGATCATGCTCACCATTGTTGTTATTACTAAACTTGATTTCCTGACTTCACCTGTAGGAAGAAAAGTATCATTTTTTTACGTGTTATGTAATTTTCAGGTATTGATTATAACTCCAGTAAAGAAAGAGATTGGCCTTGCATTCAAGGGGAACCAAAAGAATGTAATTGAAGCGTTGGAGGTGAATATAGAAGACTCTCTTTTGATTCTTCATCTTGTAGTTCTGTTCAATATAGTTTTTGTGTTAATGTATTAAGTTATTCATTTCAGTCCATGAAAGAGCAAGAAGCTATGGCACTGAAGGCTGATTTAGAGTCTAAAGGGGAGGTGGAGTTTTACGTCTGCACACTGGGGAAGAATGTAACCATTAAGAAGAGTATGGTAAAAATTTCAAAGGAGAAAAAGAAAGAACACCAGAGAGTATTCACGCCTTCTGTAATTGAACCATCTTTTGGTATCGGCCGAATTATATATTGCCTCTTTGAGCACACGTACTACACGAGGCCTAGTAAAGCTGCTGATCAACAGTTGAATGTTTTTGGTTTCCCCCCACTTGTGGCACCAATCAAGTGCACAGTTTTCCCTCTTGTTCAGAACCATCAGTATGAGGATGTTGCTAAAGAAATTTCCAAGTCATTGACTGCTGCTGGAATCTCGCATAAAATTGACATTACAGGTATGGAAATAAGACAATTATCTCTGTTTGTTTCTTTGGCATGTAGGAAGTATAAATGGGTAAGTAGCTAGATGCATCTTGTGAAGATAGCTGTTGATGTGTGGGTAACCTTATACAAACATGTTCTACTAGATTGCAGTAGTGCAAGCTTATCCGTTAATTTTGTTTATATTTCATGTTCCTCTTTCTGAATTGTTATTTTAAATATCTTGAATTATCTGCAAATATAAATGCGTAGCTTGTATAGATGGAGATGTGTGGTTATGTAGGTATAGTTGGAGATAAACATGTTAGATGATTGCTGCAGTGCCAAGTTTAATTTTTAGTTTTGGCTTATTTGATTGGATTTTGCTCTGCAAGTATTGGATGTTACCAGTGATGTCGGCTAAATCCACTTGAGGGCGTTTTGTGACATCCTCTTACCAAATGATAGGCTTGCTGTATTGAATTGCAAGAGTGAAATATGGAATATAAGTTCTATCACATGTTGATCTATGCATACTTCTCAATGGGATGTTCCCAGACATAATAGTTAGTCGGGTTCAGTAGTAGTAAGTTACTTATTCTGCACCGACATGATTGTATATGCATAATTTTTTGAAGCCTAACCTGTTGCTGTTAGAGTAGATTTTCAATCAGTTATGAGTTTCCAACTGTTTGATTGTTTGCTCGATCAGGTACCTCGATTGGGAAGAGATATGCTCGAACGGATGAACTGGGTGTACCTTTTGCAATCACGGTTGATACAACGTCATCGGTGACACTGAGAGAGAGGGATAGCAAGGATCAAATCCGTGTCGACGTGAAAGAGGCAGCATCTGTGGTGAAGGATGTAGCTGAGGGAGCGAGGAGTTGGGCTGACGTGTGGGAGACTTTCCCCCATCATTCTTCTGCATCTGCAGATGAGTAAATCTCATCGGGTGGGTTTAACACTAGGAGGATCTAAACATACATTAGGGTTTTTTGAGTTGGAAATGTTATAGCAGGACGCTTAAAGCCTGAATTTGACATGCTACAAGTTTGAGTTTTTATATTTTCGTCATCAACTGGAAGCTTCAGTATTTAGATGATCCACATTACATAAGTGCAGTCTTTTGCTTGAACAAGTAATCCACATTACATAAGTGCAGATTGATTGAAATTTGAGTCGATCGAAATTTAATCATTTTACACCTTTTTTTTTTTTCTTTTTTAAAGAAAAATGGACGAAAATGATTTGAAAGCTTTAACTTTTAACTAAAATGACAAAATAAAGGTGTAAGTGAATAGCATCCGGTGTTAATTTTTAAGCTAAAAATATCATTAACGTTAAAAATGAACTGTATTATGAGTGTTTCGTTAAGATTTACTTTTTTTTAGTACTCATAATTTTCTTAAAGACGGGTATATTACTTATCTATTTTTTTTTTTAATAATTAATTAAAAAACCCATTAATGAAATTAAAAACATTTATTCAATAAACAAATGAAACCAAAAAAATTTAAAAAATTTATATTAAAAAATTGTCAATAAACTATGAGAAATTCTTTATATAATGTTTAGTTATGCCATCGTTTATGGGACGACGACGTTTTTAGCCCGCATATGTTCGAGTTGGACTTTTGCTGAGGTGGTCAAATAACCAAAAAAAGGAAAAACAAAAAGAAGAAAGAAAAAAGCATTTGTGATTTGTTGGTGACGTCGAGACTCGAGAGGGCTGAGGCCATTGGTACCGAGCGATTGCAGAAGAAGACGAAAATGCTGAGGGTCGCGGGAAGAAGGCTTTCATCTTCCGCCGCAGCGTGGCGATCGTCGTCGCAGACCACCCCCGCCTTCGTCTCCGGCGGATCCCATCCGCTTTTCAGTACCAACAACAACAGCGACGACTCTTCCTCCGATTTCGCTTCCAGATCCCCCGCCCCCTTTTTCCTCAATTCCAAAATTCCATCTCTCATTAGAGGTCACCGCTCATCCCGTACCTTCTTCAGATGTATTTAGGGTTTGATTATATTCAATCGGTAGTGCTTTTTCTATCCAATCACGGCTCTAATTTTTTAGATTTTGAAATTGAATTTTGATTTATCGTTAGGTTTTTTTTATTATTATTATAAAAAAAAACTTTTCATTTCTGTGATTATTTGCTCATTTTTCATTTTCAATCTAATGATTTATGCTAATTTTTTCGATCCATTTGTTTCCAAAGTACGGTCTTTGGTTAAATCGAAATGGGGATTTAACATTTCTAATTGGATACGTCACCCGTAAGTGGGATCCTTTTCGATTTGTTAATCCATATCATTTGAACTTGCTCCATATCGATGTTTTTGCAATTTGATTTTGGTGCATTTCAAAACTTGATTGGAGATTGTATTGCCGAATACACTTTTTTTAGTTTAGCAGGATATGCATTAATTGTTGTTTGAATCTCTTCTTAGTAACGTTGTGCTTTGTCTATTGAGATTGAAAGAAGTCCGCATTAATAAAATGACAAAAAAAATGAGTCTATTTTGTTAGCCATTTTTTCTGGAAAAAAAGATGGTAACTTTTAGGTTTTAATAAATGTGATTTCTTTAAGGATTATGGTTTACTACACAAGTTCTGTTGATAGTATGACACAATGTCGAGACTTGGGCGTCATGTGGCACTGATTTATCTTGTTAGCTTCCGGATATGTAGATAGGGAGGTCGATATTTGGGACAGCTGCTGTAACCAAGGGTTGAATGATGAACCCATGTGTCTTCGTTCTAGAGTCATAACTTGCATTCAGTCTCTGTACTATACAGATATTACATATGAGTTGTAACCACGCTCTCTGGCTGGAGTTGGAAGGTCATTTCGTTTTGTTATAATCTAGCTTGTTTAGTTTTTTCGCTAAATGCCTATAGTTAGTACTTTGATTGGAAAGTGCCTTGCTGAATGTTGATGCGCTTTTCTCGTTAGGTGTAGATTGGGAAATGTGATGTTTCTTCACATGATATTGTGGAAATTGTTTGCATGAGATTCAATGGTACATGGAACTTGTTTGCTGAATGGTTGGTTCTTTATTTCAGGATTTTCCTCTGAAGCCCTCGCTCCCGGAAATGATATTGGTTTTCTCTCAGACGTCCCAGCTACAGTGGCAGCTTTGAAGAATCCTTCTTCAAAAATTTTGTATGATGAGTACAACCATGAAAGGTATCCACCTGGTGACCCCAGCAAGCGTGCATTTGCTTATTTCGTCTTGACAGGAGGCAGATTTGTGTATGCCTCCTTGATCAGGCTTCTCGTCCTCAAGTTTGTACTGAGCATGTCTGCCAGCAAAGATGTTCTTGCCCTTGCTTCCCTTGAGGTTGACCTGTCGAGCATCGAGCCTGGTACTACTGTCACTGTCAAGTGGAGAGGGAAGCCTGTTTTCATTAGGCGTAGAACGGAAGATGACATCAAGTTGGCTAACAGTGTAGATGTTCAGTCCCTTCGTGATCCCCAACAGGATGCAGAGAGGGTTACAAATCCAGAATGGCTTATTGTTGTCGGGGTCTGCACTCACTTAGGGTGCATCCCCTTGCCAAATGCTGGTGATTTTGGTGGTTGGTTCTGCCCATGCCATGGTTCGCACTACGACATTTCTGGCAGGATCCGCAAGGGGCCTGCACCATTCAATCTAGAGGTACCCACGTACAGTTTTTTGGCGGAGAACAAGCTACTGATCGGATGAGAATTGCCTGGCAGTTTTTTTTTTCTTATCTGGTGCATCATTTGACATGAGGTTTCATAATTCATAGCTTCCTCTACATCAGGGAAAGTGATGTTTGCAAACTTAATACTTTTCATTTAGTCATGATTAACACATTTGGATTTTACATCACTGTCGGTCCTGGATAGAGTTCCGATGTCTGAATAATACAATTAAATTGTTGCTCACCATGTGTAGTTTTCATGTTACTTCGGTTGATTCAACCGAATAATTGAAGCTTGAGACAAATTCATAGTTACACCCTGCTTACACCATTAAATTGTATCGTTGACAGATCCATCCATACTTAACCAGCTTGAGGTCCCCCAAGCCCTAACTAAACCGCCGTCCGATGAGGCTGCTTATGTCGGACCACCAGAGTAAATACGGGTGTTTTCAAAATAAGAAAGAGTAAAAGGGGTTTGGTTATAGTTGGGTCCTATTCTTTTGATTAACCTGCATAGCGTTTGGCAGTTGCATCGCAACATGCCAACATTAACTTGGGCTGGTCCTGCATGTTGGCGTGAGTCAACCAAATAGAATTGGAATGTAATTAGGTTTCCTAATTTGGTATAGATTCCTTCCTAGTTTGGTTTGGAGTCCTTTAATATTGATTGTACCACGAGATGTGGATGTGTATTACCTTCGAGAGGAAGAAATATACAAGGAAAAGAATTAAACCCTAGTTTCAACTGTTATCTTGGTATCAGAGTAGGTGGCCCTGAGGGTGTGCAACAGGTGCCACCGCACAGGGCCCCCGATTCGGAAGGGCCTCCTAATTTTCATTACATGTATACATATGCATATAAAATAGATTAGATGCAAAAGATAATCTTATATGTGGTTCTAGCTTTAGCGGTTTAGCTCTTCTTTCTTATAGCCCATGTGCTGGGTTTGAATCTCTGTGATATTGTTTTGTTATATTTTTAAGCTTTTGCAAATTTGTAAACTTAAAAAGGAGATAACAAAAAGGCATCCAACGAACTCAGGACCTTTAAGGAAAAAAACCTGGCTGATCAAACAACTTATTTTTGTTGCAGTAACTTGTAATATTTTAGTTTTATCGATGAAAAAATTGAAAATAATAATAATAAATAAATATAACATTAAAAAAAAAAATGAAGGGCCTCCATCTAAATTTTGCACAGACCCCTAAATACTCAGGGCTGGCCCTGGCTTAATAAACCGTCTGCAAACACAGATCAAAAGTGTGGTGTCTTGAGACAACAGGCTCATACTAAAACCAAACCCCATAAACCACAAACCTGCTGCTTCGATGGCTGAAAACAAAGTTGTGCTTCCAGTTATGGCTGCCCTACCGTTCGGATTCAAGTTAAATGATTCGAACTATAAAATTTGGTCAAGGATGATGGAAGTTCATGGTGAAGATTTGAATATGATGGGATATCTCAATGGACAGTCTCCGGCAGTTGAAGAGACAGAACCTGGGTTCTCAAAGTGGCACACCGAGGATGCGATTGTCCGAGGATGGCTGCTGAAGACGATGGAACCGCATTTGCTTGGGCTGTTTATTGAGTGACCAACTGCACATGACGTTTGGGAGAGCGTTACCCAAATGTTTAATGACGAGGCAGACAAGTCCCAATATTATGAGTTAAGGTGCATGGCAACGAGGACAAGGCAAAACGGGCGTCCAGTGAATATCTACTTTGCAGAATTGAAAAGTGTATGGCAGGAGATGGATAAACGTCGTCCCAATAAGATGGTGTGTGCAACTGACCTGAAGAGTAGGGAGGATGATCTCCAGAAGGACAGGGTGTATGACTTTCATGCGGGACTAGATGACTCGTTCGATGCAGTACGAAGTACTCTTCTCCGAAAGAAACATGTCCCTGTAATAGAGGAGTGCTTCAACACCATTTAGCGAGAAGCACAAAGGAAGACCATCATGCTGGAAGGGAAGGATGCTGACAGCGGTCCTTCTATGGCCATGGTTAGTAAGCCCCTCTCTGGGTCATCACATGTTGTACGAGACTTTGAGGATGCTGAGAAGGACAAACTTCGATAAAGCCACTGCAATGGAACCCGTTACCCGTTATACGAATGAGATATGTTTTGAAATCCATGGTTTCCCAGAATGGTTCCTGGAACAGATGAAACAGAACAAGTACCAACAACAAACATCCAGCACAAGCCAAAATCTATGAAGCTGGACCTGGACTTGCTGCCACTGCTGCTGGGACTGGAGTTCAAGGTCCAGTCGTGGAACAAAGGGCTATTGATACTGTTTTTCAAGGCCCACTGGCACGACAAGAGCAAGGCTCGGATCCAGAAGACCTAGGCTCACAAAAATCCCTCTTAAATTTGATCTCCTCAAATGAGCAATCTGATGGTACATGTAATATAAGCACTGCCTTTATTGCATCTGTTGATCATAATATAGGTTGGATTATTAACTCGGGGGGCTACCGATCATATGACTTATGATTATACCCTCTTAACTCTATGGTACCACCATCATGGAATAGTATTGTCACGGCCAATAGGGGTGTTGCC
The DNA here is from genome assembly GCA_036320875.1 of Cotoneaster glaucophyllus. Taxonomy (NCBI): domain Eukaryota; kingdom Viridiplantae; phylum Streptophyta; class Magnoliopsida; order Rosales; family Rosaceae; genus Cotoneaster; species Cotoneaster glaucophyllus. Next base: position 25,783,544 of record CM070069.1, on the reverse strand, counting down.
CTTGTTACTACACTTACCTTCTTACACAACTGTTTAATTGTTCCCACCCCTTTCCAGTAATATATTATCTGTGGGCTCAGTCACTGAGCAATTAGATTGTGTTGTGCTAATGTTTCCTACTTTCTGTTTACTTCAGGATACCCAGACCCAAGTGATTATTGGGCCTGGTACTAAGAGAAGGGGGTTGTACTATGTGGATGATGTTGTACCGGGTCGTGTTCATCAAGTTCAAAGTTGTAACAGTGGACAGATGAAGATTGTTCGGTTATAGGATCTTCGACTAGGTTATGCATCATTTGGTTATTTCATAATGTTTCAGATTCTTCCCTAAATTGTAATATTTGCATCTTAGCTAAAAGTCATCATGTTTCTTATTCTCCGAGTTTAATAAAAGAACAATTCCTTTTGACTTAGGGGGGGGGGGGGTGTATTCAATTGGGATTTTGAGGGATTTTAATTCTTTTAATGAGTTTAGGGGTATTCAATCGGGATTTTAAGTGATTCTCTGAAATTCAATGTGTATTCAATCAAGATTTTAAGATAGTTTATTAAAATCCTTAGAAATCCATGTGTGAGTTAGAATTTTAAAGAAGTTTATAACATTTCAGGTGTATCCAATTAGAATTAAAATTTAGGGAATTTGGAAAAGTTGAGGAATTAGAGAGATTTTGTAGTGTATTTTAAGCATCCACAAATCTCACATATTCCCATGAGATTTCAAGGGAATTGAATCAAAATTTTACATAGAATCTCTACAAATAAGTTAAACTCCGTAAAAATCCATGGATTTATAAATCCATTAAAATCTCTCAAATTCTCAATTGAATACACCCCACTTAATTCATTCTGATGCATGGGGCCATCTACAATTACTATTTACCATGGAATACGTTGGTTTATAACGTTTGTTGATGATTGCACTGTAATGACTTGGTTATATCTCATGAAAAATAAAAGTGATGTGGGTGAAATCTTCAAAAAGTTCTATCACATGGTTTGCAATCAATATTTGCTTCATGTTAAAGTTCTTAGATCAGATAATGGTGGCGAATATCTTGATCACGACGTTTCCCAATCCTTCTAGGACAACAACATTCTCCATGAGACCACTTGTCCTCAAACTTTGCAAAAAAAAAAAAAAAAAAAAAAAAAAAGTAGTAGCTGAAAGAAAGAATCAACACATTTTTAGACTACCTGTGCTCTCTTCATTGGTGCTTGTGCACCTAAAACATATTGGATTAGATGCGATGACCTATATTGTTTATCTTATGAACCGCATGCCATTGTGTGTCCCTCTTTTCAAACACCTTTGGCCATGCTTGCAGACCATGTCATGCTCTCTTCGACCCTCCATCTAGAACCACGAGTTTTTTGATATGTGGCATACACCCATCTCCACAAAAACCAATCCTTGTGCACTGCAGTGTGTTTTTCTTGGGTTCAATACTCAACAAAAAGGCTATCAGTGTTATCATCCACCTACACGGTATACGTATGTCACCATGGATGTCACCTTCTATGAAGATGAAATATTTTTTCTACCCAGGCATACTCCTCAGAGGGAGACATGCATATGCGAAAACTGTGGCTAGTTTGATGTACCAAAGCCTGCTGTCTCAGAACTGCCCAACGAGACAAGACCACAACCTCAGGGGGGAGACTTGGACTGTGACTGTTTCCCCAATCCAAATGGGCTTGCTAGTCAGGAAACGGAAAAACAGTAACCCTGAGATCTGCCCAAATGGGCTTGCTAACCTCCATAAGGACCCAAGGTGCACAAGTGATCTTGCCGACCTACAGAATTGCCTAAGTGAGCCCGCTGACCTCCAGGACACGACAATGGCAACATCCCACTTTCCAGCTCAAATGGACTTGGTGAACATGGAACAGATTACAACCCACCCTCTCCCACTCTTCACGGACTCGTCCATGATCAAACGGATATCCTTGACATAAGTACTAACTCAGAAAATATTCAACCAATTTATGTGTTACCGTTAGGGAGGGGCAAAATGCCCATGTATTTGGGTAACCACGGTTACCCGTCCATTTAAAGTTCACGGTTACGGTTATAGATAACCGTTCAGAAGAACAAACGGTTATGGGTATAAATGTTTATCCGTGAAATTTAAATGGGTGGTTATGGGTATTACCCGCGGTTATAAGGGGTATCCATCGGTTATGGGTATTACCCGTGGTTATAACGGGTATCCATCGGTTATGGGTATTACCCGCAGTTATAACAGGTATCCATTTACCCATTTAATTTAATATGTTTAAAATTAAAAATAAATAAAAACCCTAAAATTTCAATCTTGCCGTCAGACTCAGAGTCTCAAATGCCCCGTCCCCCGCTCATCTCTCCCTCATCGCTGCCTTCTCTCTCATCTCCGCCAGCTCATCTATCTCTCATCGCCGCCCTCTTTCTCATCTCTGCCGCCCTCTCACTAAACAAATGGTGAAATATGTGTGCTAAAAAGTTAATAACTTAAAAAATAAAATTTTCACATCATTCCTATTAAAACACGTGGTGTACCACTTGTGTTCCCGTCACAACTAAAAATTTCTCCATAGATAGGCCCTTCATAAAAGAGAAGCTGGATGCTAACCAAATAGAATTGTAATGTAATTAGGTTTCTTAATTTGGTATAGATTCCTTCCTACATTAGCTTGGAGTCCTTTAATATTTGCTTGTACCACAAGATGTGGATGTGTGTGTATATATATAATAGGGTAAATTACAAAAAACTACCTCAATTATTGGGTTATTAACAGTTTCATACTTCATCTTTAAAAAATTTCAATGTTATACCTTATCTTCGAATTTGTTGCAATGTCATACCTTCCGTCAATTCCTTCGTTAAATACTAACGTGCTTTATATTAAAAAAATATTAAAATATTATTAAAAACTAACGTGCTTTATATTAAAGAATTTAAATATTTTTTTAAGTTTTTAATAATATTTTAATAATTTTTTAATATAAAGTGTGCCACGTCAGCATTTAACAAAAGAATTGACAGACAACTGACGGAAGGTATGACATTGCAACAAATTCGAAGATAAGGTATAATATTGAAATTTTTTAAAGACGAGGTATGAAACTGTTAATGACCCAATAGTTGAGGTAGTTTTTTGTAATTTACCCTATATAATATTTGCATTACCTGAGAGGAAGAAATATACAAGGAAAAGAATTAAACCCTAGTTTCAAGTTTTATCTGTGCGGTTATTTATATTTATCAAATTTAGTAAATGCAAGATGACTTCCATTCAATCTCTTGCAACGCCAGATGAAATGTTTCCGGAACCTGCACAACAATAGGTGGCTAGTTTTGCATTCACCTTGGTATGTCCGTGGACGAAGGTCCAATAATCTGGGCAACCAAACGCTGCTAATTTCGATCGTTTACTTTCAGGTGTTGCTCTTAAACTTACTCTGGCCAGCATTCCTTTGCTATAAGTTACAGTCCGACACATACATAAATGTAACTCATTAAAACCACAAAAACCGTCTTCCGTTGTAAGTTATCCCGACACATATGCAGTAGTAACTCATCAAAATCACAATGCAATAGGCGGACAAATAATGGCCTACAAGTAGTAGAAAATAAGGGCAACAACTTCTTCTCATGAAGAAGTTGGCAGAGTCTTCGGATAGGACCCAATAAGAGTTTACATCCACATGTATTTAAGAAAAGAAGCTAGCAGTTTTGGATAGGAACTAATGGCAGTTTGCCTCCATATGCCTCTGGGAGCTGGCTGTCGTCGATATCTTTCAGCAGGGTTGAGTTCAGTTTTTTGTTTTCGACAAAAATGATCTGCAACGATACATGGTAAACAGAAGATTTAGTTATAACGTGATGTTGAACAAACAAAAGTATCTCCCTTGAGCCTCCGCGTCTGACAGTGCATCAAATTATTTTCCTTGTGAGGTTCATGACATATTCAACGTTTCTCGTTTAACTACATTAACAATGTTAGCATCATCCAAGCAGTCTAGTGGTACTACTCCCCCATTGACCACAAGAAAAAGAAAGATTACGGTAGGGGCTGCAAATTAGTTTACCTTCTTTTTGGTTTTGCTGTCAATAAATGGGTAAACCATCTTCCAAGCAGTCATGAATACATAAGGCACATGGACAAGAAATAACTTGCCCAGCCTCTCCGGGTAGCAGTCCTGCCCAAGACAACAAAGTGCAGATGCAAAAGCAAAATCACACAATTGAACAGAACGGATACACACACTCCGATTGCATTCATTCACCAAATCGATTAAAGACAACTATTTAAAATCTTGTTTGATAAATAATTTGAACCTGTAAGATCGTCAGAGCTGCCAAGTATCCGCGAACATCGCTATTGGTATATCCCCATCCTTGAAGATCTGCAATGGACACAAACTTTTCCTTTCCTGCTGGCATTCTGAAAGATAAACATTACATATGAGTCTATGATATAGCAGTTCACACCTCAACTCTTACCACATTAACTTCGTAATACATCAAAACTATCACACTAAAATGATTGAACCACCAAAAATCATTGTCATAATGAAGTGTCAGTTACCTGGAACATATTTTTTCAAGAGTATAGACTACAAAACCTGCAAAAGGCAATGTCGAAAACTTAAAACTGAATGCATATCTCAGAATCTCATCTCAAATCCAAAATATATGCAGTCTCATAAATTATCAGAGTCCCTGAAAATGTAGTACATACGTTTGAACTCTTCGAGTGTGGTCTGCTTATGCCGCCCACCATACACAACGACAATGGGGCGTCCCGTCTTGTCCACACCTTGCATAAACAGCTTGTTCTGAGCAAGTTGTTTTGGAATCTCCGACTCCGAGATTGAACCATTTGGCACAAATGACTTCTTCCAACTCAGATACTTGAGGAACATGTTAGTAGCCTTCTCAATATCCAGATCACGCGCCCGAAGAAATCTCCGAATCATGAAATCATCCACATCCTACACACCAGCACACCAGCATTATGCAAATGTATGAAGAATGTGAAGAATGTGAGCAATCTAGATGCATATAAGGCCCATAGAGTGAATTAGGTATGCAAAAGCTTCAAATTAAACACTAATTTTAGGACTAACACAAGTAATAAGTTTATGAATTTTCCTAGATTAACCAAAACTAAATTCTTACTTCCATAAGAAATTTGAGCACTTAACAATTCAATTGAACTCGGTTGCATTTCCTACCAAACCAATTTAACCACACTTGCTAGATATACAATAATCACAAACATCTGAAATCACAACCATTTTTAACTTCAAAAATCTAAGCAAAAGTAGCGACATTGGACAGAAATGCTAACAAAAGGTACTTCTTAGGATCAATGAAGAACCAAATCTAGAATCATCACAAACAACTGACGTCAATTAGATAAATTTTAACTTTTTCCTCGTAATTAGAGTAAATTAGAATATTTATATGTAAATAAATAACAGTCATTCAACAAAAGAATTATAAACAAAAGCAAAGGAGAAAAAAAAAAAAAAGCAGGAAAAAGAGGAAAGGGAAAGAGAGAGGAAGGAGTAATCCAATTCCAAATCCCAACCTTGGAGGAGGGATCTTCTCTTTCCACAAGTGCTCTCATGATTCCCATTTTGTTTCTCTCTATCTCGTCGCTCTCAAAGTTTGCTTCTTCTTCCACTTCCTCATATGCTTCTTCCATCCCCTTCCCACTCCCATTCCCGTTCGATGATTCCATTCTCTCTCTCTCTTTCAGCTAAATTTTCAATCCAATTATATTCAACCACCTCCTCTGTGTTCTTCCCACTTCCGTCCACAAAACCCAGCTTTCCAAATTCTTAATAATTATCTAGAGAGAGAGAGAGAGAGAGAGAGAGAGAGATGGAGGACTTAAATGCAGGTGGTTGCGAATTGTCAATAGATGGCCGAGCTGAGTTGGTCTGCCTGCCGACCCCCGGAATTTGACGGACTCGTGAGATTCCGTCGAAACCAAACAAAATCAACTTATAAAATGTTTTGCAACTCCCCATTGTTGACTCTTGCTTGTGTACGTTGACTAACGCCCGTCACCGTTTCTCCGTTCCTTATATATTATAATTGGGCTTTATTACCGCCCCTTTGGTCTGACCGGAGTTCGGCCAACTAACCAAACTCATTGTCATGATAAGGACGTTGGTGGGCCAGGTGGGTCCCTTTCTTTTCAGCAAAAGCTGTTTTCTTGATTGCGATGCCAAATTTTTCAAAGCGTCTCAAACGGTTTCCATCCTTGCTGGATTGGAACGTGATTTTTCTTTTAATCCGAGCCAATGAAAATAATCTGACGTGGAAATTTTAGAAACGTTGGATATCGTTGGACGGTTCAGATTAGAAGTCTGGTATAGTCTATATTAAATATATAGTTTTGTATTATTATTCTATTTAAGTTTAAAAAAAAGTTTTAGTCATTATTTATTTTTATTATGAGAGTTCATTATTATCATTACCAGGATAAATTTAATTTAACATGTTGTTGTCCACAATTAAAATAAACTAGTATATGTTGCAGTCATATTGGAATAGGAATGTGATTGTGTAAATCCTAGTAAATATGGGAATGTATCTTATATTCCTATTAGGAGTAGATTACCTATTAAATGTTGTAATCCTAAAGGGAAAGGTATTTACCCTTTCTACTACTATAAATAAAGGCACAATGGGGTGAGATAACACACACCCACAATTACACATCTCTCTCTTCTCTCTCAATCTTGCCGCACCTCTCTCTCTCTTTTGGCCTCCATAATTGTTTCAGTAAATTATGCCTACAACACGTTATCAGCACGCTCTTGACGCTGCGCTAAAGAGAGTTTGATCTTCAATTAGGGGAGTATTACGTTTTAATCATTCTTTTCATGATTAATTTATTGTTTTATTAAATTGATCTACATGCTATTGATTCAATTTAATTTTTCTATGTTGAACGTGATACAACGCATTGGAGATGCTATTCCGGCTTTCTGCGAAGGAACTTCTACAAATTCAAAGGCTTTTGTTGTTTTCTGCTACTCAGGTACGCTTAAAATAAAGTAAGATATTTGAAACGACCCATGAAGCATGAAAACATTCCCCATGATGCATGAACCCCCTATGTTTACATTTTCCTTTCGATATATATATTCACAAATTCATATATATATTTGTTTCATGCATCGCACAATTAAATTGTTATGTGGAATTTGTGAGTCAAAGTATAAAAATAAATTAGAAGCAAGTTAGGGTTTTCCTAAAACCCTAAGGGAATTGAAAAAGAAAAAAAAAAGGAAACAAAGGGGATCGGGATTGGGTGCACAGCACCATCCCTGCGCCAACAAGAAAACAGGCCTCGGCCTGATGTGGTTTTCTTGGCTGGGCCTGCAGCCCACGGCCCTCAGAGGCCCGCATCACAAAAACGCCAGCCTTCGGCTGGGCACAAGCATGCACACACGCACGCACAAGCCAGCTTTCCGCTGGGCTTCTCACGCGGCCCGCAGCTCCCATAACGCCAGCCCTCTGTTTTGGGCCTTTTTCCGTGCAAACCCTTGGTCCATATGGACCCAACCCAGCTTCGGCTGGCAGCCAATTTTCCCCCGTGGCCTGCAGCCATGTTTCCAGGCCTTCCTAGGCCACACCGTGACCTCTTATGGCACCCCGTGCCCTATCCCACTCACGGCACAAAGCCCATATTATTTTGGGGCTTTGATTTCGATCCAATAATATTATACTAATATTATTTTGCTTCTACAATCGACCCTGTATGGCCTGATTTATTGAATTAATTAAAAGTGACCTGCAGTCCATTAATCTGATAATGAATCCAAAATTATTGACCTGAAGATCACTTTTGGACATTAACGATTCAATAATTTCTCTTTATACTTTGAACCGTCACATACTTTCGTAGTAACGAAGCTCTCACACTTGAGTTCCCGAAGACAACTCAAATCCACTACACTAAGTTAGTATATTGCATTATGTGTTTCTTGCAGGAACCTCTCTTTTATGAACTACATGTTCATAAACTAAATCGAACCTGTAGTTTCGAATTTAGTGCCTTTGAAACCTGAAGTTTTCATAAAACAATACACCCATGAAAACCCGACGATTTTCATGAAAACCATGTCTTATGACATCGAATGTTGATGCATATGGATGTTTCCATTCCCATAGCACCAATCACAATCTTGTTCCCTCCAATTCAGTGGATTGTTGAACTGTCACAAGTTCGATTTTCCTGATTTGGATGTTTCCCATAGAAACCACTTAACGTGGGGCACAAGACGTGAATCTCCCATTGACTATTAAGAAGCTGAGAAACCATTGAAGCCACTAATGGCATGGAAGAGCTGAATAAGCCTCCGCCATGATCTTCATTCGAAGACTTATGCCCGAAGCATTACAAATGGAAAGACCTCCTGATCGAGGATTCCATGGCTATTTGGCTCGCACCTACGGACTGTCTAATCATGAAAGACATTGCCTGAAGCACACCATGATTACATCCATGAATGAGTACAATTCTGAAGTTTATAAATTCGATTGAATTTTGACTGGAGAATACTTTTCTCGTCCTTCCATGTCTCTAACTCGCTCTTGAAGCAGCAGTGTAGAAAGCGGAAGTTTACCAAATTCTCGGATCGGATTACTACCATAAACGAGAGAAAGGTATGGACCCAGTTCGACTGGAGTCTACCATATAGCTCAACCCAGTTCGGTCAAAGCCTACTGAACCCAAGTTTGGGTCTGTCCATCTCATAATCCAATTTTGAGTTTGTTTTTACAAACATATGGTAGAATCAGGGCCTGCCAAGGTGTGGCATCATGCCCGAAGCATGATCCTTGGTACCTAAGACCTAAAAACTTCAAGAATAAGGGATAGTATTCCCAACCTTAACCCTGCAGAATCTATTTCCGTCCCGATGGAATAGATTATTGGTTATGCACCTGTTCGTGCCCCTACCAATATTGTTAAGGAGTACCATTCTAGTAGTCAATATGTGAGACTAATTTTGCTCCACCAAACATCGTTGGAAGTGCAAAATTTTGACATGGATGGCCTTTTGGCCGAATCCACCTAGTAGCTTTGCTTACTTTGTGAACATTTTTCCATGTTCTTGGATTCAAGTTTGGTGTATGTTTTACTTATGGATAATCTTATTGATATTGTCCTCGAATATGAGTTAATTGAATCATGTTTCTTAGTACATGTGACCGATTCAATTAAACACGTGATTAGGTTGGAATGTGGGAAAGTTAGTTGTCTGGATGAATGTGTACTACGCACACTAACTTTACACCTAAATCACATCTCTAACAACGACTTCAGGTCTATCCAACCTGATTAAGAGCAATGGCACGCTCCTCGTTGTATGAATGGTACTGAATCCACCATTTAAGGGACCTTAAATTCTCCCTGACGTTGAGTTTTTAAGGATATTCGAGTTGACAATGATCATAAATGAAACCACTGAAGAAAATAGAGTGAAATATCTTTGCACCACCACCAAAAATGAGCCTGAAGCTTTGATTTGGGGCTAATGGGTTGTCCCCCAACTGGGGCACATGCCATATGTGGCCGGCCTAGGGCTAGGTGATTGAGCAGTTTACTTGCTTTGGCACGACCTTTTGGGACACTTAGGTCGACCAACGATGCTACGATGCATCTCCTTACCCGAAGTAAGGATATTGTGCCTACAAGCACACTTTGCCAAGCATGCTCATTAGGGAAATTTGATTTTCTAAATCATCCCTTGCAAAGATACGAAACGACTCTCTTTTCACAGTGGATTCAAGGGAATATACGTGGACTAATCCAACCAAAATGCGGACCATATAAAGACTTATGGTTTTGGTTGATGAATCGACAAACTGGTCACATGTTTGTCCACACACATTACTGCTAAACCCTCTGGCCGATTAAGGGCTCACCACCCTACTTATCCCCTAAGGTCCGGGAGACTGGATAATGTCAGAGAGTTTACATCGACAGTTTTCGATAAAGTATTGCATGTCGTTTTGGGTTTATAATTGAACATCGAATTCCCATGTTCACCCCAAATAGCCTCGCCTAAGTGATCATAAAGCGCAATTTAAATGATCGCCCGAATTTTGGTAAACGTACCAAGTTTTCGGTTTCTGCCTAGGGCTATGCAATCCTTGTACGCAGTGATGATTGGTCCGCCTTGAGGCCCATTGCCACCCAACCTATATGACGTTACAGTTGGTTACTGGGTACGAACCTGACAATTTTCGTATTTACGCATTTGGGTGCGCATTCCATGTGCCAAGTTGCGCCGCCGCAACGTACCACCATGGGTCCTCAAAGAAGGATGTGTATCTTTTGTCGATCATGATTCTCCTTCACACTAGCTCTTTTCGAGCCCTTGCACGCGATCTCTTTATCGCTCATTTGCGGGTTGTCACTTTAATGAGACAGTCTTCCCGCCGTTAGGGGGAGATAAGAACGTCAACGTTCCTGTAGAACGGCGCGAATTTGCGTGGACGTTGCCCACTATGTCTCATCTCGATCCCCATACCGCACAAGTGTGATAAGCAAGTGCGATGAATTCTAGATTTCAGAATGTTGCTCCAGACGCATTCCTCTGATCTAGCTAAAGTGACGAGATCATATACCAGCTGCAAACATGCCTGCAAGGATAGACGTACTTAACGGACGTCGAGTCAACATCCCTGGAGGGTGTGCCGCCCCTGTTGGACGGTTTGGACGCCCCTGTCGTACGGTCAGGTACACCGGCGGATAGCCAATCAATCTGTCTTGGCCTGGAGCACGACAGATCATTCGGTTCGTAGGATTCACTTCCCTGGAAGAGGAAGACACGGCACAACATTGAATCTGAACTCGATCGCTGTCTCAAATCATTTCCATCTCATGAGATTAATCCGGATTACTCCCAAGACATGAAGTTCTTGGTCCAGTATACTAGTTTGGGTGAGCTAAATGGAATTGAAATGAGATTATCATCGATGATGTTTTCACTTATATGGTAGCTACCGACATAAATGAAAAGCGACGATATCGAACCGTGTTCCGTTGATTAAGTGACAACGTAGAACTGATTGGACAACTGAAACTACAATCTAGGTCAAATTCCTTACCAAAGTGTGTATTGGACCCGTAGTTCCTACACTGCCCAAGGTAACCCTATTGTGTTACAAGTGGGAAAGGAAGCGTTATGAGATGAATGAAATAGTGCGATATGATGCACGCCTTACGGCGCAAGGTTTCTCTCAAACGTCCTGTGATTGATAGCAGCATTACGAAATGTGGTTAGTATTTCTCCATGGGGATATAGATACGGAGATTGACATGTAAGTTCCTGAAGAATTACATGGACTGACTCAAATAGTTCCAGAACCACGGAACACCCTCTTAACTCGTTTTGAGGCGTTCACTTATGGATTGAAAAATCCGACGGATGTGGTATACCCGTCTACGTGATAATTTGATCAGTCAGGGATATGAATGAATGCCCTTGCGTGTTAAACTATGAAGTCTTATTCCAAATTGCTAGGGTTACAGTTTATGTCGTTAACACGAATCTCACTAAGACTCTGGAAGAGCATGAGAAAACTGCCTCGCACCTGAAGATGGAATTTGAGATGAAGGATCTTAGGAAAACTCGTTTATGCCTTGACTTGAAGTTCAAGCATTGGTCTGACGGTATTTTGGTCTACCAGTCAAACTACACCCTGAATGTGTCACCTTTGAGTATACCTTTGATCGTCCATACGTTATATGCAAATGAGACTCTAGAAGAGGTTGTGGAATCCGAAATTCCATATCTAAGTTCAACTTTGCGCTTCGTTGTACTTAGCTCATTGTATTTAGACAGGACATCTCCTTCGCTGTTGATCTTGGTAAAGATGCAGCACCGCGCCTACACGCAACCATTGAATTGGTATTAAAGACGTTCCCTGAAGGTACTACGAATTTGGGCAAATCAAATCCCAACGCATCTTGAGCAGATCCAACCCCCCTGATCCTCGAAATGATGCTTGCCTTGTTGTTATGCTGACGCTGGTTACTTATCAAACCGGCAGAAGGCAAAATCCCCGAATGGTTATGTCTTTACCATTAGGGATATCGCAATATCTTGAAGGTCCACGATATGACCTTAGTTGTGAAATCTTTGAATCATTCCAAGACTCACCTCACTTCACTACGCCACACGTGAGACATGGTTAGGAGTTCTTGTTAAGCATATTCGAAGTACTTGCTGTGTTTTCATCCATCGTTGAGTCCCAACGACGATCCATGAAGACTATGCCGCATGTATCAACCCGACCAAGCCATGATACATCAACAAAGCCAACGCCAAGACATATTGCGTCTACATCTACATCAGCAAAGCATCAGGAGATTTGAAGTCATGCAAGCCGATCCCAGACAACCTTGCCGACCTCTACACGACGTCACTGCCGAAGTCAACCTTCCAGAAGTTTGTCCAAGGAATCGGTATGCGCAAATTATCTGAATTGAATCGCTTGTAGTTCTCTTATTTAGAAGTTATGTCTAACTCAGGGGGAGTATCCAGAAGCATACTCACATGATCTTAATGTACTCTTTTTCCTACGATTAGGAGCATTTTTCCCACTGGGTTTTTGCTACCTAACGAGGTTTTAATGAGGCACCCATCCTGGGATGATCATACTCCGTTGAGTTCACTACACTCGTCCAGTTTGACGTTTGTTTAAGACATTATGCATATTTTCTTACTTTTCCCTTAGTCTATGGGTTTTCCCCATTCCTTGGGTTTTACCATAGCGAGGTTTTTGTGAGTTTTTACACATGCATACTTCAAAGTAAATTTGAGACTCGCGATCACCCGTTGTGCCGATGACTTCATCAACTTTACCTGCTTAATCGCTGAAGACCTGATGCGCCATTTACTTGAGTATTTACACACTCAAGGGGGAGTGTTGCAGTCATATTGGAATAGGAATGTGATTGTGTAAATCCTAGTAAATATGGGAATGTATCTTATATTCCTATTAGGAGTAGATTACCTATTAAATGTTGTAATCCTAAAGGGAAAGGTATTTACCCTTTCTACTACTATAAATAAAGGCACAATGGGGTGAGATAACACACACCCACAATTACACATCTCTCTCTTCTCTCTCAATCTTGCCGCACCTCTCTCTCTCTTTTGGCCTCCATAATTGTTTCAGTAAATTATGCCTACAACAGTATAGTATTTGTATAGGCAAGAACTAAGAAGACATACATACAAATATGAAAAATGTGAAAGAATATATAAACACTCGTGATTCATCATTATTCCTCCACGAGTAGATAATAATTACACTTACATTATCGTTTAGATTTTTAAAATCCTCCAAACCCTTATGAATAATGTTTTTTATTTGAGGGAAAATTAATAAAATTAATAAAAATTATTGTAGAAGTGTAAAAAATGTAAAATAAATATACAATCACTCATAGGGACAAGCTTTACAACTTTCATGAAGAGGCCAGCTTCGAAATCCAACACTATAATCCATAAACCTTAAATTTATATTTAACCGTTGATTGTCATTTACGTTTTATTCTTCTTACTGAATTTCATTTTTAAAATTTTCTTTTTTGAAAACATGATCAACTGGCGGATGTAAGAAGATGAACGGTTTAGATCTTTGATATCACGTTTCAATATTTACGGTTAACTGAAATATGAGTCAATGTCATATAGTTTGTAGAAACTTTATAAACATCAAGCAATATTTTCACTAACTATAAAACTCTGAATATAATATCAAAGATCCAAACCGTTCATCTTCCTGCATCCTCTAATAGATCATGTTTTCAAAAAAGAAAATCTGAAAAAAAAACAAAATTTGATGAGAACAATGAAGCGTAAATGTAAACAACAATCAACGGTTAAATTATGATCTATGATTTATATGATTATAGTGGTGAATTTCGAAGTTAAGCTCTTCATGAAAGTTGTAAAGTTTGTCATTTCGAGCGTTTATATATTTTTTCTATATTTTTTTGCACTTCTACATTAATTAAAAAACTATTAATGACTTTAGGTAAGCGAAAATATACTTAAAAGAAAATTACGTTTTTATGTTTTGGATGTGACAATATGGTATGTATATACTTATTTAGTATTATGTTTTTCATTTGATTATTTATTGGTTTAAAATATATTTTCTTTAACGGGTAACGAGTCGGGTCATGTTACCTGTTAATATTATCGGATCAGGTCATTTTACCCGTTTATTTTAATGGGTGTTACACGACACGACCCGTTAAGATATCGGGTATGACACGAAAATGATACGAACACGAGAAACACGACACGAATGCCAGGTCTAGTCGATTCGACTGGATAACGCTGGAGAGTTTACGTCATAGACTTTTGACGATTATTGCATGCCAGTAGGGATTGATGTGGAACATCCTGTGCCCCATGTTCACACCCAAAACGGCCTGGCAGAAGCTTTAATAAAGCGCATTCAAATGATAGCTCGGACTTTGGTTATGAGAACCAAACTGTCGGTATCTGCCTGGGGCTATGCAATATTGCACGCAGCTATATTGGTCCGCCTGAGGCCCACCGCTACCCAACCACATTCACCGTTACACTTGGTCACTGGATAAGAGCCTGACGTCTCACATTTACGGGTGTTTGGGTGCGCCATTTATGTGCCAATAACGCCGCCACTACGGACCAAAATGGGTCTTCAGAGAAAAATGGGAATCTATGTCGGTTATGATTCGCCATCAATTATTCGCTACTTAGAACCTTTGACAGGAGATATCTTTACCGCACATTTTGTGGATTGTCACTTTGATGAGACAGTCTTCCCGTCGTTAGGGGGAGATAAGCATGCTAACGTTCCCGTAGAACGCCGCGAATTGTCGTGGTATGCTCCCACTATGTCTCATTTAGATCCCCGCACTGCCCAATCTGAAACTGAGGTGCGTCGAATTATAGATCTTCAGAGCATTGCTCAAAGCATGCCGAATGCTTTTAATGATCTAGCAAAGGTGACAAGATCACATATGTGAGTTGCGTTGATTCGGCTAAGGTTAACCTTCCCACTTTTCAACAACAGAACCTGCATGCACCTCATTTATAATATTATCCAAAAAAATGATAAAACACACATTGAAAAACCATCATACCCGGAGCCTTGAAGCCTTCCATTTGCATCATTGCATCTTTAATTTCCACGTCCGAGATTTGAGACTCCAAAGATTCATTCATGCTGCCAGTAACCGACTGTTTAACATACACCAAAACAGAATCCCATTCCCTGTTACCTGTAGAGGTAAAAAGATTGATAAAATAGTCATCCATCATCCTTCTCACACATTAAGCTTAGGCATATCCTTAACAGTAGCACTGGACTTCCTCACATTCCCATAAATTGCATAACTGAAGGTGCAAAGTTAGCACCATTGTGTATATATATAGGAAATCTTTAAGGAAAGAGATTCCCTTTTTTTTTATTATAAAAATGAGGATTAGCTGTGCCTGTGGGCATGGACGAAGCCAATGAAAGCTCATTGGGGGCAGATGCCCCCACTTAAATAATTCGTTTGTTTAGTTGCAGACTACTTATACTAATATCCACGGGTTTGTAGACATCGAAATTTCGGTGAAACAAATGTTCACCAACGCATTAAAGTTATGTCAAGGCATACATGGCATACGCCACGTGTCGTACAAATTGTACACATGGCGTGTGACTCAACAAACTAGGAAGAAATACCCTTGGAGGATCAAAACAACTTTTTCTTCTCATTTTGGGCAATGACAAGGCAAGCACACTACAATCCATTATGGATCAAAACAAGTTTTTCTTCTCATTTTGGGCAATGATAAGGTAAGCACATTTCAATCCATTACAGATCAAAACAAGTTTTCTCATTGGGAAATGACAAAGCAAGCACATTTCAAGTTTAAAATTGTACTAAGTGGGAAATTAGGCCATAAATTTACCACTTCAAAGTTTAAAATGTTATTAAGTGGGAAATTAGGCCATATGTTAGACCACTTCAATTTCAATATTGCATTAAGTGGGAAAATTAGGTAATGGTGCTTGGGTGGGAAAATTTTGTGATGGTAATTCATTCCCAAAAGCCTATAAATAGGCCTCTCCATCAAGGTATCAAAGCACCAATTCACAAATACATCTCTCTACTCCCAAATTGGAAGAGAATTCCCCCAAAGCCTTGAAGCCTTGAAGCTCTAAAGCTCTCAAGCAAGTCCCGAAGGATCAAGAAAGCTTTCTTCATTCTTCGCCAAATCCGCCTTCAAGATCAAGCCCCAAGGCTCTTGAAGACCTCCCGCCAAATCAAAGCCCAAGCCCCAACGGCCCTCGAAGAACTTCCACCTTCAAGATCAAGCCCAAAAGCCCTTGAAGATCTGTTCATCCGTTCATCCCAAGATCAAGCCCCGACGGCCATTTGGATCAACAACATCAACAAATCAGTTCATCCATCAACCTTCAAGATCAAGCCCAAAAGCCCTTGAGGAAATCCGCACAACCGTTCTTCAAGATCAAGCCCAAAAGCCCCTTGAAGAAACTTCCAACCGTTCATCCAAGATCAAGCCTCGACGGCCTTTGGATCAATCACACATCCACAAATCAACACCTTACGGAGATCGAATCAGAGGATAAGGTTAAGAGAGATTGCAAACCCAAAATTCAAATACAAAATATTTGTTTGTACACGTGTTCTTGTCGCGTTTCATTTCAGGAAATTTCCGTGTTCACAAATTTGGCACGCCCAGTGGGACTATCTCTACCTCTCATCTCTTTCTTCGTTCAAGAAAACCAAAGCACACCTCAAAATCAATGGCATCAAAGGAGGACCAAGGCATTCTCGCAACCGTCGGAGCTACCTCCATTGAACAACAGCTGGCTCAAATGAGTGAAGCAATTGCAAGGCTCACAAAGACCGCAGAAGGGCAAAACTTGCAAGTCACCGCACTCATCAACCACCTGGGGGCACAAAACAACATGAAATTAAAACCAAGCTCCATTCCAACTAAGAGGACCGCAGAAGGCTTTGATCTAAACGCCTACAAACTCATGGCGAAGGCTGGGTACAACTTCTCTTCCTCTTCAAATCCTGGAAAGGAGATTTCAAGCACTGTCAACGATAAAGAACTTGACCTCACCAAGACTCAAAAGAAGTTGAAGGAGCACGGTTACGGAGTTGACAACAACAAGGCTGGACTTGGCTTCACACCAAATGCACCCGTGAAGATTTCAAGCACGGCGAAAAACGCTAGCACTCAACACATCAGTGTAAGCGTTGAACAAGATCAAGAGGAGCCTAAACCTGCCCCTCGAACTTCAGTCTTCGATAGATTGAATCGTTCAAAACCCAGAATTTCGGCACTTGATCGCATTGGTAGTCAAGACCGAACTTCTGTCTTCAAGCGGCTTAGCACGCCAACACCTCAAAGCTCAAGTCACACGGCACCTTCTGCGCAACCACCGCTGGGGGCAAGCAACCAAAATGTACCTACCAACGATGAAGAAGGATGGACATTGGTGACCTACTGAAAAATGAGGAAACCAAGACCGCAGGCCGCAAGACACACTACTACGATCATGTTTGGATCCTTCGATCCCGTTCCCCTCTAAATAACTCATGACCGTTCCCGCCAAAGCAAAACTCACAAGGCACATTCTGCACAACCACCGCTGGGGGCAAGCGACCAAGACGCACCTACCAATGAAGAAGAAGGGTGGACCTTGGTGACCTACAAAAAGACAAGGAAGCCAAGACCACAAGCCACAAAGCCAAAGGTGGAGCAAGAGAGAAAACACCTCCGCCGCAACAATAGAAAGTCCAAGAGAAGCGCAAAAGCCGCTAAACCAACATACAGTGGGGAACTCATGGAGCAATAGCTACGCATTCCTGTCTCCTTACACGAGTATTTCCTGAAAGACTTATTCAACCAAATGCTCCTCGTTCGCACGAGCCTAAAAGGCGACAATTATGCTCCTCGTTCGCACGAGCCTAAAAGGTGACACCAAAAGCTCCTTGCCTGCATGAGCCTAAACTGCAAATGGCACCAACGCTCCTTGCCTGCACGAGCCTAAATTGCACACGGCACCAACGCTCCTGGCCTGCACGAGCCTAAACTGCACACGACACCAATGCTCTTCGTTCGCACGAGCATAAAAGGCGACAACCAAAGCTCCTCGTCCGCAGGAGCATAAAAGGCGACAACAACAACTCCTGACCCGTAAGAGCATAAACTGCATATGGCACAACAAAAAAAAAAAAGGTATTTTGAACTACATTATGACTTGATCTCTTCTTTGGAAGGGTACGTAGGCAGCTCAAACATTCAACTTTGAGTTCAGTCACATCAAAATAAAAAAATAAGGTTTTTATTAAACATTTGACTATTAAGAGTCAATTCCATTACAAATACAAACAGAATAAACCATTAAAAACAAAATTTACAAGAATGTGCAAAAAAAAAAAGAAAAAAAAAAAAGAAAAAAGAGGGAGCCTTCACAAAGGTTGATCAGGTGGCGCCTCATCACTCGGCGGAACTCCAGGAAGAAGAGGCGCCGAAGGTTGATTGTTTGGAGCCTCAACACTCGGCGAAACTCCAGAAGACGAAGGCAATAGGTGCCTTTAAAGTAAAGCCATAAACATCCGATGGTCACTCTGAATCCGACCTTCTGATTCCTGCAGCTGGTCAAGCTTTCTCTTCATGCTCGTCGAGTAACCATTGGCAAGCATGTGCAACTCCCTGTTCTCGTGCCGGAGCCCTCTAATATCCAGCTTAAGGCTCGCAACCTCAGCCATCAAGGATTCGACCTGGCGAGTTCGAGCAAGAAGGCGTTGGCCCATATTCGATACTAGGGGTGGGTTCAAAAAACCGAAAACCGAAAAAAACCGAAAACCAAACCGAACCGAAACCGAAAAAACCGAACCGAACGAAAAAACCGAATGAATTGAAAAAACCGAACCGAACCGAATTCTTTTGGTTCGGTTCGGTTTTAGTGGTTTAGAAACCGAACCAAACCGAACCGAACCGAA
This sequence comes from Cotoneaster glaucophyllus, assembly GCA_036320875.1. NCBI lineage: Eukaryota > Viridiplantae > Streptophyta > Magnoliopsida > Rosales > Rosaceae > Cotoneaster > Cotoneaster glaucophyllus. The sequence goes on along the minus strand of CM070069.1, from coordinate 25,764,485 downwards.
TTAATTAAATTAATATTTTTTTATTTAATTATATGTTTTGGGTACTATTTTCTAAACCCAATTTGTAAGCCCAAATGTGCTAAATCCAATGTGTTGCCAAACTTTAAGCTCAAAATATTAAAAATAAACCCTTTAGAAACTCTAAACCCAAACTTTAAGTCCAAAATATTGTTTCTTTACCAATATTCAGAGTTAAAAAAAAAAAAAATGAAACTGGAAAACAAGAGTAAACTGTACTATATGCATGCCACATTTCAAATATTATTTTGCATTGGATATGTATTTCTCTATGTATAGCAAACCTGCAGCAAATAACAATCATTAGCATGATAATAGGCATATATTCCTTTCCCAGCTCATTGATCTCCTATGCAATCGATCTCCTATGCAATATATAACCTAACCACCCACGGATATTGCAACGAAAACCATAAGCTTTTCGGAGAGAATATATAAATCACAGGTTGATGAGTGTTCTCCATTTGGATGGACGCTATGCCATGATGATGGTTTTTCTTGCATGCACGGAATAAGAGCCTACTGTTCTAGGTAGTCATGAAAACAACTTGATTAGATGTTCATTTGTTCTAGTAGCTAGGTTTTAGTAATATAGTTTATCACCCAATTTTATCAAGTTTAAGATCTAAACGTTATTATGTTTTTGGAAATGATTTTAGGGTAGCTAAATAACATGCTAACATCTAGATTTTAAAAAAAAAAATTCATGGAAAAAACCGAACCGAACCGAACCGAAAAACCGAACCGAAAAAAATCGAAAAAAAAATGGACCGAACCGAACCGAACCGAAATTTCGGTTCGGTTTCGGTTTTGGCAAAAAACCGAACCGATTTGAACCGAACCCACCCCTATTCGATACGGAGCCCGCGCACTGAATACTGAAAGCCAAAGAGTCTTGAACAGCCAGCTCATCAGACCGCTTGGAGAAGATCCTGTTGTCTTTAGGGGTGAGAAGATTCCTAGCTACCACTGTAGCGGTGATGTCGTTATTCATCACAGAGTCCCCAATTGTAAGAGGACCGGTGAGGGACATGAATGATGGGTGCCATATATTGTCTGGAGAAGACATATCGACATCTTCTCCAACATTCAAGTCAAGACGACGATCAGATGGGCAAGCCATTTGCGAAAATGATGAAGGAATGAGAGGTCAGGTAAATCGAATTCTCAGAAAATACAAAAGAGGCGAATTCTTTGCAGGCAACAACTCTCTTAGCATGCTTTTGGCGCATAATCAACGCATCTATAAAAAAAAGGAAGAAGCGACGGGGCCGCCTGAACGGAAATCGAAGAGGCAACGAGGCCACCGGTTCAAAGATCGAAGAGGGGCCGCTTTATGGATTTCAAAAGATCAGCTTTTCCAGGTTTGTCGGCACCTTTCACACGCAATTTCAGCTTTGCGTAAATCACGGGCAACTTTGTCAAAGATTTCTGACAAAGTTAAAAAACCCGTGAATCTTACTGTTTCGATTACCCAACGGTTGCCGACAAGAGTAAAGGAATAGCGCCACTACTTGCGGTCTGGAAATTCCTATATATGTCGACCTTCGTCCTCTATAGCAAGGCAGACCTGCAAAAATGCCCAAACCCTTCTTCACCTCCGAGAGTAACACTCCCAGCAAAACCTCTCGAAATACTCAGTCTTCTTCCTCCCCAAGAATGCCTCTGCAAACAAGTCACACCAGAGCAAAAGTATCTCATATCATCAGGGTCGAAAGAGAAAGTATCTCATATCATGCTTTCTCTCTTTCCTTTTCTTTGTCCTCTCTCTTCACTACAGGACAATAAGAAGGAAAGCAATCGGGCGGCACTTGGTACTAAGGTTCCAATCAGGAACGGACTGCTCCATTCCTTCCCTGATTGCTTACCTAGTCTTGCTCTCGAGTACTCATATGCCTGGAGAACAGACAAGACGAGCGACAATGAAGCATCAACCTTGAAGATTCATCTCCTGACCCTCTTCAATATGAATTGGGGAGATTGAACAAAGAAACAGGCCATCATCTCCACCTCGTGTCGGCTTGCCAGATGTTCAAATCCTGAAACCGCTCGTGGGCCCGTTTCCATTCGTCAAGATCAAGCCTCAACGGCCCTTGAAGAAATCACAAGTCCGATTCAAGATCAAGTGTCCACCACCTTTGAATCGAGCTCAGCTCCAGGTAAAATGAGTAAATTTAAAACATTTGGAGCTAGTCTAGCAGAAGAAACTTCCCAGCCCAGTTCAAGATTAAACCTGTGGAAAGCTACTTCTTCAAAAGCAAACGTATCTCATATCAGCAGGGTCGAAAGCAAAGGTATCTCATATCATGCAATCTCCCTGTCCTTTCCTTTGTCCTTGTTCTTACCTGCAAGACAAAGATAAAGAAAAGCAATATGTCGGAACTTCCACTCAAACTTCTACATGATGAGTCGTTGAGAAGTGATGTTCTGAATGACCATTCAAATGCAAGGTTTGCATTCAACTCCTGCATCAGGGGGCAAATACTGCAAGAAAAGATGTTCAACCTGCATGAAAAAAAAAAAAAAAAAAAACTAGGGAGAATACCACATCTGCCTGAAGAACAGATGAGGCAGGTGAAATTAATACATCGAAGCATGTGGAGACAAGCGCAACCAATATATGTGTTGGTTCATCCGCTACTTCTTCAAAAGCAAACGTATCTCATATCAGCAGGGTCGAAAGCAAAGGTATCTCATATCATGCTTTTCCCTTTTCTTTCTTTCTCCCTGTCTTCCTTCACCCTTGCTCTTACCTGCAAGACAGGGAGAAAGAAAGCAATCAGTCAGAACCTGAAATCAAACGTCCAATCTGGGGCTGATTGATCGAAACCTTTTTCCTGGTTGCTTACCTAGCCTTGCTCTCAAGTGCTCTGAAGGACCATTTAAAGGCAAAAGGTTGAACACCACTTCTTCCAGGCAAAAGAAACAAGCAGAGAAGAATGCAACATGGTGAGCTGAAACAGATCACTATAGCATGACACCTTTGTCTGCAGAACCGCATGATCCATACGGAGGAAACCAGAGAATCCTCCAACCCAGTTCAAGAATAAGCCTGTGGAAAGTTAAAAATTGGAGGAAACCAGAAAATCTTCCAGCCGAATTCAAGAACAAGCCTCAACGGCACTTGAAGAAACTTGCAGCACAAAATTCAAGATTCAAGCCTCTACGGCCCTTGAAGAAATTTGCAACCCATTTCAAGATCAAGCCTCAACGGCACTTGAAGAAATTTGCAGTCCATTTCAAGATCAAGCCTCAACGGCTCTTGAAGAAATTTGCAACCCATTTCAAGATCAAGCCTCAACGGCCCTTGAAGAAATTTCAAACAAAATTCAAGAACAAGCCTCAACGGCACTTGAAGAAAACTCCAGCCCCGATTCAAGATCAAGCCTCGATGGCCCTTGAATCGACATCTACATTGAGGTACTTCAAAACACATCTTCTACACGTGACAAACACATGTATACAATGCGCCTTGAAGTGGGGGCATTTGTAGACATTGAAATTTCGGTGAAACAAATGTTCACCAACGCATTAAAGTTTTGATATGTCAAGGCATACATGGCATACGCCACGTGTCGTACAAATTGTACACATGGCGTGTGACTCAACAAAATAGGAAGAAAAACCCTTGGAGGATCAAAACAAGTTTTTCTTCTCATTTTGGGCAATGACAAGGTAAGCACATTTCAATCCATTACGGATCAAAACAAGTTTTCTCATTTGGGAAATGACAAAGCAAGCACATTTCAAGTTTAAAATTGTACTAAGTGGGAAATTAGGCCATAAATTTACCACTTCAAAGTTTAAAATGTTATTAAGTGGGAAATTAGGCCATATGTTAGACCACTTCAATTTCAATATTGCATTAAGTGGGAAAATTAGGTAATGGTGCTTGGGTGGGAAAATTTTGTGGTGGTAATTCATTCCCAAAAGCCTATAAATAGGCCTCTCCATCAAGGTATCAAAGCACCAATTCACAAATGCATCTCTCTACTCCCAAATTGGAAGAGAATTCCCCCAAAGCCTTGAAGCCTTGAAGCTTTAAAGCTCTCAAGCAAGTCCCGAAGGATCAAGAAAGCTTTCTTCGTTCTTCGCCAAATCCGCCTTCAAGATCAAGCCCCAAGGCTCTTGAAGACCTCCCGCCAAATCAAAGCCCAAGCCCCAACGGCCCTCGAAGAACTTCCACCGTCAAGATCAAGCCCAAAAGCCCTTGAAGATCCGTTCATCCATTCATCCCAAGATCAAGCCCCGACGGCCCTTTGGATCAACAACATCAACAAATCAGTTCATCCATCAACCTTCAAGATCAAGCCCAAAAGCCCTTGAGGAAATCCGCACAACCGTTCTTCAAGATCAAGCCCAAAAGCCCCTTAAAGTCCAGTTCATCAACCTTCAAGATCAAGCCCAAAAGCCCCTTGAAGAAACTTCCAACCGTTCATCCAAGATCAAGACTCGATGGCCCTTGGATCAATCACACATCCACAAATCAACACCTTACGGAGATCGAATAAGAGGATAAGGTTAAGAGAGATTGCAAACCCAAAATTCAAATACAAAATATTTGTTTGTACACGTGTTCTTGTCGCGTTTCGTTTCAGGAAATTTCCGTGTTCACAGGGTTATCTTTGAAGAAAATATATGTATCTAATATCCAAATACATTTATTCTACTTATACTCCATATCAAATATTATATGAGCAATAGTGCTCTTATTCTGTCATTCAAACTAAAAAAACTCTCTCCCTTCTATCATGTACTTATATTTTTCTCATCACTTTGACACTTTCCACTGCTATATTGAAATTTTTGTAACATTGGAATTGTGATACATCATCATTTGAAACCATCTTTAATATCATATTGCGTATAACCATACTATAATAAGATTTTCTTAGTTGTTTTTGGTTACCCCCATTAGAAGAAATTTATGGCTCCGTCCCTGGCTGTGGGGTCCACACTACATCAAACTTTAACGATCCGAACCATCTATTTTTCAAGTTGCACCTCATAGATCATCCTTACAAAATATTAGCCAAATCGGAAATGTTTAAGACATCTAATTGGGTTCAAAGAAATTAACTTGATAATTAAATAGGCAAATAGTTTTGGATTGAATTGAATTTTTGTAAGGATGATCTATGAATCGAGACTTAAAAAATAGACGGTTCGGATCATTGAAGTTCGATGTGGAGTGAGCCCCTCACCTAATCCCCATTTTTCGAAAAAAATGGGACTCCCTTTGCATGAAGGGATCTCTCAAACAACTACATTCAAATCCCTCGTCCATCGTATGTTTGCCTTCTGAAATTCCCCGTCGTATTATTGGAGGAGTTTGTGTCTTGTGTTGAAAGCAAATTTTATCTTCGATTCTCTACCGGATTGTGACACTAGTTGCGCGAGATCATGCACAACATCTTGCATTTGGTAATAATGCCATAGCTAGCCATCCTTTGTAACATTTTGAAAAAAGTTCCCCAATAGATTATCCAATCTCCAATTTTAGATTATGGAGATTCGAGCAATCCTTAAGTTATCCAGAGTTGGACCAAGCTATTCTTTTCAATCTCAAAATCTTTAAACATTGTTTAAAGCTAGACACCATTATTGATATAAAACATATGACAAAGTGTACCGATGAATAGCTTCAAAAACACAAAATCATCAACAAAGTCCAGACATTGAAGATTTGAGCTATGATCTCTCGTGATGGTCGAATAGGGATTTAAAATTATTTAAAATTTGTGCGAATTCTCTTAGATCATGAGATTGATTACTGGAGAACGTATAATACACACATCCGACACGTTTTGTACTTAGTCATTCTCGGTGATAAAACACTCTAGTCGCTTCTGTTAAAGAAAAAGTTACCCTTTGATTTTCACAACAAGAGCAATCAGCAAAGGAAAAACCCATGAAAATGGAGAGCACGGGAACTCGCAATCTCTAGAAGGGCCAAAGAAGTTGTCGACTATTGGTGGATTTAATAAAATAAGGGAAAAAATGGCAGAGCGTTGGCGCTTTATTGCTTGTGAAATGGACTTGCCATCAAACCGGCAAAACAAATACAGCTTTCACTAACCACATAGATTTGTGCATCTTGTTTGCTACAGTTTCAGAAAAAGTATACCGATACAGTCTTCACTGTTTCTTCAAGCAATTCCTCCCTGCATTTCCCTTTCGATGCTCACCTCAAACCCTCCACCCTCCATTTCTTATTCCATTTATAAAAAAACCTATAGTCTAAGAAAGCTCCCCAACTACTACCCACACGACCTCCCACCCATCATGTACTCTTCATATATACTGCAATTGCAGCACCTTCGACACGAAAACCCGAAAACCTCTTTCGATTTTTGGTCAAATTTGAGGGTTCAAAGATTGGGTTTTGAACTTTCAGTTGGGTAAAAAATGAGAACACAAATGTGGGTTCTTGCTGTTCTTGTTGTTTGTGGTTTTGCTTGTGGAGTTGGAGCTGATCAGAATGTAAGAACAGAGCGGATTTCGGGTATGTTTTTCTTGATGTTTACTTCCAATTAGTTGCAAAGCAGCTTTCTTTTTGCTACATTTGGCTATACAAGGTGTCATTGGTAGGCTGTCAGGTGTTTGAAGAAATGCCCTTTCGGTTATTTCCGATTTAGTCACAGTTCATAAGAAACGTGGAAACTGAGTGATTCTGCAATTTTGCTTTGTCTGATAGTAAAAGGTTCAGTATTTTTGGCATTTCTCTTAATGGTTTCACTTGTAGGACTAATTTGGGGACACTAGGTTTGATTAGCTCCCAGTTGAGTAGGACTTTTATTTTTTGATTCAACCGGTAATCTACTTTAAACTAATCTAAACTGAGGGAGGGAAAATTCGAACACGGTGCATAGGGGGAGAAAAATGTGCTAGGCGACGTATGGGGTTCATACTGTAACTTGTATAAGAGAGACTAATAATGTGCTTGTTCATTACATCAAAGATTAACAATTTATGCATGGAAATTGGAAAAGAGGGGAACCCAGTTGTGTTCTTGGAAAGATGAGCTGTAAGAAACAGGATTCTTGTGAATGGCTTTAAATTTATGTTCCATAAGCATTTTATTCTGTTTGATCCCTTTTTTTCGTTGTTGTTTCCGATTGACTTAATGGAAGAATGATGCAGGAAGTGCTGGTGATGTCTTGGAGGATAATCCAGTTGGAAGGTTGAAGGTTTATGTGTATGAGCTACCTAGCAAATACAACAAGAAAATCCTTCAGAAAGACCCGAGATGTCTCAACCATATGTTTGCTGCTGAGATCTACATGCATCGGTTCCTCTTATCCAGCCCAGTTAGAACCCATAATCCGGAGGAAGCAGATTGGTTTTATACTCCTATCTACCCTACTTGTGACCTTACCCCCACTGGCTTGCCATTGCCCTTCAAGTCACCGCGGATGATGAGAAGTGCAATACAGCTCATTTCTACAAACTGGCCGTATTGGAATCGAACGGAAGGAGCTAATCACTTCTTTGTTGTTCCCCATGACTTTGGAGCCTGCTTTCATTACCAGGTAAGACCCTTCAAATTCTTAAGTAACAATGATTTTTTGAGGGTTAAACCGTTAAAGAAAAGTAATTTGTGATAGAACATGAGAAGTTTGCATGAATTTGTAGTTCTGTCAACAAAACCGCACTAAAAAATTCATCCATTCCAATCAGATCATTATTTGCAGAAGTAACAGAAAGTTGCTTATGCAGCCGTGACTAATATGTAGCCTAAATATGTTGGCATTCTATAGGAAGAGAAAGCCATTGAACGAGGGATTCTTCCGTTACTCAAGCATGCCACCTTGGTTCAGACGTTTGGACAACGGAACCATGTATGCTTGAAGGACGGTTCAATCACAATTCCTCCTTATGCTCCACCACAGAAAATGCAGGCACACCTAATTCCCCAAGAAACTCCACGATCCATCTTTGTCTACTTCCGTGGTCTGTTTTATGACATTAATAATGACCCTGAAGGTGGTTACTATGCAAGGTATGTTTGCCTGGAAAGTTTATCCATTTGAAATTATGAAACATGTTTTCATGTCTAGTTAGACTTAAGACATACGTCCATCTCATTAACCCTTTTAATTGATTAACAGGGGTGCAAGGGCAGCTGTTTGGGAAAATTTCAAGAACAATCCACTCTTCGACATCTCCACGGACCATCCAACTACATATTACGAAGACATGCAACGATCTATATTCTGTTTATGTCCTCTTGGTTGGGCCCCTTGGAGTCCAAGGCTAGTTGAAGCAGTGGTGTTTGGCTGCATCCCTGTTATTATAGCCGATGACATTGTTCTGCCTTTTGCTGATGCTATCCCATGGGAAGAAATCGGTGTTTTTGTTGCTGAGGAAGATGTCCCTAACCTGGACACAATCCTCACTTCTATTCCGCCAGAAGTAATCTTAAGGAAACAAAGATTGCTGGCGAATCCTTCGATGAAATGGGCGATGATGTTCCCACAACCTGCACAACCAGGGGATGCTTTCCATCAGATACTAAACGGGCTGGCGCGCAAACTGCCCCATGATCAAAGTGTTTACATGAAGGATGATCAAAAGGTTTTGAATTGGACTGCAGGTCCAGTGGGAGACTTGAAACCTTGGTAAGGGAAGTGCTATCAATTTTCTTCTCCCTTTCGGAATGCAGCTGAATGTTGTATAGGTATTGGCACTGAGCAGATCCTTTCAGGACACGAATATCGCCGAATCGTTGATGCCTCAGATTTCTATGTGCCTTTGTCTTGTGTTTTGTCCATTCCCACTGTACCAAATTGAGAATGTGCTGCCTTTTACTCAAAACTGTAAAACTGAGTTTCTTGTTTAATGAATTTTGTATAGGTGCTTCTGCCATTAAGCAGATTCTTTATGGATATGCTTTTGTGCTGCTGTACTCAAAATCCACAAATTTTATTTGACAGACCGGTCCTCCTGTTGATTCATGACACAAAAAATTATTTTTAATTCATCTTATTTTAGGGAGTTTTAACGATACATCCTCGGTACTGGTCACTTTTAACGAAAAATCATATTTTTATCTTTCTCTGGAACTATTCACTACACCTTTATTTGTCATTTTTCATTAACACTAAGGTTTTTTTTTTAACTTTTCGTTAGTTTTCCTTTTATTTTAAGGTTCGGTAGAGAGCAAGAGTTACTTCCGCATAAAACGCTAGGTAACGGTATTTCAAACAAATATTGCACTGCTGTGTGTTGGACTTGCACACCATAACAAAGAAGTTCAGCCCTTGCGCTATCCTAAGGGTCGGTTTGGATTTGATGGGGTCAACCAACTAATTAAAGTAAAATATTTGACGAATCAATTTAATTCGAGAAGTCAATTTAAAGCAATATAAAGACAACTTCTCATCCATTTTGGCCCTATGACTAATTGTAATTAGATTATAATTATGTCCAACCTTCAAAGTTCTATTCTACCTACCACAATCCACAATCCACAATCCACAATCCACATGGCTACGATTGCGAGCGTGACAATGTTTTAAACCAATATATATTTGTTTATTAACTTGCTATCCTCAAGTCGTTATTAGAATAATAAGTTACTAAAATTTGAAAAAGTACATTTTTCATAGTAGCTAAAGATCCAAAGCAGAGAAAAAAAAAATCATTTTTGGTATTTTTTTAAAATTATCACAAGCGATTTTACTATATATATTTTTATTTAAGAAACTATATTATTTATGTTAAAGAAAAAAAAGGAACTTAGCCTTAATATATATATATATATATATATATATATTATTTTATTTACGATTTTAGTATATTAAAAGAAATAAAATATTTGAATCCAAAAGCAGTGTGTCAAAGAAATAAGTTCAATAAAAAATGCTAGGACAGGTCGGTTTTTAGTAAATTGCTCCAAAATTGACCTCTAGCTTGGATATATGTTACGTCTCTTTGCAATGAATATATCCTAATATGTTATTGTCACATATTTTAATTAAGTTACCTGTTATTATATAAATGAATGACATTTATATTTAAGACTAGGTTGCGCCATTTGACGAACTATCACCAACATCATAAAGTATACAGCACTTTATAGTTTATAGCACGATGAGTTGGTAACAGATTGTGACCCGTAATAATTAGGGGTCGAAATTTTTTTTAATATAAAATATATTGAAAACGGTTATTGGTATTTCAAAAATTTCATTCTACACTCTTTACAAGTGTATTTTTTTTTTCTAATTATATAAAGTTTTGATTGCAAAATGAGATTTTTTTAGTGTCAATAACAATTTCAAGTGGCAGAATCAGCATGTGGACATTGGTTGCTCTTGACCCCCACAACTTCAAAAACCCCATGTATATTTGTATGTGTATTGTATTTTTGACCTCTATAAACAGTTAAGGAAAGCTAAATTACAACCTCATCCTCCTATTTTTTTTTTTTTTTTTTGTCATGTATATCTTCCTCTTCTCCCTTCTTGTGTGCGCTCTATTGCATGCACTATGTGCTCAATGAAATACCTTAGTTGACAAACCTTAGCAATCTTCAACATTACTGTGCATTATCCTGTATCCACCATCGGCAAGCCTCTACAAATAATAGTAATTGTCGACATATGTTGGCATAACCTTTCAGCATATGTTGGCAGGAGTTGAGAAGTACCTGTTAAGTACTCGATTAATGACCTAGTAAAGCTTTTTTGGTTAATATTATGATCTCTTTATTTAAAAATCTAGGCTCCGCCAATATAGTAATTAACTATTATAGTGTGGATTAAGTGTGCATCAGCCAATTGTGGTTTTCCTTGTCAAACATTGAATGAATATGTCAAATATTAGTGCGGTTCAAAATTTTGAAGAGCCCTAATTTGAATTTATAAAATCACAATCACAAAGCTAACAATTGAACCAACCACGTCTCACTCATGATAATATTTATACAAAAAGTTTCTAATTCAAATGGTTACAATTTTTCTTTTAAACATGAAATTTTGTGCTCAAATCGTCCCCTACCAATTGTGACCAAACACAAACGCAATTCACCTTTCAAGGTTTTGCATGTTTGAAAATCGTGCGTTGTTTCTCGCATTTCAAGTGGCATTTTTTGTAAATTGAATTTAGACTACAAATGATAATATTTATATGATCCAAAATTAAATGTGTTCCAAACTTCGTGACTTATTTTCTTTTCTAACATTGCATCACATTCTTCAACAGCATCAATATTTTTTAAAATTGAAAAAAAGGAAAAGAAAAAGGAAAATGACGTCATGATTGAGTAAGCGTTGGCACCTGCAGAGTGAAAGCCACGAAGCAGCTAGCTACCAAGGAGAAATTTTTTATTGTACGGAAACACGAGTTGTACATAATATAAATATAAATGATGGAAAAAAACTTATTTTTTTATTTATTAAATTTTTAACATGCATATTTCACTATTTATATAATGACACATAATGCATCTTCTCGTGTGTCGATGACATTAAAAATTCTCTGGTACCAAGCTCTAGTCACTAGCAACTGTTGCCATCGTCGCGATTGAGTCCTTGTCTTCAACCTGCAGTTTCGAGTCTACAGAAAATCACCGAAAAATATTTAACCCCAAACACTTACAAAAATATAAACAATTTCATCGTTGGCATCGTAAATAATCATAAAAGGCCCTTTCCTCAGTAATCAATCGGTCTTCGCGTCTTCACCAACCCCCATTCTCTGTGATCCAGCATGGCTGCTTCCATTTCCAAGCTCTCCAATCCCACCCCCGCTTCCTCCTTGTCCTCAACCTTCAGCCCCAGAACGCCGCAGCCCAAGTGTTTGATACGCCTCCTCGCCACCCCCGCCGCCACCTTCAACTCCAAACTCTCCTCCTCCAAGCTCTCCGTGCGAAGCAAGCCCTCTCTCCGGGGCTTTCTGGTGTAAGTCTCCCCCTTTTTCCGATTGCATATTGTCTAGGTTTAATTTTTTTTTTTTATGAGAAGCTGGATTTGAGCTTTGTTTCATTTGCTTGATTTTGTATTTTTTTGTGTTGAAAGTTGATAATTGTGTTCTTTACTCTTCTGGGTTGCTGATTGATTGTGAAATTTGAATCGCAAAGTTTGTTTATTTATTTTTGGCCTTCTTTTTTTTGGTAGTGTGAGGTGTTCTCAGAGGGATGGAAGTGGAAGTCCGGTGAAGAGGACGTATCTGCATGATCTGTACGAGAAGGAAGGGCAGAGTCCGTGGTATGATAACCTTTGCCGGCCCGTGACGGATCTGCTTCCGCTTATCGCAAGCGGGGTTCGAGGTGTAACCAGTAACCCAGCGGTGATTACTCGTTTCTATTTTGTTTTTTGAACCTTACTTAATGTGTTGACATGCATGGATGATGTTTTTCTTGGTTTGAGATCAAATGAGAAATGGGGTTGGAAGTGAAACTGTCAAAATGTTAGCTGAGTATTATTTCTTTAAGCATGTCTTTTTGCAGTTTTCGTGTGTTATCCGCAATCCGATATAACTATCTCTATATAATGTATGATTGCAGATTTTCCAGAAAGCTATCTCAACTTCAAATGCTTACAATGATCAATTCAGGTATTTTCAGTGCTTTTCTTCGTCGGAAGGGGTTGTAATTGGGGTATTTTTAAGTGGAATGGCGTGTATAATCTATTGGACTTCATAGATTTATCAGTTGTGCTAGTAGAGGATCGTACCACATTAGAAATAATATGTAGAATGTTTGCAGATGGAACTCTTTTGAGTTTCTGGTTATAAGCTCTTGGCGTCTGGGATGGGAAAGTTGAAAATTTGTAATTGGCATACCCCTTGTCGCACCTTGTCCATATGTTAATAACTGAAGCTAATGGAATTTGCAGGGAACTTGTACATTCAGGAAAAGACATTGAAAGTGCATACTGGGAACTGGTGGTGAAGGACATTCAAGATGCTTCCAAACTTTTTGAGTCAATCTATGATCAAACTGATGCTGGTGATGGTTATGTTTCTGTTGAAGTTTCTCCCAGACTTGCTGATGACACTCAAGGGACTGTCGATGCTGCAAAATGGCTGCATAAAGAAGTTGCCCGTCCTAATGTCTACATAAAAATTCCTGCAACTGCTCCATGCGTTCCTTCAATTAAGGAAGTTATAGCAAATGGCATAAGTGTCAATGTGACTGTAAGTGCAATTCTACTATAGTTATTATTTTTTCCTCTTTTGGGGTGAAATTCTTTGAACTTTGCTAAGAATAGGTGGCCGACAAAGTCTTACGAAAGTGCGTCTGAATAGAACATAAGTTTGTGTTGTGGTATGGTTGGGCTTTTCATGGGTGATTATTTTGATAGTGTAAATGAAATCTAGATGATGCGCGGGCAAAGTGATCTTTGTTCTTGTTGGGCCTTTTTAATGAGAGGAAGTTTTCAAGGGAAGGTGGCATCATCTCTCATTTGACTGAACTATTTAGTATATAATGAGATTGCAATTCCCTTATTATAGAAGTGTTAACTCATACTCTCTCTTAATGTGTACCCACAGCTTATATTCTCGCTCAGTAGATATGAGGCGGTGATTGATGCTTACTTGGATGGCCTTGAGGCTTCTGGACTAAGTGACCTTTCCAGAGTCACAAGTGTTGCTTCCTTCTTTGTCAGTAGGGTGGACACCCTCATTGACAAGATGCTTGAAAAGATTGGAACTCCAGAGGCCCTTGACCTTCGAGGAAAGGTAAATCAAAATCAGATGTTCAACTCGTTTTTTTTAATCATGAACAAAAACCTTGAAGCTGAGATTTGCTAACGTGATGAGTTCACTGTTTCAGGCTGCAGTAGCTCAAGCTGCTTTGGCATACCAACTCTACAAGAAGAAATTCTCTGGCCCTAGATGGGAGGCGTTGGTGAAAAAGGCGCTAAGAAGCAGAGGCTGCTTTGGGCCTCAACTAGCGTCAAGAATCCTGCCTACCCAGATACTTTATATGTTGCTCCTCTCATAGGCCCGGACACGGTGAGCCATCTTTAGTCCAACCTGATATCTGGTGCTTGATGGTTATTATTATTATGGTTTTACATCTGTGACGATATATTACTTGCTTAAATGACTTCATAATTGAAATTTTACTATGTCAATGTTGATTCATATTGCTTAATATTTGATGCCGACTTTCCTTTTGCAGGTTTCAACCATGCCAGACCAAGCTCTCCAAGCATTTGTCGACCACGGCACAGTTTCAAGGACAATTGATTCAAATGTATCCGAGGCTGAAGGCATTTACAGTGCACTGGAGAAGTCAGGCATCGACTGGAGCTATGTTGGGAACCAACTCGAAATTGAGGGAGTGGATTCTTTCAAGAAGAGTTTCGACAGCCTGCTAGACACCCTGCAAGAGAAGGCCAACTCTCTTCAATTGGTTAGTCTGTAAGATGCAAGATGTGGGTGAGAAGTACTTGTGTGAGTCGAATAAAGCTGGTGGGTGTTGTCCTCCTGTAAATTTAGCCGGGTGCTTTGTAAGACGTTAACTACGTTTGACGAGTTCTTTCCTGCTACAGGTTTGAGTGAGAGATTGCATTTTGCTCTTGCACTTAGGGTTTGGCATTGTTTTCTTTTTCCTTCCCCCACCCTATGAAAGTGAAGCTAGTAGACCTTCAGAAATGTACGTTTCATTTGGATTTGAGAATTATGGGCCATCAAGTTGATGATGCTCAGTGTTAGTCTCTGCAAGATTTTCCATTTCTGCTCGCAAATTGAACCGTGAAGCTTAAAATTCTTGAATCCGACCGCCGAATTTTAGGTTAGCTTCAAACTAATGGAGAGATTCAAGTATATAGTGTATCTGTATGGACTTCCTTGTTGAACTATGTAAGGGAAGAACGAAAATACACTTATAATTAGAAAAATATTATGTTGTCGAATTATCAATCTAAATTGCTGTTGAAATATGTTATTCGTGACTGTTACTTTGATTGATAATATTATTCGATTAACGGAAAGAAAACTGAACTTAGTACAAGTGGCGAACACTTTGATCTAACTGTCTGGTCTAAATCAGCAAAAAAATAAAAAACTAAAACTTGGTAAATGTTTATTTTTGTTACACGTCCAAATAAAATTAGATAGTGCTGGTTAATTCAAGCAATGAGTTAGTCATAATAATTCAATATCGAACTTGTTATTTATAACATTACATGAAAGAAAAGAACTTATATTATATATATATATATATATATATATATATATATTATTTAATTTAAAGGAGAAAAGAAAATGGGAAAATAGAGGGGTTGAGCCAGAGACAAGTTGAGGCTGTTATCTTGCCGCGAAACGCATTCCCTGGTTCCCCAGTCACCACATCACAGTCCCACCCTTTTCTCTTCCTAGTCAAGTAGCACCACACCTACAATGTCTTCAATCTCAGCCGCCCGGTCTCCACCGCGGCCTCCGTCCTCACCCGTCGGAAAATCTTCAACCCCGATACGTCGTTTCGTCCTAACCTTCCCTTCTATGCGCCAGAGACGCCGCGGACCCCAATCTCTTCTTCTTCCTGAAGCGGAGAAGTTTTCTGATTCAGGTGCAGGCGGTCAGTACATCAACCATGGAATATCTAATTTTAATTAGTAAATTGGCCAAATTTTGAATGAATTTTGAATCTTTGATCAAGGTGGAAGCATTCTTATCGAGCGAAGAAGTGTTGTGTTTTCATCGATTGGCATGGTGGCTGCAGCTTTCTGTAATGCTTCAAGGGACGCAATTGCCCTCGCGTCTCAGTTTACTGACAGTGAGTGATTTCCTATTTCCATTGCCCGAAAGGTTAGCGATTTTGACACTCTCCTGTTTAAGCCTCTGCAATCCTCCTGTGAGTGCCAAAACATAACATCCTAAGTTATTCAGTTTGGAGTGCGGATGGCTAAAAATACGGGGAATGTCGAAATCCCCGTCCTCGAATAACCATGCTCATAAGTCATAGTCACATACATTTGTATGATTTGTGCACTAGGCAAAATCTTGAGTGCAACGGGTGTATATCCTGTTGTTCGTATCTCTCTCCTCACGTGACATATCATGTGATGAGAATGAAATAGACATGCACAGATGTGTCACTTGAGGAGAGAGAGTGGCATAAGACATATCATGTGACGAGAGAGACATGTACTTTTTCTTTTTCTCACATTGTTTGTTGCGTTTGTGAATGTTTTGGAACTACTTTCAGTGCCAGCACTTAGGGGGAAGGACTATGGCAAGTCGAAAATGAGTTATCCGGACTATACGGAAACTGAATCAGGTCTTCAGTACAAGGTTAACTACTACTGGAACATACAAAAGTTTAGCCTCCTTGTTTTTATTGAGTTTCAAGCTCTCCGAAGTTTGCTTTAGTTATTTCGTTGAATGATTTATCTAAGAAGAAATGCAGGACTTGCGAGTAGGAGATGGCCCCAAACCGAAGGTGGGAGAGACCGTTGTGGTAAGCCACTCATTCTCCGATTGCACATTTTCAAGCTTTCACATGTTGCTAGGGTTTCTGTTTAGGATTAAGCCAATTTTGTGCAATGAATTTGTCTCTGTCATATACAAACGTTTGAGCATATTTCTGGTTGATTGGATGGATTTCAGGTTGATTGGGATGGATACACCATAGGATATTATGGACGTATCTTTGAAGCTCGAAATAAAACAAAGGGCGGTTCATTTGAGGTATGGAATACTTCTCATCGGTTAACTTGGTATCGCATAAGCTTAACTAACCGATTAACAGATTCCGTTCCATGGTTTCTCAAATGCAGGGTGATGACAAGGCCTTTTTCAAATTCAGGGTAGGATCTCAAGAGGTGAGAAATTTGTGACCCAATCGAGCGAAACAATCTTGAAAGCTCTGATCTGTGGCCTCTAATGATGACGTGTATATCTTCAGGTAATACCAGCTTTTGAGGAAGCCATTACAGGCATGACTGTTGGAGGCATTAGAAGGTGCTGCATATTCTTTTCCGTAGCTCGTTATATTTGCTTAAGGAACTTTCAAGCAGTTGCATTGAATGTTATTTGCAAATTTCACAATGGAGCTCACAGTGATGCAGGATCATAGTGCCCCCGGAATTGGGATATCCAGACAATGACTACAACAAGAGTGGCCCAAGGCCGACAACATTTTCGGTAAATCTGATGTCTTTCTGCCGATTCATATAATCCAGTTCCGCTTTGTTCTTACAAGGTGCAATGTTCATGCGTTACAGGGCCAACGAGCCTTGGATTTCGTGCTGAGGAACCAAGGGCTGATAGACAAGACTCTTCTGTTCGATATTGAGCTCATCAAGATCATACCAAACTGATCTCCTTTCAAATTCAACGTTTCTCACAGGAAATCGATTAGCTGTTAAACAAATACGGCTTATTTATCGTAGAGTTTCTTATTCCGGATGCCAGAAATATCGATTAGCTGAGAAAGTCGACGGATTACCCTAAATACCATCAGATTTGAAGTAGAAACTTTATTTCTGCGAAGTCAAAGAGCTCACAATTATTTGATAAGCTTTTTGTAAAATTAACTTTTCATGCAGTATAACTGTATAGTGAAGGATTACATTGTATAATTTAAGCTGGATTTGTGCATTAATTTCTTGTATGCATGTAAACCTTTTTTTTGGCTGAGGAGAACTTCGAACGAGTACGGCTAGCCGGAGAATTGAAGTAAATCCAAAGTTCTGTTAAGAGCTACAATCTTCATCATAAATTAATGGCACTAAACAAGATCCATAATCTGATAAAAGTGCAAATCATCAACAGTTAATTGCAAAACGAGGAAGAAAATCAACACATACAAGGACCAAAAACATGCTAAGAGAACAAATCATTTAAATCTGCAGATCACCCAAAAAGTCATTGCCATTATTCAACTGAAAGCTCCCGACGCTTGTACCGCACCATCACCTTTCCTTTCACACCCACAACCATGGCATTCCAATCAGTCTCGGGAAACGGTGATACCAGCTCCAGTTCAAAATTTCTCAGCAGGTGGCTCCATATAGCCTTTATTTGCAGGTATGCAAAAGGCTCACCAAGGCATCCATGCCTGCCACCTCCAAACGAGATGTATGAGAATGCCCCTGCTGACTTGTCTTCTTCTCTCCCAGCAGCAAATCTATCAGGATCGTAGGTGTCTGGCTCCTTGTAAATATGAGGAAGCCGGTTGGCAAAAGATGGTGACGCGGCTACTATGTGCCCCTTCGGGATATCATACTCCTTCCCCTCGCGGGTTTCTACGCTGAAATCACTATGCGAGCTTCGCAGCAGAATGATCAGTGGAGGGTGCAATCTGAGAGCTTCCTTGATGCAACGATACAGGACATCCATCTCTGCCAGTATATCATGATCAATCTTCTTTCCATGCTTTTTCATTATGTTTTTCTGCTCCTCTGACACAGCAGATAAGAACTCCTTGTGACGGAGGAGATAGGCCCCAGTCCAAGTGGAAGTGATAGAGCTGGTATGTTGCCCAGCAAAGAGAGCAGCAATGAGCAAGCCAGTGACCTCAGATTCAGTTGTTGGTCGGCCATTTTTGTACTTTGACTCAATGAAGCATTGCAACATGTCATTCTCAGACTTTGCAGCACGCTTACGGGAATTTATGATCTTTGCAAAGATATCTGAAAGCTTCTTTCGGGCCTGGTCACGGCGGCGGTGAGCTGGGATGGGAAGGTATGGGAAGATGACACTGATAGGAAGCATACCATTGTCAAGGTCATGGAACAATGCGGAAACATCATCAAAGAGCTTATCACGAACCTCACGACCCAAGAGGCATCTGCTGGCGGTCAATATAATCAGATGCTCCAGCTCATATTTTAAGTCCACCTCACCACTGTCTCCCCACTTGGAAAAGTAATCCTGCACAGTACAGTTGGAAGACAAGAATTAACATCATGGACAAGAAAAAAATGCACAATTTAAACAGTACAGTTGCGTCTAATTGATGTTTTGGCGTGTTTTATTTCCTTTCAGATTCAGAGAAACCTAAAAGGAAAAACTAACCATGCCCTTTGCGACACATATTTTGTATAAGAAGTTAATAAAAATAACTATGCCAATACTGAGGGGTACTCGCAACATGAATCACAGCATGATTGAAGAACCAACTAGAACACAGTCCATCTTTACTCGCCGGAAAGTTCCCCAAAACACAGACAAACATAGTTTTCCATTTTCCTTGAAGATTTAAGCACTGTTAAGTCACTTCATAGTTCATACTAATTCCCTTTATTTATTTCTATTTTTCAGGGAAGGGTCTATAATGCGTACATTTTCCTCTCACATAAGAAACAATCATACATTTGACATGTGGTCTGCACAATCTGGCCAAGTGATTCTTCACATCAGAATCTGATTAAATTCAGAAAAGAGAGTAAAATATCCTAACGAGCACGCAATGCTAGTTGCCCACACTTGAAAATGACTACCCCACGAAAATATAAAATGAGCCTCGGAGAAACCTTCCCAGGTGAATCAAGCTCATGGAAGACTCGTAAAGCACTACTGTACTTTCAGTTAAAAACAAATTCAGGTTAGCTGCTATGGTTTTATCTTTCTAATCAAATTTAACTTTCAGGACAGAGAAACACATCCGGTTTAAGGACTCTCATTCCAATCAATGTTCCTTGCAAAATATGCAAGTCCCAGGATACTATTCGAGCAAGTGGAAGAGAATTTTGCCTTAGATCACATTTCATATTGCTACTTTCTTAAGAACATAAAGTATCTTCTCTTACGCAAACATAAATAAATTACTAAACGAGTTGAAGGCTGAAGCAATCAGATGAACAACAAAACCAGCAAAATTCCAAATCAAACGATGATATTCAGCCGAAACACTTACCTCTGCTTCTGTAACCATCTGATCCACATATCCCTTAAGCTTATTTACCCTGAGAGCCTCCGTGAAGAACCTAAACTGCTCCTGTCTCACCGTGTAATCCACATCGAACACAACTCCAGGGCCGAAAGTGGGCACATTGAACTGGTATACCTCCTGCTGGCTAAGATCAGCCTCCGAGGCCTTGAAGAAGTGAGCAGAAACCTCAGGACCAATCAAGAAAGTGATCTTCTTGTTAAGCAGATTCAATGTGAACACACTCCCGAGCTTCGGGTACTCTTCACGAAGCATGATAATGGGGCCTTTCAAAAACCGGAGCAGTCCTCCCAACACAGGCCACGTATTCACCAACGGAGGAAGACGCTTCCCAGATCGAGACATTATAAGCGCTGAGATCAGCTTGGCCACCACCAGAGTGGCCAAAATCATCAGCCCCACACTGAAAAGCTTGTCATCCATATCCATTGTCACCATAATTTGGTCCACTTACAGGGACCTAACAGCAATGTTCACACAGAAACGCAGAAAATTAGCAGCTTTTAAATTAACACTACCACTCACCGCCAATTCTAACGAAAACCCAACAGAAATTTCACAACTTTTAACAGTAAATTTCAAGCAGATCTAAATTTGAGCACAAAAAAATGAATTTATACAAGTCCTCCGTCCGGTTGCGAAAAAATTGAATCGGAGCTTCGATTTTCCCGGCAACCAAACAATCAAGGAGTGAAAAGGAAACGAGAATCTGGTTAAAAATGCATCAGATTAATGAAAAATTGAAGCAGAAGGACAATGCATGAGAGAAGGTAAAGACGAAGGACTTGGTAGAAAAAGAGGGAATCAGGGTTTCGTACCTGATTGCAGATTGGGAGGCAGAAAAGATAGGAGAAGGACAGTGAAGACCCGAAACTCCAGTAGAGCAGTGTGAGAGTATGGTGAGGCGTGACTCGTGAGTATATATATACAGCTCTGGATAGTCCGCTTCCACTACAAATATTTCAAATATTATTTTACATTTTTCTGCTGGAAAAAAATATTATTATTATTTTAATAGAGAGAAAACTGCTCTCTAAATCGACGCGGTTTTTCATTTACTTTTTTTTCGAACAACCTATAATATTTACACTAAATCTGAACGAGTGGGTTTAAATTCGTATTTAACAAAAATCAAACTTATGACATCTTACTTATCAATATAAAATAATTTATTAAACTATAACACTAAGTATCACAAGATTTTTTTTTTTAAAGTTCAAACTTTTATTCTCCGCTTTATCAAAATCAGGCAAGGTAAAATTGTTTACAAGTGTAAAGCTGCGCTCGTTGGATCTGGAAAACAGTGGGTCTATGACAAAGGTGGGTTGTCGTACACGTGTGTGGTTTTAATTGGTTATCGGAGATTTATGTCAATTTAGCACGTGGCTGCTGCCTAGTTGAGTTAACAAAAAGGAAAACAACAAAAACATAAGTAGCAACAACTGAAGCATTGAATAGTTGGTACACGAGCCCGGAGAGCGAATGGCGGGAGGGATCATCGTGTCAGTGTCGGGATAAGTAATCTTTCCTTCACCTGATTGCATTATGGGCCTCGGCCCTTGGGCAAATGGTGATGATAATATGGATACGGATAGCCCATAACTTCAATCATAAAAACTGTACTCTAGTACTCTACACATGTAGGTTAAGTCAGTTGATCAAAATAGGACGTTTGTTAACCGGCGTTTGCATTTGTGGAATGCTCATAGCAATTCTGGGCATCAAAGAGTTGATAAGATACCCATAAGGGGCATATGACGTCTTACCACAGTGATAGAAACAATCATATCTGTGTACCGTGGTGCAAATTCAATCTCACAAATTCTCTTCTCGTAACTAATGATTTATCCCACTGACACTATTGTTTGTGAAAGAAAAATACCCATAAGGCATTTTACGGATGGAAGGAACAAATAATAAAAGGAAAACTAACGAAAAGCTTTTTTTAAAGGTATAGTGAATAGTACCAGGTAAAGGTAAAAATATGAAGTTTCGTAAAAACAGTACCGGAAGTTTCGTTAAAACTCCCAATAATAAATGGGCTTTAGCGGTTTAAGTACCAGATACTATGGCCAGCGAATGAAATATAGAAGAGACCCAAGAGCAAAAGAACCAATCAAGAGAGATTTGAAATTAGGCTTCAATAATTAATAGAGATTGAACTACAAACTTTAAATAATTAAAAGCCTGGGAAGCAAAAAATTTGAAGCACACTTTATGATATTGCTTCAAGTGTCTGCCCAAACTCAAGAACAAGAGAGTACCGATTACTTAATCCTCCATCAAGATTCATTTTGCATAACGTATTTGGAATAAAGAAAACCCTCTGATAGCGACATCAATTCTCATGTTCGATTTTCTTCCTTGATCTACTTCGATGAGGTTGTCCCGAGGAAGCAACTGCGCTGTCACATTGTCCTCAGTCGGTGACTCCACTGCGTCGTCCTGAATTTTGGCCAGAGTGGTTCATGGACCTCGTAGGTTCAGGTGCACGCCTTTTCTTCCGAAGCTGTGATGGCTCTCCAACACCAGATATGGAGCTTTTTTGTCTGCTGCTATGAGTGGGCGTTGGATGCCCACCTACTGTCCGTGACATTGTCGGCATAGAACTTCGTGTAGGAGTTGCAAAACTATGGGGAGAACGGGACATTCCAGATGATATCTGCTGAATTTTCTTTAACTGTTTGGACTTTAGTTTTTCTTCAAGTTCACTAGGTTCCGGATAAAACACGAGAGAAACATTCCGTGAAATCTTCCCAGCTGCCAAATCACAAACAAATTCAATATATGATAGTAACAAAGCAGGAAGCACAAAGGTCATTGCAGTAAAGACAGCCACCAGTAACAATCACGATAACAATAATTTTATCAAGATATTATCCACAAAGAAAACCGTTTGTCATCTCAACCATATTGACTAAAATACCGTAAAGCAAATGCAAGGCTAAATACTAGACTTCGTAATAAAACTTCACGTGACCACATAAAAAGGGAAGCTACTGATCACCTGTACTGGTTAAGAAAATAAGATATATGAAGAACCTGAACACAAACATATTCAGCTAGATACAAGCCAAATGAAAAGTTTTTAGGAACAAATGGGGCATGAATGATGAATGTATCATAATCAACGCAACAGAATTCAAATTGGTTATATTTTGACAAAACATCAAACTGTAACGCCAAGGATCCGTCCCAATTGCTTAAACATTAAGAAACTTAAGGTAAGCAAAAGAACCGAAACTGAGATTAATATGTGTCCTGTAGATTCTTAATATGAAAGGTTTCGAGCGTACCAACTGTTGTGCCTGACACGGACGATACAAAAACTGTAGCATCTGGCTTTTGAGCTGTACTTTGGAGATCATATTCTTTGCCTAGCAGCATTACAAACTTCATATCAGCACTCAATAGTAGAAAAGAAATATGCACTGCAGAGTCATACCCAAATGAACTCCTTTGGCTATTGAAATTAAATAGATAAATGATATGTGTATCTATAACTCTAACATGCCTCTTCTATCACTAAAGTTTATGTAACATTACCAGATGGACCGACAAAACTGCCCAACTCTCCATCAGGACCAAGCTTGAGCGAAACTTCTTGGCTAAAATCTGGATTCTGCAACACCATCTAATAATAAATAGAAACTCGATAACCGACAATGATCACATTAAAAACAACACCACCGCCACTGATTCTAATGAAATTAACATTACTCTTCCACTGTAAGGACCACGAGGCCATGGAAGTCAATTCCTAACAGCTAGCTGGTATGAGTACTTAAGAGGGCAACAAACAAGTTGATAACTACTTGGGTCTTCACATTAGTTCACTGCAAAACTTATTCCCAAACAAGAAACCAATTTTCAAAACTACAAACTTACAACTATGGCATTGCTCTTTATACTGGAACATGAAAACATGAGTCCTAAATAAAAGTATTAGAAAAGAACCCCGAAACCAAAAAGCAGCATACTTGATCTTTCGGCCAAGAAATGAGCCAAAGCTCTGTGGAGTCGTTCATATTGATATCCAGAAGTGGTTCTTTAGCAACTTCTGAAAACTCCGGTGGAGGTTTGTAGCCCTCAGCCACACCAACTTTACCTGAGTTTTTTGCCTCCATCTATCTCCCAGCTCAGTTCACAAACTCATGCAGCGCTTCTACAAATCAAAGAAAGAAAGATAAACAATGAGATAAATAATAACCAAATGAATATTCGTTCAAACATTTTGTCGAACACCTTAAGGGCAACTTCACAAGTTACAATTTTTGGATTAGTGAAGCTTAAACCCTAGAAGTATGGGGTTGGGAAAATTGAACAGTGAAGCTATAAGAAGAAGAAGAGTACCTGTGTAAGAATAAGAGGTAAAGAAAATAAGGGGCAAGCCTCTGAGGCAGTTCTACGTTTTTTTCTCCCTTCT
Source organism: Cotoneaster glaucophyllus (assembly GCA_036320875.1). Classification (NCBI taxonomy): domain Eukaryota; kingdom Viridiplantae; phylum Streptophyta; class Magnoliopsida; order Rosales; family Rosaceae; genus Cotoneaster; species Cotoneaster glaucophyllus. The sequence continues at coordinate 25,740,189 of CM070069.1, read as the reverse complement.
CTCCCGCCCTAGTATGGTAGTACCCTTAAGATCTACAAATTTGTTGGGTTGTAATGTGCTGAATTTGAATTAACAACCCAACCTGAACCCGACCCAATCATAAAATTCATTTGTTATTATTTTTGGGTTTTTCTTAGCTAAAATGGCCAATTGTTTATTAAATTGAGGGTATTCTTGTCATTTTAGTACTTATTTAAGGAGATTTTTCACAAAATGACCCAAATAATTGATGGTGGACAAACTCAGGCACCACTCCTATCTCAGTGACCCAAGTGAGAAGTTATGCCAATTTCAGGGACATTTTGGCTAAAAACCTAAAATTAAGAAAAATTTAAATTTTATGATTAGATTGGCTTGAGGTTGGGTTGTCAATCCAAAATCAGCCCATTAAAACCAACCAATTGTGTTGTATTTGTCATGGCGATTTTGTCAAAACAAGAAACGGGGCATTATAGATCTTAAGGTACTACTAGGCCGAGAGAAAAGCGAAAAAAAAAAAAAAAAAAACGCAGAGCTGCACCAGAGACTTGCACCTTGTTTTCTTTACAGCTTAAGCACATGCTCCTGCTTTCAAAAAAAAAAGAAGCACATGCTCCGTATTTCCCCAATCACATACTTGTAGAGTTTAAGCTTCTCCAATCCAAACAAAAAATGTACCCTTAAGGTTTTCAACAAAATTGTAGTATTCATTTGATTATTATTTCTGATGCCATGATGACCTTATTCTTTTAAAGAGTGATCTGAGAGGAATCCAGGCATTATTATATAAAGAAAAAAAAAAGAAGAAAAAAAAGCAAACTGGAGAAGGAATAATTCACACTTCACAGATACAAGAATCGTAATTCATCATGAAAGCTTGAAGATTTAATCCTATAGCAACCTTTACCCATACTTTACCACACTTTCTCAGCAATAAAAAATTCAATCTCAAGATTTAATTAATCCTACAGGAACCTTCACCCATATTTTCCCGCAAGTTCATAAGAATCAGAAATATCAGCAATATAATTATCTCAAAAATTATCTGAAACACAAATTCCTAGAACAAAGACATAAATAGACAAGATGCAAAAATGAAATCGAAAATACAGAGAGAGGGTATACGTTATAGGTTCGAGTTCTGAATGAGCGGCGAGGAAAAGCCGGCGAGGTGTGAGAGTGAGACGGCGAGCAGCAGGGAGTCAGTGACAGCGAACGGATGAGCGACAGCGAGTTGCTCCTCGGCGAACTCTGGATCTTTCGATTCTTCGTAGACGACGAAGAGAGGAGTGCTATGAGAGTGAAAGAGAGAGGAATTCGCGGGAAGGAGAGGGACGTAGATTAGGGTTACCAAGTCTGAAGGGGATAAGGGGATTTAGGTATACGACGCCGTTTCATGGTATATGTATATTAATTAATGATTATTAGGTTTCAAAACCACGTGGTTTTGAAATATTTCGGTTTGGTTCGGTTTCTGAACCACTGAATCTAAAACCAAACCAACATATTTCAGTTCATTTCTGAACAATTGAATCTGAATTCGAAACCGAACCAACAGATTTCAGTTTGGTTTCTGAACTACTGAATCTGAAACCACACCAATATATTTCAGATTGGTTTTTTAAATTCGTTTTGGTTTTTTTTTTTTTCAGTTCGCTTTTTTTTAGCTTCGGCTCTGTTTTCGGTCTAGTGTTTTTTTTTTTTCTTTTCAATTTTTAGTTTTTTGAACCCACCCCTATTGTCATTCTCAGTAACCATTTAACTAAAATGTCTTATTTTTATTACAAGCGATACTCTAAACTAAAGAAAAATAAACGATTTTTGGGGCAAACATTGCGTGGGATGGTCAGGTTGGACTTCAACCCGTTTAGCCAACCCAATAGGCTTAGACATAATTGAAGCCCATTTCTACCCAAAAATGGGCAGGCCAACCCACCCAAATCATTCTAAGACATGCTACAACCAAACTAATTTCACTTGGGTTGGTTGGACTGGTTGGTAAACTCATTAAGTGCCCACCCCTAACAAGTTTGAACCCGAGAGACGTAGTGAATTAAAGATCAATGTCCTAACCACTAGAACAATCTACAAGTTATTAATTTAAAATTTATAGGACATGGTGCCTCGACAGATTTTTATGTACTTCTCACAAGTTCAATTATCTCAAAATTCAGGGAATGTTTAATATTCTTCTTCAATCTAACTATTTATTGTAAAAAAAAAATAGTGAATATGGTTAAAACACTTAATACCCGTTAGTTTCAGAAACAAATAATGGAATCCAAAAATAATATCAAGCATGCCCTCAATTTTTTTTTTCGAGGAGTGTATAAGGACTTTCATTGGAGAATGCAACTGTGTAAACTCCATCCCACATGAATAGACCCATTTGACAGGTTTTTTAGTTTTTGGTAGAGTTTTTTTTTTTTTTTTTTTTTTTTGAAAAATAATAAATATGTTGTATGGCATAATTTACTGAACAATTATGGAGGCCAAAAAGAGAGATTACCATCCAAACGGTCTTATACTGACCTGGGTGATCAAAACTTAACCCAACCCGGACTAGGACTATCTTAGGGGTTCCGTGAAGGAATAGATGGTTCTTTAGCTGTGTGTAGTCACAGTGAGGGGGAATCGGTAGTCTATGAGAAGAAGATTCTCTTCAGCTCTCTTTTACCAAGGTTATCGGATCAAGTGATTTGGATTTTTGAAATTTTATTCAGCGATCCATCTATTTTGATCCCTTAAAAACTATAGTAATTTTGTATCATTAGATGAAATTTCAAAGGTCCGAATCACTTGATCCGGTGGCCTTAGTGGAAGAGATTCGGAGAGAATCTCTTCTCCTAATCTATGGGATGGGGGGCCCACCATTAGAGGTTCCATGGAGGGATAGATGGTTCTTTAGCTGTGTGTTGTCACAGTGAAGATAGCACTGGGGCATGAGGCATCAGCATCTCATATTTTGGCACATTGCAGCAGCATCTCTGTTGTGAGAGAGATGTCTCTTCACACTGGTGACTTTATTTCTTTTTGGAGTTCAGGATTTCCTATGTTTTCGTATGTTTTTGTGACATATCAGACTAATGATGTTACGTTAAATTGTTTTAGTTTTATGCATTATATAACGTTATTAATTTGAGATACCACAATGACGGTAAGAAACATGTAAGTTTCTTTAGTACATACGGTTGAATTCAATTTGCTACTTTAATTTTCCATCTTTGATTCAAAGTTTGTTGAGAAAGTTTTCGTCTATGAAAAGGCATATATTTGTCGTGTTGGATCATCCCAGCTCCTAAAGCCAAATTTTTTTCTCTTTTCCCTTCCCATCTAAACCTTGGCATGCTGAAATTATGACCAATATATGTTAAGTTGCGACAAATGCACATGTCATATTGAAATTTCCATCAAACACACCTTTTAGAGTTAAAAGTCGAATAGGGGATTTAGGGTACGCCTAGCGCATAAGGTGACACAAGAATAATAGTTGGAACATGTTAAGATTCAAAGCAAGGGTGACAATTTTTGGTGTGTGTGTGTGTGTTGCGCTATGCGTAGGCGACGTAATCAAGATTTTATCAACATTTATTCTTGGGAAGAATGTGAACGGCAATTGTTTACTTAACTTATAAATTGGTGACTTTTAATCGTTGATTTACATGTAGTTCAACTATCAACAGTTATTAAGAATCGCTAATTTGTGGATAGACAACTCATACAAAATGACTTAAGCATGTGATATGTCCTACATGGAATGTGCCCTAAGTCTAATATAATTTACTAGTTCTCAATTGGGTTAAGCCCCTCTCTCGGTCCTTTTTTTTTTTTTTTTTGTCGAAAGATAGAAATATTATTAGAACTCAAATACGAATTGATACATTTGCATCCTCTGCTAAAATATTGAAAACAAACTCAGGTCCTAGAACATCCCAGTCAAATCTCCCGCCATGCTTAACAACATACGCCCCTATCGAATGGGCAGCACGGTTGCAATGACGAGGGGTAAAGGAAAACCTTACCATCTGGAACAAAGTAGCCAATCTCCAGATGTCTTGGATATAAACTTCCAAGTTGGCATCAACTGTGGACTCCTTGTTTAACATCTTAATTAGTCATTTCGAATCCGATTCCACCACCACTTTGCAAACACCCACCCACTCCTCGCTTCCCACCATCATCTCTAACCCCTGCCTGATTGCCTCAGCCTCAGCCATGATGGCGTCGCTGAAACTCCCACCCCCTACTCCTCCAGCACACAAAGGAATCCCTGCAAAATCCCTAAGAACCCACCCCACCCCTCCCACTCTGTGGTCTTCCGCCAAGCTGCGTCGCAATTCAGCTTTAATACCCCAAAAACCGGTTTCTGCCACTGTCCTTCCCCCACCCCACCACCCTCCCTAACCCCCGACACCCCTCCCCTCAGCACAACCTCCCTGTTTCCTACCCCACTCCCTATCTCTGCACCGTCCCTCCTAACGCCCCCCAGATTCTCATCGTCCTTCTCTGCTGCAGCCCGTGCACTCCCATAATCTTCGATATCCCTCATCCAAAGGTTCACCGCCTCTTGGGGAGAAATTCTCCCTGTAAACACTAGTTCATTTCTACACTTCCAAATCCGCCAAAATCCAAACACTACTTGTTGCAAAATCTTGCCAACATCCTTGTCATCCTCCAACCGTTTGACAAGCAGCTGCCAGCCCTCCATAAAGTCGTTCACCCTCAAAGTCACCATATTTAATTGCAAAGTTGTCCCAAACCAAAAAACACGACTAAACTCACATTGAAAGAAAAGATGGGCCTCAGTTTCATCACCTACACCACACAATCCACATTTGTTCTCTATTCAGATGCGCCGTCGTTCCAAGTTATGTCCCACTACCAAAGCCTTCCTACCCGCCTTCCACATGAATATACGAAGTTTCGGCGGAACCGCAAGAGTCCAGATGCAGAAAAAATGGCCTTTGGTCGACATATGCGGACAAATATCCTTTTTGGATTCTCTTTGTGAGGATTAGAGGGATCAATCAATAATGTTCGTTCATTGTATATCGTGTAGTCAATTTTCATTAGGTACTATTTATATTTAATTTTAAATTTTAAATAATATATAACCGCACGATTTATGATGAACAAATACGATTAATTGATCATCTGAATCTCACGAACACGATTTTATTCCGACATGTGCTTGAACTTGAAGGCATGCACCTCCCCGTTCACCACAAACCCAATACACATGTCAGCATGGTAATTATTTCAAATAAAATATTAAAAGAGCCAATGGGTTGGTGCCACGGCACTCATGAGTCATGACACATTCCTAAATAAAGCGTACAGTAAACAAACAGCACAGAAGCCAATAGCCCCAGGCTTTCTTAGTCATCACGGCAAATGCAAATATTTATCTGAAACATTCTATATCGGTGCTATACTGACCCGGGCACAGGCCACAGGTAAAAATGGGTGCAGAAGATCTCCTCGTCATGAATAGACCCATTTGACAGGTTTTTTAGTTTTTGGTAGAGTTTTTTTTTTTTTTTAAAAATAATAAATATGTTGTAGGCATAATTTACTGAACAATTATAGAGGTCAAAAAGAGAGAGAAGGGGTGCGGCAAATGAGAGAGAAGAGAGAGAAGAGAGAGATGTGTAATTGTGGGTGTATGTTATCTCACCCCATTGTACCTTTATTTATATTAGTAGGGAAGGTTAATTACTTACCCTTTAGGATTACAACATTTAATAGGTAATCTACTCATAATAGGAATATAAGATATTTTCTCATATTCTCTAGGATTTACACAATCACATTCCTATTCTAATATGACTGCAACAAAATATACATTATTTTTCTCCACACACATTCTTCTATTTAATTTTGCTCATTGTTTTTTTTATTTAATTTGATAGCTAAAAGTTTACATCATTTTTCTTTTCCATATTCCATATTTATTTTGTCCGTTGTCTCTTATTAGTTATTACCCCTGTTTAACTTAATTGTTGTTTTCATGCTTTGATGTGGCTTCATTTACTGCTCGAGTGGCGGGTTGTGTGCGAGAATCTTCCCTTTGAATGATGGCCTTCGGAGCCCATTTAATTGGTCCAGTATGCTTTATAGCTCTGTCTTCCGTCTATATACATTTCTTTTTATTTTTATTTTACCTTTTTATTAATTTTTGTTTATTGATTTTCTTTAATTTATTCGATCTGATAGTTAAAAATTGAAAAGAGTGTGTAAGAGGTAAAAATAGATATGTAGATAACACCACCCAATATTTAATCACTTAACCGAAAATCACTTCATTCTTCCCAAAATATCTACATAGATTTTAACTCCTATATGTTTCTTTAACAAATGAGAGATTCTACTGTATAATCGAGATGTATTTTTTTTTGTATTTCTCTCATTACGTAACAAGAAAAGCAAACAGCGAAATACACCCCATTATCATTGGAGTTAAGAAAGGAAAGGAATCCTCTATGGATCCCTTCCACCAAATCCACTCAATCAATCAATTCGGACTCTTGAAATTTGATTCAACAACTATAAATAGGGGTTATTTTAAAAGTTATAATAACTTTAGCCTTTGAATCAAATTTCAAGAATCTAGATTAGGTGATTGGTTGGATTTGATGGAAGGAATTCGGATATGATCCATTTTCGTTAATAAAAACTAGTTGATGTCAGATGGAGTTATCACATTCAAATTTATATATTTGGTCCTTGCAAAATCAATGATTCATCGCATCACACATTTTTTATTCTCTTTGTTAATGGAACGCACTTGTCAGTGAAAGAAGCACATTAACCTGTCAAACCCATCGTCCAACTGGCATCCCCGTCTCTCTGTTCTTTCTTCCTCAATGTCATCATCGATAGACTCGGTTGGATTGAATTGACACTTACCAACAACATGGACAGTCTTAAATCCGTTTGATCCCACCAAAAAATAAAATAATGATTTACTTGAAACGAAAGCTATTATAATTACAATAATAAAAAAATACATAAAAACGTCTGACAGATTTAAACACCGTCATTTTGGCATCTATATCCAAAATAGCACACTCAAAAAAGCACTGTTCTAAAAATCCCCGCCTAGCACCGCCTAGGAGCTAGGCGGCTGGTCACCGCCCCGATTAATGCCTAGACCGCCTAGGCAACCGCCTAGCCTACCCAGACTTGCTGAGGCGCCCGCCTAGACCGCCTAGGCACCCGCCTAGCCCGCCTAGCCCGCCCAGACCCGCCTAGACACCTGCCTAGGTTGCAACTCACTTAGATAAAAAATAGATAACTTTCCTTTTGCATTTTATTGTTTCCAATAAATTGTAAGAGACTTATTGAATACTTAAATAAACACACATTATATGTTTGCTCCCTATGTTTTCATTATGTTCCAATACTTCATAATATAGATGTCATTCTATTTTCTAGTTTATGACGAAATTATGTATATTTTAAGTATAAACAGACACTTATTTACATGAAATAGAATAGATTTACTTAAATCCGCCTAGTACGCCTAGTCGCCCGCCTAGGCCCCATCCCGCCGCCCGACTAGCGCCTAGCGCCTTTTAGAACCTTGCAAAAAAGTAACTAAACACAGCAAAGCATATGTAATTCAACTATGTAACATCAAAACCTCCGAAGGATATCAATTCCCACCCGTATTTGCATGCTCAAAGTTATCAAATTCCGGCAAATGAAACTGTACGGCGGCGTTTCATCGTTCAGCAGCAAAGTATGGCTCTTTCTGCACACCCAACCTCCAACACAGTTGGCCATTTATTAATCCATGGTTAATTTTTCTTCGGTACCATTTATTGCCTTTGGATCCACTTGTATGGATCTTCGCGAGTTGGTTGGGTCTCCTTTAATATTATCTTTGAAATCATATCGGTCGCCAACCAACCTCTCAAAAAGATTAATTCCTTTCTATCAACTTGGTTTAAAGCTTCATTCTTTCAGAATGTTCTTCACGTCTGCCTAAACGGCTGGATACTGGTCTATTCATCTCTTCACTTAGCAATTTAACGGTGAGGAATAAACTGAGTTTATGTGTAGGATTCTTACTTGTACGTAGGTGTTCTTTGTTTGTTTTAATTTTCTTTTAATTATATATTTTGGACAGGAGTATGTTGTTCCTTTTGTTTATTTCGAACAGGAGTTTGTTTGTTCCTTTGTTTCAATTGTCTGTTCTATTTGTTCTTTTGGAGACAATAGATTCCACATATTCACATGTCACCGCCTCTGTAAGTAGAAAATTTGTCATATCACCAGTTTTATACAATTATGTGCGTATCTCTCTGGTCGCGTTTGACTAGATAGACAAAAATGGTTGTACACAACAGGCGACACCCAAAAACCTCCCCCAATTTGACGATGTGATCCAATTCACTAGAAACTATAGTAATTAGGTTTGAAGGAATAGTCATTTTTGTTTAAGATTTATTTTATCAGGTGATATTTCATTTTTAGTTAAGTGTAAAGATCCATATAAATCTTGTGGTTTTGTGGGATTTCTGTAGGGAGTTAAAACAATGGGAACCGGAGAAATCAAGTCCCCTGAAGGAGGGGTGATGACACCAGCTAGTTTAGATGGAAATCCAGACTCAAACCAGAGAAAGAAGCTTGGGCTGTACTTCATTGAATCCGATGACAGGCGGACGGCTTTTGGACGGGGTTATACCGGAGGAACCACACCAGTTAACATCCGTGGAAAACCTATTGCTGATCTTTCGAAAACCGGCGGTTGGTTTGCTGCCTTCTTCATATTTGGTAAGCACTGCGTATTTTGTAATGTATTTTTCAATTTGGTTTCTATGCGGCTCTTCATGTAATGAAATGTGATTAGGTTAGTCTTGAAGCTTACTTTTAATTTGTCCAGGAAATGAAATGGCTGAAAGAATGGCGTACTTCGGTCTCTCGGTTAACATGGTGGCCTTCATGTTTTATGTTATGCATAGACCCTTCAGCAGTTCATCAAATGCAGTTAACAATTTTCTTGGGATTTCACAAGCTTCATCTGTCCTCGGCGGTTTTCTAGCTGATGCATATCTTGGTCGATATTGGACAATAGCAATCTTTACAACTATCTATCTTGCGGTAGGTATACATATACTCCAACACTGGAAATGTTCAACCAAAAACTAATTAGTTTTCCGATCACAAGCTTATAGGTGAGCTGATATTTCTCCATTTTTGCTTTCTGTATTTTCATGGAAGGGTTTGACAGGAATAACCTTATGTGCAACGATGCACATTTTGGTGCCAAACCAAGATCAATGCAGCGAGCTAGCCCTCCTTTTGGGCAATTGTGAGCCTGCAAAACCATGGCAGATGCTTTACCTCTACACGGTTCTATACATAACTGGATTCGGAGCTGCTGGCATAAGGCCGTGCGTTTCTTCTTTCGGGGCAGACCAGTTCGACGAAAGAAGTAGTGATTACAAGTCTCACCTGGATAGGTTTTTCAACTTCTTTTATCTCTCTGTCACCATTGGGGCGATTATTGCCTTCACTGCAGTAGTCTATGTCCAAATGAAACTTGGTTGGGGATTCGCCTTTGGGTCACTGGCATTGGCAATGGGCATATCAAACATGGTCTTCTTTCTAGGCACCCCTCTATACCGGCATAGACTGCCAGGAGGCAGTCCTCTAACGCGCGTTGCTCAAGTTTTGGTTGCTGCCTACAAGAAGAGGAACGCAGAATTTTCCAGCAGTGAGTTGATAGGCTTGTATGAGGTTCCTGGAAAACAATCTGCCGTAAAGGGTAGTGGAAAGATAGCTCACACCAACGATTTTAGGTATCTTTTTCATCTACTTTTTTCTTTGTAATAATAATCCTATTGATTGGTCTTTCTCTTCGATTGTAGAATATCTGATGTTTTTCGTGTTACAGATGTTTGGACAAAGCAGCTCTGCAGTTGAAGGAAGATGGCGTAGACCCGAGTCCCTGGAGGCTATGCACTGTGACACAAGTAGAGGAAGTGAAGATCTTGTTGAAACTTATTCCGATCCCGGCATGCACAATAATGCTGAGTGTAGTTTTGACAGAATATCTCACCCTCTCAGTGCAGCAGGCATACACTTTAAACACCCATATGGGCAAACTGAAACTCCCTGTAACATGCATGCCAGTGTTTCCTGGCCTCAGTATCTTTCTCATACTGTCCCTCTACTACTCTACATTTGTCCCGCTGTCCAGGCGCATCACCGGCCATCCTCACGGTGCTTCGCAGCTTCAGAGGGTGGGGATAGGTCTGGCGGTTTCAATCCTGTCTGTGGCGTGGGCTGCGATATTCGAAGGGTACCGGAGAAATTATGCTATAGAGCACGGATACCAAAGTAGTTTCTTATCTGCAATGCCAAATCTAAGTGCATTCTGGTTGCTTATCCAGTACTGCCTTATCGGCATAGCTGAGGTGTTTTGCATAGTGGGATTACTAGAGTTCCTGTATGAGGAAGCCCCAGATGCAGTGAAGAGTATCGGATCTGCTTACGCTGCTCTTGCCGGCGGTTTAGGTTGCTTTGCAGCCAGTATATTGAACAGCATCATCAAATCTGTCACCAGAAGCTCAGAGAAGCCGTCTTGGCTGTCCCAGAATATCAACACAGGAAGGTTTGATTATTTCTACTGGCTGCTGACAGTTTTGAGTCTCATCAATTTCTGCGTTTTTCTGTATTGCGCGCATCGCTACAAGTACAGGACGGAGCAAGGGGTTAAGACGGAGAAGCAGGCTCTACCCAACATATAAGAACAACCCCTCAGTGGTTAGCATGATATGCCATCTTCCTACGATATTCCAACCTTTTGATTTTGCAGCATTTTAGTAGAAAAGAGAGAAAACGAAGCTCAAATTTACTTGTAACGAAGCGTTAAGCAAACAAGAAATACAGTCTGCGATTAGCGATGTAAAAATTGCCTTGAAAGAATAGGATGGTGGTAGCCCTTTCAGAACGTTTTCGTGACAATTATTTTCAGGGAGAGATGTTTTCATCAGAAGCGGTACAAACAAGAAAGAATAGGATGGTGGGAGCCCTTTCGGAACGTTTTCAAAACAATTATTTTCACAATCATTAAACATGGTTCCACACAGATCTGTGGAGATCTATACAAGAAATAAGATTTAGTAATCAAACACGAAGTATTACAACTGGTGACACAAAATGAACAATTGCTTCCCTCTCCGGAACCCTTTAGAAACAAGACAACTTTTTTTTTACAGAAACTCGTAGCCGCGCTCCAAATATATATATTTGTTATATTGCTTTGCCATCAGACAGAAAAGTTAAGGGCTTTCGCAGAACTCCATCTCCTGAAATTCCAGAAACTAACAGTTAAAAGTATGAACTACTTGGTAAGTTAACTCTTGATTTAGATAATCTAAGAACTGCTGCAAAACAACACCAAGCAAAATTCCAAGGGTAGGGCGATAATATTTTGATCTACAAAGTAAATTTCATGGTCCAGCTTACCTTGCCACAAATTGGACAGCTTTCGCTTCTCTCCAACCATTCATAAATACAGCCAAGGTGAAAATGATGAGAACATCTCGTTGTGATTTTTGGATTTTCTGAAGTGTATTCTGCAAGAAAATACATCAACTATTAAGTATTAACAGCACACCGAAGAACCACTGAAGAAAGACGCTAGTTTGCAACAACAATATATATTATCACCGGACAATTAATATCTTAAACCATATTCTAGCAATGCCCATTGGTTATTAGCTACTGTGACATGTGTGCATTTAACTTACCATCCAGACATGTAGGGCAGACATCTTCATCTTCAGAAGATGGTTGCACGTAAGTTAGTCCATATGCGAGTTTTGTTGCCAAAGCCTTTTCTGAGGTCTCCGATTGGCCAAACTTACAATCTTCTTCAGTATCATCTCCATTCCATTTCTTCCCAAAACCCAGGGATTCGGTACCAGAACTGCCTCTTCTCAGTTGTTGTGTATCTTCTTGCAAATGAGTCACTGACTTCTCACGCCTAGAGACCAAGCCATCACGCTGCAAACGCAAGTATCTCTGATCAACATCGAAGGGGGTTGGCCTGGAAACTGAGAGCTGAGTATCATTCAAGGGATTATTTTGTAGCGTTGTGCCTACTCCAGTTGATGCCAAAGTGGCTCCTTGAATAGGTAATGAAGGTGGTCGTCCATCAAGCCTTTGAAACGGTGCACTATACTGCATGAATATGGGGAAATGCGAACAAATAAGAATTATGGAAACTAAAGTGAATCAAACCAATGCATCTTGTTGGGATTACCTTCATTAAAGCTAAGCATTTTGGAAAGAACATTTTCATTTAACAATAACTTTGAAAATGTCTTTCTGTTCAAGTATGTTGGCCCAAAATTAAAAGTGATAGATGATTTCGAACAGTTTACTTTGTAGCCATTATTAACATTACAAATTTTTAGAAGTAATGTAGACGGATTTGTTTAGTTGCATCAGGCTCCTCAGTTTCCAATTGACATGCCAATTTATGGTCCACTGCCCGTTCTTTTTCAGACAATAAATCTAAAACATTGATATAACCAAATGCATCTGGTGATAGAAAACTACATAAATTTCCTAGCTTTGGACTAAGAGGGTTCCTGAACAGAAGAACCGACAAAATATTGAGTTCTTCATGGCTTCTATACATTACATACCCCAGTGAATAGCTGGTGGAAGAAGTATCTCAGGCATAAGCAATGCCTATAAATTGAATTGCTTGGAAGTGCGTATTCTTCGAATTCCTCACCACAAGGACAGCAGCAAAGAGCACCCATCTCTGAATTTCCACCAAATATACAAAAGAGTCAAAATTTGAGTTCCGGAAGACAAAACTCGATGCTTTATGTTGCTGAGAGCCCCAATTGAGACTCTTCCACAATAACCCATATGCATATGCAGAGACCCCATTGTGAATTACATAACATAAAAGGACAAAGAATCAATTTTTGACAATTACCATGATCAAGACTTACAGACCCAGCTGAAAAACTAATCATATACTTACATTACTAACATTTTCCAAAAGATTTGAAGAATTACAGTGAAAACCCATAAATTTCTAGGGTTTTTCAATTGGGAAAATCAAGTAAAGGTTGAAAATTTAGAGGTGGAATTGGAGTGTAGATTCTGACATACCTGGCGTTGCGTTTGCGGATGAGCGATTGAATTGCGATGGCGATCGTGCGATGAGAAGGGGGAAGGAAGGTAGGGGTTGAGGAAGACGGAGGCTTGGGGGGAGTCGAGTCCACGCAGGGGTTTCCTGGTTTTGGTTTGGGAAGTTTCAATAGTGTGGTGGGTGGGCAGTGGGCTCAGAGCTTCAAGGGGTACACAGAGGAATGGAAGCTCTTTCTTTACCATTTAGTACGCAATTCTTTACCATTTAGTACGCAATAGTAGTTCGACTAAATTTGTAAATTAATAATGTGACACAAATAAGAAATAAGCATGTTAATCATATTTAAGTAATGATTTAATAATTAATTTTCATGTTATTTAGTTTACAAAATTTTGTTAAGACAATTAGCCTCATAGCATTACTCTTTTAATATTATTTACAGACTATTTTATCCCTTACATGCATACACCCAGCAAATTCTATGGATTTTCAGCCAAATAACCCACATTCTAAATAAAATATTATAATACGAATATTATTGATACTTTAAAATATTAACATATGCTAATCAATCAAAAAGAACTCTTGGTAGTAAAAATGGAGTAACACCAACACAACCTCTACAATCAAGCATTTTTCATTTGATACTTTCACCAACCAAAACCCGTAATTCTAGACGAGTTTGGGTAAGAATTTCGTTGATACAACTTGTCTCTGAGGAAGTAGAAAACAAGCGTTGCACATGATACGTTTTGGCCTAAAACATTAGTTTCACCTTTGGATAGTAAATTGGCAAACTTTTTTATTTTTTATATTGGTGGTATTCGCGCACACCCTTAATAGTTTAGGTATTGTTTGTGTAATTTCGTGTGGAAGAAAAAAATAAGAGAGAGTAGAGTACAAGAGTGTTTAGCTAAGTAGGTTACGACAGTATAATCCACCATTTGCACTCAAATTCGAACTCAGCTCCTCTTTATTTCAATGAATTTAGTTTAGTTATCATATCATTTGTCAAAAGAGTAAAGTAAAAAAAATGAAAAACACTCACAATGATCAAAACAGAAACAAAAAAAACAAAAAGACAAAAGCTCACCAATACTGACCAACTAGTAAATTAATGAGGCCGGTGGTAGTAATGTCTTGGGACAGAATCTCGGTTTGGTACAAAATTATTGGCATTGGTCACCTATAAAATCGTGTCAAATATTGCAACGCATACGACTTAAGTAGTGGGACCGAGTTAGCGGCCGTGTTCGGGTTTACCAAATAAACCCTTACTCAACCATAACTCAACTCGTTCACCACTGTCAGAATCTCACCAAAATTCATTATGTGTTGCGCATTTGAGCACTTTTTAGCATATGATAAATTCTCCCTTAAAGAAGGAAAGTTTAGAGTTCATACCACGGTCGTTATTCTACGCCAGAAAGAGTTCATACCAAAATTTTATATCTTTCTGAAGCAGTCAAATTCTCCCTTAACGACCGTTAAAGATAGATGAGATTCGAACTTGACTACACCAGAAAGATATAAAATTTCGAGATTATAAACCATAAAATCATTTATTCTTAAATATAAAAGTTGAGTACATAAAACAGAAAGAAAGAAAACATAAACCCTGAACGTCACTATAAATTGAATCCCAATAGATTTGAACCTTTCAGAAATCTTCCATCCATAGAAGCACCGGTGATGGAATACTCTGCTTCTGCTTCTGCTTCTGGGACAGTATCAGTTTTCTTGTTATCAAAGCAGTACACCGGGGCTTGCCATTTTGCATCCTCGAGCACTGCCCCAACCTCAAATGTCATCACATGTGCCTCCCTCCCTGCAACATTATTCCTTTCTCATAATCATCACAATTAAAATTCGAGATGTTATCGACAGTTCAAAATAATCATTATGCACTCGTACCAACAAAAATGATAAAAAGGGTGAGTACACGATGACTATTTTTGAGTGATAGTGTTATTTAACTTATTTTTTCTTTATACCGTTACGTGCAGTTTAAATGAATAGCGAGGTATCAACTATTAAGATTGGTAAGAGAGGCCCAGATAATTTTGAGTGCAGAAGATTTGATATCAAGTGAGGCACTTCTAAGACCACAAAACTAAACAAATTGACAACCAAATATCGAAACTGAAGTGATTTCCGTAATCTCTTTTTTCTGCATTAGTCTTTTATTTTATTTTTTTAATCGTCGAATTAAATAAATTAAAAGAAGAATTACGAGATAAAAAATATAAAATAAGTGCAGAACATAAAACTGGGAGCGAAACAAATCAGTTGAATAAGAAAACAATTAATTAATTAATCAATCAGTTAGCACCTGTGTAGAAAACCCAAAGGACAGGCCGATTGGTATCAACGTCCTCATAATACGTTATGAAGTCGGCCTTCTCCCAAACATTGCACAAGAAACCACCGTCCACGTGGCGCCGACCCAGATACTTGGCTCCGTCGAGCCAATCGGGTCGGAGAATGCCCACCTCAACGTGGACGGTTCGGCACTCTTGGGCGGAGTCCAATGTGTAGAAGAAGGAGGTGCCGTTGTTCCACTCGAGGTCGTAGGTGAGCGAGCCCAGCTGGTGCCGTATGATGTTGAAGTTCCGGCCGTTGGGCCAGTCGTACCAGAGGTCGATCAGCTGGAGGGTTCCGGTGTAGTTCATCATCAGTATGGAGTGGAATTGGTGGGGCCACGGGGCGGGAACTGGGTCTTTTGATGACGGCAGTGCGCGGCAGAGAGAGGCGGCGAGGAGGATGAGGATTGGGACGACGGTGGTGGATTTGGGCAGTGAAGCCATTGTCTTTGGTAGCTGGGTTTTGCGATGAGGGCTTAAAAAGTGGACGCGTGTGGGTGGTGGTAAGGGGTGGCCAGGTGGCTCTTACTTTCAGCAGTGACGGACCAGAGTGGGCTTGCACACTAAAGTCCATTGGGCCTCAGAAATGCTATTTTACTTGAATCGTTTACTCTCTTTATCGTTATTTGAAATATTCAAAAAACCATTAAATTTGGAAACCATTCTACCTATTGAGCAGGTATGTTGTTATGGTCACACAAAAATTCTAATCACGTGAAAAAATTTGTGCTGAAGAGATTTAAACGAGATAATAGTCATAATACATTAGTTTCTCACATATACGGAGTCATTCGTCTAATTTTCTTTACATAATAATATGAAGTCATTTTATTGTATAAGAATTATTAATTGAATTGTTTCCTGTTATTATCGTCTAGAGAACTTTTTCAAAAGTTGTTTACCAGAAGAAAAAAAAAAACTTTTAAAAAGTTTATCTGACACCTTATGTGATAAATACTTGAGCATTTAATCAAAGTTTTAGCCACTTAAACCACAGCAAGTGGTCTAGTGGATTTGTGGTACAAATCTAAGTCAGGTTTGCTCCATGATCTTGAATTTGAGACACGAATTTTGCTAAAACACGGATAATTCTTTAGTTAAAAGTTTTAGGAAAACGTGTGTCATTTAACTACGTCAGAGGCGAGCTGAAATGTCTTTAGCCTTTATCCTACTCTCCAGAGTGTGTACACCTTAGGCTTGGATTTAAAAAAATAAAAATAAAAAATCTAGGAAATTAGTCGTACTGTTCTCCAATTGATGTTTCACACTTTTGGTTTCATGCCAAAAAACCAGGACATGTGTGTGTTGGTGTTCTCAAATCCAAATAATACGAAATGATTCTCTCCAAGGTAGAAAAACGACACTATATACTTGCAAAAGTTTTGTGGCAAAATATAACCTAAATTGTCAAACAATTCAGCACCTCTCATCTATTTGGAAATTACCTCTGCAATTAATCATATACCCCCCGATGAAATATTAATTTAGATGAGATGGGTGACACATGGATTGATTTTAATCATACATGTATGAGTTAGGACTCGTTTGAAAGTGTTTGCAAAATAGCTTAAAGCAGTTTTGATGGAAACGTTTTTGAACCAATCTATAGTAAAAATGCAAGTAAATTATGAAAAAACACTTGAAATGCTTCCTATTGTATGTGATATTTCTTGTTTTAGAGAGTGTCAATTTATGTGTTAAATAATATTATACTCTTTTTTTGTACCAGCAATATTAGAGGAAGATTAAGCAAATTTAAATATTAGAGAAGATTAAACAAAAATTCAAAATTTGTTTGGAGACCGGACACTTTTTTTGACCAACTTGTTAATATGTATACTGATATATCAGAAAGGAATATCAAGAACTAGAGAGAAAGAGATAGAAAGAGAGAGATGAATGAAATGTTGTATTCTGATTTCTTACACAGTAAGTCATTACACTTTTGGTTTATATAGGAACCATATACCTACAACTAACTAACTAACTAAATGCATAATCTGTTGACAAGTGTCATAATCACATAACACTAATATATCCTAACATCCCCCCTCAATCACATGGTGGGAAGAACCAAGCATGAGATTGTGACAATGAGACCGAAACAAAGGAGAACTAAGACCCTTTGTTAAAATATCTGCAAATTGCTCTCGGGAAGAGACAAACTGAACCAGTAGACGATGTTTGGCAACCCTTTCTCGCACAAAATGAACATCTATTTCAATGTGTTTCGTACGCTGGTGCTGAATAGGATTGAATGACAGTGCTATTGCAGAAAGATTGTCACAAAATAAAACTGGGGGTGCTGGAGGTTTGATGTGCAAAAACTCAAGAAGCTGCTGTATCCAATCCAATTCAGCAGAAGTGGAAGACATCGCCCGATATTCAGCTTCTGTAGAGGAGCGTGACACTGTTTGCTGCTTCTTAGAAGACCAGGAAATGGGATTGCCACCCAAAAACACAATTAAGCCTGTGGTAGACCGACGATCATTAGGATCGCCGGCCCAATCGGCATCACTGAAAGCTTTTAACTGTAAGTCACTAGCAGAATAAGACATACCAAAGGTCATAGTACCCTTTAAGTATCGTAAGATTCTCTTGACTGCAGTGTAATGGGAAACCATAGGAGCCTGCATAAACTGACAGACTTGATGGACAGAAAATGCAATGTCAGGCCTCGTGAAAGTGAGATACTGCAACGCACCCACGATACTTCGATAGGCTGCAGGATTGGGAAAAGGAGAACCATCATCCTTGAGTAAGCGATTGTAAGGCAAACATGGTGTATCACAAGGTTTGCAATCAACCATTTCTGCTTTCTGTAGTAGCTCCTGTATATATTTGGTCTGAGACAAGAAAAAACCCGAACTAGTTCGATCAATTTGAATGCCAAGAAAGTAGTGCAGATTTCCCAGATCTTTGATATCAAATTCAACTGTAAGAGAGTCAATGACTTGCTGAATGACAGAAGAAGCACTACCAGTGACAATTATGTCATCAACATAAAGTAGTAAAATCACCATCTCAGTACCAATATGCTTAACAAACAGAGAAGAATCAGCATAAGTGGATACAAAACCAAGAGAAGGTAGAAAATTGGTGAACCTTTCATTCCACGCCCGTGGGGCCTGTTTCAACCCGTATAAAGATTTCTGTAATTTACATACTAACTCAGGATGATTTGGATCTTCAAACCCCGGAGGCTGAGCCATATATACCTCTTCATGCAACACACCATGAAGAAATGCGTTTTTAACATCTAGTTGCCGTAATGGCCATTTAAACTGTGCAGCCAGAGCTAGTATTAACCTGATAGTAGTAGGTTTGATAACAGGGCTAAAAGTTTCCCCATAATCCAGACCAGGTTCTTGACTAAAGCCCTTAGCTACCAACCTAGCTTTATGCCTGGAAATCAAACCATCAGAATTTTTCTTAAGCTTGAAGATCCATTTGCAACCCACTAAGTTTTTCTGAGCAGGTAAGGGGACCAAACACCAAGTTTCCTGAGTATGCAGTGCAGTAATCTCCTCTTGCATGGCTTGATGCCAAACAGGAACCTTAAGAGCAGATTTATAGGTTGCAGGCTCACACATAGACAAATCAACATAACTGGAATCACTGAGATTGCTGAGAAATGCTTTCTTCTTAACAATACCATTCTTACTCCGAGTCTGCATGGGATGCATATTTAAAGGAGCAATGGGCAACACTGGTTGTAAATAAGTAGGACTAAACTCAGAAGTAGGATCCACAGGGAGTGAGGAGGAAGAGCGTGCTGAGACAGTAATGGACTGAGGAGATGAAGCAGCCGTGGGATGCAAAGTAGAGGATGCTGAAGGTATAGGGGTTGAAGATGGTTGCAGGGATGGGGTGGGTTCCACTGGTAAAGGTATTGAAGGATAAACAAAATTATTGGTAAGATTTGGTAGTGGTAGGACTGAAGATGTAGGGAACAAGTCACATGATATGGCACACTTTTTAGATTGAGCTAGCAAGTGTTGGTAAGGAAATGTGGACTCATCAAACACAACATGTCGAGATATATAGATTCGATCTTTCAAGACATCATAACAGAGAAAACCCTTATATTTAGAGGCATAACCCAGAAAAACACACTCAGTAGTTTTAGGTTGTAGTTTGGAAGTATTATAAGGCTTGAGCAAAGGAAAACACGAGCACCCAAACACTTTAAGGTGATCAATGGCAGGAGAGGTACGAAATAGTAACTCAAAAGGAGACTTATGGTGTAAAACAGGTGTAGGCATCCTATTGATTAAATAAGATGCAGTCTGACAAGCAAAGGACCACAACTGAGAAGGAAGTTTAGCATATTGAAGCAGGGTAACAGTGGTTTCTATAAGGTGCCTATGTTTTCTTTCGGCTAAACCATTTTGCTCAGGAGTGTATGGACAAGAGATGTGATGTAACACCCCTTTAGCCTTGAGAAAAGCTTGGAGTTTGTGATTGATATACTCTCCCCCACCATCGGTTTGTAAAACCTTAATGGAGGCAGAAAACTGAGCTTGAACAAATGTATAAAAGGAGACAAATGTATCAAAAAAGTCAGATTTATTGATAAGTGGGAACACCCAACAGAATCTTGTACATTCATCAATGATAGTTACATAGAATTTGAAACCATCAATGGAATTACATGGTGCAGGACCCCAAAGGTCACTGTGAACAATTTCAAAAGGTATTTGAGATTGATGAGTACTAGATTGAAAAGGCAATTTTGTAAATTTCCCTTCAAGACAACTATGACAGACCATTGGTACATCATCCTTATAACCCCTAATATTAGCTTTACTGAGCATAGTAGACACAATATTATTGGTAGGGTGACCTAACCTACTATGCCAAATAGATGAACTGATAAGCTGTCCCAGATAGGCAGAAACCTTGATTTGACTTGGTGAAGTAGAGGAATGATGTTTAGCAAGAGATGGGATTGGGTAAAGTCCATTACTGCAGAGCCCTTTGTAGATGATTCTCCCTGTGGCCTTGTCCTGAATCCAAAAACAGAATGCATCAAAAATCAACCAGCAGTTGTTATCAAGACAGATTCTATGGACAGATAATAGATTCTGAGATAACTTGGGCACATAGAGAACAGAATTTAATTTGATAGGATGTACGGGTGTATGAATAATAGTGCTGCCAACATGAGATACTTGCAAACCTTCGCCATTAGCAGTTTGAACTGTCTCTTGTGTCGGATATGGAGAAGCTAAAGACAAGTTACTGAGATCAGTGGTCATGTGATTCGTAGCTCCAGAATCAGCAAGCCAAATCTGTGGAGAAGATTGAGAGGATGAAGCCTGAGAAGATGATGGAACCATAGTATGCATAGCTTGCATTGCAGGTTGAGAAGGCAACTGAGGAGCGGAGGGAGCATATGAATACTGAGCCACGGATGGTTGCTTTAGGCCAATATAAGAAGGACCCTTATCATTATAAAAGCAGAACCAAGTAGTGTGATTGTGCTTCCCACAGATCTGGCAACTAGACTTATCCACTGTCCTAGAGTGACAAAATGGTGCAGTATGACCATAAGCATTGCACAACTGACAAAACACAGATGGAGCAAAAGGTACAGGGGGAGAGGGACCAAGAACACCCAATGTAGGAGCATGAGATTGATTAACAAACTGTGGTCTTGGGGTAGGATACCTATACCCTTGACTGAACTTGCCTTTACCCTTCTGCCTATTATTGTGAAATTGCCTAAAACCACCAGTGGGACCAGAAGTGGCCTGAGGAGAATAAGTGGAAGACTGAGACTTAGAAATGGTATTGGTATCAGCAACCATGGCAGACAAAAACTGAGATGAGACATTGCTCTCCACAATGAGTTCTTCTGCAAGTAACTGAGATCGAAAATCCTTAAGAGAAATGACACTTTCCCTGCCTCGAATAACACATCGGAAAGTGTTATACTCAGAGGGTAGACCATTAAGTGCCAATATGACTATATCCTCATCAGCAAAGTGAACCCCAGCAGCAGACAAGTAATCGCGAGCCTCCTTAATTCGCTGCAAGTACAGAGAGACAGAATCTGACCCTTTCTTAATAGTCTGCAGATTAGATTTCATCTGAAATATACTGGTTCTGGAAACAGTAAAAAATTGTTCTCGCAATCGAGTCCAAAGATCACAAGCACTAGAACTACCAATAGCACAAGAAATGGCAGCAGGTGATAAAGTGGCAGTAATCAGTTGCATCAAGGCTCGATCATGCATTTTCCACACAACATATGCATCGTTCTCAATGGGAGAAGAAGAATCACCAGAAATTGTATCAGATGCAGTCGAATTATCAATAAAACGAGGAGGACAGAGATTGGAGCCATCAACAAACTGCATAATTCCATGACCTTCTAACAATAATTGCATTTGAAATTGCCAATTCAAGTAATTCGTATCATCGAGTTTAATATTCACAGAAGTAGAAATTGTAGATATAAGAGCAGTAATGGGAGATTGAAGAATCTGAAGCTGTGATGCAGTTACCATATTTGCAATCTTTGAAGAAAAAATTGTGCAGCAAACCCTAGAAATGGAGATCGTCAATCGTTCAGAGAGAGAACACGATCGCAAGTAGAGAAAAACACGATCGCGAGCAGAGACTAGATCAGATAGAAGAAGCGGAAGCAACAGAAGGATCGAACAGAATCGCACGAGCTGGATCGGCGATTGATACCATGTTAATATGTATACTGATATATCAGAAAGGAATATCAAGAACTAGAGAGAAAGAGATAGAAAGAGAGAGATGAATGAAATGTTGTATTCTGATTTCTTACACAGTAAGTCATTACACTTTTGGTTTATATAGGAACCATATACTTACAACTAACTAACTAACTAAATGCATAATCTGTTGACAAGTGTCATAATCACATAACACTAATATATCCTAACACAACTGAGCTATTTCATGCAGTTAAAAGAATTTATCTCGCCATAACCACTGCCATGAAATTGTCTATAAATACTAAACCATTTCTGATTTATAACTTGCCATTAACCCCCGCAGTTCTCTCCAGCTTCAGTATTTCCTCCTCCGCCTCCGCCTCCTCCGCCTCCTCCTCCTCATAAATCTTGCTTCCAAGTTCCTAACTGCAACACATCCCTCACCCTAATATAGATAAACTTATAGAATCAACGAAAAACTTGAAAGTAAGAATGACATGGTATCAGTTGGTATGTATGCTTGTTTGATCTTCTTAATATTCTGTTTGCAGTTGCAGACCCCGCTGTGGTGAACTTTTGAGATTAATGGCCGTAGATAGAAGAAAATCTCTGCATGAAAACGAAAACCCTACATTTTCCGGCAACAGTAGCCTCTATGAAATCAATGGTTTAGCTCGTCAAAGATTAGGATGGGCTAATTACAACTGTAAGATTATAAATCCACATCCGCCTTTTGTTTTCCATTTCATCTTAACTCTATGCCGATCATGTTTTCAAATTTTCCTTTTTCAGGCTCATTACCGGAGTGGGAAAAGCTCATCAAAGAATGTGCAAATCAAGTTCCTAATTGGATCACTCTTGATGCACATATTATATATTGGCGTCTGTAATATAATCTTCAAATTACAAATTCGACTCTGGTGAATATGTGCATCAGTTTAATGATAAACCATAAAAGGAAATCTCTCCTCTCTCTTCATTCTCTATGGTATTTTTTTTCCCGACAGTGTAGAAGAGTGCAAGTTGACATTTCGGAGTGTCAGTATCAGCGTTTGGATGCGAGGGAACGCTCAACATTCGGTTGAGAGCTATGTAAAAATCGTTAGACGGGGGTGGGTTGTGATTGCAAACCTGACTTATAGAATATGTTAAGAGTTCTTGGTGTAATCTGAGTCTTTGATTAATGAAATTTGGGAATTTTTGTTGCCCATTTTGCTTTCTGTTTTTCTAAGCTCTTTTTTTTTTTTTCACAACCACACACTTCATGTGACGGTTCGGTTACAGTTCATGGTATTAGTATCTCTTAGTATTAGAGGTTTAAGGGCAAGGGTTCTGAATCTTAACCCGAGACATCCGCCATATCAAACCAGAAAACCCAAGAAACTGACATTTCCGCTCACTTCTGAGAACCCCTATGATTCGATCTTCAGCGGTGGATGGAGCCACGGCGCCACACAGGGCAGCTTTGGTTCCGTTCTGGCAAAGACGCAGCAGCGGCTGATAGGCACAAGGACGAACTGGCCTGTTTGATTTGTGATCCTAAATGCTTTTGAAAAATCATGATTGAATCTGAAAATTTGAATTGTATCTGAAACTCTCTAGAAATTTGAAGACTTGTATGGTAGGTAACTTACCTTTTCTCATTCAAGGAGCCCCTTGAGTTGAAAAAAAACTTAAAACTTGGCTGGTAGGTAACTACTCAAACGTAAAAACAAAGGCTGATGCACAAACTTGACATTTATACAACCATCGCACGGTATCATACATCAAATTCTTACAACTTGGCGTCGGCAGTGCAAAGTATCACAGTTTACTCAAGCAGGTAAGTAGGGGCAAATATCCCCAATCATTTTGTAATTCTAAATGCATGTTACTGTCTGAATGGCCAAATCGGGAATTAACCCCAGAGCCATCAATTTGCTCGGAAGGTTTAACTCCTACTCAAAGGTCTTGGCGTAATGACTTGTCGTGATGATTCAGAAGGCGGTCTACAGTTCAGGCATTTCAGGGCATGCAAAAGCTCAAAGAAAAGGTAAGAAAAAGTGAAAGAAGTGAGAAACAAACCTGAACTTTCACTCCTGATCTGAAAATTGCTAAAACATATTGTACACAAGTATGTGTTTGTCTAAATGTACTTTAACCCTGAGATGTACTGTTGCCTAGACATTAGATACTGGGCCAGGGAATAAATAATTCCCAAGAGCCCTAATATCCTAATCTTCAGCACGTCTGTTATTATGATCGATGGCAGATTAAGGGGCATAGTTATCAACGGCATTGAGTCTGTCTGTTTTGTGAAACTCCACATAAACCTGTTGAAAAGGATATGGCTTGGGAATGTAAGAACGAGGAGGGCCAAATTCTTCACAGCAAAGAACCAATCTGGACCGCCAATTTCCAAACCCCAACCCGCATTCCCATGCCAGACATCTTCCCATATGCTGTAGATGGAAGTCAGGACTAGGTAGGCTGATATCACTACTGCAACAGGGAAATACCTTTGCTTGTCCCCAAATCCGGCAACAAAATCAGAGTCCTGGTTGAGAAGCAGCAAAATTGGTGCCAGAAAGAATATCGCACGATTTGAGCCGCCTGTGAGATTGACATTCAGGATGAGGCATATGGCAAAGCACATCACAGTTGCAACGTTGCCAACTGCTGGCATCCAAGCTCCCTCAGCAGCCATTTTCTTGATTGTGAATGATGAGACACTTGCAGACCTACGCTGTTGCATGAATCTCATTCTTGAAGCAAAGCTAGTAGAGGTGCTTTCACCAGATTGACTGTGCCTGATTCCAGGCCTTTCAGTAGCCTTTTCCCTCATTAACGACGCAAGTTCAAACTTTATCTCCAGGGCTATTAACATAAATATTGCTGCATAAAGACCGAGAAGAGATGTCCTTGCCCCCTCAACAGCAAATAGAGTAGTGAGCTTCTTCTCTTCTTCACCCAAGTCTCCAAATCCACTATCTCCGAGGATGTTTTTAATTCTCACTTGGCCCTCCAAAAGATAGGTCACAGGAAAGAGCGCTACTAGTAAAGCAAATACCCAAGGAAGCAGCTTCGTACTCGAGGCAGATGGAAAATGGGTGAAAACCACAAACACCGAGGCAGAGACCATGGTTACAACTATGAGGATATGTAAAAAAGCTGTCTGAAGGAAGTACTCGGTAGATATGTAGACACCTAAAGCAATACCCATAGCTATGGAGTAAAATACTCTCAACTCAACCATGTATTTAATAGGTATGACAGATGTAACAGCTGCTAGAGTCAGTAGGATTGCCATAATAAGAAGCCATGACGGCCACAAAGGTTTTTGTGCCACAAAGCCATATATGGTGATGTCATCAGAAGTCTGACGAGCAGCTTTAATTATGTCAGACCGGTACGTCCATGATACTGGAATAGGTGGTTGCATAAGGATAAACAACAATCCAGTTGCCACCACCAGCACTAGGCATCTCTTAGCAGACTGCACAAAAAAGTAGAAAATGATCACTTAACACGATGAACATAATTGATTAGATAATGCTAAATAAAAAGATTCATAAACTTGGCCAAGTTTGATAATCTGATTGATTTCTCTTCATTAAGTGCTTAAAGTTCATGAACAGCTCAGTATCGGTTTCATATAACGGTATCAGCACACCCAATTAAAATACCAACTAATTAAGAAAAGTAAGATTTTCTAATTAGTTGTTAACTAGGAGAGTAATATCCAGTTTTCCTCAATTCAGTTTAAAATTCTGGATTTCTACAGAACACTGTACCTATTCCAATCAGTAGTACTATGAGAAGATATGCAGAATCAATATGGATGATTAATGTGATGAATCACACATGAAAGGCTTATAAAACAAATTCTGAACGGGGAGTGAAAAATACATAGAAGCCCAAAACTTTGGGTAGAATATCAGATTTATATGCTTTTTCTTTGATTTCGATATCTATGCGAACAGGTTATGTGCAAAAGATACTGAAGGAGAGGTCAAGAAATAAAGTATGATATACCAAGACATGAGAGAAGTGGAGAGCCACAATTGGTACACAAGCCAAGCCCGTCAAAACTATACAGCAACCCAAGAGTAAGCCATCAGATGGGGGTCTTCCATTCCACCACTGTAGAGCTTCAAAGATTGTTTCACGGCAAAACCAGACTGATAAGGAAACCACACCTGCATGTGCATATCCTTGCCAAGCTTTCATTTTTGAGGCTGTTCTTGACTTATCCCTAAAAATTGTAGCAAGCAAAGAATTAATAATGCAGACACTTTACAGAGTAAACACAAAACATCAAGCAAAATAGAGTTAGTACTTGTAAAGTAGCAATGGTGGCGTTACAGCCAATAATAGAATAGCTGACACCCATACGACAGACTTGGATGAAATAAGCAGCATAGCCAGCTTAGCTGAATACAAGCACGTCAAAACCCAAACAGCCTTTCCACCAATACGACGATCTACAGATAGTCTTTTCACCAAAGCTAAACCCACAAATGTTGTCACAATAACCATGTAGCTTGGGTACATTACATCTTCCTCAAACCCATAAAAGTATATGCCAGAGTAATTAAAAAATCGATTCTCAATGTGGCAAACGAGAAATGCATGGCCAATTAACTCAATCTCCATCAAAAAGTGAAGCTTTGAAGGAAGTAGTACTAGACCAGGAATAGACATAGCCAAGACAACATTCACAATTACGAGTTTGCAGAAGGACTTCAGGGACATTCCTGCCATCCAAATATTTAGATCCCAGAAATTATGTATTACAAACCATGCCACCATCAAGCTTCCAAGAACAACAAAAGCAAAATATGATGAAACACTCTTCTTTGTGAAAAATCGAGCCAAATAGAAACCGGCAACTGAAGGCAGCGGAAGGAACTGCAAGACAAAGGATGACCAATGATCACTGCTAGTTCAACATTCAAATTAGAGTTCAGAGTCGCTCATAACGCGATAAACTCATTATTCCACATTCCAATTACAAGCTTACCACACACAACAATATAAAGTTCAGTTTAGAGAATTTTGTCTACAACACATTACTATCGTCGAGTTTGTAAGATTACACCACCGCAAAGGTAAGAAGCATTTTGCACAGTAATGAAACACTCCAGCCAACACTTCATTTTCAGAAATGTTCAAAAATTGAATATGAAAGATTACATCAATGCACTACCGGTGACTTATGCTCCAACCAAATATGAAGCGAGGCACAATGTAAGCTCATACATCACAACAGCACAAAGAATTATGTAAAAAAAAAAAAAATTGAAAGTAGAGCTAACGTCCTAACAAATAGCATTCTTAGGGCTTACAGTGATTTACAGTCTTATCTAACCATGTCTGCTGCAAACCAATTTTCAACAGGGTAGACTCCTTTTATACTTTGTAGCTAACAGAATTCATGTATGCTGATAAAAGACATGAAGATAGAAATGTAAGGAAGTAACTGCATACCAATATAGGAAACCCGACAATGATAGCTCCAGCAACACTAACTACAACAGCCAAAGCAGTGAAAGCCATGGAGCTGAAACCATCAGATATCATGCCCAACGCATAAGCACCCGCTCCAGATGCACCTCCGAGCATTGCACTGGTCACCAAAAGGTAATTCAATGGCGGGGGCACCTGAATGTACCGCCCAAACGAATGGAAAACGACTCTAATTTCCAAACATATCACCACAACCACCAGTGCAACAGCTCCATTCATCACCTGAATGCCGCGCAGCTGGTTCGGATTCTTCGTGACCCACCAAAGCGCGCCCAGGGTCGAGGCATAAAGCTGGAAGAGAAATGGAATGAAGAAGAGGAGAAATAGATCGGAAACTGCAGCGGCAGAAGAGAAAACGACGTTGTAGTGAGAGGCAATGTGGAAGAGGAGAGGGAAGAAGAGGAGATAGAGAGTGTGGATGCAACCCTCCAGTGGCGTGAGGATGAGGTTGTCGTCGGGGACCTCACCGCCGTGGTACTTGGAGTCTTGCTTGGTTTTGAAGGAGGAGATGCGGGGAATTGAGTAGAGGTAATAGAAGAGGCAAGAGAAGGACATGAGGTAGTACGAAGCGTTGTTCATACCAACGGCGGAGATGGTGGCCCAGGTGAAGAGGGAGGAGGCGGCGAATGGGAGGCAGGCGAAGAGGAGGCGCTCGAGCGCTAGAACGATTGAAGGGTTCTCGATTTGAATCCACTTGAATTGGAGAGAGACCCAGACGCCGATGAGGAAATTGGTCTCGGCGCAGAGGAAGGCGGCGAGGGCGGCTAGGGGAAAGGAGGTGAAGGTGGAGAGGAGGGAGGAGCTGAAGAAGTAGGCGATCTGGGAGAAGACGAGGGTGAGCCAGACGCCGAAGAAGGCACCGGACTTGAAGTTGAGGGCGTCGACGATGTAGGAGACCATGAGACCTAAGGTTAGGGTTGCGATCACCGGAGTACCGCCAAGGTCGATGAGGAAGGCGGCACAGGGGACGAGTGCAACGGCGATTCGGGCGTTGTGGGCGAAGGAGGAGGGGGAGAATCGGGAGTTCTTGAGAGATCTAGAAGGACCGCCACCATTGTTGAAGATTGAGTCGTTGGGGCTGGAGCTAGGGTTTGGGGAGCCGTTGCCCAAGGAGGAAGTGCTCGCCGAAGGGGTGATGTACGGACGGAAGAACCGCGGCTGAAGCTCCGGCGGCATCATCTTGGACCGGCCTCTTCAGCTTGCTTCACTCTCTCTCTCTCTCACTATCTAATCCTACCTATCTATATCGGATTCCCACTCAGGACTGGACTATTGTCCAATCTTTGCTGAGCTGCTCTGCTTGTGCAGTTCAGAGATATGTGAGAGACAAAACCGGCGGCTTCCCAGTCACGGTTCTTTTCTTCGATTCATTTCCAACTTAGGTTCGGAGAGATTTTGGAAATGGATCGGGGGAGTTGTGACCGTTGGATGAGGGTCGGGCGGTCTGTGTGCCTAAGAGTGCAAGCTACTATTGGTAGGGGTGGATTTTTTTGCCAAATTGCCGTGCCAACCGAATTGTCAACCGTGCCATACCGATTTTGTGCCAAATTTTTTACGCCAATCGATAATGGTACGGTAATGTACCGTACCGACATTTCATGGTACGGTATTGGTAATGGATATCATTACCACGGTATTACCGTACCGTACCGAAAATAAAATAAAATATATAATTTAGAAATTATATATTAGATAATTATATAACACATATTTATAATATTCCAATAATTTGAAAATAAAACCCTACTTATATTAGCATTGTTGTTGGTGACTTTGATCTCTTGAAATGGTGGAAATCAAATACAAAAGAGTTCCTAATTCTTTCACAAATGGCCAAGATATATTTGTAACCCCCACTTCTATCGTTGCTAGTGAAAATGCATTTAGCCTAGGAAGGACGGTTGTTGACCTTTTTAGGGCATCCTTGATTTCTAAAATAGTAGAGGCACTATTGTGTACTAGTGGTTGGCTTAGGGCAGATGAAGTAAACTTCTACAAGGAACCAACATAAGATATGCTTCAATTTTACAAGGAAATGGAAAAAGAGGAAACAAGAAAGATATGCTTTAATTTTTTTTAGTAAATTTGTTATTAAATGATTTTCAACTTTAATTCTTTTTGCTACTAATTAATATGTTTTATTTGTTTGTAATGTAGGCTTAACACAAACTCAATCTTTTACAAGTTCAATGCTTCTTTCAAAAGCTTTGACATCTCAAGCTTGAATAATTGATCAATGAATTCTACTTTTGAAGTTTAGTTCCAATTTTCATTTGGTTTGAAACTTTAATTTCTATTTGGATTGTTAACTTCTATTTGTTTTGGTTTGTAACTTCTATTTGGATTGCAAGCTTAATTTTCATCATGAATTTTGATGCATTATTTGAATTATTGTGTGTGTGAATTGTGAACGATGAATAATAGATGAATTTAAGCTACAATGTATGAGATAAAGGTACAAAAAAAAGTTTTGCCCTTGAATTGGGTAAAAAAAACAAAAACAAATTTTGTCCCAAAACAAAATGGCAATTACCATTACCATACCATGCCAACAGAACTTTTGGCAATACCGAACTTCGGTATACCGAAAGTTTGGTACGGTAATGGTAATAGATTTTACCAAGCCGAAAGTTTGGTACGGTAATTGGTACAAGGATTTTGGTACGGTAACCGTACCGAACCCACCCCTAACTATTGGTGAGTCCCTCCGTGGATGAGTCGCCGGGAAGTTTAAGTGGGCTTTGGGGGCGCCAGGGAGTTGGTTGGTTAGTAGGCAGGACTTCCTTCTTCTCGGTTTCGACTGTATTTTGTTTGGGCCAAAACTTGTTCCCGCGGCCCTACTTTGGTCCCAAATAACGCGCCGATATTTAGTCCATTGTGAAAATGATTCCATACACAACCCAAATAATTTGGGTCTTCAAAATGAGGAAATTTTTTTTTATCATTGGCCCTTAAAATTTGACCTTTCAATTAAAATGGTTCTTGAAATCAAGGTTTTAAAAGAAGTTAGGCTCTAGTCGAATGATGGGCTGGGGTCTAGCACCTAAGCGGATTAGGCGGTTTAAGTAAAACTTTTGCTTATGCTTAGAATATATATAATTTCATCATAAACTACAAAATAGAATGACATATACATTATAAAGTATTGGAACATAATGAAAATATGGTAAACAAGCATATAATGTGTGTTCATCTAAGTATTCAATAACTCTCTAACAATTTATTGAAAAAATTAAATGGAAATGAAAGTAATCTCCTTTTCTGTTTAATGGAGTCGCGACCTAGGCGGGTCTAGGTGGGCTTGGGCGGTCTAGGTGGGCACCTTAGCAGGTCTAGGCGATTAAGAACGTTTTCTGTCTAAGTGAGTCACGACCTAGGCGGGTCTGGGCGAGCTAAGTGGGCTAGGCGGGTCTGGGCGAGCTAAGTGGGCTAGGCGGTCTAGGTGGGCACCTCAGCATGTCTAGGCGATTAAGAACGTATCAAAGGTTGCATTCATTGGAAAATTGCAACGAAAAGTAAAGAATTGCGGAGATAGAGATTTAATTGTGAACTAAAAGAAAATTCTTTTTCTTTTCTTGAGTAAGAAGTACAGAGGCTAAATCGCATAGGGTAAATGATCTTTTTCTTTTACGAATAGGATAGAAGGGGGAGAGAAGATATAACTAATTTATTACTTGTAGCATAAAAAGTATTATTTATTACTTATCCTCTACTAAATATACATGAAATAATAACATGTATTGGAATTGAGTGGGCTATATAGGCTATATATAGGCTACATGCATTAACATAAGTCATTAAAGCATGAGTTTGAAAAAAAGACAGTGCTATTCACACACCCTTATTAATTTTTTGTCATTGATCGTCATCAATTCATTCAATCTGAAGGTCGAAAACTGAGAGAAATGTATGAGAAATAAAAATAAGTGTGTAGATACACTACACTTACTGAAAAACCTCTCTAAGCTACAACCCACCTTAGCATTGCGGATGGCTCCGCCCGTGTCTATAATTGAGTCCTACATATCCCTATGTATAACCATGCATTACATATGGTAATTGGATGAAAAGTGTAAGACCAAAATGAAAATGGTCAAACTTAAATTCAAGCCCGACCATAAAAGGGTGCAAGTGGTTCCATCGAGCATGACCGCTCGATGGTTTTTTAGTAGAGCAATAATGATATTGGGTTAAAATAGTTAGTTGTTAAGTGGAAGGAAAACCGGTGGAGATCGAATCGGTACGAGAGTGCATAACAATTTAGTAATTATTTCTATACTAAAACTCAAACTCTGGTGTACTGTTCACGAATAATGGAGTGGCGAAAATGCCCTCCATTTGGTTTTTCCACAAGCATTTTTTCTCTTTGCTGATATTTAAATGACGGATTTGCCCTCCTATGCCACACGTCTATCGTCATCGGGTTTCCTGCTTCGATTTCGTTGGTTCTTCCTCTTATACATGTGTTGTTATCACATCACAGCCTCCTCCGTAGCAAGATATTGTCCGCTTTGGGCCACGTGCTCACGCATTTGTTCTTGGGTTTCAGCACGAGAACTTCCCAGGGGGTCACCCATCCTAGGACTGCTCTTACCCAAACTCACTTAACTTTTGGAGTTCTTATAGGATCTGAAGCCAATGAGTTCCCAAAACACGTCTTGCAAATGGGAGGTGAGCATGTACATATAAGGCCAGGGACCATCCCTCACCCCGCCGATGTGGGATCTCACAGTTGCTCATCGTGGTGAAAGGGAAGGAAGATGGAAAAGTAGGGCCCTTCCATTTGCTTCCACAAATTTCTCGAGCTCTCTCTCAAGCTCCGAACCACTAGCACCGGCAAGAAGGTTCATTTCTCTCTCTCTCTCACTTTTTTTCAATTCGTGATCGAATTTTGCTTTGCATGAATGTTCGATTTGTAGCGTTTGGCATGTTTGCTGCGATTACTAGCTCGTTTGGATGTGCTTTTAAAATGACTGAAAACGCTTTTGGTGAAAATATTTTTGGAAACAATTCTTAGTAAAATTGCTAGTAAATCCTGGAAAAGCACTTAAAGTGATTCCTGGAAGAAGCACATAACTGGTGCTTCTCGTAGAAATCACTTAAAGTGCTTTTGGAACCCAAATACATTTTTTCTAAAAGCGCTTTCAGTTATAGTAAAAGCACATCCAAATGAGCCGTACATTTTGGGAAAATCCAAGCTAAATTCTGTTCTGATTCGAAGAACTTTTATGCCAGTGAACCTTTACAATAGGACTCTATTTTAGTCTCTGACGTCGGAATTGGAAACGATCTTGAAGAGCTTTGTGCGTCTATATTTTTCAAGGTTACGGTCTTCACCGGTCTAATGTTTTAGTTTGTTTATGAATTGTCTTCTTCTTTTGGATTTGTTATTCATCCTTTTGTATGTGACAAATATGTGATCCGATATTTTAGATTAGATGTTTTTGTGATTTTGTGTTTGTAGTTTTTTTTGGTGCCTGAAAAAATGTCATCTGATGGTTTCAATGAGTGCAATAACTAAAAGATAAAAGAAATAATTAAAAAAAATAAAAGAAGAGGGAACAGTTATCGTTGAGAGGAGTGGGTGGAAAAAGGAGGAAAAAAGGATGAATCTGGGGAGAATGGGGGAGTGCAAATGGAAGAAGAGGAAGGAAAAAAAAGAATAAGGGGGAAATAGAGAGAGAATAGGGAAGAAATTGGGGGACGAATTTGGTTTACGTTTGTGGTTGAGGTTTTTTAGCTGGCCATTATCACTAGAGTAAACCAACAACACCCCGAGTAATGTAAAAGTCACATGAATAAAGCAGTAGATACGTTTTAGTTCAATATCTCCATTTGTGTAGCACCCAGCATCTAACATGCTAGCCGTTAGCTTTGGTCTTTTGTCTGAGAGTCATGTTGAAATCTATGTTTTTGTATTTTGGGTTTTGAAGAGATCAACTAGTTTCTGAAATTTGTTGGGATTGAAAAATAATGATTTTTTTTATTTGTTGGTTGATTTGCATATGGACTTCTTTTTTTTTTTTTTTTTTTTTTTTTTTACGAATTTTGTGTACAGAGTGCTATGTGGAAACAACAATGCAAGGATGGGATCTCATCGCTTGCACTCAAACAACGATTTGTTTCTCGAATCAGATTCATTAGTTAGATTATTAATGTTCCCAAATGGTGGTTTTCAATATGACTTTCTAATTTCCCATTTACAGCATTCTCTTTTTTATTTTTGAAGTGTGTATGTTTGATTATAGAAAAAAAAAATTAATAAAACACAAGAGATGCAACAATTTGAAACATGGCTGCAAGTGTCTTTCCTTTAAATTACTATATTACTTTGTAGTGTATGCATGCATAACAGAAATCCTACAATATTTTAGAATTGTGCAAAATCGTGTACAAAAATAGTCGAAAATCAGAATTGTGAAACCAAGTCATTGTCACTTAAAAAGTGTACATAATTTTAATGTTATATAGATGCAAGTTATTTTTCACTTATTCTCTAAACCTTTTACTTCCCTTCTAAACTTGAAAGCAAAAAGCCAAGTCTCTAGACTGCTCCAAGGACTAGGAGGTCATCCATGAGCAACCTGGCATGAGGATTTTACTCACATGGTTGTTCTTCTGAACCTCATTATATTTAGTATATTCTTCTTACATACAATGTGTCTATTTGTGGATTTAAACATGTCATTTTTTTAATTTTAAGGGCATGAAAATTGAAGCTCGGGTGCTATCCCCATTTCAAGGCAACTGAGACCGCTTGACACTGGTAACCCAATCGCTTTCTTTGTTGTTTTCCTTAATGAATTATCGATTTCTCACTTTTTTTCTGAGTTTTTTACTATAGGTATTTTGCATTTTTGGCCTTCAAGACATAATTGCTCAGTGCATATATTTGTTTTCATAAAGTGCAATGGATAATATGTTTACCTTTGTGTGCATAAAGTATTTTTTTTAGAAATATGGTTATTGCTTTTCTGGTTTACAAAAAGGGTTTACAATGTAAAGTCAAAAAGAATTTTTGAGTTTTTAATTTACTGCCAACATAAAGGAAGTTGGGGTTATTTTTCTATTAATTTTACAGTTATTACATCTCTGAGCTGGAATTGCCTGATCTTGGCCCTTTTGTTGTAGCTGGAGAAGAGCTGCTATTGGTAGGCTGCGATGCGGGTGATGGTCTGCTCGCGTTTCTCATCTGCCAGATCTAAGCTTGTGGTCATCTCCTTTCTGTTCTACTTAATGCTTGGCACTAGAGTGCTGATACTTGGCACGATGACATTGGGAAGAATGATTGCTTCTAAACCAAATGCCAAAGAGAAAGGAGCTTCACCGGTTGCTTGTCTTTTGGTGGTGCGATATGCCCATAGACATCCAGGGAATTTGTCTAGCCATTTTCCCTTCTTGTCGGTGAGAGATTTCTGGAGGCAGTCGAGGATCATCTTGTTGGATGTTTCGACTCGCCTATTGCCTTGAGGATATCTTGGCGTGGACATGTGCTGCTTGATGCCATGTTTTTGGAAGAATTTCGCCAAATTTTTGCCTACAAAATGCGGGCCGTTGTCAGTGATGATGGACTGAGGGATGCCAAATCGACAAATGATGTTCCTCCATATGAAGCGCTCTATGTTTGTCTGAGTCGTGGTCGTCATAGGCTTTGCTTCTACCCATTTGGTGAAGTAGTCGGTTGCCACGATCATCATGTCTCTGCCTCTAGTAGCAGGTGGCATAGGTCCTACCAGGTTGATTACCAGCTGCATAAACGACCAAGGACTTATCTGCGGGTGTAGCTTGTTGGCAGGCAGTGCTGGTACCAGCTTGTAGCATTGGTAACGGTTGCACTTTTATACTAACTCATTATCATCTTGGAGCATGGTAGGTCAGTAGTAGCCTGCATTAAGAGTTTTATGTGCTAAGGATTGACCTATTGAGTGATTTCCTCAAATGCCTTAGTGGATTGAGCTTAGAACCTTCAAGTCATCGGGAGACATTAGGTAGCGGAGATGTGGTCCGGTGTAGGATATTCAGATGAGAATGTCATTCCACATGTAGTAGCGTGCTGCCCTTATTTGGAGCTTTCTGGACTCCAATCTTTCCATGGAGAATGTGCCATTGACCAGGTAGTCTATAGTGGAATCTTGCCAATTTGGAGTTGAACTAACCTGTGACACTTCGACTGCTAGCTTCGCTTCTATGCTTGGCTTGTCTAGATACTCCACCGGAATAGAGCATTTGAGTTGGTGGTCGAGGGCGGAGCCTGAGCCGGCTAGCGCATCTACGAGGGCGTTATCTGCCCGCGAAACTTGAGTAGAAGCGTAAGTCTGAAATGCTTCACGTTGCTTGCGTACCTTCTTTAGGTATTGTGTCATCCTTGGATGTTTTGCCATGTACTCCCCAGTAGTCTGGCTGGTGATTAACTATGAATCGGAATGAATTGCAAGCTTATTCACCGTTAAGTCGTTTGCCATTCGAAGGCCTGCTAGTAGGGCCTCGCACTCTGCTTCGTTGTTGAATGCTTTAAAGCCTAGAGTGATTGCTTGCTTGAGCATTGAGCCATCTGAGGTGACAAGGATCACGCCTGCCTCCGTGCCTTTGTAGTTGGATGTGCCATCGACGTGCAAAGGCCAGAAATCTCCATTGACGGAGCAGGTGCGGCTAAGGTATGCTTGGCTACCTCCAGGGGGTTTTTGGGTCGGTCTGTTACATTGCCTAGGCTAGGCGTGAAGGTGCAGTAGGGAACCGTGGAGCTGGGGCCATGTTACACGCAGCATGAGATGCTCAAATGCCGGTATTAGGCCACTCTAGAGTTGAATTATGGAGCAAGGGTCGGATGGGGCCGTGTGACACATAGCAAGAGGTAGTGCTCAACTGCCGGTACATGTTGCTCATGTGTAGAATATTTTGGGGAGACAAGGACAAAACTTGCTTTTGAGTGCGTCATTCTAATGTTCATCTGCCCTTGGCATGTCTTTTGAGTTGACTTGTTGCGTTCGTAAAAAAACTTTGCACCGCCAATGTCTGCGCCTTTTTCGTCGCAGGTCTGGATTGGACGAAATAGCGCGTTATGAGGATGATTGCGTGCATCTGAAGGTATAACTTGAGCTTCTGGGTTGCAACAATTGTCGCCAAAGTTAGCTTTTGAATTTTTGGTAGCTGGTTTTCTCATCGATGAGAGCATTTGAACTGTGGAATACAGGTAGTCGGGCCCCCAGCTCTTCTCGTATGATGGTAGAGCTTATTACTTCTTCAGATACCGTCAAACATGTGAATAAGTCATCCGCTGCTTCTGATTTGGATAGTAGGGATGTGATGTCGGGTACTTTTTCAAGTTCTTGAATGTGCATCGGCGAGCCTCTTCCCAAAATGCATGCTTATCTACCAGAGCGAATGAGTCTGGCAGAGTTAGATCTTCTTTCATGATCAATTTTCTGAACAGCGGATTATCTGCTGGAAGTTCTTTTTGGAAGGTTGTTCTAGCTATCAAGTCGTTGCATCCAATTATCCTTGTCTTCTCTGCTTTGAACCTCTTCATATAGTCGCAAAGCGACTCCTTTGGGTTCTTCTTGACGTTGAACAAGTGGTCGGACTTCTTATTGATCGAGCGATAAGATGAATATTCTTTGGTGAAAACCAAAGAAATTTCGTCGAAACTCCGGATAGATTATGACGGAAATTTGTAGAACCAATCTTGCGCCTCGCCTTGTAGAGTGGTGGTGAATATCTTGCACATGAGATCGTTGTTGTTTTGATAGAGGATCATTACGTTTCGGTAGTGCTTCAAGTGTCTTTTCGGGTCTCCATCTGCTTTGAAGGATGTGAAATGTGGCATGCTAAACTTGGATGGAGGCTCTACCTGCTTTATCTCGTTCGTGAAGGGTGACCTGTTTGTGTTGGTCATATCTCGTCGTAGTGCCTCGTCGGTGACCTTGTTGCATTGGAAATCATGCAATCGTGCAATCACTTGGTCAAGAGTCTCTCTACTTCTTTCTGAATTTGCCTTTTTTGGGGTAACGGAGCCTTCTGCTGCCCCCGGTCTTGACCTGCTGGTATAGGCCGCTCTTCTACATGATCGGCTCGTCTATGTCGCAACATTGGTGCATGTGGTCCGTTCCTGGCAGGTGAGGGAATTCTTCGCAAGCTGCCGGTTGAACTTGTGCCGGATTGAGTAACTGTTTATCTCCGTCCATTGTGCTGCCTACTCCGATGTGAGGTGGATGATGCTCATTGCAGGGCTCAACCGCGAATGAACACTTCGCCTGGAAAGTTGCTTATGTTGACTATCGGAGTGTGACCCCAACCGTGAATGTATGCTCGTCCGTAGGCCTAATCGAGAGTGCACGCTTCTCCACGCACTAAGATGAGAGTATACGCTATCTCGAAGGCCCAATTGGGAGTGTACGCCGCCGGAACGCTCAGTTCGTGGCTGGTCGAGTGGCTGCTTATCAGGATGCTACTGGAGAGGTTCTTCATCTGCCCTTGTCCTTCTTCGGGACACCTCGTCTGGGGCACGTTGCATGTTGGTAAGCTACAAGAGCTGATTCACCAAAGTTGTCTGCTGTGCAAGGGCGCTCATCAACTCTATAACTTGTCGGGACAAGTGTTGTTCGTTATTCGGATTGGATGAGCATGGAATGAATGTGCCTCCTTGTGCAGTGGAAGTGTGGTAGACTCTGAGCGTGAGATTTGAGTTGGAAAATGTCAAATATGTTCAGAAATATGGTGAAAATGCCCCCGACTCGATCGGATGGTTGAGATAGTCTTTTGCTGACTTAGGCTGCTTGGGAGGCCACTGGAGCAGGCTGGGCCGCGTGAGCAAGTTGGGTCGCGTGAGCAGGCTAGGCCACGGGAGCAAGCTACTCGACGGGAGCAAGTTGGGCCGCGAGAGTGGGCTGCTCGATGGGAGCAGATTGGGCCACGTACGTGGGTGCGAGGCTTGGGCTCGCATTAGATTTGGGCGTCACATGCCGGTTTGCCTTGGGCTATGAGTGACATGGCTTGTGTCGTGGCTCATGCAAGTTTGGATGGCATGGCTTAGGCCGTGGTGGTGGTGCCATGGACCTCGCCGTGGGTGGTTGCCGTGATGGCCACCGTGGTGGTTTCCACTGTGGAGCCTCGTAGTGGTGGTGCCGCTCCACTTATTGTCACATTTAGCCTCGTGGATCGCCATGGTCCCATCTCTTGAATATTGGAATTTTCACTTTGTTGAATTTTCTAAATTTCTAGCCATTATACTTCTCTTTTACGTTTTATCAAAGAATTT
Source organism: Cotoneaster glaucophyllus (assembly GCA_036320875.1). Lineage (NCBI taxonomy): Eukaryota > Viridiplantae > Streptophyta > Magnoliopsida > Rosales > Rosaceae > Cotoneaster > Cotoneaster glaucophyllus. Next base: position 25,701,261 of record CM070069.1, on the reverse strand, counting down.
TTGCAAATAAAAAATTCTAATAATAAGAATGTACGAAAAATCTACAAATGGACAAGAAAATAGAAAACCTTGGATGCGAGAGTCTTCTAGTGTGGGACTCAACTCTCAATGAAAGCACCAATTTGTGGATGCAAATTTCTTCCTCCTTGCTCTTGGACAAAATTGCACCTACAAAACAAATAACACTTTAGGTCAAGGCCAAGAGCCTCATAATTTGGGAGTTACCTTGTGGGGAAGATTTGATGAGGATTGATGAAATAGGTTTTGAACTATTACCTATTTTGGGCACTTTTGACTTAGTTGAAGGATGATTGCCCGTTGCTCGCGCTTGGGAATCCCGATGTGCCTCAAGGGTATTCTTGTCCTTTTATACCCTAAGATCCACGTGTCGCCTTGTGATTATATTTGGCTCCACAGTAGCATTTGTAAATTATGTAACACCAGATACTTAAATCGGTTCTTTTTCATCTTCTCTCTTTGTTGTCTTCTTCCTTTACAGAGAGGAAGGAGAGGGTACATTTGTGTGTATTATATTTTTCCTTTAGTGGAATATTAAATTACAACAAGGTTTATAACACAAAAGTCTATTGGGGACAAATAGTATATTGACTGAGAACATCATTAAGAAGATGAAAAAGTATTTGATTTAAAATTTATAGCTATATGTGTGACAGTTGAAGTTTTGGTATGAATTTCCTTAATTTTCTAAATTTGGTGTTGTTTAATAAAGTAAAGATTCATGCCTACTTGGTTGAAGATAATTTATTACAATCCATTGTTCTGTTAGTAAATCTTTATCTTTTATCTGTAAATAATATTGCGCATATAGTTTTTGTAATGGTGTTGAGGATTTTAAATATGTTATTTTTGTGTCTAAACAGTAAACAGTGCGTTGTACGCAAAAGCAAAATAGCGGATAAGATTTACTCCATATGAGAAGAATAGGTTAACTGTAAGGTCCCACATCGCCCAAGGGTGTGGATCATATAAGCCTTATATGTATATTCTCATCTCTACCTAACACGAGGCCTTTTGGGAGCTCACTGGCTTCGGGTTCCATCAGAACTCCGAAGTTAAGTGAGTTCACGCGAGAGCATTCCCAGGATGGGTGACTCACTGGGAAGTTCTGCTCGTGTGAGTTCCCAGAAACAAAACTGTGAGGGCGTGGTCGGGGCCCAAAGCAAACAATATCGTGCTATGGCGGAGTTTGGCCAGGGATGTGGTGGGGGCCGGGGCCGATGAGCTAGAGCATTCCCAAAATGGGTGATCTACTAGGAAGTTCTGCTCGCGTGAGTTCCCAGAAACAAAACCGTGAGGGTGTGACCGGGGCCCAAAGAGACAATATCGTGCTACGGCAGAGTCGAGCCCGGGATGTGGTGGGGGCTTAGGCCGGGATGTGACAATTTGATATTAGAGCCAATCCTTGGCCAGAAGTGTGCCGACGAGGACGTCGGGCCCTTAAGGGGGGTGGATTGTAAGGTCTTACATCGCCCAGGGGTATGGATCCTATAAGCCTTATATGTATATTCCCATCTCTACCTAACATGAGGCATTTTGGGAGCTCACTGGTTTTGGGTTCCGTAGGAACTCTGAAGTTAAGTGAGAATGGGCCAAAGCATTCCCAGGATGGGTGACCCACTGGGAAGTTCTGCTAGCGTGAGTTCCCAGAAACAAAACCGTGAGGGCGTGGTCGGGGCCCAAAGCGGACAATATCGTGCTACGGCGGAGTCGAGCCCGGGATGTGGTGGTGGCCCGGGCTGGGATGTGACAATTTGGTATCAGAGCCAATCCTTGGCAGGAAGTGTGTCGTGTCGACGAGGACGTCGGGCCCCTAAGGGGGGTGTATTGTAAGATTCCACATCGCCCAGGGGTGTGGATCCTGTAAGCCTTATATGTATATTCTCATCTCTACCTAGCACGAGGCCTTTTGGGAACTCACTGGCTTCGGGGTTCCGTAGGAACTCTGAAGTTAAGCGAGAATGGGCTAGAGCATTCCTAGGATGGGTGATCCACTGAGAAGTTCTGCTAGCGTGAGTTCCCAAAAACAAGACCGTAAGGGTGTGGTCGCGGCCCAAAGCGGACAATATCGTGTTACGATAGAGTCAAGCCTGGGATGTGGTGGAGCCCGAATCGGAATGTGACATTAACTTAATTGTGATTACTTTTTTTTTTGTTTAGTTTTATTCAAAATTGGTCAGATTCAATCTAATTCAATCATTTTTTTTTTTTGGCAGTATGGGTAACATAAATCTAACATTTCTTTCTTCTCTTTTCCTTAGTTGGAGCTACCCGTGATGCTGTTGATGCAGGATATGTTCCTAAGGAGCTGCATGTAACATTAATGATGGTTTTATTTTGTAATGACAGTATATGATGAATCACATCCTTGAAACTGTTATAATCAGTCTTACATTTTGATTTTCTTTTATTTTTATTCTCCTGCGATTGAAATATGATTTGCTTTTCTGGTTTATAAAGGGATTTATGATGCAATGTCAAAAAGAATTTTTGAGTATTTAGTTTATTGGCAACGTAATGGAATGTGGGTTTATATTTCTATGAGTTTGATAGTTATTACATCTTATTAGGTACGTTTCTTCTTAGAAGCGCTGCAATATTTGTAAAAGAAAAGCAGAAGAATTAGGGGCATATTATGTGGAGGGTGAATTGCTTGCCTAGGACAAGGTTCTAAAAATCGTTAGGCGCTAGTCGGGCGGCGGGCAGGGGCCTAGCGCCTAGGCGGCTAGGCGGGGCCTAGGCGGGGGCCTAGGCGGATTTATGTAAATTTATTATATATCCTGTAAATAAGTGTCTATTTACACCTAAAAAAAAACTATACTTGTATGGATAATAAAATAATGATAAAATGCAAAAATTGAAGTAGAAGAATACACAAATTATATACATCCAAAAAGTTCAACATTTAAAAAATAGTAAGCATATAATCATAATGAGGAGGATTTGGATGATAGACTAAATTCTTCTTGTTCATGAATCATGATCTTTGTATTGGATTAGACATAGACTAAATTATTTAACCTTGTTGTATCTAGTTTATTTCTTTTTTTTTTGTATGTATCCCCTCAAAAATGCTCCAATTCGTTTCACTATTGGATGAACTTGTAGTAAATCCATCATTTGCAAATTAGGTACACCATTTCCATAAGAATACTACCATGAAACCAAAAAAAAAACACTAAATTAATAAAAAATATATATATAAAATATGTAAAAAAACCGCCTAGGACCGCCTAAGGCCGCCTAGGACCGCCTAGGACCGCCTAGCTCTCCGCCTAGGCCCCGCCTAGGGCCGCCTAGCTTCCAGCCGATTTTTCCCAGCGCCTTGCCCAAAATCAGGGCGGGGCACCACCGCCTAGCGCCTAGGCGGCCGCCTAGGCCGATTTTTAGAACAGTGGCCTAGGGTAATTATATATTTTATGTGTGAATGTGACTTATGTGAAATATTAACTGAAATGTCAAATGTGTGTGACATGTAATGTGTATATGAAGGTGAACTAATTTAATATATGTGAATTGAAATTGAGATTGGCAAATTGCGTAGTGAACTGAAATGTACATAGATGATGTGAATTTAAACTGAAATATTTATATGTGAACTGAAACGCACAACAAAAATTATGCTTAGCATGCTTTTTCACAATTGATAAATAGATCTTTGTAGAGAATTTCTCTCATATTGATGGTTCATTGATCTCTATGTAATTACCAAATATTAACTATGTATTGTGGAGAACTAAACATTGAATGATAAATACTCAATATATAAGTATTACGTAATCAATAAACAATCAACATATACGAGGACACTATCTTATTATGCTTCTTGAAGAATTTAGTGTCTAATTTGAAAAACTGAGAAAGAATTTTTATTCTTCTGAACAAATCCCATCTACCAAATGTCAGATTTCTTCAATTGAATGAAGGAAACATATGGTAAATACCTTAAACTTTTGGGCAAATACATTTTTGAATCACTTTGCTTTTCAGGGATGCAATGAAATATGATGTGACTTGGGATGATGGAGTTGTATAGCTATTGTGCTGCATGTATAGGGACGAGCAACCAGGGATATGAGATCACATACTTTCGAACTCTGATCAATTTCTGAAAAGTTTATTGGTTAACCAATCTATTGTATTTTAGATAATAAGCAGCTCATAATGTAGATAGAAAAATATGGATGATATTTGTACCTAGCTACTTTACATTATTTTGGTTGTGGCATACCAAGAGCCTTGACCGTTTTGTTCAAATGGTATGTGTGTCTAAATGCATTTAAGATTTTATGCATTTTTTTTTTTTTTTGGGAAAAGATTTTATGCATTTATTTAAGACATTTATATTTCATGATCTCCAAATACACTTTGGATCATTTTTAGATTCTTATATGAATGTAAATAGATTTTAATATATTTCACATGTTTAACAGAGTTTTACATCCCGCAACATCGCGCCGATTTAAATACTATTTATAGCTAAACATACTCTCAAAATCTCAAGGAATCTCATTATAATTTATGTGGTGTATAAATATCGACATTGGAAATTGATGGAAGTGGCAAAACCCCATCCTTGTTTGTATCACATGACTATCATCCAAAACCACATGCTATATATATCTGGAGAAAGCACGAATGACCCATGCCGGATGTCGTTTCGTTTTCTGAGCATGGCAGAATGACATGATCTTATCCGAAACAGAACGAGAGCAACCAGGAAAGTCCCAATCCCATTTCTCTTTGCATGTCAAATTATAGTGGGGCTAACAAAAAGGACGCACAACCTGCTGGGGGTTTGAGCCAAAAGAGACAGCTACAGAAGCTGGTCATCTTTCTCTCTCTCAATATCTCCAATCCAACATGCATGCATGACCCCCAGCACAGCATACGTGTGGCCTGTCGGATCTTTCTTTTCTGTATTTTCTTGATACACAGCTGATAGAGTGAGACTACCTCTCTCTTTCATTACTATTTGTCAAATGCCAACCACAATTCACAAATATGGAACAAAAAATAATCACAAGGCGACACGTGAATTTTTGAATTAAAAAATATAAAAATACCCTTGAGGCATATCGGGATTCCTACATGCGAGCAGCGGACAATCATCCCTCAACCAAGTCAAAAGTGCCCAAAATAGGTAACCATTCAAAACCTATTCTATCCATCCTCATCAAATCCTCTCCACAAGGTAACTCATAAATCTTCCCTTTTTATTATATTAATTAGCTAGTCAATTAGGCAATTATTCTATTAATTGGCTAATTAATTAGTTAATTATTCAATTATTCCCAATTAAACACAAATTAAGAACCTAGCTCACAAAAAGAGCCAAGTGGCCGGTCCTCTCTCACCCAAGGAGGCCGGCCACACCCCTATAAAAGCCCTCTAATTCTCTCCGAAACTCAATTCCAACTCTCTTGCAAAATTATCTAATTTCTCCAAACACTTTTCTCTCAAAATTCTAACTTTGGCATCGGAGGTTCTTCGGCCAAAGCCCCCCATTCATTATGGGCGCGTGAGGCTCTTGACCTTGACCTAAGGTGTTAATTGTTTTGTAGGTGCAATTTTGTCCAAGAAGGAGAAGGCGGAAATTTGCATCTACAAATTGGTGCTTTCATTGAGAGGAAGAAATCCACACTCGTAGAAGACTCTCGCATAAAAAGGTTTTTTCTCTATTTTCTAGTCCACTTGTATTTTTTCATACGTTCTTATTATTAGAATTTTTTATTTGCGAAGATTATTTGATAAAATGTAAAAGAGAAGTACAATGGCTATAAATTTAGAAAATTCAACAAGTGAAAATTCCAATATTCAAAAGATGGGACCGCGACGATCCACGAGGCTAAATGAGACAATAAGTGGAGCGACACCACCACTACGAGGCTCCACCATGGCAACCACCACGACAACCACCCGCGGTGGCCACCACGACAACCATCCGCGACAAGGTCCATGACACCAAAGCTACGGCCCAAGCCATGTCATTCCAAGCCCAAGGCAAACCGGCTCGTGCCGCCCAAATCCAACGCGAGCCCAATGCGTTGCCGACCCGAGCCCAAGCTTCGCACTCACGTGCGCCACACGTCGAGCAGCCCACTCTAGTGGCCCAGCCTGCTTCCCCCATTAGCCTACTCCTGGCAAGCAACCACTTGACCAGTCACGAACGGAATGTTCTAACGGAGTACACTCCTGACTGGGCTCCCGAGATAGCGTATACTCTCGTCTTAGTGCATGGAGGAGCGTGCACTCTCTGTTAGGCCCATGGACAAATATACACTCACGGTTGGGGCCACACTCCGATAATCAACATGAGTAACCTTCCAGGCGAAGTGTTCATTCGCAGCAAGGCTCGAAATGAGCTTCCTCCACCTCACATTGGAGTAGGCAGCACAACGGATGGAGAGAAGCAGTCACTCAATCTAGCTCAAGTTCAACCAGCAGCCTGCGAGTTACCCACTCGCCTGCTAGGAACATACCACATGCACCGCAGCCGTGGCATAGACGAGCCGAACACATGGAAGAGCAACTTAGACCAGCAGGTCATGACCAGGGGCAGCCGAGAGCTCTGCCACCCTAACAAAGACAAATTCAAGAAGAAGTAGAAAGGCTCTTGACCGAGCGATTGCGCGATTTCCTGCGTAACGAAATTATTGACAATGTGCTCCGATGAGACATCACCAGTATAAGCGAGTCATCTTTCAATGACAAGAACCAGCAGACGGAACTACCCCACATAGATTGCCGGATATAAAGACTACTTTTGTTCCGATAAACGCAGCAGCTGAGCCTAATAGCGCGCCGGGGGCAGACGAGTACCATAAGGACCCAAGAATCTGGGGCAGGCCTTGTTCTCAACACTCCAGATAATTCCTCCTGCTGCACACAACCTGGCCTAAGCCAGTCCCAGCTCTGTTTTCACAGCCGTGCCTACCTGCTTCACGGCTCCCGGCAGCCATTAATGTATCAACATGGCTCATAACTGTGCCAATCTTGCACCATGGCTCCCAGCCATCCCGATCTTGCCTTGTGGCTCACGCCAACCAAGCCTCAAAATGGCACACGACGAAACACCTAATGATGGCACAATAATTCTGGGAGCAGCTTACTGCGCTTACACCCTTACGCGGGTTCCACAAGCAGTTCGAAGTCTCAAGCAGATCGCCAAACATGACCTCGCAGGCTAAGGATTATTTCGGTTGTCCAGCAGTCCAGCAGTCCAGCTTTCCTCAGCTGCACTCATGACAACAACTTCCATACTCTCCAGTGCGAGAGGGTAAACTAATTCCCCAACACCCATATGGGTTTGCTCTCCAGTGCGAGAGGATAAACTAATTGCTCTTCAGTGTGAGAGGGTAAACCAATTCCCCGACACCCATATGGGTCTGCTCTCCAGTGCAAGAGGGTAAACAATTTCCCTGACACCCAAAAGGGTCTACTCTCCAGTGCGAGAGGATAAACTAATTGCTCTCCAGTGCGAAAGGGTAAACTAATAGCTCTCTAGTGTGAGATGGTAAACTAATTCCCCGACACCCATATGGGTAAGCTCTCCAGTGCGAGAAGGCCACATAGCTTAAAAGATCGAATGCTTGAAGATCAACTAGGCAGCTTGCACTTAACAATTTGCTCATCCGACACTTCATCTTCAGCAGCTCCGATCTTGGCAGCTCTATCCTTGACTGCTCCATCTACGGCAGCTGAGAATTCAAACTCCTCATTTTTGGCAAGCAGCCCAGATGTGGTAGCCCAAACCGTTGCCCATGCCACGCCACTTCCTCGACCCATGCCGATCCAATCCTTGGCTTCAATCAAGCCAAGCAGCACAAGTAACAGCCTTTGCCACACCACCTCCTTGGCCCATGCCAAGCCGACTCTTGGCCCCTGCCAGCCGACGTGCCGCACCACCCCGACGGCTGCCCCGTGGCAGCACCACCCAAGAAGAAGACGAGGAGAATTAAGTTTTTATTACATTGGTGCAGCGCGAAGAAGATAAAGAAATCAACGAAATATGGTTCTTTGCACCGGCAAGCAAAGAAGAGTGCTAGGGGAGGGGGAACAAATATCCTCTAGCTTTCTCTCTTTCTTGTAGGGATAACTAATTGCCCTCCGAAGTTGATTTAATCCCCTACTTAAGGTAGGCTTAAATAGGCTTTGGAGGCAATTTATTTCCCTTTCCTAGAAGAATCTAATTCCAAGTTCAAGAAAGAATCTGCATCAAAGCTGGAGGTCTCTACACCTGTTGCCTTTTCCTGCGAGCAGCCCAGCAAGTGTGGGGGCATTTGTGGTGCCAAAAATAATCACAAGGCGACATGTGGATTTTTGGATAAAAAAGGCAAAAATACCCTTGAGGCATATCGGGATTCCTACACGCGAGCAGTGAGCAATCATCCCTCAACCAAGTCAAAAGTGCCCAAAATAGGTAACCATTCAAAACCTATTTCATCCATCCTCATCAAATCATCTCCACAAAATAACTCCTAAATCTTCCTTTTTTATTATATTAATTAGCTAGTCAACTAGGCAATTATTCTATTAATTGGCTAATTAATTAGTTAATTATTCAATTATTCCCAATTAAACACAAACCAAGAACCTAGCCCACAAAAAGAGCCAAGTGGCAGATCATCTCTCACCCAAGGAGGCCGGCCACACCCCTATAAAAGCTCTCTCATTCTCTCCAAAACTCAATTCCAACTTTCTTGCAAAATTCTCTAAATTCTCCAAACACTTTTCTCTCAAAATTCTAACTTTGGCTTCAAAGGTTCTTCGGCCAAAGCCCCCCCTCCCCCCCCCCCCCCCAATTCATCATGGGCGCGTGAGGCTTTTGGCCTTGACCTAAGGTGTTAATTGTTTTGTAGGTGTAATTTTGTCCAAGAAGGAGAAGACGGAAATTTGCATCCACAACAAATGTCTCTGTGTGTGTGTATATGTGGGGATGCGGGGCAACCAGTGACATCCATCTTATTTTTGTTGGTTGTCCCTTTAAAGTGTACAGTATTGAGAGTGAAAAATGTTAACTTCTACAAATTTACATTTAACACGGTATTAGAGCAGGTGTGAGTAGATCATAAATGAGTTAGATTAGTATCCCTTGTTCTACGTGAAATGGGAGGGTTGAGACTGAGAGTTACTTAAGTCCTAATACTGAGGACGAGTGTTCCTTGTTAGCATAGTTCATCTTCTCAGTACCTTCATAATATGTATGATATGCATGTCTATTTATCATGAATGAGTACGTAAAGGATATTAAAGATCATTTTGATTTCCACCATATTATGCGCTTACTAACACATAAGAGAATAAAAAAGTATGTCACACATTATAAAATAACTTATTTCATATGATAAACCATATATTAGATCGTTCAACAAAAATAAGTTTATTTAATACATGAACAACCATGTGCGATTACTTCTCTGATTTAAAGATTTAAAGAAAGTAATAGTACTGACATGTAATAGCCTTTCGTATTGCAGATCGATTTTGCAATTCGTTTAATAATCCAAATTGGAGGCATGCAAAAGTAATTACTCTAAGCACCGATTCAAACAAATTAAACAAACATATAGTTTAAGCTAATTTGGGTTGTCATGCATGAAAGACCGACTCCTAAAATGCCCGGTTAGAAAATAGTACTGGTCCCTAGCAAAACGAAAAACATGAAAATAGTATTGGCCAAGTAAGTTAAATTTCCATTTATACCTAAACAATATTATGCACAGATTGAGATTGCATCCTAATTCATTTATGTGTCTTCTCCATTGTCCTCAAGAATAAGAGAACAATAACGTCTACGTTTAGGGTTTTGGGTTTTGAGGCCTCTAATATTTTAAAATGTGTCACCCTACCGTTAAATTTGTCACATTTTTTTGTTCATTTTAAATGCACGAAAATAACCCTCAATTGCTGAAATTTTTTATTGTGCAAAGTAAATTGGCTCGTTTATAAATTCCAAGGTACATTTCCATCATTTTCGTGGATAGTCAATGATTATGGATATTGATTTCGAAATTCTCAATCGATATATCCGTAATTAGGTTGCCGACATTTCTGTAAAAATCGATATTTACAAGGGGTACATTGCGAATATTTTCGAAAAGAGAAAAGAAACAAGAAGACTGATTGAATAGAAGTGAATGAGTGGAGTGGAGCCATATAAGTTTGTATCATCATGAGATCCAAAGGAAGAGGCGTGTGAGTGAGAGAGAGAGGACATGAGACTCGAGGGCAGGCCCTCCTTCTCCTCCTCCTCCGCCTCCGCTGTGCAGCTATCTGGGGTAGAGCTGGTGGTAGTTAAGACCACATTTTCCCAATAAATGCATGAGAGAAATGCCAAAGTGCTTGGCTAGCTATATATGCATATACAGACTTGACTAGTATTATGTATGCCCGGCCCCCTTTGCTTGTACAGTTTCCTGTGTCTCCTTGATTTGCTCTCATTGTCCCCCTTACCTATCTCCATGGTCGTTTTGCCTAATTTCCCACACGCAGGCGTGGCTGCATCTTAGCCTTAATTTGCCTCCTTTCCCTTCACCACTGGAAAACAAGGCCTTCTATGTTGGTAAGGTTTCTATTTTGTGTGTTTCGCCACCAAGATTCGAGTCCCGTTGCTAGCAGTTCTCGTTCGTGCGCGATCTATAAAATCTTACTTAAATTCATATCACTGACAGCTGGCAATTAGGTATCACGCATAAGTCCTTCAGACTCGAGGTTTGTGGGTATGCCCTAGCATTGGTGGTGAGAGTACCCAATCTCACCCTAAACTTTTCTTCACCCAAAAAAAGGGCCTTCTATAATTTTTTGCTTTTGAACTGAGAGAATAGAAATTTTAATCCAACCTTTCTAAAAAGTAGTCTAAATTTTAATCCAAATCCAAATACACAATGAGAGGGAAATCACAGAATATATAAGACAAGAACTTGTACAAATCAAACCATGAAATTGGGTTCTTAGTTAACATTTCCAGGGAAATGTATCAAATCCCGGAGTGGCCATGTTTTTGTTTATGTCAGTCAAATCCAGGGAAATGCCAAAATTCACCATGTTTTTGTTTGTCAGTCAAATTATTGAGTCTCTATTCTAAATGGCTCCCATAGAGGAGTTGATTTACTGAAGAATCTTCCCACCACCCTGGAATCCAGAATCCTAATGGCCTCCTCTGACTGGATGCACCTGGGAGTTTTGTACTGGTTCACAGAAGATCCCTGGGACACAGAGAAATCCATGAGTGCATCAAAAGTCCCATGCTGCACAATCCGGATCTCCAGTGGTCCTATGGAATTGTCCTTCCTCCTGCACCTCCGGTACACCGAGTCCAGGGATTGTTCCACTGTGGAGCAGCATTGCTCCATAATGATGGTCTCCAGTTCTGTCGTGTCGTTGTTTTCTTTGGTCTTGAGCTCCCAGAACAGCACATAGTGGCCTGGGATTGAGGAGGTGTCCGCGTAGCTGGTGTACTCGATGAGGAGGAAGCCGAGGGGCTCGAGCAGGAGCTTTGCTTGCGTGACGGCGTTTAGAAGGTCTTCTTCATTGGTTTTGTCCGTGTCGATGCTCAGAACCACATTTCTCCTGTGCATGAATCTGAACTGAGGAGCTTTGTTGTGGAAGCCAGTCACCATTAGAATGTCACCAACTCTGTACCTGTATAGCCCTGTGTAAACAGTATAAAAAGAAGATTGATAAAACCACTATGATGAGGTAAATTAAAGACCGAAAATTCACAGTCGGATCATGAGTTAGAGGAGAAATCTTCCCTGTCACAATTCATAAACAACTATGTGTATGTCTATCTCATCTCCTATCTAGTCACGTGATGAGAGAGACAGACATATAGTTGTATACAACTGGTGACACGCAAAAATCTCTCGAGTTAGCGAGTGGGATACCAAAAAACTAATGCAGTATTTTATAGTTGCAAGGTAAAAGTTTTGCTGTCACGTTTAAGAAATGAAACATAAAATACATGAAGCATGTGGGTCAGACTCGGATCTAAAAATAGGAAGTAAAAGTACCTGTAAAAGTTGTGACAACAAGTTCATAATAGTGACCAAGCTTCACATCCACTAGATCAACTGTTTCTAAATTTTCCTCCTCATCTGCGTATGCGCAATCTTGACCAGAAACACCGTTGCACGGGGCTACCTCTTCGTGGTGTTTCTCCACGGGTAGGAACTCGAAGTAGGCCATGTTCGGAAGGAGGGTGTAAGCAACATCATGCGGCTTGCTTAGCGGGTTGAAATTGATCCCGAAATAGCATTCAGAAGAAGCATACATTGTTGAAATCAAGGGCAGTCCACCAGAATAGAATTCAAGAGTTGGGATATACTGAGCCATGGACCCTGTGACTATAACCTCAATGTACTTTGTTCTTGGCCAAAGCCTCTTAACTATCCCTTCCATTGACTTGTTACTAAATTCGTGCCTGATCAAATCGGCCAAATCTGGATTCGGTTTGCCAAGGACTAAAGACACCGCGTTTCGACAACTGGAGTCAGTGATCCAGGCACTGACAATACCTGAGCTTATGTTTGAGCACAACTCCTCCCAGTGGTCCTCTAAGAATTTGATGGCCCGGAGGAAAGCGGACGCAAAAACTGCACCGACCCTCAGGACCTCATCCCTCTGTACTAAACCACAGAGTAACTGGCAGTACATACTCTGCTTGCTGTCTGAGCACAAGATGGTCTCATCCGGGCTTGTGTAGATGTTAAACCGGTTGAAAGGCCGGTTGCGGAAGTTACTGCTCTTGTAGTAGCTGGTCAGGACAGGCCTTGCCACTAATCCGGAAGGAGTACTAATTTCCGGTTTGATAAACAAGAGGTACATTCCTTTCCCTTGGTCCAAGCCATCCACATACCTGTATTTGAAACAAATATAATTTCTCAGTTACCTTGTTTTTCACTGTTACATCAATTTAGAACCAACAGTAAAATTTAATATAAACACAGCAGAAAGGAGAAAAAATGTAGCTTCTCACTTGTTCATCACGGGCACAAGGAGATTATAAAAGAATGTCTTCCTGTCCAAGTCTTCAACGGTTGAAGGCATCATCTTCGGCTGTCCTCCCGAGGTTCCCGAGCTGCGAAAAAACATAACTATTAGAACTAAAATTCATGAAACATAAGAAATTGTACATGTAACCATATACTTTTCGTACCTGGTGAGGAGCTCAGAGATTTTTTGAGCCGAGATGATCTCAGACGTCTCTCCATTGGCAATTCGCTCGATGTAAGGCTTGACATCTTCATAATTCACAACAGGAACTTTGTTCTTGAAATCCTTCTTGTCATGGTGGCCATTGAGAAAGCCCTTCAGATATTCGGTCTGCGCATTTTTCACTAGTATCTCTTCCAACACCTGCTGCTGTACTTCATATGCATTTGTTGTCAGGTCCTCCAGAAGCTTCAAACCATATTCACTGTCATTTGGATTATAGCTGGGAATCATCCTCGGCAACATTAGAAAGCAAAATTAAAAAAGAAAATTTTGGTCCGAGCCGATTCTAGGACGTCATTCACTGTGACACACAGGCAATGAGTCGAAAAATTCACCGGAATTTCGGTCTGATTTTGATCAGTTAAGACCTGAAACTCTAAGAAAAAACAGATTCTCTCTTCCCTTTTGAACTGAATTTTGTAACATGAAAAGGTGCCTTGCAGGAGAAAAAAAGTGGAAGAAGAGTGAAAGTGCTTAAAGAGCAAAGGGAGAGAAAGTGCTACATATTTGTATGAACCATTGTCTTGCAATAGAAGGCTGCTCAATGTGGTTTCTGTGTGGCAGCTGAGAAGAAAGGGTGGAGGGAAATGAATAAATAACGGATTCTGGAAGGGACTTCGAGAAAAGATGTATATTCAAAAATAAAATAAAATAAAATAAAAAATGGAAATGTGAGGGAAGTTGAGGAGGCTATGGAGGCCCTACACACGTGGCCTTGTCTGGTTAGCTGTGAATAATATTGAAAAAAAATTGAGGTTGGTCAAACTCAAAACCACCTTCAAGTTTACCTCTTTTGTCTGCTCAAATCAACCATTAGTCTGCCAAGGACCTAGCTATTAATTGAATACTCACTATCTATCAGACAGACGGAATGAGATAATAATTATAAAAAAAAATGTAACAACAATAGGCTTATTTCTCAGAAAAAAAAGAAGAAAGAATTTCATTAATTAGCTATAATACCGCATGTAGCTCAAATCAGTTGATTAAGCGGGTACGTGTTCCGTGCACTCAAGTTTCAATTTCCTTTTCTTAGAAGTATCCAATTGCTAATGCAAGACAAGATAATGCCGTCAAAATATTGTCCAGAAATCATGGACAAGCTCTGGCTTCTGATAGAAACAGAGATTTTAACAGGAAACTTCTATTCAAGAAGGGGACTGATAGATTTAGTCAAGGTTTTGCTAATCTCAGCAGATATTTAGCAAACAGTTGATTAGACTTCATTAAAACAGGATTAAGTAGTGGTTTGTCACATTCTCGGACAAAAATAATTATGCTACAAAACTAAGGTGGGGGTTTATTTGGCTGCTAATTTAATTAATTTCAAGCAGACAAAACCTGGCCACAAGGTGATTTGGGAGTTTTCACCACCAGGCATTGCACCAGACCCACAATAAAGACTTTTGTGGCTCTAAAATAAAATGAAATCTTCTCAAGGAAATGATTTGTTTACTCATTGTTTAAGATTAATGCAGCTCTCAAATCAATATCTCATTCCTAATCTAATACTAGGAGGTGTCTAATAAGTCACCATATCTGAGACATTACAGCTGGGTAAGAATATCTAATGTTGAAGAAAATATTAAAATTTATACACCAAATCAGATCATTCATGCTAAAGGGCAAGTCTATTCCTTGCATCGGTGAACTTCTATGCACCAGAGGATGACACAATGATGGAATCTCAAGTCAATTAGACATTATCATGCAGGAATCTTAAAACACATGACATTGCGTGATTGACTTAAGAGATCGTTATTGTGGCATCTCGTGTAAGTTTATCTTCTTGAAAGAACATGTTAAATGTCACACGGATCATATTTATCTTTGTTCTGGTGCATTATGAACGACACAATCCTCCCACGATCCACTGATGTTTAACCCTGCGTGATTCCAATAACAAATCTTGGTGAGAAACAGAGAAAGAATGGCAAAAGGAAAAAAATATAAAAGAAAAATAAAGAAAAAATTGATATACAGACACAAAATGTTTGTCATGCCAGTTAGTAGAGAATCATATGTCATTTCAAGGACCCTACTCTGGAAATTGGAGTCTCCCAAATTATGATTGGACCAAACCAAGGATCAAACAAGTTGGATTATCAATTTCTGGGCTAAACAGTCCAACACTCAAGAAAGTGTTGGCTTGTAAACTGTCCCCCTTGTAATTTGAAGGGTATGAGGACAAAGAGAGTACTATTTTTGAGTAAATTATTGTCCAACTAAACAACAAATGCACAAACCCCAGCATACAGCTAAAAGTTCCAATCTTTCATAGGACTCATGTCCCAAGAAAAAAGCCAATTCCTTAAGGGTAAAGTCAATACTTGATGAACAATACTTACATGATTATAGTTCACACACCATTTGATAGGTATTTTTACCACCTGCAAAAGTAGGGATAAAAACAATTAAAAAATACTTGCAAGAGTATAAGAGTACAAGGTTGTCGTAGTATAACAGCTCAAGCAAGGTCGTTCTCCAAAAGAATTGAATAAATAATCTATGTTAAAATCAAATCTTAATTAATTATTTGAAAACAAAATTGGGAAGAGATTGATTTTATTACCTAAAATATTAAAAACGAATTTAATTAAAAACAATTAAATAATTTGGAAAGTAAAGAAAATAGCTTTGAAAATAAATTTGAGCACTAGGGTCTCTCCGTCCCCTTAACAATCCAATGTAGATTTACCAATTACTTATGAATTACCCATGCAACTTTGAAGGTTAGGTTTTTCTAATGCATATTCTACTCGTGGTATTCAAGCTAGAACGTATATCAAACATGCAATCCGTCTGTGGTATTCAGATCAAATGTGAACATGCAAGACTCATTAAGTTTTGTGAAAACCCTTTGAAAAACCATGCAACCCCTAAGACGTGGTATTCATCCCAGGTGAAATTACAATTATCAATCACAAGAAGCAACACTCAATTCCCCAGTGGTATTCCGATCGAATTGCATCCGATTACTTATCTAAACATCCTAATGGTAGCTAAGCATTAAGATATAGAGACAGTTTAAAGCACAATGATTAATAATTCAAAGTATGCATGTATAATATCATAAGCAATTAAATAAAAACTACATATTCATGCTAAGGCTCAAGGCATCGCCCTAGCAAACGGAAATTAGTTACGAACAACCATAAAATAAAATATTATTAAAACTATGGATAGAAAACACCTTGAAAATAAAATTGAAAAACCCTCAATAGTGCGTGTGTTTCCTCCTATGTTGCTTCCTACCCTAATGGCTAACAAGCCTTATTTATACTACTACAAAATAAAACCCTAAAAGGTATTGGAATAAAACTAGGAAACATAATAAAATAATAAAACAGAAAATAAAAGGTTTCTTATTTGAACTGGAATTCGGACTTCTCAGAAAATCACACTTTTGACCAACCAAATCAACTCCGATTTGGTCCCAAAAAGTCTCTTTTGAAAGCGGAAGACGTCCCCTACAAATCCTCAGAAGGAATCTTCCTTAAAATATGCCATCTTGACCTCCAAAATATCCAAAACGTCCAGAAACGTTAATCTGGGAAAGCTGCACGCTGGGTCTTCTTTTCATCGCCATGGTCAAACGGCGTGTTAGAAAAATCTGGAATTTTGATACAATCACCTTGAAAGACTCACGAACATCTTCCAATTAGAATCACTCCAAAATTCATCCGTTTGATCACTTTTTGCTCCAGAGGAAATCGAATGTTCTACATTGAAAATATATAACAAAGTATCAAAATTCTACCAAAATCACCAATAAATTATAGTATAATATTGACTCATCACCATTCAAAAATTGCCAAAAAATAGAGAGGCTAAAATGCTCTCGAACATTAAATACTCATCGACTTAAAATGATTAGATGCAATCCATCGGTTGTCCTAAGCGACGAAGTATTCAATACTCCGGCATGTTGTAGCCTCATCCCAAAACTTGATTAATATTGTAACTTTTTTCTTTTTATTTTATAAAAAATAAAGGAAAACAAAAGTTTCTGTAAATTAGGAACTGCCCTACTTCATAGAGTTGTAGACTTGCAAGAGACAGTAAGCTACTTTAGAAGTTAGGCCAGAAATGGAAAAGAAAAGGCTTCTTTCTGGTCTTGAAACACCCACGACTTCACATAACAGAATGGCCCCATCAGAACTAATATTATAAGGCGTTAACAAAATGAACTGGCTTTTAGGCATTTAGCATGGGTCCTCAAGGACTAGGATTCTCTCCCCTCATCTTTTTATCCCCTTCCATCTCCTCCTCTTACATTCTCTATTTTGTCTCTCTTTCTATAAAAAAAATTAATATAAGATGTTGACGTGACTTAACCATGACCGTTCAAATGAGAGGGAAGGGAAGGGGAAGGAAAAAAAGAGGGGAGAGAATCCTACTCCGTCTCTCAAGCACCAATCGTGTATTTTTCTCTGATGTAGCGTGTCAAGACAGGGTCTCAAAAGTGTTGGGACTCCTGGGTTTGCTTTGCTTGAGAACAGAACAAATGTGTATGGTAGAATACAACTGTCATACACAACATTTGTTTTTTTTTTTTTTTTTTGTTGCAAAATCATAATGTTTATTCAGACGAAGCTCGCACATTACTTTGCCTAGCTGCCTTGGCTCCTTACACTAGCTCGGCCTCTAAGAGATATTTTGTCGAATATCTTGCCCCCATGAGAACCATTCTCAATAAAAAGTGTCAGAATTTCAAAGAAACATGAGGCAATTGCGCACATTGTCCTTAATGGTATTCATGATGAACCACTATTGCTCAAGTCAATTCTTTTCATAATTCATAATGTGCAGTTCAGATTCACAGTTCGACAATGTAGTTTAGTAAAAGAACATTGCAACATTCTATCTTAAAATGGTCCAGTAACATGCATGGAGCGGGTTAAATTTGAGAGAATAGTCACATATCCAGTTCTAAAGCAAAATCTTGAGTGTAACCGGTGATTTATCATTCTCTTTTATATCTTGTATCATGTCGCGTCATTGTAGAATCCCCTACTTTCTAGGCAAGTTCTCTTATACATGAGGCTCATTGGGATGTGTTAAAATTTGGCTAGCTGTTTTGGGTGTGTGTAACAATAAAGGAATTTGAGGCTTTGAGGCTTTGAGCCTTTCAGGTTGCTTCAGGTAAAAGAGTAGGCCGTCATGCGAGCGCATTGAGGGAAGCAATTGAGCAATACAAAACCGTTGTTTGGTAAACAGATTGAAGAGGAAGAAAAATAGTAAAGTAATGGCTAAACAGTAATATTAGGACATACTGATCGGGATTTGCTAGATTTGGTTTACTAATTTAGGTCTTCATGTTTAAGATAAAACAAAGTAGGTGTCTTAAGGGGGGACAGACCGCCCTTGAAATGGGCAGGGTAAGTGGAGTAAACTAGGGGTGGAAGCTGGAAGGGAAGAGTGAGATCGCTCTTCACTTTACCCCCGTAAATATATTATCATTTGTTTGACCAAACGAAAGCTCCACCCTCCAGTTGTTCTTCAAATTAATGGCCAAGTCAAAGAGAAATAGAGGAATGTGGGCTTGTTGTATCATATGATTCACAACATGATTAACATGCAAAACGTCACAAGCACTTAGTCTAATGGTAACTGGAGGCTTATGGTTCGGTTCACATGAATAGCGAACTAAACTTATAAATATAGATAATTGTTGTTTGGATTCATTCGAATTCCAAACCGACTTCTTCTGAATTCTTTGTCTTAATTTGTTATCATTTATTGATATATTTGATTTAGAGTGAAGAACCATAATTTAGAGTCTCGATTTTAAAGTTGTAGTTTTTAAATGATTAACGTTAGAATTTTAAAATTTAAGTCACATAATATGCAAAGCACTCTCTCTCACTTTCCACATTGAGATGGTGGGAGTTTCGACTGAAGTATGCTGCCTACCGATTGACGTCCAACATATCCTCCTTCTCACCATCATGTCCTTCTCATCATCATGTTCTCCCTTCTCATTACCATGTTATTCCTTCATATAATTCTATTTTTCTTCTATCCCAACTAGTTTGTTGGATCAACGCTTGTTCCATTTTAGACCAATGATGAAATATAGCGTTTTGGGTAGGATAGTGGCTGGGCTCAATATGGACGACGATGACACAGTGACACTATGACACTAGAGGATGTGGTTTGTAGATCCATGCATATCTAGAGGGTTATGAGGTTTATGTTTTCTAGGTTTTAGTATGTTTTCTACTTAAGAAATTGCATATAACTAAGTTTAGTTTGCTGTGTATTATGTAGTTTCTCTATAAGAGTTTTAGTTTGCAATTAGAATGGAACTGCGACTTCATGTCGTTATGCAGTTGATTTATATTGGCGTCTCGAGTAGGTGTGGTTTTGGTGATTGGATTTCAAAATTTTCAATTCGTTGATTTGCATGTAATTTTTTCTAGATCATTTCAACTTTGTGATAAGATTTTACTCATATTCAATGTCGTATTTACTCTCAGTATTCAATGTCATACTTACATATTGTATGATTTAATCACACGTAACTAAACTCAACCTACAAATTGTATAAGAGGAAACTTTTCTTTAGTTGAATTTTGTTTGACATTACAACTAAAGAGTACATCGATCACTGAACTCTTCCTTTCAAAGCAAGAGATTGTGGCATATCCATCCTATCACCACATGTGATTCCAAAAGCTAACACAATTCACCTTTCTAAGTTTTTAATATAAACCCTACAGCCTATTACCTTTTGCACCAGAAGGGTTTATGTGTTCTTTGAGGTAGGCCATAATTTGTTTAAGTGTTGCTTAAGCACTAATAAAAACATGTTTATGAGCTGTTTACTGTAGCGAGTACACGCCATTGACCATACCTAACAAAAAAAAAAAAAAAACCCTTATCGATTAGCAATTGGGGGACTAAATTAATGGGCAAGAACATGTAGCGTAATCCTTGTTTAACTAATTAATCAAATATTTATGTGGAATTACTACAAAAACCAAGCTTGGCATATGCCTAAAGGCAAGAGAGCCAGCCTCAAGTCCATCCTACATTACAACATTATTTTTCAATTTTTGCGTCAATGAGTGGTTTGACAGAGAATTTTACATTGAATATGTGAAGCACAAGACATTGACCCAAAAGCACCAGATCCAAGACCAAGTAGGGCTCCGAGATGAAGATTACATCATATTTTATGCACATTATATATGGTTTGAGTTTCGTTTTCTTAGTTAATTGGAGATTAAAATTTTATGATCACTTATCATTGAAATTGATATCAAAATTTAAGATTAAAATATCAAAATCACATTTATTTATGCTTAAAATTTGATATCAAATCCAAAGGTTGATGTTCATGCATTTCTTCATCTGTCAGGTAACTAAGAGAATATTTTTTAAATAATAATAATTTATATAATATGTTGCATTTTTATTTATTTATTTATTTTTGCTAGAACATGAGTAGTTACAAAACCAATCCATGAAAATGGGCAACATGAGATAAGGGCGGCCCATCACACATATTAACGAGAGGGACGGTGATGGTCAATTTGATTTCATCGTGAGAGCACTTCCACCAGAGTGCTATTTGCCCAGCACCCAGTGAAGAATCTGCCCAGCACCCTGTTTTTTGTCTCCAGCCCGTCCACTTGCCTGGCACCCAGCCCAAGCTAGGCAAGAGCCCAGCCCAATTTTGACAGACCCTGTGACCGGGCAAATGAAGGGCACGTGCGGAACAATCGCGAAGGGGGAGAGTAGCCTGGTCATGCGGAGGAGGACGAGATCCGGCGACCACCGCCACGCCACGGCGATCACCTCCACGCCACCGATACACCCGTACGCCTCTTCGCCACGGCGACCACCTCCACGGCGAGATCCGGCGACCATCCGATACACCCGTACGCCTCTCGATCCCTGGAACCCCATCCGTCGTGGTGTACAGAGAGAAGAAAAAAGGGGGAAGAAGATGGGTTCGACGGGGGGAAGAAGATGGGTTCGACGGGGAAGAAGAAGACGGGAGTCAGAGATAGAGAAGAAGTCAGAAATTAAAAATTAAGTTATTATTTTATAATAAAAAATAATAATATTTTAATAAAATTGACTAGGCTATTTAGTTTTAGGGGTGGAGATGCGTTGGTCTATTACTGTTTATTGGAGTCTATTACTGTTCATTTGAGTGGATAAATGCGCTGGGTGCTGGCACCCAGTCTTAGGGGTGGAATTGCTCTGAGGGTTGACATCCAACGTTGTGGAATCTATAACACTTATCATCAATGAAAATAAAATTAATATTTTTGCACCATCATAATTAAAGATAGAATTATAAAAGGTGGTAAATGGAATTATAAATTGGGATACAATCATTAATTAGGATTTAGGGCTTATATAATTTGTGGATGATGCCAAAATGGCTGGTTTGGTCAACGTTGATTTTAATTTAGGGGCTTTCCATATGAGAGATTATCCTAGGGCACATGCACATTTGTTCAAAGCCCACATGAGAAAATGTATGTATATATATATATATATCAAGAGAGAAAAAATCGAACACATGATCTTGAGTGTATGGATAACTGCTATTAATCTACATGAATTTTTTTCAAGTGAGAGTGGACGTGATGTGGGTATGGAGTAAATAACGATGGATTTGAGAGATTGGCACTTTATAAATCCTTTTTCCCACCATGTTGCGTGATTTACATTGCATGGGATAAAATGCAGTCTGCAAACAAAGAGCAACCAAAGCGTTTCCATGCAGCTTTCCTGGTTGAAAACACTCAAGAAATGGTATATACTTAATTATCTTCATGTTTGAAGAGATACCCGCCAAGTTACTTTGAAAAAGAAAAGAACATTTATATATTTGATTGCAGCAGTTATTTTTCTTCATTAATTCATGCTTTTAATAGACAAGCTTTGTTTATTTGACGTACGTGTGTGTGTGACATAATTCAACAAAGCTCTGTCTGCTGGCTTTTAGTCATCATGGTCGTATAGGGGCTGATAATATCTCAGACTCTCAGGGCAGTTTTCCATGCAGCTGTAGTAACTTTCACTGATTCACCCGAATACTCAGCATCTAGTGGTTTGCTTTGGTTCCCACTGTTGTTACACTCAACCATGCATGATATCGCGTCGTGGAAGCAGGCAGTGGTACATGCCTCTTGGCCGTGGACGACTTGAATTGCAGGCCATGTTAGTAAGAGCAATTTCACAAGTACAGGAAGCAGACTCGACCTGATTGACCTAGCCGTTAATTATGTAAATTTTAGAAGTGGTATATATGTGTGCACCTTGCTGTGAGTAAGTAGGTTCTTTTCAATATAACGTGATTGTGATGCTTTGTCATTGGGGGATGTTTATATAACGAAAATGGCTTCACCAAATGGAGAAAGAAAAGGTCACGCAGATAATGATCGAGTATTGTAAGTAATCTTCCCATGAATTGGTCATCTCTACTAATAAGAAATATGGGGCAGAAATATAATTTTACACAACCAAATTTTGCTGTTTTTTTCTTTCCAAAGTCTCACCTACATGTGATCCTAACATATCTCTAATTATAAAAATAAAAAAAAAAAAAAAAAACTTCCCACTCCCTTCCTCTCTCCTTCTATTTCAAAAACAAAAATAAATTTTTTTTCTCACACACTTTGTGTGTGCCCATATTCTTGTATATTAATACAATAAAGTACAATATGTGATTTTTAATAATAAAAGAAGCTCCTACATATTGAAGTAGAACTAAAGTATAAGTTTTTATTGCTTTTTATGTTTTGTAAGGCCCGGATTGAAATATATTTTCTTTTTAGATTTACTTATTTAAACTAAAATAATGAAGGGTTACTCTTTCAGGTTGGCCATGGGGATTTCAGAAAAATAACGTTGGAGTCTATTTTGGGCACATAAATGCCCCTAATGCATGAAAACATTAATGCCTCAAATCCAGCAATACCACATTTTTCTTTTATTGGATGTAGGCATAATTGAGACCACTAGGCTCCACACTCGCATATATTTATATGTGTGTGAAGTTGATCAAATCCAGGCTAGCTTATGGTAATTTAGGTGGCTGTGGCTGCATTGATCGTGGTGGAGGTGGTGGTGGTAAAAGAGGTGATCGATGGCATTGCTCGTTGCACCTAGTGTTCGTACCGTTGCAGTCGTTAATACCGTGTCCCAAACAAGCAGTGACGCATGAGCACCAGTGTTCAAAGCAGAGCACGGCACATGCCTGGCCTGCTGCATCTTGACCTTGATCGCCATGGACTACTCGTGCCGCAGGCCATCATTGCCACAAGACCCAGTACTACAGTGCTTGACCTCATTGGCAGGTTGCAGACTCAACTGTGTACATTAATTAAAAAGTTGCTTATTAATTTCTAATTTTCTATGTAATGTGATGCATTTTGGTGTGTTTATATAAGAAAAAACCCGGGCAGATGAATGTTAACGTTAGAATTTAAGCATTTTGTGTGGGGATGGTTGCATGACATTCCGGACGAATGAATGAGGTCAGTTATTTTACTTACACAGGAGCCAAAAACAAGTTCAGCATCCCCAGGAGGGCTAAATACAACCTGAGCTATGTTAATTTTAGCATACATTCGCCCATGCAGTGGATCTGCCATTGCTACTACTTTTATAAAGATCTAATGATTCCGTTATTTCGCAAAAAAAGTGAGATTATAAAGGCACAAAAATATTTTTGCCTTTTTTTCTAGGGTTTAGGGTATAGGCATTTTAAAGGCACAAAAATATTTTTGCGCTTTTTTTCTTCAAGATTTTTAGAATTTTGTTCATTTCTACATGTGAAAAGACTGGGAAACCTTGCCAAGAACAACTGAGCCCATCTAGAGGTTTTGTCGAGCCATCTCTTATCTAGTGTTTTATTTTATATCATATTACTCGAAATATAATAAAATAAATTTGAGAAGGTCTTGATTAATGAAAATACATATTGCTATATTAGAATACTGTCTTGTCAAAACTCAAAAATTCATTTTATTAATATATAGTTCCTTACAAAATATATATGTAAATATCGCATAGTTAAACATTTCCAGAGATAAACGAAAATAAACATCGAAGACTTTGCTTTGGACCATAGGCACAAATTTGGACAAAAAAAAAAGCCCATTAGAACAAATTTGACAAAGGGGCCCAAAACTAAATACAGAACTCAACCCTGAAAGGTTGAGATCAAACTTCCTGACGATCCAACGGTCAGAACCTTTCAGCCATTCATTTATATTCGATCTTAATTATAAACCCTAAATCTCCTCTTACCAGCCATCGTCGCAAGCTCTCTCGCTCCCTAGAGTTTCTCTTTCGCGGCCGCTGCTCTTCTCTACGATCTTCGTTTACAATCAAGATGGTAAGCCTAACACGCCTTATATTATTCTGATCTGTAATACTCTATCGTTTTCTTCTCTTTCGTTAGCATATGATTCAGCTATATATATATATATATATCTGTTTATATACTGTTGAAACATGATGGCAGTGGAAATCTGTTAGGATATCGAATCGAAACGGCATTTATTTTCATTTGGGTTGGTCCAAAAATTAGGGTCAGAGTTTGAACACTGTCCATAAATTCAGTTTGTATTTTCGGAAAATGGTTGGATATGATAATGTTTTGATAAAATGATGCGGTAGAATGTAGAGGTGATAGAAATAAGTTAGGGTTTCAGACATTGATTGTGTAGTAATGGATGTTTGGTTGCTCGTTGTAACAGGTGCTTCAGAACGATATTGATTTGCTTCACCCACCAGCTGAGCTCGAGAAGAAGAAGCACAAGCTCAAGAGGCTCGTGCAGACCCCCAACTCTTTCTTCATGGTATGAATATTAATCGATTGTTGCGTATGCTTTTGTGTTTTTTGTATTTGTGTTGTTTGGTTATGAAATGTTCAAGTGGGATGTTGTTTAGTTATGAAATGTTTAAGTGGGATAATAGTATACTAATTTTGATTGTTTTAAACTTGAATAGGATGTCAAGTGCCAGGGGTGCTTCAACATGTAAGTGTTATCTGTTTGTGCAGTTTTTTGTTAGTATTTTTAAAATTGTGCGCTAAATTGCGAAGAAAAAGAATTTTGTTGTTGTTTAGAAGTGAATTTAATGGAATTTGTTTGTGCAGAACCACCGTGTTCAGTCACTCGCAAACAGTTGTGGTGTGTGGGAACTGCCAGACTGTGCTGTGCCAGCCTACCGGTGGTCGTGCCAGGCTTACTGAGGGATGCTCTTTCAGGAGGAAGGGGGACTGATGCTCCTGCCAAGACCACTTTTGACTCATGTTAGTTTATGTGAAACGGAGCCTTTTGAAGGTTCATTTCGTGGAAGAAAAGAAATGGGTGCTGTTGTTATTGTCAAGTTATCTAGGTTTGGGTTCCGATATTTAATTTTGTTAGGATCGTTCTGGACTTAGTATGGCAGTGCCGCGTTTGGAATCTGTTTTAATTGAATTTGCTATTTGACATTATGAGATATCAATTACATCTTGAGATTATATATTGTTCTTGAAGTGTTTTCCTGCTCTTTTTATTTGATATCTCTATAAATTGCTTGTTTTCTGTTGCAGTTTATATGGCTCTGTCTTGGGTGAATATCGTGCGACTTCTATAATGTGTTCTTTTACCTCATTTATTTATACCTTGGAGGATTTGACGATCATCTCCTATCATACAGGTAGTTATATTATGCTTTCTAGGACACTGTTTTAGGTTGATTGATGGTGTTCAGTGCGCATATCTTTCAGCGAAACAGTTTTAGGGGTATCATTATTGTTTAATTACTCTGTTTTTGGGCTATATTTATGTAGCTCTCAAGTCTCGGGTTGCCATTGATTTGCGGGATAATTTGAGTTCTTTTAGTAGTTTCTTTTGGTTCAAAGGACTCAGAGGCACGAGTTCAGACTCTTACCGATGAGTGGGTGAGTTAAAACTCTTATCATGGCGGTAATCATGTGTGCGATTATCGAATCTCGTACTGGAGTTTGAAGTCTCGACAGCCTAAGGTTTGCATGGAGTATAGGTGGCCAGAGAAATGGGAGTTTCTGGCTTTGTATTTTGTATGTGATTGCGGTTGGTTATTGGGTCATATGTGCTCTGTTGGAGGAGCATGATCGAGTGTTATCCTGTTAAGCTTATTAACAATTAGGCTCGTAGAATCGTGGTTTTTGGGTCGTTGCATATGAGAGCCTTGTCGATTCAGAGCAAAAAGGCCGGATATGCTTTATCGTGCTTCTGTTTCCAATTGATGCGTCTCTTCGTTGTGGGGCTCATATCAGTTAACGATCATCTGTCGGTCAGTTGCGCGGGTCTCGTGACACTTTATTTAGTAAAACACGGTTACACCGAAAAGATTTTTGGATGTGTGGATGAACGATTGCCACGTTTCTCCCTCACCAATGATCTTATCTCTAACATTAGGTTTTTTTTTTATTTTTATTTTTATGTTTATGAGGTTTAGAATCAAAGACGGTATTAGATGATGAGACTGTTGACCCCAAGTAAACGGCTTTTGGAGCTTTTGCTTTGTAATGTTGAGACACTTTTCTCCCAATAATTCATCCGACGAATTACACCCAATAATTCATCCGACGAATTACTTTATTTACTTCTAATGGTTCCACTTAGTTTCTATCTTACAATCGTTACCCAATAAACAAATCTCTAGTCTTTCGGAGTATCTACAAATCTTAAATATGTCTTATTCTATTAAGTGGGTACTTTGTAGTATCTTGTTGATAAATATGTCGATGGATAATGCTTGTACGTAACCAGTGATTTCAAATCTTAAATTCAAAGCGTGCTCGAACAATTTTACATGATTCGTTTGGGAGTATCGGAGTACAAATAATTTCCAATTTTTCTCGTGTAAATCTGAATTAGGAGATGATACCGGTGCACGACAGTGATGTATAATTTGGTCGGCCAATTATTGGTGGGTCTCTACCCCAACACTAATATTAAATCTTCATATATCTTTGAAAGACTGAGTTTCCCCCAAACTTCTTTTTAAGTTTAACAATTTTATTTTTGAAAACAGCAAGGCTTGTCATCGATGCTGCCGACATTTCGTAGGAAAACAAACACAAGTATGAAAAATAATTTGTTCAACTGGAATTCTAGGCCCTGCAAATGCGAAACTGTTTTCCGATCGAGTTATACTTCCGTGAATCAGATTAAAGTAGTTTAAAATATCGTCTTTTCACAAAAGTTGGGGACCCCAGGGTCACGCTATGAGTTTGACGTTTACATATTTAAGTGATGAGCGTTGATTTGGTCTTCCCGCGGAAACATCTATATATATGGGGCTCTCTCTCATTCTCTCTCATTCTCTCCCTCTTTCAGAAAACAGTGTGTAAGCAGCAGTTTCTGTGAAGGCGCAGCATACAGAGCAACCTAATTTCATCGTTCAAACAACATTCAATTTGTTACTAGATTCAGTGTCACCGTTGCCCTTATTGACTCTCCATTTTTTCTTCCACTCTCTCTCTCTCTCCTCTTATCGAGTTAATTTTAAAGAGCTATGAGTGACATTCTGCTATCTCATTTTTCATCCGAAACACTAGTTTTTCGGTGTTCTTGGTGTGCTCTGCGTATGTAGATTATACTCACTCAGAAGTTCCAGCAAACCGTGATGAACAAATCCCCCAAATTTGGACATTTTTAGGGTTGTTTTTCTTGGTCGGCAGGTTACCATCATGTCTTGTTTGACGGCAAGAACAGGGCGGCAGAGACAGCGCTACGACGGTCATTTGAGGCTTGTTTCAGGGTAAACACTTCTAACACCTCTTTTGTTTTTGGTCATAGATTGTTTCCTTCCTTCTCTTTCGATACAAGGAAGCAAGTGTTTTACTGTTTCCTAAGAGTATGAATCCCACGTCGGAGATTTAAAGCCTTGCCAACTCCGTTGATATGATAAATTATTGATGCTGTAGCATAATGTGTCAATTATGTCTCAAATGATTTTTTTTATCTTTTTGTGTGGAAAAAATGAAAATTGTACCGTAAATGGAATTCAGGTGATAAAAAGCTTATCTCTGGGTCCCAATGTTTTGTCACGACAAGTTACCAAAGGCTCCAAAATTGCTTGTGATAGCTCATGCCTTTATATTCCACTCAGTTATGTTCACACTTCACATGCTATATGCAGTCTTGGAAATTCCCCTTTTAGTCATTCCACAGTTGCAAGTGTTGTCTAATGTGAGTTAGTAAGCTTATCGTACTACACATATACAATTATTTTCAATGTCTTACCTAACGGCTAAGAAACACGTAAGGATTTAAGAACTTTATCGTATGTGTATGTATGCTTATGTCTCTTAGCTATCTTTGCATCTCAATTGTTTGTTTGTATCTGGTAGTGAGTTGAACTTTCGCAAAATATTTCTTACTACTGCTTTGTACGGTTCTCTTGTTTTGTTATCTGTGATTGACAATGTTATGCTTGCAATATGGCATAACTTGGAGTGGTAACTGTTTATCTCCTCTTAAGAGGAGGATTATCTGTTATCTCTCCTCGAGACTCTCATAATTACATATTAAGAACAATAATTATGCTTATGAATACCATCGTCAACTATTAGTTTAGTCTTCATGAATAATGCAGAATGCTATAAAAACTATAAGTGTTTAGCTTGCAGCATAACTGATCTAGTAGAAACGATAACATGGGTAATCTAAAGAGTCGTCATGAATAATGCAGGAAAATGTTGTAAAACTTTACGTAAATACCTTCCTCTTGTTGATTAGCCAGGAATAAGTACTTAGGTAGGCAGAGTCTGCGAGTGATTGGACTCGTAATTTCAGAATCCAACCGTTTTGTTTGTGAAAATGTAATTAAATCGTGGAAGCTTCATATGGTATGGTTCAGTAGGTACATCGCGTCATCATAATTAACTAGTTCATTCATTGTGTTGGTCCTATTGCTTATTTTCACTGGATATCCTATCCGTACGTTGTTGATGTTGTTCTTCCTTCAGAACTACCCCTTCTCACTCTCTAAGTTTTTATGGGTGCTTTTCCTCATTCTGTATTTCTCGCATATTAGTTGAATCTGCTTGAATGGATACCTCCCTCTTACCAATTAGCCTGCACTTAAGCTACTTAGCTACAAGAGTGCGGGAGCAATTGGACTCTTAATATCAAGATCAAACCTTATTGTTTGTAATATGTAGGCAACTCATGGAAGGTTCATAATATGGCAGTTATGGTTCATATGTATAACATGTCATCATAACGTGTTATTCTTTGCATTGGTCCTAATCCTTTCTTTAGGGTATTCTATCTGTTTTCTGTATGTCGATGATGTTCTTACCTGAGCACCACGAGGGTTTATCAAGGACTTCTATAACATTTCCCTTCTATATTTCCTTTTCAACCAGCTACACTGTCACACGTTAATTTGGAAGTTTTTGAGGGAGTTATGGTTTTTACTTTCTATCTGGTGTGAAAAATAGGTGTATTCCTTATAAGTTTGAAAAGATTGCTGGCGGTTGCAATGGCAATTTAGAGCAAAAATTGCTTGTTCTCATGATTTCTTCACCAAATCGGGATGATGTTCTTACCTGAGCACCACGAGGGTTTATCAAGGACTTCTATAACATTTCCCTTCTATATTTCCTTTTCAACCAGCTACACTGTCACACGTTAATTTGGAAGTTTTTGAGGGAGTTATGGTTTTAACTTTCTATCTGGTGTGAAAAATAGGTGTATTCCTTATAAGTTTGAAAAGATTGCTGGCGGTTGCAATGGCAATTTAGAGCAAAAATTGCTTGTTCTCATGATTTCTTCACCAAATCGGGATGATCTTGTGTTTCCAAAGGTATTCATCTCTTTTTTTTTTATTTGTTCTAAAAGCTCTAATTTGGTCGAATATTAAGCATAAAAAAACCTTTCGATCAGGGCGGATGGGAGGATGACGAAACGATGAGGGAAGCTGCCTGTCGCGAGGCCTTGGAGGAAGCAGGAGTGAAGGGAGTTCTTGATGTAGGTTTCTCTTCCCTGCTTGGTAACAGGCACGGACACCCTGGGACTTTAAATTTCAAATGCAATAAAATTTGTACCTGGACATCTAAATTTACACATATTCTCTCATGTACCCTATTGTTGTAATGGATTCTCACTTCATGTGTCTATAGTATCGGAAGTCTGTTTTCGTGGTTTTACGCGATCTTCGTTGGTACATTTTTAATGTGATTACAATGTCTCATGCATAACACTGAGACTGATCATGATTCTCTACACAAAATATGATCAACTTAATATAATACAGACTCTGAGACTCAAGTAAATAAATAAATTTCATATTTGCCTCCAGGATAATCCACTGGGAGTTTGGGAGTTTAGAAGCAAGAGCAAACAGAACAGCTGCAGTCTGCAAGGAGGTTGTAAAGGTTTCATGTTTGCAATGGAGGTGACTGAGGAGCTCGATTCCTGGCCCGAGCAGGCTAACTATGGAAGGAAATGGGTGAGTTCTATACACACATGCATTTTTTTGGTCCACCAGATAAAATACAAGGAACTAGTTGAAAGAAGCACTAAACTTTGTAACCATTTTAGCTTACTCTTTGGCGTGATTATAAGCGAGGACTTCATATAATTTGTTGGTTGTAACCATTTTCAGCTCACCATAGAAGAAGCATTCAGATTCTGTCGTTATGACTGGATGCGAGAAGCGCTAGGAAAACTTTTGACAACCCTATCAGAGAGCAGGGAGAGTAACACAAGAAATGAACTGGAAGAACTTCCTTTGAGGCCAATCTCCGAAATTGGATCAGAACATCCAATGTCATCATCACCGGTGTGCTTTGCGAATCATTCCAGTATCCAACAGCTTGCAGCTTAAAAGTTTTGTTGTATTTTTTATAGTAATTATGTTTATTTTTAAGTAAGTTTGTTCAGATCTCCTCATTTGTACAAACCTGTAATCAAATCAAGGGTTGAGAACCCTTAAATTATATACTTGTACAAATATTTATAATTTGTTTTAGAAATGCTGCTAAATGCTGGCACAATGCTGAAAACGAGCAAAACAGATAAAAGCCAAAAAAAAATCTCAAACTCCGGGAATGATCTTCAAACACGACAAGAAAATTTCAAACCTCCACACGCCCCTCGAGAATTCAAATCCTTGCAAAAATGCTTGAGCAGAATACGATAACATTCACCCTTCGCAGAAAAATCTTTGTTTAATTGATCTTTTTGGTTAATTAGTTTTAGTTTAATTCGAAAGGCCGTAGGGGTTGATCAACTTTGTACTTCTCCCCTTCCGTATCTCAATATTCTTAGACGACTATGTGAACTCGTGCATTGACGAAGATCTTTTGCTTCACAATTAGCCTAGAGAGCAAGCTGAAACAAGAAGTTTTTCAGTGTGATTATTACATTTTTATAATACTGTTGCTAATATGTGTTATAATATAAAAAAAAAACATTATTAATATTTAAGGACCTATACGCAAGTGTTTAAACATAAGCCAACTAGTAACATTATGCGACAATATAATAATCACACCTCTTTCCAAACAAATAGAATAATATATATGATTATGATAAAATTGGAAAAAATCATATGACCTTACGTGACCGTCATATCTTCACGTTGTGTTACTAATCTACTCATTAAAATACAAATAAATGGCAATGTTAATATATACGAGCTACTTAATAACAGATGACAATGTAAAGCTAACACTTAAAAAATTTCACAAAATGAATTTTTTTTTTTGAACAAACGATATTATCTACACTAAGGGGGAGGTGGTGAGCTTAGCCTCATAATGGGCTAGCAAATTAGCAATAATGTGATTCAAATTTGCATTTGGTGAAAATTGAACCTAAGACCTCTTACTTACAGATGAAAAGAAACGAGTTAGAAAAATATGTACGAATATGACCCAATGGGAAAGGATCAAAGGACCTTGTTTGTGTGCCTAACTCAACTTTGTCCTAGTTGTCTATATTGTTGAACTGACACCCTTATCAAACCCTTAAACCATTCCATGTTACACGGGGAGGGTTCCTTAAATCTTTGACTCTATACCTTTCTTTCCAACACATCTTTCCATTCACACATCTGTTTTATTTGTACCTTGAAATTGGAGATTCATGGGATTCACAAAATCCACCTTGCCCTTTATTCGAGTTTCTTTGACTTTTGACACTTAATTTTCTTCCCCCATGAAGCCGCTATTCACCGACTAATTAGGCCTTGTTTGGCACACCGTATAAGGCACCGGATAATACTAATAATACGATGTACGGTGTTTGGTGCCGTTTGGATTAAATAGGCACAAGATTAAATAATCTGGACCCACCTTTTTTATACAGCGTTTACTTGCTTGCTTATACCGTCCAAATTCACGGTATAATTTAGTCGGCCTTGCTCTCGCTCTCGCTTCCTCTCCGCTCGCTCGCGCTCTCACTCTCCGCTCGAACTCAACCCCCTCTCTCTCGAACTCATTTCTCTCCCTCTTTCTCCATGCCCACCTCCGATCAGCATTAAGAAGATTTCGAACGAAATCCAGAGGTGGCAGATCAAACCCAACTTCTCCATTTTCAGCTTTGCCGTACCGAAGTGGCAGATTTTGGGGCCGAGCACGAGGTGGTCTTGCTCAGAGACGATGATGCTAGAGCTCTTAATGTGGTTGTGGACGAAGGTAGAGTCGAGGCCGGAGCAGTGGTGGATGTAATAGAGGCCGTGGGCGAGGTCGGTAGCGATCTGCATCCGGGAGAGCCACGACGACAAGACGGTGTAGCTCGGGTTCTTCAGGTTGCGGAGGCAGTCGCCCAGGTTGGCGCCGGCGACGAATTCGTAGACGAGGTAAACGTAGCTGCCGAAGAGGGAGGCGCCGAGGAGCTTGATGAGGCTGGAGTGGTGGGATTTGGAGATGAGGGAGAGGTGGCGGTGGAGGTCGGGCAGGGAGAGGGGGAGGCGAGACTTGCGCTGGAAGGATTTGGAGGATTTGAGGGAGGTGATGGATGAGGAGGTGGAAGATTTGGAGAAGTTGTAGCTGGAGTTGTCGATGGTGGTGCTGAAAATGGCGGAGTAGGGGTCGGGGAATGATG
The DNA here is from genome assembly GCA_036320875.1 of Cotoneaster glaucophyllus. Classification (NCBI taxonomy): domain Eukaryota; kingdom Viridiplantae; phylum Streptophyta; class Magnoliopsida; order Rosales; family Rosaceae; genus Cotoneaster; species Cotoneaster glaucophyllus. The sequence continues at coordinate 25,667,956 of CM070069.1, read as the reverse complement.
AGGAGGAGGATTTCTTGTTGCTGCCTTTGTGATGGGGTTTGGTTCAGGGCAGCAGACGAAGAAGAAGAATGGAGAGAGGGAGGGATTTGGGGGGTGCGGCGGAGAGATCTGGGGAACATGAGATGATTTCAATTTAATTTAATTTTAAGTTTGATTCTCCTATCTGGTATAATACCAAGCACAGTATAAATAATACGATCAATAGTCCGATACTGCACCAAACGTCCGACTAATTTAGTTAGTACTTTCCGGTGACTATTTATCCTATCCGATAGAAATAGTCAGTATAGTCCGACCTGCCAAACGAGGCCTTAGTTCTTAATACCACCCACCATTCATGATAAATATATCAAAACTTCTTGTTTTTTTCTTTCTGTTTTCTTACACCAATAAACTAATTAATATTAAAGCTTTTTTTTTAATTATTCTAACACACTAGTGACACTCTAAACTTAGTTGGGTAATTTATTTTCACTTGACGTTGAAAGTTATATATACTCTATAGATTTACAATCTACGCATGCATAATGTCTATAATGTCACATTTTATGTGTTGTTTTTAGAACAAATTAAATGATTTTTTTAATCAGATTGTGTGTTTGTGGGGTTCTTTTAGACGAAAATAACATTACAAAGAAAAGTTCCTAGGGCAAGAAGAGCTAGCAAAATTTCAAAACCAAGCCGGACGAGCCTTCGCAGGCAGTAAATGATACACCATTGGATTAGAAGATGACTACCCATCGAAGTTAAAGTATCTACAATAAAATTAGTCTCACATAAAAACATGGAGAACAAAATACACTGAAAACGACCATATTAATTGTGTGTTGTTTTTAGAATAAAACGTTTTTTTTTAACGAATTTGTATTTGTTTGAACACAACATGTAAATAAAATAGATATTCTTAACCATGTAAGTTATGAGTTGCATATTATCATGAATTCAACAGTATATTATGCATAACTCTAGTGGATAGGATGTTGGGCTTCTACCATGTTTCTCGGGTTTGAAACTACCTTTCAATCTTCTAAATTATTGTAATAGTTTTGAACCATTTTTCTTTCCTTAATGATAATAAATTATAAAATGTATAGAGAAAGCACATGGGTTGGCCATGCCACTCAAATGCTTAAGAAAACGATGGACTATATTTTATTGATTTAAGACTATTTAGCATATGATTGCAGATACCGACTAACCTATAAAATTTGTCATCACAAAACCATCGATTTTAAGGTGCTTCTGCAGAATCTCTCTTTCTATATGTTTTCTGAATTGTTTAATTAAAATGGAAGCTAGGAAGTAGGAACGATATGTAGTTTGTGTTGTGTCAGTCACTCATGACTCATGAGTCAAAGAAAGAGACCAATATCTCTGTCAGAAAATGCACCATAATAATATGGATTGCGATTCCCTCTTCTCATATTTCCATCACATTCCATCATCTCCTCTCATATTCTCTTATTTTGTCTTTCTCTTGCTATAAAAAAAATTAATATAAAATGTTGACGTGGCTTAACCATGACCGTTCAATTAGGAGGGGAGGGAAGATGAGGAAAAAAGAAGAGAGAGAATCGTACTCCTAATAATATTGCCAAATATCTAAGAAGAATACCCAAGATGATAAATCGGCATAAAGCCTTGTTTGGCCTACTAAAGTTCAGAAATCTGTGTCCAGGAATCACGAAGGGCCGATTTATCTCTATACTTGGTGCTATATATCTTTCCACTTTCTTGATGGTACGTAGTTAATTAGTTATAATCTTTATTTTTGCACTATAAATATTGAAAAATTTAAACTCTCAATTGAAAGGAAGATTGGATGACATGCTAGAGATCATACTAGCCTTATTTTAATTATGAAAAGGTTCACCATGTTAGATTTGTGTGGTCACTCGAAAGGGATCTGGGACCAAGTAGGGCAAATTAGGACATTGATATTTAGGTGGAACCCAAATAATAAACTGGAAAGACAAAGTTAATTACATTAGTTTTCAATATATAAAGTGAGAAAGTGAGATAATATCAAACGTGTTAAAACCCCACTTCAACCTTTATTTCAACTTACGTGGTTATTGCCTTAAGTTTACAATTAGTTCTCTCTCTTTTAAAGTGGATGCAAATGTTTGACCTATTTGTGACCTAGGCTTCCTCCAATTTTTACAGTCTATAAGCTCCACTTTTGCAATAGGGTAGCAATATGATTCTCATTAGAGTGAACATGCACACAAGAACATCAAAAGATTGTTTAATAGTCCTTATTAAGTGACGCAAGAACGCCTGTTACTACTAAGTTTGACATTAAAATTTGAAAACACGACGTGGTAAAATATTTAGAATATCACATTAAAAATCAATCAACACTAAATGAAGAGATCCACCAGTTTCAAATATATTGTTATGCATTTCCCACGAAAGACAATTTCTGTAACGATCAAGGTGACTTAATTCATTGTTGAAAAGGAAAATTGTTCGGTTTGAAAAATCTGGATTTGGTTGTGGATATCATTTTAGAGGATAGTTGTAAGATCTCACATCGTCTAGGGGTGTGGATCTTGTAAGCCTTATATGTATATTCTCATCTCTACCTAGCACGAGGCCTTTTGGGAGCTCACTGGCTAACCCGAAGTTAAGCGAGAATGGGCCAGAACATTCCCATGATGGGTGACCCATTGGTCAGTTCTGCTCGCGTGAGTTCCCAGAAACAAAACCGTGAGGGCGTGATTGGGGCCCAAAGCGGACAATATCGTGCTACGGCGGAGTCGAGCCCAGGATGTGGTGGGGGCCCGGGTCGGGATCTGACAATTTGGTATCAAAGCCAATCTTTGGCCGGAAGTGTGCCGACGAGGACGTCAGGCCCCTAAGGGGGGTGGATTGTAAGATCCCACATCCCCAAGGGTGTGGATCCTGTAAGCCTTATATGTATATTCTCATCTCTACCTAGCACGAGGCCTTTTGGGAGCTCACTGGCTTTGGGTTCCGTAGGAACTCCGAAGTTAAGCGAGAATGGGCTAGAGCATTCCTAGGATGGGTGACCCATTGGGAAGTTCTGTTTGCGTGAGTTCCTAGAAACAAAATCGTGAGGGCGTGGTCGGGGCCCAAATCGGACAATATCGTGTTACGGCGGAGTCGAGCCCGGGATATGGTAAGGGCTCGAGCCGGGATCTGACGATAGTCATACTCTGTAATTTTCGTGTGAATGCCGTACTTCTTTAAAAAGAAAATGTGAATAACTTAAATGAGAAAGGGATAATGCTATGGATACAAAATTTGAAACAAAATTTGCAAACCAAATAATATGTCACACATAGAAAATAAGCACGTTAATCAACATTTAAGTAATAATTCAATCATCAACATCTACATCATTTGGTTTACAAAGTTTAATTTAGAAATTTGATCTCCTTAACATTACTCTTAAGTAATAATCCACTCATCAACATCAACACTTAAGTAATGTGTTTTTGCATTCTACCATATGGTTTCACACAAATGGCCAGCCATGAGGCATGCGTCAACAATTATTGGAATATTAAGTTGATAATTACCAATCCACAATTAGCACAAGTTACAAGACGTTGTTAGAAAAAATATTTGGAAGGATAAGACAGAAGAATAAGATATGTGGATCTTAACTGCCACCATCATTAATCATTAATTTAGATTAAGCTGACTAATTTGTTCATTAACGTATTTACATCTTATGGTACTTTTTCTTTCCAGTTTTCGTTATCCATAATCCAATAAATTGGTCTTAAATTGGATTTCAGGTAAAATAAAGCACTAATTAACCTAAAATATCTAAAGTAACTAAAATTACAAGCACTGTGTACCGAAAGGCCAAGGAAAATGGGTCCCATTAGGTCAAGTTTTCTTCTATTACGTAGGTCTTTCCTAGTGATTGTTTTTCTTCAAAAAGCAACGCCCTTTGTGTCCCTCTCACATGCAAACCAACATTGCTTTCCTTCAATGGAGGTCAATCTGCGTGCAGCGTGTTCAATGTTCATCTTCAGGAGCAATGAAGGATGCTCCAAACTCAACAAAATATAAAAGAGGAAAAAGCCCTTTCCATGGAAATAAACGAATTATGAAACAAAATTTTTGGTTTGAAAAGTTGGGAAAGAAGGTATGGAACATATTATTATACTATATATAAGCTCCAATTGGATCCACGTGGCTGAGAAAATTATATTCCCCATGTTGTTGCATATACCTAAAAGTCTCCCTATGCTGTATAGAGTAACATGACCCTTTTTGCAATTGTAATTATATTTAATTATCTATGTATTTATAGGACAATATCATTTGTCTATTCGCGTGACAATTAATATAATTTAGATTGTAGATTTAGACTACACATCAGATAAAAGCTTACTTAATGGATGCAATTGATTTGGAACGATCTAGCATGTTAGAAAGAGACTACGAAATATTTTGTTTTCATATAGTTCGACAGTTTATGTCCATTTTAGATGAAAGTGAAACTAAAAGAAAATCTTGGGGATGATCTAAGTATATATGCTCGAAAAGATAAAGGTGGTATTAACATGCATGGTGATTTGCATAATTGCATTGGGATGATCAATGATGCGTACTGACAATTGAATGATCACGGGAATGATGATTAGAGATTTGAGTTGTATTGAGCAATCATATGTTGCAGGTGACTCCTTTTACAAAGCTTTTCGGTTTTGGATATATAAAACTTCTTCTCAGGCGTGCATGCTCATAATACAATTTGATTTGATTACTACAATAGTGTCCATCATTAGGAGAGATTTTAAAATAGGAGGTTTTGAACTTTAATCCTTGTAGAAGATTAAAATTTAATAAAAATTTGGTGTTAAATTGAATATTGATTTTACTTAATTCAAATTCATATTATATTTTGTTTTAATATTTAATAGATATCTTATTTAATGTCGTTACATTAAATTTTTAAATTTATTATTATACATATTTTAATTCATTAATTTTATTTAACTTCCTCTAATTAGTGTACCTAAACGTCCGTATCATAATATATTATACTACATTAGTGTACCGAAATGTCCGTACCTAAATATATTGTAATGAATTAGTGGCACATAAAAAAATATGCAAAAATATTATTTTCATAAAATTTAATTTATGAACACCATAAAGTTATAATAAAAAAGAGACATTGAATACATATGCTGACATTAAATAGAGTCTAGGGACTAAAATAAATTTTTGTATAAGACATTTTTCTAAACTTCATCTTATATAAGGATTAAAATCTAGTTTTCAAGATTTTTTAATGTATCCAGAACACTGGATGGTACCCCATATGTTATTATACAAGAAGAAATTTTTTTTTACAAGTGTTCCTCTACTTTATAATGACATATAGTATATGTGTCAATGTTCGTACACTAAAAAATCGATTAATAGCCCATCATACATTCAAAGTCAGACTCTCTCTATCTCCCCTTCCTTCGTAAGGCACATGCAATCAAACCTTAGGTTAGATATGATAATATGAACTTTGTGAGTACTACATTATAAAATTTAATTCAATTGAAAATATATTCCTAATTATTAAGAACATGAACTTGCAACAAAGTTACAGGAATCAGCACACAAGGATAATAATGGCCATAAGTTGCTAATCATGCATGCCAAGTAAACAAGATAGCAAATGTATTATTAGTACTTATTCAATCAATGGGAAATCTAATGCATATATTGCAAAGGTTCCGCGCGCGGTGATTTAATTAGGGTTTTGTTTAAATAAACTAGATTTTAACAAATAAATTATCAAGGGATTAAAGTTGCTGTCAGCAGCAGCAGGGATGAGAACCCTTTCCAGATTCTCTTTATGAGGATTTTAGTGATCTTCATATCTGTTTCTTGTACATCATACGGTCATCTTTCGTTATGTATAATTTGTATTTAATTATAAAAAAAAATTCAAAATAATATATAACAGCATAATGTATAATGAATATATAAGATGCGAGGATCTTAAAGAACAACCTTCTCCAGGGTGCCCTCTGCCTTGGATAATTCGCCCCTGGAAGAGCTTACATGATGTCACTCATACAAAAAAGGTGGACCCCAAATTTCAGATGATTAGCATGCGCGAGTGTGAGAGAATTGAGATTGGTCATCATTTGACAACTTAACTCTGTAAATATAACATTAAAATTTTAGTGCTTAAAGAAAATATTATCATGTAAAGATGTCATTTCACGGATTATAACATAAAAATTTGACACGATTAATAAGTCTCATTTTTAATGCATATTAGTGAAAAAAAAACAAAATATATGTTATAACTTTAGCGAAATGACTAAATCACGTGACGGTTTTCCAATTACACCAAAAAAATCACTATAACACAAGATTAATATATCATTAATATTAATTAACTAATAACACAATAATCTCCCTTATTTAAACACCCCAACATGCAACGGACGAAAACCCAAGAAGCCTACAATCATTCCCTTCTCTAAAAATTCTAGTAGTCATCACTGACTTCTCTATCCAACGCATTACCTCACAGACATTTGAAGAAACATTTTTTTCTTTTTCTTTGTATTGTTTTTCAATCAGATTAAATCCATGGACTTCTTCACCAACTCACCTTCTAAATCAAACAACTCGCCATCTTCTTCAACCAAAACCAAAAGAAAGCAACAACAGCAGCAAACCCAGCAACCACAACAAACCCAGCAGGAGACTAGGTTTCTTGGAGTGAGGAGAAGGCCGTGGGGCAGATATGCGGCCGAGATACGAGACCCTTCGACCAAAGAGAGGCATTGGCTCGGAACCTTTGACACGGCGGAGGAGGCCGCCTTGGCTTACGACCGATCCGCTCGCTCCATGCGCGGTTCCAAGGCTCGAACCAACTTTGTCTACTCGGACATGCCGCATGGCTCGTCTGTCACCTCCATTATCTCACCCGAGGAAGACATGTCAGCGTTCTTCACCACCCCACTTCCCCAAACCCACGCCCAATCCCAAACACACACTCAGCAGTCCTTCTTCACTCATCAGGACCCATTCGATGCCTACTCATTCTCTGGAAGTTCATCAGCAGAGGTTGAAAGCGGGTCTTACGTGCCCGCTTTTGGAGTTGTTGCTGATGAATCCGGATTCCAGTCTCAATCTCACACTCACGAGCTACCACCTTTGCCTGCTTGTGTCTCCTCCTCCACTTGTTATGGGCCCGAAGGCGGCATTATGAGCTCGGACGGAGTTTGGAATGAGTCAGGCCTTTACGAGTTTTCAGACCCCATGACGAACAATGGACTGGACTCATTGGTGAGTGGGTCCTATGCGGGCTTTGACTCGAACGAGTTTGTGCAGCACAGCCCATTGTTTGGGAGCATGCCACCTGTCTCCGAAGCGGGTATTGATGGGTTTGATTTGGGTTCATCCTCTGCCTATTTCTACTGACATGGTTTAGTACATCCATCTGATCTTCAAGTGTGGTTTTTTACCTGTTTTTTTTACGATCAACTTGTTTTGTGTTGTGATGGGCCAAAAGTAAGGGTGCCTTGATGAAATTGTAATGGTTATGCTCTTTATATTGCAAGAATGTGAGCTTCTTCGAGAGTGTAAATGTTCATATGGTTTGGTTTGGTTAGTCAGGTGAGTTATTTCAAACAATTTTGGAGTGAACTAGGAACCACTAAATTCCAATCATATTTCCAAAAATCTGGCCTAGCTAGTAACCTGTTACGATCCGTTTGAGAATGCTTTTGTAAGGGCTAGTTTAAAATTGTTGTGTTGTAAAAAAAACTTTGTTTTCAAAAGTAGGGGTAGAGCTGCTTCTGCTTTCTGCCGTTATAAACTCATGATTTTGACATAAAACATTTTTTTTTTCATTTACCAAACACAATTTTAACCTCAACTTTTTTTAAAAACTGCTTTTAAAATAATTTCAGTAATGCCAACCAACCCTAAAACCTACTTATGCTAATAAGCAATTTTTATTGGAGGCCTACTATTTGTTAATTCAAGAGCTTTTTGGCCAAACGAAATGTGTTTTTATAATCCAAAAATATCTTCAAGTTTTTTGTAACCCTACAAGAAAAGTGGACAATGCTTGCGCTGCCCTAGTCTTTTTGAAAACACTGTCATATAAACTCCTATCGTTTAAGCTACAAATCATTTACATGTTGGAAAATATTAGTATTTAGGTTTACTTTAATGTTTGGTTTTCTGGGCTTAGCCCGTTAGCATTAGGGTTTCAATTTCTTACCTTTTAGGGTTAGGGTTAGTTTATTATAAATAGCATGCTTGTTATTCAGTTGAGAATATGTCAGTCAAGATGTAGTCACTTGGTTATAGCCGTTTCGGGGCAAATCTCGTTTAATAAAATGTTCATAGTTATATATAGTTTGTTCGTCCGTTTATTTTCAACTTGGTATCAGAGCAGGTTTCATCCTTCGGGTTTAATCTGTTTGGTATCCGTCTAGTCTGTCACTTCTCCATCTTTTCTGCTTCACCGTTTTCCAGTTTAGGTCCGTAGGAACTTGTGTTTTTTATTTGGGTTTAGGTCACTGTTAGTCTACTAAAATTATGTAGAAGAAATCGCCGGAATCGTAATCTAAAGTCACCACGAATCTGATCTGATGTTGCACAACCCGCTTTCCTACGGTCCTACCTCACCAGCCACCACCCAGACCCATTTGAACCTGCTGCTGCACGCTGATCAGTCTCTGCTTGACTGAGATCATTGTTGCACACTTATTGTGTGAACCATCCACCACTGCTGCTGCTCGAACCTGCAACCCAGACCCCAGCCACGCTACTGCTGCCTGCAACCCCAATCCGACCCGCCGATCTGACTGATCCACCACAGCACTGCTACACCTCTGTCTCGCACCACCGCTACCCGCAATATAAAGAATCCAGATTTGAGAATCCACCACCATCCAACACAAGCCGCATCACCACACCTCCTGCACTGCATCCGCACCCTCTGATCTGACCCGCACCCTTTGCACGCCTACACAGACCCGATCACTCGCTGCTGCACCACTTCCGTAAGCCCAGATAACATGACCTGCTTCCCGTTGCCAGAAGCAGCGAAGCCACACCTTCGTCGAACCAACCTGCACTCGTGTGCCCAGATTCGATTGCAGCCCGTAATTGTACTTGTGATTGTTTTGCACGAATTGAGTATGAAAAAAACAAAAAAAAAAACAAAAAAAGAAAAAAGAAGGAAAAGGATGAAGTTGCTGTAGTTGGGCCATTGTTTGTCTGTTGGGCTATCTTATTGGATTGGACCGATAAAATGGGCTAAGAAGATAAAGTTGCCTATATTGGGTTGTTGGATTTTTGTCTGAAGTATGATGTTACCTGCTTAGCAATCACTCGAGTGCTTGAATTGTTGACTACTTGACTGATTATTGTCGAAATTTCCGTCTGCTTGTTTGTTGCCGTTGGTTTATAGGAATCTCGTCCGTTTAGCGACAAGGTCCATGCTCAAACGAAATCTGTTTGCCTGAATCTATCTGTCATCTGCCATCTGAATCTATATCCATCTGCCATCTGCCATTTGCTTGCCTGTCTGTCTGTCTATCTGTCTGTCCGCGTTGCGGAGCTTGCCTGTCTGCCAGTTTGCCTAACAGAGCCAGTCCGCATCTACTTGTTTGCAAACCCATATCGTTTACCGCCATGAGTTTGACGGGGGGTGTTGGAAAATATTAGTATTTAGGTTTACTTTAATGTTTGGTTTTCTGGGCTTAGCCGCATTAGGGTTTCAATTTCTTACCTTTTAGGGTTAGGGTTAGTTTATTATAAATAGCATGCTTGTTATTCAGTTGAGAATATATCAGTCAAGATGTAGTCACTTGATTATAGCCGTTTCGGGGCAAATCTCGTTTAATAAAATGTTCATAGTTATATATAGTTTGTTCGTCCGTTTATTTTCAACTTTACATTGGCAGAACATATTAAACAAATGACACGTAATTCACATCCTCAACGTTGGACCTCACAACTTGAAGATCCGACTTCTTCTACAATAAGCCTATTACAAGGTCCCACATTGATTTTCCTATCCATGACAATGGACATGAAGATCACATGCAGAACTCGTAACTATTCAAAAGACAATAACAATGGACACACATATCATCACATGCATGCATGCCTTCCGTTAAGTTAATTCTCTTCCCAGCTATAGGAATTCAGAGCTTGTGATTCATATGGTAAACCAACTATAGCAATTAACGTATGATCGGTAGGGGTTGCTATCTTGGCACAGTGCCATCTACAGCCGTTTGGATAGGAGTCGAACCGTCTAGATAGGAGTCGGAGTGGACCATTCTCTGCCATTGCCATTTAGTGGTCAAGCAAAAGCCACGACCTCCCTAATCCCTCCCTATATAAGTGTACGTGTTTGTCACCCAAAGGATATATATAGTGCAGGTAAACATCATCATTTCGTCCAAATTATAAATTGAGCGAAGAATCTTGTTAACTTGAGTCTACCAAAATTCAGGGCAATCGTAAGTCTACCAAAATGACTTTCAGGGCAATCGTAAGTCTACCAAAGTTCTTCTTTTCGATCATTTGTTTTGTTTTATGACGATCCCTTTGATTTGATTCGACTGCCTTAATAACGTGATACATTAATTATGATGATGTCTTTGGTGAAATGATTAATTGATGTGGGTTTGTGTAGAACGAGTTGAGATTAATGCTGGCTCCGGCGGGAGGGAACCGAGCTCTTGCAACCTCCGCCGCTCCCAAGATGAAACATTTTGCAGAAAATGTTCGTGATAGTGAGGCTGCTCAGTCTACCATGTCGAGCGTCTGGTATATCTATTGAAGTGCTTAAGCGATAACTAGTTAGAAATGAAGATTGATGATGATAAATAACAAGTGGTCATGGAATTTTATATGTTACGCATATTAACTAGTTTATGTTTGCAATCGATCCAATCAGGAAATTTCTTAGAAAGCCAGAGAACGCACCCGTTGCTGTGCTGCTAGGGTTCCTAATTGTGCCTCTGACGATTGGGACGCACAGTGCTCTACAGCAGCTCATGCATGCCCCGATGGTTGTGGTCAACAAGAACAAGAGGGCCATGTACGAGGTTGACAATCCAGATGCTGCGGTTAGCTCATCTGACAAGTTTATCAACAAATCTTTCCTGAGGAAGGTTGGCCACATTCAGGAGCCCGGCAGCCCATCCATGCCTGATTCAGTCCAGCATGACCCTTTTACTCGGTATACATACATACATAAATATATACGTGCTCGTAATTTTTTATGCACGAATTATTCTAATTGTAGAATGTTTACATTAAAAAATCTGGCAAAATAAATGTTATGTTGTTTTGTTCATATTTCTAAATTTGGATATTAGGCATCCAAATAAGAATTATTAAACTGATCAATGATTTCGTTTTCCATAAACATCTTATATTGTCTAATTGAAACATTTTTTGTGGATTGTAATACTTTCGTATATTATCCTAACGAAGGCTAGCTGTTGGTTGAAACTTGCAGGCCTCGCACGGCGGCGACGCTCAAGACTGTCGGAGTGGATCCAAGCCGTCGCTAAATAGGATTTTCCATCCCAACAAATTACAAATACTTCCTAATGTGTCTCTAAAAATTTCTATCTATCCCAAATGGTCCCGTTAGAATCTGATTATTATGAGTTTGTTTGGATGTACTTTTAAAATGATTGAAAGCGCTTTTAGTGAAAATATTTTTGGAAATAATCCTTAGTAAAAATGTTAGTAAATTCTTGAAAAGCGCTTAAAGTGTTTCATGAAAGAAGCACATATATAACTGGTGCTTCTTGAGAAGCACATATATAACTGGTGCTTCTTGTAGAAAGCACTTAAAGTGCTTTTGGAACCCAAAAACATTTATCTAAAAGTGCTTTCAATCATTTTAAAAGCACATCCAAACGAGTCATATGACGTGTGACATTGTAAATAGCTTAATTTTGGGCATATATTTTTCCTTTTCCTCTGTTCATAGCTTAATTTTGTTGCAATGCACAAAAATATGTCATATGGGTTATGAAGCCCTCCCTCCCTCGCTAGTAAATTAATTAGAGGTGAGAGGCTCCCATTTTTGCTTGTTTAATTTATTGGTTTGTTCTAATAAACAGAGACACCGTATAATTATAAATTTATAATATTTGCATTGCTTTTGTATCTGATATATGTAGATTGGTAAATTAAAAGTATTTTGCAAGAATTACAAGCCATCCAATTCCAAAATCCAAACCCTGCATTTGATGTCAAATTAACCAAAATATGACCCTGATTTGGGTACCAAACTAACGCAGATCATGGAGTTGACTGTACACTACTGATCAATGAGTAAAACAACGATTAATAAACAAAATTTAATTGTAAAGGTCCCTTATGTAGCCATCATATATGAAAAGGTCGAAAAGGGTTCAGAGTAATGTTCCTTCCCAGTGAGACTGCAATAATGAAAAGAATTACAGAAGGTTTTTGTTGAAAGCATTTGTTATTATTTCAAAACGCGTTAAGCGCTTTTGTTCAACTAAAAATGAAGTCCTTGCATTTGCGCTTTTGTTCAACTAAAAATGAAGTCCTTGCATTTTTGGTTATTTGAGAACGGTTTTACCACTTCTGGTCAACTGTAAAAATAAGATGGTAAAAAATTAGTAAGGGGCAATCAACGGGTCAGATCCCTTCAACCATTGCCAAAAAGAACCATTTGCATGATGTGAGATCTGGCATAGCATCATCAACTTTCAGTGTCTTCATTAACTTTAAATTCTTCCATAATTGGTATTATGGCTTTGTGGATGCAAATTTCTTTCTCCTTATTCTTGGGCAAAATTGCACCTACAAAACAAATAACACCTTAGGTCAAGGCCAAGAGCCTCACGCGCCCACGATGAATTGGGGGAGGGAGGGATCTTTGGTTGAAGAACCTCCGATGCCAAAGTTAGAATTTTGAGGGAAAAGTGTTTGGAGAATTTAGAGAATTTAGCAAGAGTGTGGAATTGAGGTTTTGGAGAGAATGAGGTGTTTATATAGGGGTGTGGCCGGCCCTTTTGGGAGGAGATGGACCGGCCACTTGGATGGTTTTGTGGGTGAGGTTCATGATTTGTAGATAATTAGTAAATTAATTGAATAATAAATCAATTAATTAGCTAATTAATATAATTAAAAGGAATGATTTGTGGGTTGCCTTGTGGAGAATATTTGATGAGGATGGATGAAATAGGTTTTGAATAAATACCTATTTTGGGCACTTTTGACTTGATTGAGGGATGGTTGTCCACTGCTCGCGCGTAGGAGTTTCGTTGTTCCTCGAGGGTAATTTTATCATTTTAACCCTAGAATCCACGTGTCACCTCTATATTCTTCTTGATTATTTTTGGCTCCACAAATGCCCCCACACCTATTAGGCTGCTAGCAGGAAAGGGCAACAGGTGTAGAGATCTTCTTGCTTTAGGAAACATAAAATTGTTTTCCTATTTTGATGTAGATTCCCTCTTTAATAGGAAATTAGATCCTTCTAGGAAAGGGAAAAAAATTTCACTCAAAGCCTATTTAAGTCCACCTTAAGTGGGTTATTAAATCAACTTTGGAGATCGATTTATTCTACCCTACAAGAGAGAGAAAGCTTAGAGGTTATTTGTTTCCCCTTCTCTAGCAACCCATCTTGCCTGTGCAAAGGATCGTATTTCGTTGCTTGCTTCATCTTCACGCAGCTTCAAGGTAAGAAAAAATTAATTTTCCTTGTCTTCTTAATTTCTTGGGAGCCTCGAGGCTTGAAATTAGCTCGATGGGGGTCGAGGAAGCTTGAGACAAAATGGGAAAGGTCACGGCACGAGGGCTGCCGTGGGTGGCCTGATGGTCTGGGCTTGGCACGGGCCAAGCTGGAGTTAGGGGCTCGGGCCCGTGCATGTGTGAGGAAGAGGAGAGCAACGGGCCGCCAGGTTGGTCCGAAGGCTGCCTTGTTTTATATTTTATATTTTTTTTATTTTTGTGTGTGCAGCCATCTAATGAATCTTCCTTGCATCTTTGTAGAATTTCTTCGAGTATGTCTTCTTCGAACCACAAGAATGATGATGGTGCGCCGTCATTGTACCATCAAGGCGGGTCTTTGAGTAAAGTTGGATACTTCAAGGCTGCTCACTTAAAGATTAGCTCCGATGACTTGTTTAGAGACTTCCTCGAGGCATATTGGCACGTTATTCCGTCGGGAGTGCACGTGAAGTGTCTTAAAGATGGTTGCAGCCATGAGCCATGTGATGAAGCTCGAAGAGCCATCAAATGTAAACCCTATGCCGCGTTTTTTCCAAGAAGTGCTCTGCTCCATGAGATGTGCCTTTGCTCAATGTTCTTCGAATGCGGTCCGTGTGATGGTGGGATTCCACAATCTAAGCCAATTCTTTGACTTAGATCTAATGGTCAACGAATTTTGGTACTTTTTTGACATAGGCCACATTGAGGGAGTTGGGCAGCTGCGATCTCGCCATAGGCTTTTTGATAACTCGAGCAAGGGCGATCATGACTGGGCCAATGAGACTTTGGAGATAAGTGGAGAATGGGAGTTTGATTCTTCTCCCGAGCTGCGTGTTCCAACGGTCTTCATATCTGGTAAGTAAGCCGTTTAATATCTCTGTTGCTTTGTATTTGTGCTAAGCTGCTCTTTAATTTTCTGATTGTCTTCTGCTGCTTTTGTAGATTAGGAATTCGGCTCCACTCCTAAGACTTCTCTGGACATGAAGAAAGTGCACGTCACTCTGGGTATCCCCTATGAGTACCGCGAGTGGCGTTGGATGCTTAGTCCTCTTCGTAGGGAGAAAGGTGAGCTGCCATCGAGAGAGGAGATAAAACGAATCAAAACTGAGGCTTTTTCACGTCCTATCACTGTGGTGGAGCTTGTTGCAAATAAAGGTGGGAAAAAGAGACATTCCCTGCCTGCTCAAGAGATGCTTGCTGAGAAGAAACCGAAAACTTCTTCCACTACTCGCGAGGGTTCACTGGCTGCTCCCAAGCTTGTGATTGACTTGACTTCCTCCAAGGGCAAGAAATAGGAGGCTGCTAAATCTGTGCCGGTGGCACATGCTGTTCCAAAGGCTGCTAGTCCGATTGCTGATAGGATTACCCAGCGTAGAAGTTTATCCATGCCTCTGGTACCGAAATTCATGCCAAAACGTTTGTTTGGGGCTAAGTCTGGTTCACCTTTGGAGAGGCTTGCTACTATGAAGAGTGACAAGGTGCCTCTGCCTGCTAAATTGGAGCCAAAACCCATTCTCTTTGTTGCTGAGACCGATTCGTCTATTGAGAAGAATAAGACTGCTCGTGCGAGAAGTCGTGAGAAATCCACCAAGTCTGTTTTTGGGGAAGTTGCTGAGATTTGTGCACTTTTGGAACCAGATCTGCTTGAGGACATGGATGTATGTGCTAAGTTTGTTGATGGCGTCAAAGGGGTTGTTGGCCCAAGTTCCTTTGCGAAGCATAACCCGAGTATATGAGGACTGTTCTGCTGGCCATGATGCAGCCGAGTCTATGCTTCTTGATCAAGAGGATACCAAGGCTGCCAATGAGGTGGCAAGAACTGTGGTAGCCGAAGCATACTTCTCGGCCGAGAAAGTCAAGAAGTTGGGATCTGAGCTTGCTGCTTTGAAAGGGTCTAACATCTCTGCCCCCACTTCTCTGCAGCTTGAGGCCGCTCGCCAAGAGATCGTGGATTTGAAGACTAGGCTTGACGCAATCTAAGTAAAGTATGAAAGTGCAGAGAAGGAGATCAAGTGTTACATACCTCAGATCCAAGATCTTGAGCTTGTCATCTCTAAATTTCGCTATTCTGCTTATGCAAAGGATGAAGAACTGATCGTTGCTTACAACCAAGTGATCGACTTCAAGAAGTTCGTTGATAAGCTTGAGCCTCAAGTGTTGGAACTCCAAGGTGCCTTGAAGATTAACGACAATTTGAAAAAGGAAGTAGATGAGTTGCAGCGGGTTTATGCTTGTCTGCTCGAGGAGAATAAGTAGCTGAAGGGTGAGAAGGCTGGGTTTGAGGCTTCGCTTACTCAGAGTCAAGCTGATTTCTACAAGCTGGGTTATGTAGACCATCTCTTTGGGTGGCCGTCTGACTTTGAGTTTTCTGGTAAAGACTTCGAGACCTTCTCTATTTCTCTAGAAGACTTGTTCGCCTTCACTTTTGAGTTTACGATTGGTGAAGTATTTGAAAAAGTTGGTGCCCAAGCTAGGGCAGCTGATGGTGAAGCGCCGGATGGTGTCCCTGCTGAGATCGTCACGGCTGCTTAAGGTGTGGCGATTGAGTAGCCATGGGATGTCCAAGCTACTGAAGAGTAGTCTTGTAGGTAACCTTTTGGATTTTCTTTGTTTTCCTTGTTACTTTTGCTTTGCCTGTACTTTTTCGGTCTTTGCTAGTTGTTTATCAATTTTGATAGAAAATGTAATAAACTTGTTTCTTTCGTTTTTCTCCATCTTTGCTCATTTTGTTCATGCCCTAACCTTTAGACTTTATAGGCCAGTGGCAGGTGTGCTACTTTTCTATAAGCAGACAAGCTCGCATAGCCTATGTAGCCGTAGGTGTTGGTGTAGAATTTTGCAAGGTTGCTAGCCATAGGATTGGCAGCCAGACGCCTTACTTACAGAAGCAGACAAGTCTGTGTAACCACTAAGTTGTTAACCTTGGCTTTCTCCAATTTTGTAGGTTGCGTAACAAGTATCACAACACTTTAGGACTTGGTGTAGATCGTTCCGTGCTTGGTAGAGGTGAAGTTTATCGACTAGGTAGGATGTCGGCAGTGGATAAAACTTCGCATATGCACACTAGCTTGTTTAACTTTTCACAAGAATGTGCGATTGTATAAGTCTAGCGCAGCTTTACTGCTGGAAGGGCAAGCCGTATATAGTCTTTTGGAAACCGTAGGCTTCCTTAGTGCACTCGGTAGCAGCTTTAGGGTTCCAAGGCAGCCTTCCATTGGGCGTACTGCGTAATGTGCCTCCTCCGTCTCTAGGGCCCGGTTCCCCATGGATTAGGCCAAGAGACCCAAAATTCTTAGTTAGCTAAGCCTTGAAAAAGACCATTGTGGCTACTTCTAGGAATCCCGGCACAAGCCATCATGCATCTAGTTGGCTCATCCATGTCTAGATATTCGGAGTATAGAGTTTATCCTCCCGCTTTGGAGAGCAGACCTATGTGGGTGTCGGGGAATTAGTGTACCCTTTCGCACTAGAGAGCATGGTTGGTCCCTCATGGGGTGCAATTCCTGCGGTGAGTCCTTAAGAAGGGCGCAATCTTCTTTTGAAGTGCAAGAGAGATAAGTTGGTGTAGATATGTAGTCGAGCCAAGTTGTAAATTACTTCTGAATTCCTCATTGAAAAACGAGTGAAACGAACGAATAACTTAGCTGTAAAAAACTGAATAACAATTGAATAGTCATCGGCTTGCGAGGTGGTGCCTGTTAAGCTGCTTGAGTCTTCGTGTCTTGATATAGTGGGAGGTCACACATAGTACTTCCTCAAGTTGTAGGCATTCCATTGCTTCTCGATCTCTTTGTCGTTCATGGTGGCGAGAGTGTAATTACCCTTGTCGCATACTCTGCTGATTTTGTACGGACCTTCCTATATGAGATCCATCTTTTCAGAGCCTTCTCTTAGGACTAGATCTCCATGTTAGACTTGCCGAATCTTGGCCTTTTTATTGTAGTTGGAGAGAAGCTGCTGCTGGTAGGCTGGGATGCGGGTGATGATCTGGTCTCCTCTGCCAGATCTAAACTTATGGTCATCTTCTTACTGTTCTGCTCCATGCTTGGCATTAGAGTGCTGATGCTTAGCACGATAATGTTGGAATGAATGATTGCTTTCGAACCAAATGTCAAAGAGAAAAGAGTCTCACCAGTTGCTCGTCTTTTGGTGGTGCGATATGCCTATAGGCATCCGGGGAGTTCGTTTAGCCATTTTCCCTTCTTATCGGTGAGGGATTTCTTGAGGCAATCGAGGATCGTCTTGTTTGATGCTTCGGCCTGCCCATTGCCTTGAGGATATCTCGACGTGGACATATGTTGCTTAATGCCATATTTTTGCTAGAACTTCGCCAAATCTTGCCCATAAATTGCGGGCCGTTGTCGGTGATGATGGACTGAGGGATGCTAAATCGGTGAATGATGTTCCTCTAGATGAAGCACTCTATGTCCGTCTGAGTCGTGGTCGTCATGGACTCTACTTCTACCCATTTGGTGAAGTAATCGGTTGCCACGATCATCATGCCTCTGCCCCCCGTAGCAGGCAGTATAGGTCATACTAGGTCAATTGCCCACTGCATGAATGGCCAAAGACTCGTCTGCGGGTGTAGTTAGCTGGCAGGCAGTGCTGGTACCGGCTTATAGCGTTGGCAGCGGTCACACTTTTGTACTAACTTCTTAGCATCTTGGTGCATGATAGGCCAGTAGTAGCCTGCGTTAAGAGCCTTATGTGCTAAGGAACGACCTCTGGAATGGTTTCCACAAATGCCTTCGTGGATTGAGCTAAGAACCTTCAAGTCATCGGGAGGAGCTAGGCAGCGGAGATATGGTCCGGTGTAGGATCTTTGGATGAGAATGTCGTTCCACATGTATTAGCGTGCTACCTCTATTTGGAACTTTCTAGATTCCAACCTTTCCGCGAGGAGTGTGCCGTTGACCAGGTAGTCTATAATATAACTTTGCCAGTTGGGAGTTATACTAACTTATGACACCTTAGCTGCCGGCTCCGCCTCTATGCTTGGTTTTTCTAGATACTCCACCGGAATAGAGCCTAGGCTGGCTAACGTGTCCGCATGAACGTTATCTGCCCGCGAAACTTAAGTGAGAGTGTAAGTCTGAAATGCCTCAAGTTTCTTGCGTACCTTCTCTAGATATTACGCCATCCTTGGATGTTTTGCTGTGTACTCCCCAGTAGTCTAGCTGGTGATTAGTTGAGAATCCGAATGAATTACGAGCTTCTTCACCGCCAAGTCTTTTGCCATTCGAAGGCCTGTTAGTAGGGCCTTGTACTCTGCTTCATTGTTGGATGCTTTGAAGCTTAGAGTGATCGGCTGCTCGAGCATTGAATTGTGTGGGGTGACAAGGACCACGCTTGCTTCTGAGCCTTTGTAATTGGATGCACTGTCGACATGCAAATGCCAGAAGTCTCTGTTGGCGGGAGCAAGCACGGATAAGGTGTGCTCAGATGTTTCTGGGGCGTCGTTGGGCCGCTCTATTGCATCACCTACGCTAGGCGTGAATTCTGCTATAAAGTCTGCCAAGGCTTAGGCCTTTATTGCCATGTAGGGTCGAAAAACTAAACCGTATTGACCAAGTTCCAACACCCATTTCATCACTCATTGAGAAGTGTCCGAACCATGTAGGATTGATAGTAGTGGATATTGAGTCATGACGATGACTGTATGTGCTTGAAAGTATGGTTTGAGCTTCCGAGCCGCAACAACTAGTGCTAAACTTAAATGTTTGATCTTCAGGTATCTAGTTTTCGCATCAAGAAGAGCTTTAAAAGTGTATAATATCAGCAGTTGGGCCCCCAACTCTTCTCGTATAAGGGCAGAGCTCACTGCTACTTCTGAGACTGCCAATTAGATGTATAAGTCTTCCGCTGCTTTAGGTCTTGGAAAGCTCTTTTGCACTGTTTATCCTATTTGTCTCGTTGTCCCATCTTGATGGCCTTGAAAAAGGGCTTGCATCGATTTGTGGACCGCAAAAGAAAGCGGTTGAGGGTAGCTGCTCGTCTGGTCAAGCTTTGGATCTCCTTCAAGGTTGTGAAAGATTTCATCTCTAGGATTGCTCAAATTTGCTTGGGATGCGCTTTGATTCCTCGTTGGGTTACTAGGTACCCTAAAAATCTGCCTAAAGATACTTCGAATGGACATTTGGTGGGGTTGAGTTTCATCTTGTACTTTCTGAGGATGTTGAAAGTTTTTGCCAGTTACAGATGTGGTCTGACTGCTGCTTGCCCTTTACCATGATGTCGTCGACATAGACCTCCATGGTCACCCTAATTTGCTTCTTGAACATCATGTTTATTAACCTTTGGTAAATAGCTCGAGCGTTCTTGAGGCCAAAAGGCATGACCTTGTAGTAGTTAGTGCCTCGCTCGATCACAAACGTGGTTTTCTCCTTGTCGGGCTCGTACATGGCTATTTGGTTATAGCCGGAGTATGCGTCCAAGAAGTTGAGCAGTTGGTTCCCAGAAGTTGAATCTACCAATAGATCGATCCGGGGAAGCGGATAATGATCTTTTGGGCATGCTTTGTTGATGGTGGTGTAATCTAAGCAAACCCTTCACTTGCCCTTCTCTTTCTTTATGACTAGCACGATGTTAGCAAGCCATATTGAGTATGCTACATCTTCTATAAATCCGGCCTCCAGTAGCTTGTCAATTTCCGCCTCGATGATCGCTACTTGCTCGAGTACAAAATGTCTTCTCTTTTGGATCATTGGTTTAGTAGCAGGGTTGACGTGCAGCTTGTGGTAAGTTATCTTAGGATCGATGCCGGGCATGTCTAAAGGTGACCATGCAAATACGTCTTGGTTTTCCCTAAGGAAAGCCATAAGTTCTTCATTCTCGGTTGGGCTTAGACGTGAGCTGATTCTAGCCGTCTTTTCCAGCTGCTGGGGATCAAGAATGATGTGTTCAGATTCTTCTTCGGGTTTCCATCCTGTCTCGTCTGCTTGGGCGCCATCTTTTTGATCTGTTTACTGTAATTGCTATTTGGTAGCTTCTTCGTCCATTTGGACCTCGGTAGTCTCTATAAGGGTAAATGTTATCTTCTTTAATTCCTTCAATACTTGCACATTGCATCGTCGAGATGCGGCCTAGTCAGACTTGATCTCTTCGACTCCTCATCTCGAGATGCGAAATCAGATCTTTTGGTACTTGACGGAAGTGATGGCATCCACCTTGATTAACCAAGGTTTCCCAAGAATTTCATTGTAGGGAGATGGGTCGCTTACAATCGTGAACGTCTGCTTTGAGACAACTGGTGGTGTTTTCACGTCAAGTGTGATGTGGTCGATGACAATCGAGGTGTGCCCGTAGAATCCGGTGGGTACCTCTGTTCGCCTTATGATTGTGTTTTCCAGGCCCATCTTTTGAATAACTAAGAGTTGAAGTAGATTAACTGCACTTCCATTGTCGACCATCATTCTGTCGACTATAGTATGGGCTAATTAGACAGATATTACTAGTGTGTCGTCGTGTTGAAAGTCGACTCCTTCTACATCTTGCTCGGTAAAGCCAATGATGGGTCCAGGTTGGGTATTGATGCTTGGACTTGTGAGACTAGTAGAGCCTGCTGGATCTTTCTCTTTTTGGAGTTGTTGGTGGCCCCAAGTGCTCGGATTCAGTGAAGATGCCATTGATCCGAATCATTTTGGTTGGTGGCTCTTCGTCGTCATTTGTATTCATTCTAGGCTGCGCAGCTGGCTTGTCCAAGTATATGTCGACCTTGCCTTCTTTCACGAGCTTCTCTAGGTAGTTCTTCCAAGTGTAGCAGTCATCGGTTGTGTGATCGGGACCTCAGTGGAATGCGCAGTATTTGGTGTGATTCAACTTGGAAGTATCTCCCTTTGATTGTTTTGGCAGTTTGAACTATGGCTCGTTCTTGATGTCGCGAAGGATTTGATGGATCAGGATTGGGAACTTTGAGTAGTTCTTGGTCATCAGCCCTTCTTTGGTCGTGGGTCGATCCCTACACTTGGCTTCATGCCTGCTTTTGCTGGATTGCTTCCCGTCTTCCTTCTTTTGAGCCACTGCCGACTCTTTTCGAGGCTGCTCGGGCGCCTTGTTTGCTAGTCGAGCCTCGTCCCAAAGTGTATGCTTTTCTACCAGAGCAAAGGAGTCTGCTAGAGTTAGATCTTCTTCATGATCAATTCTCCGAACAGTTGGTGGTTTGCTGGGAGTCCTTTTTGTAAGGCTGAACTTGCTATCGAGTCGTCGCATCCGACAATCTTCGCCTTCTCTGCTTTGAACCTCTTCACGTAGTTGCGGAGTGACTCATTTGGGTTTTTCTTCACATTTAAAGAAGTGTTCAGACTTTTTCTTGATTGAGCGGTAGGATGAGTATTCTTTGGTGAAAACCAAAGAAAGATCATCAAAACTCCACATATATTGTGGCGGCAAGGTGTGGAACCAATCTTGCGTTTTCGCCTTTTAAGGTGATGGCAAATATCTTGCACATAAAGGCATCGTTGTTCCGATAAAATACCATCGTGCTTCGGTAGTGCTTCAAGTGCCTCTTCGGATCTCCATCTCATTTGAAAGATGTGAAATATGGCATGCTAAACTTACAAAAGAGTTCTGTCTGCTCGATCTCGTCTGTGAAAGATGACCTGCTCATGTTGGTCATGTCCTGTCGTAGTGCTTCATCGGCCACTTTGTTGCGTTGGAAATCACGCATTCCCTCATTGAGGAACCTCTCTACCTCTTCCTGAATTTTCCTTTGTTGGGTAGCCGAGCTCTCGACCGCACTTGTGAAGACCTGCATAAAAAAAAAGACTTATATGATAATTATGTGTTAAATATTATGATTAATTTCATAGAGCTTTGAATTATAATTTATCAAACTATTTAAGTTGATTAATTATTTTATATGATTTTATGAATGGCTTTTTGGATCAATTGGTCTAGTTTCCAGTCTATTCTTCACCTTTTAACTATTATTTATATTAGGACATGGACTATATATTATGTGAACATTGCCCAATTTCATTACTTTAGTTATCGGCCTTCACCGAGAGGTCTGCTTCCAAATTCTTCTTCTTTCTTCTGATCTATTTCTTCTCTCATCTTCCAAACCGACTAAATATTTTATAGTATATTATTAAGTATCTTCTTTTAGTCGGTGTAATATTACAGGGTTAGGATTGGGATGTTGAGTAAGTTGCCGCCTCTTCTTGCTATAAATAGCTAGGCATCTCTGCAGCTCTGCTTCCTCTTCGAAGCATGAAAACTGAGAGAAAGTTGAGATGAGAGATGGTTGAGAGAGATCAGAAACTAGAAACTAGTCCTCCAACCTACTCAACCTGCATCTCGCTAGTTATGGGTAACGATTTCCATACTTTGTTTATCCTTTTTCATTGTTGTTTTATACTTTCTTTTATTCTGCCATGGAGTGGTTATTCAAAGCTAGTTTATGCATATGCTTACTTCGATCAAATATATTGTATTCGGCTTTAAGTATGTATATTTCTTTGAGTTGGATGTTTTAATTATAAAATATGAAAAGGCTATGGATAATACCCTAGTTTAACAATCCAATTCAATTTCCTTTTCCAAAACTACTTATTACTTATGTATTATGCTAATTTAATTGAGAATAGATAAAGTTTATATCAACATATCTATCTGCCGCTGGTTTCACACTATCAATCTATATATAGTTATCTTTTTCTGCATTTGTATATACTGTAACAAAAGTATACTTAGTCTTCAGCTTGTTTGCACTGTATACATATATATCGTTTTAGTTTATATTAAATGAAGAAGCATGTTGGTAAATGGTTTGTTGTACAGTTTAATTTATACATATTCCTTGAATGGCTTTGAAGGCAAATGACTTTTGAACAAGCACTATATATGTTTGCTATAAACAAAACTATTTTGTACAACAATATAGTTCGACCAAATGACTCTTGAATTGAGTAGCGTGGAACTAATGAGCTTAAGTGTGTTGATTTGTATTAAAGTTCATATCATGCATTTGGTAATTTTTTTATACTTGTGAATAGGAGTTTACCACAATTGTGGTTTTTTGTGCTAATATCTCGGAGCAATGCTTTGGAATCCAGGTAGGGGAAATAAGGCAGACCTTTACGGAAATTGATTTTATTAAATTTCGTGACAATATTCTTGATCTTTTTGGTTGATTTATATGATTGGATTTAATTGACTAATTGCTTTAGTTAAGTGTTTACTTGTTACTGGTTATAGAATTATTGCTGAAATGTTATTCGTTGATAATATACTGGGATACATGTGAAAGATAAAATGATATTATTTGTGCATCATTCATGTTGATGTGGTGGGAATTTCAGTGTTGAGATTGGAATTCGGGAAATGAGGGTAGTTGGAAATGATCTTTTGTGTAGTTGAATCTATTCATTGTGAAACCAATTCCAAGCGAGCCTGATGTGCACAGTAGAATAGGATATCGACGAGAATTGTCGATGTGGGTGATTTGGGCTGGAGATCAATGAATTAGATAAGATGACTAGCAAAAGGGGTTTATCTTGGGATATCGTACGGGGGTTAGTTTCTATAATAGAACATTCGAACCACCTCTGCTAAGGTAAAATGCATGGTATGGGACGTGCAGGTCCGTGTGTTTTATTATATAAATTAACGGGGGTAGTTGAAGAGGTTGCATTGCACTCATACATTATTATCAATAATGATTTGATATTTGGCTATATGATTTCATGACACTCAATTTAATATCGTCAATTTACTGTGATAAGGTTATGTCCCTACTGAGCTATGATTTTGCTCACCCTATACATTTTAGACCTTGCAGGTTCGATACAAGATTAACAAATGTTAGAAGAGTTGAGGTTGTGATTGAGGAGAAGTTTAAGGAATTAAATTGTTTTATTACTTTTGTACACCCTTTAAGGATTTTGGAGTTATTTTTAATAAGAGGAGTTTATTTTCCAACCCGTGTCAATTTTCTTTTATTTATTTAGCTCTTAACTCACGTTTCGGATTCGGGTTCGAGTTCCTATTACCGACCCGGGTTCGGGGCGTGACAACACTTGATCTTGACCTGTTGGTCTAGGCTGCTATTCTACTTGCTCGGCTCCTCTATGCCATGGTAGCGGTGCATGTGGTCAATTCCTAGCAGGTGAGGGAATTATTCGCAGACTTCTGGTTGAACTTGAGTCAAATTGAGTAATTGTTTCTCTCCGTTCGTCATGCTGCCTACTCCGATGTGATATGGAGGATTTTTTTGCGGGCTTAGCAGCGAATGAATGCTTCGCTTGGAAGGCTGCTCATGTTGATTATCGGAGTGTGGCCCCAACCGTGAGTGTATGCTCGTCCGTAGGCTTAGTCGAGAGTGGACGCTCATCCGCGCGCTAAAACAAGAGTATACGCTATCTCGGGGGCCCAATCAGGAGTGTATGCTGCCCGAATGCTCGGTTCGTGGTTGGTTGAGTAGCTGCTTGCCAGGACGCTGTTGGAAAGGTTCTTCGTTTACCCTTGTCGTACTTCTAAACACCTCGTTTGGGGCACGTTGGATCTCAGTGCACTATAAGAGTTGATTCACTAAGGTCGTCAGTTGTGCAAGGGCGCTCGTCAACTCTATAACTTGTCAAGACAAGTGTTGTTCGCCATTCGGATTGGAAGAGCTTGGGAAGAATACACCTCCTTGAGCAGTGGACGGGTGGTAGACTCTGGGCGCGAGATTTGAGTTGGGAAACGTCAAATCCGCGGAGAAATATGGTGAAAATGCCCCCGATTCAATCATAGGTCCTGAAATTTGAAGCTGGGATAGTTGAGCTAATCTTGGGCTGACTTGGACTGCTTGGGAAACCATAGGAGCGCGTTGGGCCGCGAGGGCAGGCTGAGCCACGGGAGTGGGCTGCTCGGCATGTAGTGCACGCGGGTGCGAGGCTTGGGCTCGGCTTGGCAACGCATTGGCTTGTGTTGGGTTTGGACGGCACGGGCTGCCTCGGCTAGGGCTTGAGCCCTTGAAGGTTGAAGTGGCATGGCTTGGGCCGTGGCCTTGGAGTCGTGGGTTTTGTCAAAGGTGGCTGTCGTCGTGGTGGCCACAGTGGTGCCTCGTGGGGGTGCCGCTCCACTCACCGCTATGTTGAGCCTTGTAGATCACTGCAGTCCTAATCCTTGAACGTTGGAATCTCCGTTCGTCGAGGTTTCCGAATCTCTTGCCATTGTACTTTTCTTTTACGTTTTATCAAAGAATTTTTAGAAAGAAAAATTCCAAGAATAAGAACGTACGAAAAAATCTACAAATAAGCAAAGAAACAAAAAAACCTTAGATGCAAGAGTCTTCTATGAGCGTGTGACTCAGCTCTCAATGAAAGCACCAATTTGTGGATGCAAATTTCTTCCTCCTTATTCTTGGACAAAATTGCACCTACAAAACAAATAACACCTAAGGTCAAGGCCAAGAGCCTCACGGGCCCACGATGAATTGGGAAGGGGGGTTTTGGCCGAAAAACCTCCGATGCCAAAGTTAGAATTTTGAGGGAAAAGTGTTTGGAGAATTTAGCAAGAGTGTAGAACTTAGGTTTTGGAGAGAATGAGGTTGTTTATATAGGGATGTGGCCGGCCCATTTGAGAGGAGATGGACGGACCACTTGGATGGTTTTGTGGTGAGGTTCATGATTTGTAATTAGTAAATTAATTGAATAATAAATCAATTAATTAGCTAATTAATATAATTAAAAATGAATGATTTTGGGGTTACCTTGTGGAGGGTATTTGATGAGGATGGATGAAATAGGTTTTGAATAAATACCTATTTTGGGCACTTTTGATTTGATTGAGGGATGGTTGTCCACTGCTCGGGCGTAGGAGTTCCGGTGTTCCTCGAGGGTAATTTTGTCCTTTTAATTCTAAAATTCACATGTCACCTTTATATTCTTCTTGATTATTTTTGGCTCCACAGGCTTAGCATAATAAACCCTGAACTCTAAAGAAATTTTAAAATCTACAGCCAGTTTGTGAACTAGATCTCCATGGCTTTGTTTTTTTTCTACCACAATGGTGTTGAGCATTTTGAGAAATAGATTCGAATATGGATACTGAACCGGCATTATTAGTGGTTAGTCATGCTCTTAGTCCAAGAAGAAAACCAGCACAACGATTTCATAGCATGTTGAGGATGTACTCATCGTCGTTACGCCCCATCAATATGTCATGCTCTTCCGTTAATTTTTTATTTTTGAACCACATGAGCTACAAACGTCTAATTTTGGAATACCAACTTTTATCTATCCTCAACAATTCCGATCTAGCAAGAAATAGTATCTTTTTTTTTTTTTTTGAAAAATTTGATAATATTTTTAGTTAGTGATTCAACCCGAGAAAATCCCAATAATCAACTTTTTGTCTGTGCAAATGCGTAATGTAGAGTTTTAGGGTATACTAGCTAGTAATGTCCACGAGTTGCTGCGGGATTACAAATTGACTTTCTAGCAGTGTATAAACTTGAGTTAGCATCAGTGTAACATTAATTAATCTAAACAAAATTACCATAGTGAAGGAAAGATTTTATTTGCTATAGAAAAATTATAGTTTTGATACCTTACAAAGGTAACTTGTTTAAAAAGATTGAAAGTCAGTGGTTTTCAATCTTGAAATTCCACAGCATCCTTTGAAAAATAGCGACCATCATCGGATAGAACTATTGTACCACCTAGAGGAAAGAAAAAACAATGAATTACTGAGATATTCTTGTACACAAAAAGAAAACACTTGAAACTGAATGAACAAAATATTCAAACATGGAAAGCAAATCATGAGGGATAATCTATCATTTTTGGCCAAGTGATGAATGATATCTTTAAGTACCGAGAGAAAGAAAAAGTAGTTTCACATTATTTTATGATACATGTTGGGTTAGTCTTGTATTTCACTTTATTTATAAAATCGACTACTGATATGGTTACAATGCTGGTAACATCACCCATAGTATTGTGTTTCCATCTAATTTAACTTAAAGTTTCTTGTTCAATTTTGGATATACATAATGCTTCAGTTTAAGTTTTACCATACAAAAAAATTGTGAGTCTAAATGGGTTCTATAAATAGATGATAAAACTGCAACTCAGTAGAATCGAAGACAATGAAAATTGAATATTATTTACCATAAACTGACATGCAAATTTAAATGCAAGATTGCAAATGAAGAGAATTTGTTACATCGTGTTCAGCAAGGAAATAAATAGCAATGAAAATAGTATGATTTGGTGACCCTTACCTTTAACTTATTCTGACAATAAGGCATTAAAGGTTGACCAAACCAAAATCTGCAAGTAATGAGGTTGTATAAAAAAGTGAACAATTTTGGTCTCAAACTTTTTCTAGAATAATTGAAAAAAAAAAGAAAATTAACAGGTAGGAGTGTTTAACGTTATTTAATTATATGGAATGAAATTAGTGAAGACCGAAGAGCCGCATCATGTGTGACAGCAAAAGAAGCTGTATCTAAATTTGGGAAAATAAATACTCTCACCTGCGAGGCTTCGAGTCGAATATAACTGGTAAGCCCATTCCATTGGGGAAAGTTACGACCAATCATGATGGACTCATCACCCATCAGACAAAATCTGGCAGAAGTATAAAAGCATTTGCTGCCATTTACAGCAAAAGAAATGAATTACCATAAATCAAGAATCTATACCGTGATACACAAACAGGAAATCATAGCACCAAACCATTTGAATAAACAATATAAATAGATAAAGAGAAAAGAGATTGCAATACCTTTTCTGTGTGTATTACAAATGAAGCAAGAAGGATGGAGCTTCGATCTGAAATTGCTATAACACACGAAAGGGAGGGTTAAGAGCGAATGGCTAATTACCGCTTAATTTGATAGAATCTGGCCCAGATTGAGCTTACCTATTCTCTGTAAATTTGCCAAAAAAACGCAGCAGTTAAGGTTTAAACTGAAATCACAAATTTAAAACAGATAGAATGTACCTGAGGTTATGAGGAGGTCCTCGCTAATGCTGGATGGGGCATCAGCCCAAGTCCTCTTCCATATGGGGATTCATGAATCGGAGGGGACATCTTTGATAACCAAAATTGTATCCGCTCAAGGATGGGACATCTTTGATAATACCTTTAAAATGGAAGACAATTCAGTTGTGTTCCTTTGGTGCTTAGCATGGAACAACAATGCCCGCCGGCCGAAAAGAGCAGATTTTATACAAAAATACTAATAAATTTGAAGGAACCTAGAAACAAAAATTGCAGGAGAACTTAACTATTTAGCTTTACTCCCTTAGACCAGTTCATAAAACCCTAAATGGTCGAAAGCCATTTGCTTTCCACTTGTAATCTCAGCCCATAACAAAACTTCATTCAGTCAAGAACATTCCTTTACTTGTATTCTTGGTGTTCTACTTCAATTTTATATTTTGATGGAAACACATAAACCCCTTCTACGTATATTACTATTGATTACCCTAACTATGTATCACAGCACCCAGAAACCTTGATTACACAGAAACCCATAAACCCTGATTACCCAGAAACCCTGATTACCCTATACTATATATCATAGCACCAATTCAAAGAAGCCTTTGAAGAACTGGTGCCCCATTTTCGCTAACCAATTAATAAAACTTAAACCCAAAATGCTTTTGAGACTACGAAGTTTAAAAAAACCAAATCTTCCAATTATCCAGTTCAATATTTCAATTTCCCAACTAAAAATGTTGAAATAAGCAAATAGAGGTTGACAGAGAAGGAAATTTACTAATCCAAATCATACACGCTCATAAACATGCAAAACTCACCTGGAAACGCCAGATTAGATCCATAGAATCGGCGCAACTCCAACTAGAAATCGAGTTTGATTGCGTTCCAATTCGTTTGGGGGCAAAATTAGGGTTTGATTTCAGAGGAAGCAATGGATCCGGGTTTTCGTTCAGGCGAATGAGCACTGAGATGTGGAAAAAGAGGATTATGAAGGGAATTGAGGGGCGAGATTGATCGCACTTGTTGGAATCGAAGGCGAGATTTAGTAAGCCTGAGAACATCAGAAGAGAGATCTGTGAGATAGCAATGGAAAGCAAAAGAAAAATCGAGAACACACAGTCCAAATAGAGGATCCATTGATGACAGACGCGTGGAAGCAATGGGCAAAAACGACATTTTGCAGCCCCAAAAACCAAAGAGAAGAACAACCAGAGGAAAAAGCCAGGGGCAAAATCGTCCGCCCAGTGGTCATCCACAGTACCACCCTGATTGGGTTTTAGTATATAGAGATATTTGTTGTCTAACGATGGCGTCACTCGGATAATTCAATAGATCCAATAAATGAATAAAAATATAGAGGTCAACTTGCATAATTTGTCCAAATGATGGTAGAAGATGGAGAAGTGATGAAGAAAATTATTAAATTTTCTCTCCTATCATTTTGCGGGAATTAGGTTGGATCAATATTGACCAAAAACAAAAACTTATTTCTTCAATAACTTGTCCCAAAAATAACTTTGCTTATGAATTTTCCTCAATCAATTATCAAATATTAACCTGACAAATTTTTTAATTAGAATGACATGAAACCAATCCCAATTATGAGCTTTTCCTAATTATATTCTTATGAACCTAACAACATTTCTTTTGTTGGTACATAACCTAAGACCATTTTCACTAAATATAGATTCGGATTCTCACTTCTCTTTTTGTTATATTAAATAATCCTACAGAGCATTGCATCATTTTATTTAGGTTTACATGTCGGGGCACTTGTTGGAATCAAAGATTATATAATGTTATCGTCGATCATAATTAGAAACTTAGAAAACTTGATAGACTTATTTGATATGCTATTGTACATACACGTATATGACATGTGTTTTTATGTCGTCGTGCAACTACTAGCTACGTGTGGCAAGATTAAACGATGTACACCTACGACCACAGTTCTATTTTGAAAGAGACTATTTTTACGACTTAAATGAACCTCGCATCACCAGATGGCTTAACGAAAAGTCTTAGCTTGGCGCGAAGTATGGATTTCCCTAGGCTACGTACGTTGACAGAAGAAACTAGGGGCCGGAGGAGACACTTTCGTCACTTCAGAAAAACTAAGGGCAAATTCGTGTTTAATTTGCTAAGAAATTTTTTAATACAAATGCAGCTTAACAAGTGTTCAAGTTAGTCAACTACACAAAGCTTATTGTCACTACCTATTTACTTTGATCTAACTAACTCCATTCAAGGCAGTGTTTCTTTTTCTTTTATTTTATTTTTGAAAAAAAGAAAAAAAAAGAACACATCTTAGGAAATGGGAGTCTAAAAATACGTATATACACATACTACACACATAACTAGTTTGTCAGATTTTTACTTGCATCTTTACTTATAATTAAAACTCAAGGGTAGATAACAGGTAGAAGATAGTCATCTAAGAAGATTTTCCTTTCTCGTTTACACGGTCATCTTTTCTCATTTAGAACAGAGGATATTGATGCGTCGGGTATACTCAATCAATTTGGAGGCTGGAAAGGTTTCCATGGCTAATCCTCATGCAGGCCCGGCCCAGGCCCAGTGCTGGCAGGGCGATCGTCCAGGGCCCAAAAAAAATCGGGGCACCAAAATTATTACGGTAGTATATTTATATATGTTTTCATAAGAGTATAAATTTATAAAATTTGGTTAGATTGCAAAGAAATTGAGGTAGAAGTGGTGGTTTCTTCTTGTGAAAATAATGAAGAGGTCTTGGGTTCAAAACACTACATGTGCTTATTTACTTTCCAATTTTTACAAATTTTTTACAAATTTTTTTCATAAGAGTATAAATTTATAAAATTTGGTTAAATGATCAAAAAGTTTAAATAGAAGCAATGATTTTTCTTGCTTAAAATTAACAAGATTTCCTAAGTTCGAAATGCTATATGCGTGTTTATTCTTTTCAATTTTTACGAATATTTGTTTGGTTGTTAATTTATTTTTAGTTACTAGCTAGTAGTTATGTGGGTTGTTATTTTTAAGTATTCGTTTGAATTCAAGTCTAATCTTCTACAAAGAGTAATATGTAGACCAAATTTTTAGAGCAAATTTGCAAATCATATAACGTGTCATCAAAATGTTTAATTTAGTGCCCATTCATTACTTATACATATTAATTAAAAACTCAAACATCATTATTTTTTTAGTCTCATATTGACAAAGTTAGTAAATAAGAAAAAACACCTCACGATTTATACAAAAACACTTTAAAAGTTCATATGGAAAACAAAACTCATCATCTATCTACATGGAAGCTCGGAGTTTTTTGGTTTCCTTCTCTGGATACAAATAAATTAGTCTTTCTGTGTTTCTAAATGATTGAGTTTGAACTGCTTTTCTAAGTATAATTTTATCGATGTCTTACGTGAGAAAATAAATAATTTTCTTATATAAAGTTAGGGCACATTTTTTGATATCGCCCCGGGCCTCAAAAATCTCTGGACCGGTCCTGTCCTCATGGCTCAAACGTACGTCTATATTAATCTAACCCTAATTTCCCGTATAGTCAGAGCACCTGGGCACCGGCCGAAGAGGAAATTGAGTCTATGCAGGAGGCAATGGAGAAAGGTATTGTGTATCTGATGGGAGAGGCACTAAGTGGTGGCAGAAGAGAAGATTTCCTGGTTCAAGAAGATTGTTGTCAACTAGGTGTACGATTTCTTGAAGAAAAACTTTAGGCAAACTAAGGAGAAATTTTTCATTGTGATGGAAACACGAATGATATACCCAATGTGTCAGTCACACTAACAAATCTCTCCAAACTGAGAGCTTGATGGCAATTCCAAGTACCAGTCTTGTTAGGGTTGGAATGACCTATGAGATATAATTAAGATACTCGGTGTGTTTCTGCGGCAATACAAATGCCATGCCACCGGCCTTTCCATTTCACCTGTCACTTTCTATTACCCGTTCGTTTTTTTGCTTATATGTCCACTCTATTAAGTAGATGTAGATGCAGCCTACTATTTCACAAGAAATGAATGTTTTTGTTCTCGCATTTTAAAAAACTTTAAAAAAACTTTTGTTTCCAAGCGCTTACGTTATTAAAAGTGCTTCGATTTAGAGTACATGGATATTTTTAATAAAAATATTTGTGCTTTTTAAAAGAAGCACATAACATATAATGGAGTGGAGTTCGATAAAACTCACAAATTAGATTCATAAAAAAAAAAAAAAAATTTAGAAGTTACATGTAGAAGAGAAACAAAAAACCTAAAAAATTGGAGGTGAATCTCTAACTTTAAATTTCATCTAGCTAGCTAGTCGTAATTTTTAAATGTTGAAGACATTGAGGTTCCACCATAAAATTAATTGACAATATGGGGAGTAGCTCAACCTCTTATAAGCCATTGCAAGGTTTCTTCTTTCATTAATATGAGACTCTTTTACCTTCACATTCTCACACGTCCCCTCACATGTGGCAAATTTTCAAACCAAACATGTGGACAACGCAAATTGTGAAACGTGGAGCATGTGTGGCCATTAAGCTTCAAACGTGGGCCAACCTGGCTCTGATACCATGAAGAAGTTGAGGTTCCACTATAAAACCAATTGGCAACATAAGAAGTAATTCAACCTCTTATAAACCCTTGCAAAGTATCTTTTTATTTCACCAATGTGAGACTCTTGGACCTTTACATTCTCACAAATATCCAAACGAGGATGTGAAAAATTGAGGGTAGGGGGAGAGTGGTGGTGATGCTGTGAGTGTGGTAGTGATGATCACCATGACAATTAATGTAGATAGAAATGTTGTATGCCTTTGGTCGATTGATTGTTTGACTCTTCATTGAATTGATGGTATAACGAGTTTAAGATTTTTAAATGGGCTAATGTGTAAGCCAAATTTGCCTTACATTTACAAAAAAAAAAGGAGACTTTGGATGCGGTCCTTGGCGATGAATATTCTTTGATTGAAACCTTGTTGGTTTTTAATTTTTGATCGAGGTCCCTGAAATTAATGTGATAATTGATTTCTATGTACGTTACTATATTTTTTAAATTAAAAATTAGAAATTTTAATTGTTTATATAAATGAGATTTTAAATAAAAAAAACCCATAATTTGTGGGATTAAAAATATTAAAATATAAATATACTATTGTGTGTGTGTGTGTGTGTGTGTGTGTGTGTGTGTGTGTGTGTGTGTGTGTATAAACATGGGTACATTCATCAAAATTAACCAAAAAAAATAAAAAATAAAAAAGATATTAGGCTTAATAACATTATTAAATTTCTTCGATTAAATTTGACATGGATACATTTTAAAATCAAGGAAAAAAGAATGTACCCATATAAGTTTAAAAATGGATTAAAAAAATTGAATAGATTTTATATAAAAAAAAAGGGTACATTTTACATATAACAAATTGGTATATTTAAGAATGAGTACATTTTAAGATTAAAAAGTTTTACATGAATGGGTACATTTAGCAAAATAAAAAGTACCAAAAAAAAGGGTACAAATACAAATAAACTTTAAAAAAATATGGGCATAAAAAGAAATTAATATGTGGGTACAAAATAAAATTGAAAAGAAAATTGGTACAAATTAAAAAATAATTACAAATTAAAAATGGGTACAAACTAAAACTAAAAATATATGATAAAAATTGTATTCATAAATATAAATATACTAATTGCAACATTTTTAATATTAAATGAATATATTTAGAAGAAAAAAAATATTTTATTATTGAAATAATTAATGATGTTATTAATACCCAAAGACCTTGATCAAAAATTGAAAAGTAATAGGATTTTAATCAATGAAGTAGTAAAAGGAAGGATGAGAACCTAATTTCTCCAAAAAAAAAAATATCAGTTTGATAAAGGATTAGATATTTACAGAGATAAAAAGTATAACTGATACATAAAATATGAAGAATTAAAACCTCATGATCTATTTTGAAAATCACCACAACTCTAAAGGATATAATATTTAGTTTACCCATTATCAATCACATTGTTGTGTCGGGCCTGTTGGAATAAAAATCACATAATCATTTTTAATTAGGAGTCAACTCTTTTTTTTTTTTTTGGGGGGGTGGGGGGGTTGTGAAAGATATGAACTCAACTCTATTATTGAGCCCCGACGCGACAAAGTGACTTGCATGATAGGAATTGATAAAAATAACCTAAAATGATTGAAGCTAAGTCAAATGTGTTTGTTTTGTTCAGCTTGAAGGTCAACTAATATGATTGGCGCTTAAGTAATAAATTATCACTAAATTATGCACGCTTGTGCCTTGCTTCTCAGCAAAGCTAATCAAATACAAGCTTAGTATTTTTTTTAACAAATGATATTATCTACATTAAGAAGAGGGGGAGGTGAGCTTAGCCTTGTAATAGGTTAGCAATAACGTGGATTAAATTCATCTTTGACGTGAAACGAACTTAAGATCTCTCACTTACAAGTAAAGAGGAATATCATCAAACTTAGTACTAAGTGGCTACAATCCTGTATTTTAAATGAGGCAGGTTAGCTACTTTTTCTACTCAAAGGATGACATGTGAACATTTTTTACACTTAAATTTAGAGAGCTACTAGACCCACCCCATTGTCTTATTTCCCCACCCATAGTATAATGTCACCCGCCTTAAAAAGTTAACAAATTAAATTCTATTTCTCCCCCCACTATTATTCCCAAAATAACCTTTAACATATACATACATATGAAAATATAAAACAACATATAATTTTCATAATGCATCATAGATGTGGTATTTCAACTGGCTCTCGCGCCAGGGTGCTGCAGATTCATTCCAAGCGAGAAAAGGATCCTCGTCGGATCTTTTTCTTGGGGATCCCGTGATCTTGACAGTTCATTGTACATCGTGTGGTCAGTTTTTGTTAGGTACTATTTATATTTAATTTTAAATTTCAAATTTAAATTGATTTCTGACCGCATGATGTACGATGAACGATTACGATCACGGGATCCCCAAGAAAGGGATCCGGCGAGGATCCTTTTCCTTCCAAGCATTCTAAAACACACATGTCAATGAAACAGAAAAAAAAAAAAGGATTGTTTGATTTGCTTAAAGATTTTCGTAGGTGAGTTTTGTGTTTCAAAACATATGTTGGCCAAATTCAAATAAGCAATTAAAAAAAAAAAAAAAGGATATGTTGCCCAAATCCTTTCTGCTAATCTTGAAGTCACAAGTATGCAAATTCAATTGGAAAACACAGAGGTATCCAAATCCAAAAGGAAAACTTCGACGACATTTATACGGTGTGGCAAATGCAAACGACCCACATACAAAATTATTATTTCACCTCTTCAATGGAAACATAATCTTCTACCTCTTCCATAGAAGCGTTATCTTCTACTTCAACAAAAATGTCATCTTCTAACTCCATTGTATTTTTTTTTTTTGAATGAAAAGAGATGGAAAGGCGAGTTAGGGTTTAAGATAGATTGAGCATGCAACATAACCCCCTTTTTTTAACGCAAAAGAGGATAATTAATGTCCTTATCAATCATTTTACAAATGGACAAATTAGTAATTATAAAATTCAATAAAAGATGGGTGGAAGATAAGACACTTGGGTGGGAATAACATCACTCTAAATTTATATATTAATTGTGTATAAATTTCTTTCTTCTCGTTTCATCAATGCCCTAGTTTTTTTTTTTTTTTTTTTAAGTTCATCAATATTTTTATATTAAGGGGAGGAGGAGTTCGGCTAAGCCACACAATGGGTAACCTAATTTGGTATTGAAGTCGCTATCCACGAGATTCGAATATAAGATCTCTCACTTTCAAATGAGGTGGAATTCCACCAAACCGTAGTATGTCATCCATGCCCTAGTTAAATTCAAATGTAAACCAAATCATAAAAATTATCCACCGAATTTTCCATATCTCATTATGTTTATTGTTTTTTATACAATTCTAATTTTTGAACGACTCTTCTTTTTTTTTTTTCTTTTTTTTTTCTTTCTTTTTCTGGTTTTAGTCTCTCGTTCCCTTCTTTAAGGACCCTTATAGACATGAATTGGTAAGTTGGTTAGATTTGCTTATTTTCCTTGTATTATACAAATTATGAGGGTTGTAAGCGAAGGTTTAATGCTAATTTATACTATTTGATTAGGGAAGTAGAATGACTTGCGTGCACCAGAAGATAACAACAATGTGATGGTCTTGCATTAAATGGAAAATGTTCAGTTAATTTTTTTAGAGTGTGAAGGCTAAGTGCTGAAGTGTTGAAATAATGTTCAAGTTTTATGTTGCGGTACAATTGCGATAATTTTGGATTGGGTTCAAATTTTTATATGAGAGACAATCTTCCAATTTTTTTGTCTTGTAGCGTCTGGATGGAACAAGCACAATGGGAAAAAAGGTGTCAAGAATAATTGAAACATAAATAAAAAGGAAGAAGTGAACGAGAGACTAAAACCAGAAGAAATAAAAAGGAGTCTTTGAAAAATTGGAATTGTATATAAAAAAAATAGAAAATTAGATTTTAATTCTTAAATAAGATGAAGTTTATAAAAATGTCTTATACAAGATTAAAAATTGATTTTAGTCCCTAGACTCTATTTAATGCAAGTTTATGTATTTAATGCAAGTTTATGTATTTATAATTTTATAGTGTTCATAATTGTGATGACCCGTCCCTAATTTTCCTATGTAATTTCTCCTCGACTATGTGAAATGACTATTATGCCCTTATCGACGAATGACGTGTATGCGTTTATATCATTCTTATTTCGTCCACACTTCCGTATTTAATTTATACACGTCGTTACAGGTACACGTGAGTTTTTATCAAGAGGAAATCACTATTTTGGATAGTGTTAGATTTCCTTTTCTATATGAAATCCAAAAAGTGAAACAAAAACCTATCCCTAGTTGTCTTTAAAGTCTTACCCGTGCACCCCCATTATTTCACACCCTCAAATCATACCAACCAATCCCTTTCAGCCCTACACCCTAGCACCCAATCAGAAAATCCCAAAAGATTTTCCTTCTCTCTCCTCTCTCCCCTGTATACTCTCTATCTCTGCAACCTCCATAAACGAACTCAAATCTTCACAGATCGAGCTCGAAAACCTTTCCATTGAACTCATCTCGTCCTCACGAACACAACCATGTTCTTGAAACCCAAAATGGGCGAGTTTCGACTCGTTAACTCGGAAGGTCCGAACTCAGTCAAGTTGAGTTCGACGTGTTTTTGAACGAGTTAGGGAGTTTTGAAGCTTGAGGGAGCTTCTACACAATTTGTAGAGGCTCATACAACAATTTGGAAGAAGTTTGGAGGTGAAACAACTCGGGTTCGACGAGTTCACTTTTGGCCGGATCTTTCGAGGCTTTTTCCGGCCACCTCCGTCCACTTTTTGGACCCCAAACAGATATAACGCGATTCTACAATTCATAAGCTTCAAATCCATATAAAGTACGTCAAAAATGGTTGAGAAATGAAGGAGAATAGTGAGTTTGAAATTTTCCAAGAAAACCGGCGAAAATCAAGTTGCGGACGGCGGGGACTGTGAGGCTCACCGGGGAAGGAGACGGAATATTCCGTCAGAGTTGACGGAATATTCCGTCAGAGTTGACGGAATATTCTAACGGTGTCAGGTAGCGTCGTTAACTTCTGTTAAGGTTTTAACGAAATATTTCGTGGAATATTCCTTACGGCGTCAGGCTCACTAACGGCATTGGCATGCGCGTGGGGGCGCATCTGGTCGTGCCCTTGCCGGCGCGTGCGACGTCCAAAAATTATTTTAAAATTTTGGGGATGTTCGTGCCGTCAAGTAGATCAATTTCATGTATTTAAACCCTAGGTTTAAGCAAACTATGGGGGTTTTGTTTAGGTTTCCGTATATGTGCTTTAATTAATTATATTTTAGTTATTTCGCATATAGGGGAAACGTATCCCGAGGACGTACGGGACCAAGCTAGGCTCGGGGGCTATGACCCAACAACGTACTTGTGAGTGGGCAGTTTATTTCTATATATATACTTGGTTTATAGTTTCCGTAAAATGCATTTAAATGAATTATGCCTATTATGTCAATTATAGTTCATTTTGGTAAAAGTGCTTGATGGAATTATATAATGGCTATGGCATGGTTATACATATATCCACCTGCTTATAATTATGGTACTGTGATAGAATATTAAAATGATTCTACAAGACGCACAGGTGAATTCAGGTGAGTTTAGTCTACTGATTTGAATTGTGTAGCATACATATATTCATATAGTTAGCTTAGCATTACTACACCCAGGTGTTAGTGCTCCCGCCCGGGGCCAGGGCCAGCCTTCACGTGTATGTTCACCTCCTGCACCGTATGCTCATCTTGGATCCAAGTTAGGTGCTAGCCTGTCGTACTTGTCACGTTAGGTGACTCCGACTTGTAGGTGACTGCACTTAGCGCAAGCTTCATGTGATTGTAGCACTAGAGCGTATATTATTACACCTAGCTTGTCGTACATGTCACACTAGGTGACTCCGACTCGTGTGTTAGTACAGACTGATGTTAGTATTTATTTGCATGTTAGTAT
The DNA here is from genome assembly GCA_036320875.1 of Cotoneaster glaucophyllus. NCBI lineage: Eukaryota > Viridiplantae > Streptophyta > Magnoliopsida > Rosales > Rosaceae > Cotoneaster > Cotoneaster glaucophyllus. The sequence continues at coordinate 25,628,726 of CM070069.1, read as the reverse complement.
ATTATCAATAACATGCCTTCCTTTCCATTGTGACTGAATTATTCATGTATGGTACATCTCTGAGATATATTTATATACTGTTGACATGAACCTGGTTTTCAATACTTATATTATAGTATGTTTGGTTTTCAAGGAAACTATACTTGTTTTACGGTGAGGGGTTAGTACTTTCAAAAGCAAAGGTTTTCTTATAAGCATTGTTTTACTGACCCACTCAACTTTGTTTTTTGCCCCTTCAGGACCTAGATAGTTGTACTCTTTGTGGCACTCGAGGAATTTCGGCAGTTCTGACATTCTCCTCTGTATTAGACATGCGAACTTATCACTATTATGTAATAAGTGTACTTTAGTACTTTGACTACTCTATTGTAGTCTTACTGCCTTAATGCTCTGAATATTTGTAGTGGGTTACTCCCACGATTGTGCACTCTATCATTACTTAGTATTTTTAGTTCTATTTAGTTTTAATTTAAATTTACTCACATTTCTCATCACATATCCTTATAGTTTTAGTTTAAATTGTCACATCCCAGCCCGGGCCCCCACCACATCCTAGGCTCGACTCTGCCGTAACACGATATTGTCCGCTTTGGGCCCCAGCCACGCCCTCACGGTTTTGTTTATGGGAACTCACACGAAAACTTCCTAGTGGGTCACCCATCATGGGACTGCTCTCGCACGAACTCGCTTAACTTCAGAGTTCTTATGGAACCCGAAGCCAGTGAGCTCCCAAAAGGCCTCGTGCTATGTAGAGATGAGAATATACATATAAGGCTTACAGGATCCATACCCCTGGGCGATGTGGGATCTTACAATCCACCCCCCTTAGGGGCCCGACGTCCTAGTCGGCACACTTCTAGCCAGAGATTGGCTATGATACCAAATTGTTACATCCTGGCCCAGGCCCCCACCACATCCCGGGCTCGACTCTGCCGTAGCACGATATTGTCCGCTTTGGGCCCCGACCACGCCCTCACGGTTTTGTTTATGGGAACTCACACGAGAACTTCTCAGTGGGTCACCCATCATGGGATTGCTCTCGCGCGAACTCGCTTAACTTCGGAGTTCCTATGGAACCCGAAGCCAGTGATCTCCCAAAATGCCTCGTGGTATGTAGAGATGGAAATATACATATAAGGCTTACAGGATCCACACCCCTAGGCGGTGTGGGATCTTACAATAAATAAAATTTTAAAATTATATTATAAATTTTAATTCTCATTATAGTAAGTATCTTATATAAGAAGATATTTTCGTAGAGATTTTTCGGTACACTTATATTTTTGCATATTGTCTTATGTGCCACTAATTCATTGTAATATATTTAGGTACGAACATTTCGGTACATACTTTAGTATAATATGTTTAGGTACGAACATTTCAGTACACTAGTTTAATATAATATATTTAGGTACGGACATTTCGGTACACTAGTTTAATATAGTATATTTAGGTACGGACATTTCGGTACACTAGTGTAGTATCATATATTTAGGTAAGGAATTTTTGGTACACTTATGTTTTTGTGTATTTTCTTATGTGCCACTAATTCACTACAATGTATTTAGGTACGGACATTTCGGTACACTAATTTAGTAAAATATATTATGATACGAACGTTTAGGTACACTAATTAAAAGAAGTTAAATAAAATTAATGAATTAAAATATGTATAATAATAAATTAAAGTTTTAATGTAATGACATTAAATAAGATATCTATTAAATATTAAAACAAAAATATAATATGAATTTGAACTAAGTACACATTAAAGGACTAAAATCAATATCCAATCTAACACCAGATTTTTATTAAATTTTAATCTTCTTCAAGGATTAAAGTTCAAAAACCCCTAAAAAAATGAGATAGGAAAATTTCAGTTGGATAATATCAATGATTTGGTTTGCATTTGAATTTAATTAGGGAAATAGGTGGAAAGACAATGAAAAAAAAAATTATATACAATTAATACATTTAAGTATAAAAAAAGTCTGTCATTGAGTGAAAAAGACAAGTGGGGAAATGCAAATGGGAAAGGTAGCTAGCATTCTTGTTTGTAGGTTAAGTTAAGTTGGTGCTCTTTAAAATCAAATTTAGTGATATATTGTAAGAGGTCTCAAGTTCAAATGCCTCTCCTATCATTTGAATTGGAGATCATACCTACACAAAATCATTCGAATTGAAGACAATGAGAAAATGAACAGTTTCAATTATATAATATATATAGTAAAAATATGTTAATTGTAAGAAGTGAGATATATGCATTCATTCATAAGGCAAGTATTATCCAAAGAAGATTTACAATCTTGCCAATTATAAGGGATTTAATATTGATAATCATTGCAAATTAGGGGTGCATAACTCGGGTGGGTTGGGAGGGTTGGAAGGTCAACCCAATCCTAACCTAATTTTTACGATTCGGGCTCGGATTCGAATTGGGTTTCCTTTAGGCTTATATGGGCTCGGGTTTAATTGGGTTCAGGTTTACTTGGGTTGGGTTCGGGTTGCCCAACTATTTTGAATATAATCTTGTAACAACTTAGTTTCCAAGAATTTCTAAAAAAAAATTATGCCAAGTAGCATCAAAGCTCTAGTTAACTTTAATTTCATAAAGAAATCAAAGTTGATGAGCAATTGCTTCGAGACACAAATAATTTAGGTTTTGGAGACTAATGATTATAAAGCTTTAGCTTTAGGATTTAGAGACTATGAATATGGGTTGACTAATCAAAGCCTCTTATTCCCTAAAAGCTTAAGTAATTATAAAGGGTAATTTATTAAAAAAAATGTCAAAAAGGCCGTTGATTTTTGGACTTAGCCCACTTGGATGTAGTATGAGCATTAATTGATATGGGTTACAATCTGGTTAGATTGAGTTTGGTTATTCGGGTTGGGTTAGGTTGGGGATGGACGGGCAAAAGATCAACCCAACCCAATCAATTAATGGGTTGAAATTGGATTGGGTTCGAACGGGTTATAACTAAAAAAACCTGCTTGTTCGGGTTTAAAGTCGGGTTAGATATGGGCGGGTTCGGATTGGCCCAACCCAAGTTGCACCCCTATTGCAAATCCTCGCAAAGGCGTTACCTCCGATTCAAGTGGTGTTTTAATAGGGATGATATTCAAATGAAGACTGAGAAAATAAATGGTTTCCAATTATATAGTCTATAATATGTTATTTATGAAAAAAAAAAAAAAAAGAGAGATGTGCATTCATTCATGGGATGCGAGTATTATCCAATCAAGATTTACGATCTTGCCAATTATAAGGGATTATATTGGTAATCATTGCCAAGTATAAGGGACGTCAAACAGAGCTTAGGGCGTTATGTCCCATGTTCCTTCGTAATCTCGTTCTCTTTTTCTTTTTTTTCTTTTTTTTAAATATATTTATTATTTTTTTTTTTTATTATTTTGAATCGAAAAATTGCATATGTATTTATTTTATGAGGCTTTTAGACCTAGGTCCAAAAACATAGATGATTTTTAGAAATGAGTCTAGTTATCTAATTACATGTTTTTATTTCTTTTATACTCATTTTATAATTTTTAAAAATATTAAAAATCAATTAAAATCTTCTAATATTATGCATTTTTCAACTCCAAAAAAATCTAATTAATATCTTATAACAAAAAAGTAATATACTAACAGAAATTATCTACAAAACATTCTACCTTAACTCAATTAACAAATATATGAATGTATATTATACCTGTAAGCAAAACACATTAATATGTGACACGTTGATTATAAAAAAGAATTTTTCATATAGATACATAAAAATAATTAACATGTGATATAGGTTGATTATAAAAATTTAAAATAAAATCTATAAATGGGGTTTAAAGTAAAAGGAATAACAAGAAATGACAAAAATAATAATAATAATAATAATCAAAGAGATAATTAGGAAGAAATTTGATTTTTATAATAAATCTTATCATTGAATAAATAATTATTGATAATAAAATAATTAAATTTAAGAAATTTGACTTATTTTAATATATTGAACTATTCCTACTATTGGCTAAAAAAATGAACGTATATCAAGTTTCCCATATTTTATTGAAAAACTGCGTATATCTTTGATTCTTTCAACTCTATTTTTCAATTGTTTTACACCTGTAACCTTTTTATCGAACATGGAGGTTTTTTGTGGATGTCTTACTTCAAGACGCTATCGGTTTACTTTCACCAATTATGTGGGATATAATATTGGTAATCATAGCAAAATGTTTGATAAAATAACATTTCTTACTTTTGTATGTATAATTGGCATGAATTCTTCTTGGCGCCTCGAATTCAATATGGCATGTTCTCATTAGTTTGGTCACCACATTTTAAACAAAAATTATTTTTCGTACTTATCTATCAAAACAAATGTCTATCTTATATTTCTTTATATTTTTTTAATTTGCATTTCCATTATTTTGAATCTTTTGTTTTTTTTTTTTTAACTCAAATTTTTATTTCCAATTTTAAAATTCATAATACAAATATGGAACCAGCCCTCAAACTCATCCTAGACTCGTGTATTATAAAGATGAATGTGGTGTTAAAGGTAAACATCAAAGTTACGATGTTTTTTTATTAGTGAGGGTTGAAAAATTAACTCCGAGTGAACGCATGGTATTATCGGGACTATTCTCGCTTACAACTTCATGCTCTCGCAGAAAACAGAGTTCGTTGCCCTCTTCCACAGACTCCTACATCGCCGTTTCGTTGATCTCCTGCAAAACTAGGTCACACTGAGAGCCGCCACCACCCGTGATCTGGAACCCATTAGCTACATTTTCATCTCTTGTTATTGACTCTGAAACCCATCGATCAGATATTGCAAAATGACGAAAACGTTCTCTTGTGTTCTATGGCAAGAAAGTTTATGCGTTTGGCTGGGTTTTTCATGTTGTTTAATTGAGTTTTTGACTTTGAGTTTGATTAATTTGCTAGGTTCTCTCCCATTTGTTCCACAGTAATCAAATATTTTCGTGGGTTTTGCTTCCCAAAGAATAAGAACGGCTTTGAGAAACAATGGTTTTGCTTGCTTGATGAACATGATTTCGTATCTCTTTGCGAGGAAGAAGGGCAGATGACTGATTTTAATTCATTTTTTGTTTCTTACTTTTTAGTTTTTCTTAGAGCAAAAGTAAATTAAGAAATGGTCAAACAAATATGTTTAGGATTAATTAGGTTTTTAGAAATAGAAATACCTACAAAATAAAATTTTAATAATAAAATAAAATGAATGTTTTTATTGTCCTATTTCTTAGTCCGTGCTGCACCAAACGCTTCATAATTTTTATCCAGCTTAGTTCAAGCCAAGTAAATTCAGCTTAATTTTTGAAGCTAGTCAAATCTAAGATAATCTGGTGCAACAAACACACCCTTTAAGTATTGAAAATACCATTAGACTAAGATTTTTTTTTGTTTTTTGGTAGAACACGAGATTCGCAGTTAGTTGGTCAAATGCTCCATAATTAGCTGCTTAACAATATTATATTATCTATTACCAATTATTAGTTTAATACTTCGCTTGTAAAAAAGAGGTTTGATTCATATAGATAGTGACTTAGTGCGATTCCCCTTTTAATGCTTAGTTATGTCTACTATATATCTTCTCCCTTTTCTTTAGAGTATAGTACTTCTCCCTTAAACAAAATGAATATAGAAAAAAAAATATATGGAGGTGTCAAGAAATTCATTGCGTTTGTAAACCGTCTTTGAACAATTCCAGTAGTACAAACAAAATAGCTATGGAACTGTTTAGATCGACACACTCAATTTAGTGCATGATTACCAAAAGAGAAATGGTACATCGGCATGAATTTTGTCTAAATATATGTCAGTCGTAATTAGCGGCAAAACACAAACTAATTGCCACAAAAGACGACAAAATTTAATGCATAAAAAATTACTCTAAAATACGAGAATATGCGACTTTTTTACTCCAACAACGTGTGGTGGGCACTTAAAAAAACAACGTACAGTGGAAAACCCGAAATATTTATAATTAAAACAATAATGATTAAATGAAAAGTCTACGCAAATCAATTTGTAGGTTGATGAAGAATAAATAAATTAATAAATCAAGGTACGTAGCACGTCAGAAGTTGAATTAGTGCGATTCCCCTTTTAATGCTTAGTTATGTCTACTATATATCTTCTCCCTTTTCTTTAGAGTATAGTACTTCTCCCTTAAACAAAATGAATATAGAAAAAAAAATATATGGAGGTGTCAAGAAATTCATTGCGTTTGTAAACCGTCTTTGAACAATTCCAGTAGTACAAACAAAATAGCTATGGAACTGTTTAGATCGACACACTCAATTTAGTGCATGATTACCCAAAGAGAAATGGTACATCGGCATGAATTTTTGTCTAAATATATGTCAGTCGTAATTAGCGGCAAAACACAAACTAATTGCCACAAAAGACGACAAAATTTAATGCATAAAAAATTACTCTAAAATACGAGAATATGCGACTTTTTTACTCCAACAACGTGTGGTGGGCACTAAAAAAAACAACGTACAGTGGAAAACCCGAAATATTTATAATTAAAACAATAATGATTAAATGAAAAGTCTACGCAAATCAATTTGTAGGTTGATGAAGAATAAATAAATTAATAAATCAAGGTACGTAGCACGTCAGAAGTTGAATCAGTGTCCCAACCGTGTCTGATTTTGCCTATAAAACGACATGCAATGAGTTTGTAGATGGACAAGTACAGGAAGAGTACGTAGTAGAAAAACAAAGAAGAGATGGCGGAGAAAGTGGTGAGCCTAACAGAGGGGGAGACAGAAGCAGCAAAAGAAATAACGAACCAGCAACTGAAGGAGAGAAAAGGATCATGGGCAAAGTTGCGCCATGTCGACTCTCTCAATTTGGAGGCCGGAAGAGTGTCCATGAAGGGAAGACACGGCTCACAGGTCAGTCTCTATAGGTTATTAGCTACCAGCATCATTTCTTTTCTAGGTCAAGGCTACCATGCATCATATTGCATGGATTTCAAAGTTTTAGTTAATTACTTGAAATATTTGTATCATCTCCGACAAAGCAAAAAAAGTACGAGAAGCGGATTTGAACGACATCAAATTTGATAGAATAAAGTGAAATCCATTAAAGATTTTAGAAAACTTCTAAATATAATTGATAATATGAATAAGGTTACAACTTAAAAGCCAAAATGACCTATTTAATGTAACATAACCCCAGAAACTGTATGAGTATTAATTGGAAATGAATTAAACATATCATTAAATATCTAAAACGTCATAAGAGCATCTTCAAAGGAGATATCAATTCATACGTAGCAATTATAACATTTAAAAAAGGCATTAAAATTCACTCCAACCTAACTATTTTAAATCTACGTGAATTGACGTCTTTCCTCTTGCTGTCAATTTTGATAGCAACGTCTTTTTATTTTGGGTAAATATCAGTTTACTACCCTTAAGTTTCGTGGTTTTCAACATTTGGTACATGAAGTTTTTTTCATCCCAGAGTCATACCTAAAGTGTTAATTTTGGGACAGTCTCTTACATCCGTTAGTTTGGCTGTTAAGCCTTCCGTTAACTGATGATGTGGTGCCCACTTGGACAATGATTGGGTGCCACATGTCATTAAGGGTCCCATGTGGATATTAAAAATTAAAAAATTAAAAAAATTACAAAGTTACAAAAAAAAAAAAAAAAAAAAAACTGTTCTTCCTCAACCCCGATCGTCCCTCCCTTCTCGGCCTCCACCCATATGTGCAAATCCAACCATCTCCCTCCCTCAACCCCCGGCCCACTCAATTAAAAAAAAAAGAAAAAAAACTCTGGGCACCCTACCTCAACCCCTGACCTTCTCCCTCCATTCTCTCATCCGCACACCCTCGCCGTCGGTCTGACTCGGGCGAACTCGGCCAGCTCGTCCCTTGATCACACCCAGATGCAAGGGAGTGAACCCATCGCGATCCAACACCAAACCCAGATCTGGGTTGACTCGCACCAGATTTTCACCATTTCCACTGACCCTTTTGTCGCCGCCAGGTGAAGAGGCAAAGGGCCGCGGGAGTCTAGCTCGGCAGCGAGTTCGAGGTTCCGACTCGGTAACTCTTTGGCAAAGTAGAGTGGCCCAGAAGCTGTGAAGTGGAGATGGTGTGCGGAGAGGGTGTGCAGAGGAAGAGGGTGTGCAGAGTAGGAAAGAGAGGAGGGTTAGAGAAGGGAGGGAGAAGAAGAAGATGTTCGAAGGAGAAGAACAGTTTTTTTTTTTGTAATTTTTTTTAATATCCACATGGGACCCTTATTGACACGTGGCGCCCAGTCATTGTCCACGTGAGCGCCATGTCATCAGTTAACGGAAGACTTAACAGCCAGACTAATAGATGTATGAGACTGTCCCAAAATTAACACTTTAGGTATGACTCTATGATGAAAAAAATTTCATGTACCAAATGTTGAAAATCACGAAACTTGAGGGCAATAAACTGATATTTACCCTTTTATTTTTATTAACCAAAAACTCCTCATGTTGCTTCTTTGCCGTTGATTTCATCTTTAAGAACCATCCATGTTTGCTTTAATTAATATAAGACATAATATTTTGGCATATGGGTTGGAACACATATTTTATCAATATGTCAAATTGTCATGCATATGTAAGCTATTAAATTTTATTTGACATTCTAAATTTGATATCTTCTTTGGAGATGCTCTAAAATATTGAAATTTGTTGGAATCCGTCCACATTCAGACTTGGCTTGTTGCATAGCAACTTTTCTCGTAAATATATCGTTAAATAAAGTTAGTTTCACCATAAAATCAATTGACAATATAAAAAGTAATCATCACTTATAAACACATGCAAGGTCCATCATTGCACATGTTCAAAATTAACATGCCAAATCAAAGCTAGCTACTCTTATCCAACCGCTCGAAAGGTCCAAAAGATCCACTTTAAAAATATGATAGCATCAAATTACCATTTCTTCAATTACTTTTTTTGAGTGATTGCTGCTTTAGTTTTATTGATGTATAATACCCCAATTTACGAGCTACAACAATCTCAACTATGTATGGTATTATCTTGTTATGTAAAAATTATCAGCAAATTATATATAGTAAGGGCTTTTAGATTTTAGTGCTTAAATAAGATTCTTTTTAGATTTAACATGAATGGTTTTGTAAATCTAATTTAAATCCCTATTATGAAAACTTACCATATTTAAATATTTATAGCATATTTACTATTTATAAACTTACCATCCCACATTTCTATCCATCCATAATCTTTTTTTTTTGTGCTCCAATCATATTAATAGATAAAAATTTATTCAAAATTCTATTTATTATAATTAAAAAAGTCAACAACAATAAAAAAATAATTTATATTTAAAAAACTCATAGGTACGATTGTATCAGTATGTAGTTTTGGTACGATTGTATCTTACATAAGTTTCAATACAATTACATAGGTATACAAGTTTCGGTACGAAAGTCTCGGTACATAAGTTTTGGGGTATAAGTTTCAGTATGAATGTTGGTACATAAATTGGTACAAATGTGTAGTACATATTTACGTACGTAATATGCATATACATATATATAGAGAAATTCATGCACAATGATGAATAGATGATAATATCTGACTTTTCTTATTATTGGAACTTAATAATAATTATCAAATATTATTTTTATTGTTATAGAAATAAATATATAACCTAACCTACGCACATAAAGCTCAATAATTATTGTAACCTAATTAATATTTGAACGTTAAAATTAAATGCCAAGAACTAAGTTAGTTTTTAATTTTATACATGGTTTTATTCTAAAAGTAATCTTCTTTAGGGATTGAAGAAATATAGAATTTTCTAGGGTAAATTACAAAAAGCTACCTCAACTATTGGGGTCACGACAGTTTCATACCTCATTTTTTAAAATTGACAATGTCATACCGCATCTTACGAATTTGTGACAATGTCATACCTCCGTCAATTTTTCTGTTAGTTTTTCACTTTTTCTGTTAAGTGCTGACTTGGCTTGATTCGGACCCCACTTTCTATTAAAAAATTATTAAAAACTAAAAAAAAATATTTAATATTTTTTAAATATTAAAATAATAAATCAAAGTTCAAAAAAAAAAAAAAAAAAACAAACTTTGTCGTCCCTTCCCCCACCCCCCCCCCCCCCCCCAACTCTCTCTTCCCCATCTTCATCTTCTTCCTGCTAATCTTTAACAGAAAAAACAAATAAATAAAAATTTGAAAACCCAATCCCCCAACCCCACCGGCCCCCACCCCCCACCCCCCGGGAGAAGGAGGAAGAACCGAAGAAGAAGAAGAGGAAAAAAAAGGAAACTGCAACCCAGAAAAAAAAACCTAGAAGAAGGAAGAAGAAGAAGGAGGAAGAAGGAGAAGAAGAAGGAGAAGAAGGAGGAGGAAAAAAAACCCAGAAGAAGGAGAAAAGAAAAAAAAAAAAATTCAAACCCAGTTTCGGCAAGAAGAAGAAGAGAGAAGGCAAAAAAAAAAAATCAAACCCAGTTTCGGCCCAAGAAGAAGAAGAAGAAGAAAAAATTAAACCTCCCTTCTGCGGAAGAAGAAGAAGGAGAAAAGAAAAAAATAAAATAAAATAAAAATATTCAAACCGAGTTTCGGCCCAACAAGAAGAAGGAGAAGAAAGAAGAAAGAAGAAAAAAAAAATTTCAAACCCAGTTTCGACAAGAAGAAGAAAGAAGAAAGAAGAAAGAAGAAAAAATTTATTCAAACCCAGTTTCGGCAAGAAGAAGAAGACAGAAGAAAGAAGAAGAAGAAGAAGAAAAAAAAAATTTTGTTATTTTATTCTTAATTTTTTAATATTTAATTATTTTTTAATCCAGCTGGATTAGTGAGTGGTCCCCATCTCTAGCCACGTCAGCACTTAACAGAAAAACTAACAGAAAAATTGACGGAGGTATGATATTGTCACAAATTCGTAAGATGCGGTATGACATTGTCAATTTTAAAATATCAGGTATGAAACTGTCGTGACCCCAATAGTTGAGGTAGTTTTGTGTAATTTACCCAATTTTCTATATATGGTATGACAAGTGATCAAATAGGTTGGTGCAAATAGTAAGGCTTCTTCAAATTTGTACTTTGATCCACTTTTGTTGCAGGTAAATAACTGGCATAGAACGTTGAGTTTGGCATTTCAGAGCATGGGGATTGTGTATGGGGACATAGGGACGTCTCCGCTCTATGTGTATGCTAGCACTTTCACTGATGGTATTGACAACACTGACGACGTTATAGGGGCACTGTCTCTCATCATCTATACCATAGCGCTCGTACCCCTACTTAAATATGTCTTCATCGTGCTACGGGCTAATGACAATGGTGATGGTAAGATTGATAAGCATCAAACTTTTGTTTTAAGTGATGTGATGGTATTTCAATTTTTTTTTATCATTGACGTCTAATCTCATTCATACATGGCTAGCATACGTCACTTAGACATGACATTCTTGTTGTGTTTACTGTACTTGTGTTGTTTTCATGGAATATCTGATCTTAACGGGTCATATTGTGTAACACCCGTTAAAATGAACAGGTAATATGATTCGACCTAAACTCAACCTGCTAATATTAACGAGTAATATGACTCGACCCGTTACTAGTTAAAGAAAAATTATTTTACTTCATAAATAATCAAATGAAAAACGTAATACTAAATTAGTATATATATACTATATTGTCACATAAATATTATTTCAAACATAAAAACATATTTGTCTTTCAAATATTATATACCCAAAATAAGAGTCTAATGAAAAAACATTATTTCATTACCACAAAATATGAAATGTTCAAGGATGTGCAAAAATGAAGGGAGATTAAATCCTATGCTATTATTGTAGTAAGATTTTTTTAATAGTTTTTAATTAATGTAGAAGTGTAAAAAATGTAAAAAAATATATACAAACGATCGTAATGATAAGCTCTACAACTTTTGTGTAGAGGTCAACTCCGAAATTCGTCCTCATAATTCCATAAACAATAGTTTTAAGTTTAACCGTTGATTGTCATTTACGTTTATGCTACATTCTTCTCACCAATTTTTTTCTTCAGATTTTCCTTTTTGATATCACGTTTAGACTCTTACGGTTAATGAAAATATTGCTCCGAGTTTATAAAATCTCTAGAAACTATATAACATCCACTCAAATTTCAGTTGACCGTAAACATCTGGACATGATATCAACAATCTGAACCGTCCATTTTTCTGCTATCCGCTAAAGGATCTTGTTTTTGAAAAAGAAAATATAAATATGGTGAGAAGAATAGAGCGTATACGACAATCGATAGATATATATAAATCTAGGTTTTTGGATTACAGTGTAAAATTTCAGTGTTGACCCCTTCATGAAAGTTGTAAAACTAGTTATTAGAAGCAATATTATATTTATTTATTTTTACATTTTTCATACTTCTACACTAATTATTATGAATTTTTATTAATTATGCACTCAAACAAAAAACACTATTAATGAGGGTTTAGAGGGTTTTAAGAATCAAAACAATGATGTAACCATTGCCTAAGCGTAGAGGACGCAATCACGAGCTTTTATATATTCTTTTAACATTTTCACTTGTACATTAATTATTATGAATTTTTTTTTTATTTTGAACTCTTCCAAAAACATTGTTCACGAGGGTTTGTAGGGTTTTAAAAATCCAAACGACGATGTACGTATTGTTAAAGCGTAAACGATATAATCAAGAAAGTTTGCATATTTTTCACATTTTTCACATTTTTCACAATTGTAAATTAAGTTTTATGAAATTTTTAATGTGTTTTTTTAATCACGCTTATGTGAGATTAAATAATATGGCTGTTGTAGTAACTAGTAAGGTTTTTTAGTAGTTCAAAATTATCAAACTAATTGTTTTCTTAACAGGTTGAAACGGGTTACTCGCGAATAAACCTGATAAAAACCCATTATTAACGAGTTATTAACGGGTGACCCTATAATGACCTGATTAGTTAACGTGTTGACTCGAAACCTGTTATTTTTGTATCGTTTCATGTCTGATTATTGGATCGTGCAAGAAATTGCCGGGTCACCGTCATTAACTTAATAAATTCATCATTAATCATCTTTAACAAACTAATTGAGTATATTAATTTGTAGGGGGAACATTTGCCCTGTATTCCTTGATGTGCCGACATGCAAAGGTGAGCTTAACTCCAAATAACCAACCAGAAGACAGGGAGCTATCTAACTACAAACTTGAAACACCGTCCAACGAGTTAAAACGATCCCAAACCATCAAGAAGAAGCTCGAGAATAGTAAGATTGCCAAATACATCCTTTTCCTTGTCACCATTATGGGAACTTCAATGGTTATTGGAGATGGGGTTCTTACTCCTTGCATTTCAGGTAATTAACTAGTATTTAAATTGGCACACAACCTTGGACTTTCCTTACTTATTGAACAACTAATTAATAATATACCTTATGGATAATTTATAAACAGAACAGTATGCGGGTAATTAAATATATAAATACATTTTTTTTTTGGACAACTGTTGACCTGAAGGTATAATTTACGTGCAGTTCTTTCTGCTGTGAGCGGGATCAAGTCATTAGGCTCAGGTACTAGAATATAATATGCAAAGAGCATGTTGCTCAGTTAATTACAAATATTCACACCAATATCTTGCGTTTCAAAAAAAAAAAAAAAAAAAAAAAAAAACATGCACATATATACAAGTTTTATATGGTTCCCATACATTTTCCGTTAGCGGTTTCTGACACTTGCTAACATTGACTGAGAACAATCCAGATGCTGTTGTGGGGATTTCTATAGCGATCTTGATCTTACTGTTTGCTGTTCAACAATTTGGCACTGATAAAGTTGGATTCACATTTGCACCTATTATCCTGGTGTGGTTCATGTTCATCGGTGGCATCGGACTCTACAACTTATTCAAATATGACATTGGTGTATTACGTGCATTCAATCCAAAATACATCATCGATTTCTTTAGAAGAAATGGGAAAAAGGGATGGGTATCCCTTGGGGGAATATTTCTCTGCGTTACTGGTAAATATATATTTATTAACTCCTTTTGTATACTTTTAAGTTACCTAATCTCCTTGTGAATATATGGATTTAACTAGTAAGTCATGTTTACATAAACTAAACCAGGGACCGAGGCCATGTTTGCTGATCTGGGTCACTTCAGTGTCAAAGCAATCCAAGTAAGTACTACCCTATGTACTTAAATTTTTTATATAACGCCAAGAGTTATACCTGGATCGAATATTTTTTTTATGAAATATGTGGATTTGATATTGGTTTCTCCTAAAGAAAACTAATTTTAAGCTAGAGATGAATAATTTAGTAGTAGAGAACTGAGTTGACAATGTCCAAAATTAATACACTAAATAAATTGGATTAGCAAGGAAAACAATTAAACAGTCTTCCAATACCATTTCTCAATCACATTCTGCGAGGTAACTCTGTAAGTAACCAACATTTTTGCACCTTAATACGTTTGCAGGTGAGTTTCTCTTGCGTCACATTTCCTGCATTAATAATTGCATATAGTGGGCAAGCAGCGTTCCTCAGAAAGTTCCCAGGGAAGGTGGAGAACACATTCTATGACTCAATACCAGGTGATTATAGTTGCCCATTTCAGAAATTTTCTTATTGTGGTTACAGTTGACTATGATTGAACGATTACTTAGTTAACTAACTTCGTTGGGATGTAATATTCAGACCCTTTGTACTGGCCAACGTTCGTTGTGGCGGTAGCAGCTGCCATCATTGCCAGCCAAGCTATGATAACTGGAGCATTTTCAATTATCTCTCAATCCCTAAGTTTGGGTTGTTTTCCAAGAGTTAAGGTTGTTCATACCTCTGCAAAGTATGAGGGTCAAGTATACATACCTGAGATCAACTACCTGCTCATGGTTGCTTGTGTAATAGTCACTGCAGCCTTTAAGACCACGGAAAAAATTGGCAATGCGTATGGTAAGCACAACAAAATGCATTATCTGGAGTAACTATCTAGTGTGCCAACATTTAAGTTGCAATACAGAAAATTTGTAGATTGCCAAATTGACATGTCACTTTCGTGATGCAGGAATTGCAGTGGTTAGTGTTATGGTGATGACAACATGTTTGCTTACTCTAATAATGCTAGTGATATGGAAAACTAGCATATGGTTGATTGGTCTGTTCTTTATGGTGTTCTTTTGTATCGAGGTGGTTTATGCATCTGCGGTGATGTACAAATTCGTTCACGGCGGTTACCTTCCTCTGGTCTTTTCTTTTTTCCTTATGGTAATCATGGGGATTTGGCATTATGTGCACCATCAAAGATACATGTTCGAGCTCAAGAATAAGGTTTCTAGTGAATACATGAAACAATTGGCCTCTGATCCCAACATAAACCGTGTGCCAGGAATTGGACTTCTATATTCTGAGCTTGTGCAAGGGATTCCCCCCATATTTTCTCACTTTGTTAACAATATACCGTCCATCCACTCTGTTATAGTTATTGTGTCGATCAAACCTATTCCATTCAGCAAAGTTGCATTGGAGGAAAGGTTTCTATTTCGACAGTTGGAGCCAAGAGATTACCGAATGTTCCGGTGTGTCGCTAGGTATGGTTACAATGACAGAATGGAGGAACCCAAAGAGTTTGAGGAACAACTAGTTGAGAATTTGAAAGAATTTATCCGCCATGAGCACTTTGCGCACGATGGAGAAATAACAAACGAGGCAGTTTCAACTGGACAGTCATTCAATGCTGAAGAATCAGTTCAACAAGTTAACCAACCTCGTCTTTCATCTGGGCGCATTCTATCATTCAATACTGCTAGGTCATCTAACAGAATAGTCTCTGCACCCGTCAAAGGAGCTGCCGAGGAAATGCAGTTTGTGCAAAAGGCTATGGAGAAAGGCATAGTTTATCTGCTGGGAGAGACAGACGTGGTGGCAGAAGCGAACTCGTCATTGTTCAAGAGGGTAGTTGTCAATCATGTCTACAGTTTCTTGAGGAAAAACTTCAGGCAAGGGGAGCAAATCATGAGAATCCCACGGACTAGGCTTCTCAGGGTTGGAATGACCTATGAGATATGAGATCAGTGTTTGTGAATCTGTGATCTTAAATGAACAAATAAAATTGCTTTAAGAGTACTTTGGGGCCAAAACCGGTGTGAGGAAACTAGTGGTTGTGTCTTGTGTGATAGATCTTGCATAATGTACGTGTTTCTCAATATGTTAATTTGTGTGGCTCCGACACCAATTCACAAGCAATGTATGTTCGTGCATGCCATTGGATTAGCCATAAAATTGCTTTTTGTTAGCAATTTGGTTGCTGTATATTTTTGTAAACGTTTCCATTTGAAGAAAGTATTATTAAGTTTAAATTCTTATAAAAACACACGCGTGCACACACAAAAATTATGGCTTGTACGACACGAAAATATGGCCTTTATGACACACAAAAATAGTCACTAGTCAGGGTCCGGCTGTAGTGTTTGGTTTCTTCTTGATTTTTTAGTCGGATTGGTGTCTTTTTGATAGGACTACTGAGCCGCCACCCCTTGCGCTTCGAAGAAGTTCTAGTGTCTTTGGATGCATAGATACTGACATGTGGGTGTATACATTCGATGATTCACCTTTTTTTCGACCGAATAAATCTTACATGTTACTGAACACGGGTGTATACAGCCTACGACAATTCGACATTAAGACTGAACACGGATGTATACAGCCTACGACAATTCGACATTTTCCCTTAATGTGCCCCAAGAAGTTTCTAGAGCGATAAGAAGTTTTAGAATTGAATATGGACTTAGCTAAAGTATATAATCCAATTTTGAATTCCTTTATAATACAATAATTCATTTTTTTAGGATAGTATTATCCATACACTTATTTTTATCTTCAGCACATTATTCTCAATTTGTTGTCATCGAATTGAATGAATTAACGACGATCAAATGATAGAAATTAACAAAGACTATGTTAAAAAAGATATGTAGATAGCATCACCATTTCTTTTACTATAACGTTTATAATGTACTGCAATGTGAAAGGAAACCATTCATGATGTATGTATAAACTCATCCATAAAAGGTCAAGAAATGCAAAATACTATGTGCAATTGATCAGTTTACGCGAGTGCACGATTAATCCTACCACAGTATTATCGAAAACTCTGATGTTCATTTCAACATAACCATGGTACAGAATCAAAGTCTTGAACGCAATAGCAAGCGACATGATCTTGCTTCAAAAGAGGTTATCAATGACAAATGACCCTAGCTGTTTGTCAGTAAGAAATTTGCTAGTCAGACTCGCTCCGAAAGCAAGTGTGGCAGGACCTGCTACCCATGCGTATCCCGCGTTCATGAATTAAATATTATTATGAGTTCTACTATTCTAAAAATTTCCAACTAACGTCGTTTAAGCCCCGTCTAGACGTTAGACGGTTGATTACCGTCCCGATTAATGCCTAGACGTTTAAAAATTAAAAAATAGCACCTAGACCGCCTAGGTACACCCCTAGCCCCCCCACCTTCCTAGGCATCCGCCTAGGTTGCGACTCACTTAGACAGAAAATAGATAATTTTCATTTTGTATTTTATTTGTTTTCAATAAATTGTAAGAGACTTGTTTCGCCGTCCGATTAGCGTCTAGCGTTTTTTATAACCTTGATGAGTCCTCCATTTAAAACAATTAAAATTTAAAATTTGCAATTAAATTCAAGAAAAACTAATGAAAATGACTTGAAAACTTTTAGTTTTAACGATAAGGACAAAATAAAGGCTAAAAGGAATAGTACTATAAGTGTAAAAATGTGATTTTTCATTAAAGTGAACAGTATCAGAAGTTTTTCGTTAAAGTCCCTTCAATTTAATGTTTACTCTCTCTCTCTCTCTCTCACCCTCTCTCCTTTACCCCGTCGAACCCAGAAACACATATAGCTATTCTTCCCCAAATTTCAATCTGCAAAGCTGCAAAAACTCCATATAAAACTTCTCTAGTAAACCCAAGATCTAAATCGGTAACCGAAAATAAAAATCGAACTTTGAATCTGTAAGCAGAGGAAGAAAAGGGATCTAATTTCCTTTTCTCTCTCCCAAAAGTTTTGGGTTTGCTATGGGCTTTACGGGGAAATTAGAAAATTTTCATATACAACTTAGAATTGGTTGAGTTCTTTTATTTTGAGATTTTTTATGCACTATTGATTTATTGATTTTATCAAATTTTCTGGTTGTATTTCTGAAATTTCTGGAATATTTATACAAATTTCGTGGTTGTAGTGCTAGAGATTGAAGCAGAGGGAGCAAGTTTACAGACTCTTGGGTTCATCTGGCATGGGAGAGACGGAGAGAGAAAGGAGTAATGTTAGGAACTAAATTTTTAGATAAAATTTTGTACGTTAAGTGATATGGAAATTGATGATTAGATTATTACTTTAGTGTTACTAAACATGCTTATTTCTGATTGCAATTTTAAAACATTGGTTTTAATAAAGAAATAAGATTTTCTCCTCTCTTTATCTTTACTTTCCTATTTAAATGAGATCTTTTGATATAAGCGTCTCAGTTTTGAATTTTCTATATCAAACATCCATGATTTTTAATGATTTGGTTAAACTTTTATTTTTGTCATAATTTTGGTGCTATATGCACATTATATTGTAACAAATTTCCTATAATCTAGCATTTTGATTACATTCTCTTCCATTAGAAATAATTGTAAAAAAAAAAAAAAAGTTGGTTAGATTCAATTTATTTTCACAATAATGCTACAATTCAGCAATAATTATCTACGATTTAAGATATTTTCTTTCCAAAATAATTTAAAATATTTTTAAATCCCCAAAATCAAACGTACCAAAATAAGTTTTTCTTTTAGTACATTAAGAGAAAATAGGATTGAAAATAATATAAACGTACCAATACACAATGTGTACAAAATAAAAATAATGTACCAAAATTAATAATAAGTATCAAATCAAACGTACCAAAATTGCAAATAAACGTACCAATTAATGATTTTTATAAATTCAAACGTACCCGCATATAATATATACGTAATGTATTGTACCTAATAATAATTCGTCAACAACTATACTTAAAAAAACAACAAAAAAAATATAATTTCAAAAAAAAAAAATTGAAAAAATTACACGGAGCTTTTATGTTGATTGTGGATGCAAATTTCCGCCTTCTCCTTCTTGGAAAAAATTGCACCTACAAAACAATTAACACCTTAGGTCAAGGCCAATAGCCTCACGCGCCCATGATGAATGGGGGGCTTTGGCCGAAGAACCTCTGATGCCAAAGTTAGAATTTTGAGAGAAAAGTGTTGGGAGAATTTAGAGAATTTTGCAAGAGAGTTCGAATTGAGTTTTGGAGAAAATGAGGTAGTATTTATAGGGGGTGGCCAGCCCCTTTAGGATGAGGAGGATCGGCCACTTGGTTGGTATTTTGGGTAAGGTTCACGATTTGTAGCTAATTAAGGATAATTGAATAATAAATCAATTAATTAGCTAATTAATAGAATAATTTCCTAATTGATTAGCTAATTAATATAATAAAAGATGAATGATTTGGGAGTTACCTTGCGGAGAGCATTTGATGAGGATGGATGAAATAGGTTTTGAATTGTTACCTATTTTGGGCACTTTTGACTTGGTTGAGGGATGATTGCCTGCTGCTCGCGTGTAGGAATCCCGATATACCTCAAGGGTATTTTTGCCCCTTTCTTATCTAAAAATCCACGTGTCGCCTTGTGATTATTTTTGGCTCCACAAATGCCCCCACACCTACTGGGCTGCTCGCATGAAAGGGTAGCAGGTGTAGAGATCTCCAACTTTGATGTTGATTCTCTCTTGGACTTGGAATTAGATTCTTCTAGGAAAGGGAAATAAATCGCCTCCAAAGCCTATTTAAGCCTACCTTAAGTAGGGGATTAAATCAACTTCGGAGGGCATTTATTTATCCTTACAAGAAAGAGAGAAAGCTAGAGGATATTTGTTCCCCCTCCCCTAACACTCTTCTTTGCTTGCCCGTGCAAAGAACTGTCTTCCGTTGATTTCTTTGTCTTCTTCGTGCCACACCGATGTAAGAAAAAATTAATTCTCCTTATCTTCTTCTTGGGAGATAATGCCACGGGGCAGCCGTCGTGGTGGTGCAGCACGTCGGCTGGCAGGGGCCAGGAGTCGGCTTAGCATGGGCCAAGGAGGTGGTGTGGCAGGGGCCATTGCTTGTGCTGCTCGGCTTTTGCTTGTGCTGCTCGGCTTGATTGAAACCAAAGATTAGCTCAGCATAGGTCGAGGAAGTGGCGTAGTTTGGGCTGCTTGCCAAAAATGAGGAAACTGCTTGAGTTTGATTTCTCAGTTGCCGTAGATGGAGCAGTCAATGAAGGAGTTGCCAAGATCGAAGCTGCTGAAGATAAAGTGTCGGATGAGCGAACTGTTAAGTGCAAAAGTGGTTGCTGCCCCCTGACCATTTGTTGCCTAGTTGATCTTCAAGCACTCGATCTTTTGAGCTATGTGGCCTTTTCGCACTGGAGAGCTTACCCAGATGGGTGTCGGGGAATTAGTTTACCTTCTCACACTGGAGAGCAATTAGTTTACCCTCTCGCACTGGAGAGCAATTAGTTTACCCTCTCGCACTGGAGAGCAATTAGTTTATTCTCTCGCACTGGAGAGCAAACCCATATGGGTGTCGGGGAATTGGTTTACCTTCTCGTACTGAAGAGCAATTAGTTTATCCTCTCACACTGGAGAGCAGACCCATATGGGTGTCGGGGAATTGGTTTACCCTCTTGCACTGGAGAACAATTAGTTTATCCTCTCGCACTGGAGGGCAGACCCATATGGGTGTCGGGGAATTGGTTTACCCTCTCGCACTGGAGAGCAATTAGTTTATCTTCTCGCACTACACATATTGATGTCGGGGGATTGGTTTACCCTCTCGCACTGGAGAAAAATTAGTTTATCATCTTACACTGGAGAGCTTACCCAGATGGGTGTCGAGGGATTGGTTTACCCTCTCGCACTAGAGAGCAATTAGTTTACCCTCTCGCACTGGAGAGCATGGTAGTTGTTGTCGTGAGCGTTGCTGAGGAAAGCTGGACTGTCGGGACAACCAAAATAATCCTTAGCCTGCGAGGTCAAGTTTGGCGATCTACTTGAGACTTCGAATTGCGTGTGGACCCCGCGTAAGGGTGTAAGCGTAGTGAGCTGCTCCCAGAATTATTGTGCCATCATTAGGTGTTTCATCGTCTGCCCTTTTAAGGGTTGGTTGGCACGAGCCACATGGCAAGATCGGCATGGATGAGAGCCATGGTGCAAGATTGGCATAATTATGAGCCATGGTGATAGATCAATGGCTGCCGGGAACCGTGGAGCAGGTAGGCACGGCTGTGAAAGCATAGATGGGGCTTGCTTGGGCCAGGTTGTGCGCAGTAGGAGGAATTTGACCACTAGGTCCGTGATGCTCGGCTACTGGTGATGTACTGCTTCGTCTGGAATGTTGAGAATAAGGTTTGCCCCCGATTCTTGATAGTTGGGCTGGTGTGTCATTTTGGTACTCGTCTGCCCCCGGCGTGCCATTAGGCTGAGCTGCTGATTTTGTCGGAATAGAAGTAGTCTTTGTATACGACGATTTATGTGGGGTAGTCTCGTCTGCTCAATCTTGTCATTGAAAGATGACTCGCTTGTGTTGGTTATGTCTCATTTGAGCGCCTTGTCAGTAGCTTCGTTGCACGGGAAATCGCACAATCGCTCGATCAAGAACCTTCTACTTCTTCCTGAATTTGCCTTTGTTGAGGGTGGCAGAGCTCTCAGCTGCCCCCGATCGTGACCTGCTGATCTAGGCTGCTCTTCCATATGTTTGGCTCGTCTATGTCGCGACTGCGGTGCATGTGGTTCATTTTTAGCAGGCGAGGGAATCCCTCGTAAGCTACCGGTTGAACTTGAGCTGGATTGAGTGACTGCTTCTCTCCATCCGCTGTGCTACCTACTCCAATGTGAGGTGGATGATGCTCCTTGCGGGCCTTGCCACGAATGAACACTTCGTCTGGAAGGTTGCTCATGTTGATTATCGGAGTGTGGCCTCAACCGTGAGTGTATATTTGTCTGTGGGCCTAACTGAGAGTGCACACTCCTCCACGCGCTAAGACTAGAGTATACACTATCTCGAGGGCCCAATCAGGAGTGTACTCTGCCCAAACGCTCGGTTCGTGGCTGGTCGAGTGGCTGCTTGCCGGGACATTGTTGGAGAGGTTCTTCGTCTGCCCTTGTCTTGCTTCGGGACACCTCGTTTGGGGCACGTTGCATCTTGGTGTGCTGCAAGAGCTGGTTCACCAAGTCATCTGTTGTGCTAGGGCACTGGTCAACTCTCTGACTTGTCAAGACAAGTGTTGTTCGCCATTTGGATTGGAAAAGCTTGGAAGGAATGTGCCTCCTTGAGCAGTGGAAGGGTGGTAGACTCGGGGCGCGAGATTTGAGTTGGGAAATGCCAAATCCGCGGAAAAATATGGTGAGAATGCCCCCGGCTCAATGGTAGGTTTAGATGGTTGAGATATTCTTGGGCCGACTTGGGCTGCTTGAAAGGCCATGTGAGCAAGATGGGCCACGGGAGCAGGTTGGGCCACGGGAATGGGCTGCTCGGCGGGAGCAGGCTGGACCACCGGAGTGGGCTGTTCGGAGAGAGCAGGCTGGGCCACGAGGGTGGGCTGCTAAATGGTAGCAGGCTGGACCACGAGTGTGGGCTGCTCGGCCGGAGCAGGCTGGGCCACGGGAGTGGGCTGCTTGGCGTATGGCACACTTGGGTGCGAGGCTTGGGCTCGAATTGGCAATGCATTGGGCTCACGTTGGGCTTGGAGTAACATGGCTTGGGCCGTGGCCTTGGATGGCACGGCTCGGGCCGTGGTGATGGCGTCATAGACCTCGCCATGAGTGGCTACCGTGGTAGCCACCGCGGTGGTTCCTGTGGTGGAAACTCATGGTGGTGGTGCCGCTCCACTTATTGTCACATTTAGCCTCGTGGATCGCCGCGGTCCCATCTCTTGAATATTGGAATTTTCACTTGTTGAATTTTTCAAATTTCTAGCCATTGTACTTATCTTTTACGTTTTATCAAAGAATCTTTGCAAATAAAAAATTCTAATAATAAGAACGTATGAAAAAAAAACAGGTGGACTAGAAAATAGAGAAAAAAACCTTTTTATGCGAGAGTCTTCTACGAGTGTGGGATTCAACTCTCAATGAAAGCACCAATTTGTGGATGCAAATTTCCACCTTCTCCTTCTTGGACAAAATTGCACCTACACAACAATTAACACCTTAGGTCAAGGCCAAGAGCCTCACCCACCCATGATGAATGGGGGGCTTTGGCCGAAGAACCTCTGATGCCAAAGTTAGAATTTTAAGAGAAAAATGTTGGGAGAATTTAGAGAATTTTGCAAGAGAGTTCGAATTGAGTTTTGGAGAAAATGCGGTAGTATTTATAAGGAGTGGCCAGCCCCTTTAGGATGAGGAGGATCGGCCACTTGGTTGGTATTTTGGGCGAGGTTCATGATTTGTAGCTAATTAAGGATAATTGAATAATAAATCAATTAATTAGCTAATTAATATAATAATTTCCTAATTGATTAGCTAATTAATATAATAAAAGATGAATGATTTGGGAGTTACCTTGTGGAGAGGATTTGATGAGGATGGATGAAATAGGTTTTGAATTGTTACCTATTTTGGGCACTTTTGACTTGGTTGAGGGATGATTGCCCGTTGCTCGCGTGTAGGAATCCTGATATGCCTCAAGGGTATTTTTGCCCTTTTTATCCAAAAATTCACGTGTCGCCTTGTGATTATTTTTGGCTCCACATTGATCACCAACTATATGAAAAAGAAAAAAACTATTTGGAAAAAGAAATAATATTAAATGTTTGCATAACAAAAAAAAACAGTGATCGAAAAAACATATTTGGAAGAAGAGAAAATATAGTTTAATTACTAATATCTCCAATAAATAAGAAAAAGTACATCATGCTGATAAAATGATAAATCCAAATAATATTTTAATTTTAAAAAATAGAGCTGATTATTGGTCAAAGTACTTTAATCAAATTTTAAAAAAGCACATATATTTGATCTAAATGATATAAAGAAAGTGTAGGGGATTCTAATTTTCCTCTATTTAAATGGTTACCATTAATCTACATCAACTTCTTATTTTCAATTTTTACGTGGAAAAAAAAAAGACAAAAAAAAGTATGAAAAGAGGGAGAGAAAATGTTAGATCCCACATCGCCCAGGGGAGTGGATCCTCTATGCCTTATATGTACATGCCCACCTTCTTTAGTACGAGGCCTTTTGGGAGCTCACTAGCTTCAGGTTCCGTAGGAACTCCGAAGTTAAGCTAGAATGGGCCAGAGCATTCCCAAGATGGGAGACACATTGGGAAGTTCTACTTGCGTGAGTTCCCATAAACAAAACCATGAAGGTGTGGTCGGGACCCAAAGCGGACAATATCGTGCTACGATGGAGTCAAGCCCGGGTTGTGGTGGTGCTCGAGTAACTGACACACCCCGACCCGGAAAGTCCACTTGGACTCCTATCGAGTTGTGCTGGCCGACACTTGGAGGGTGACGAAGACATAAAGTGTAGTGTAGTGGAAAAAGAATGTGAATAAATTTAAACTTAAAAGTGCCTAAACAAAAGAGTGCGCGGGTGAGAGGGATTGCACCCATTTCACACATGATGGTAGAGCATAAGAACAGTACAATAATTAGGGTGACGGTTATACCATTGAAAATAACCATCTCCTGAGATTTGCTAGAACCCTCGTCTACACGAAAGCCAACTACTAAACCCGGAGGGGCGAAACACAAAGTTGAGCTGGGTCAGCAAAACAAAGTTTGTAAGAAAACCTTTATTTTCGAACATACTAACCCCTCGCTGTAAAACAAGTATAGTTTCCTTAAAACTAAACATACTACAATATAAGTATGAAGAATCAAGCGCGTGCCAACAATATATATATATCTTAGAAATGTGCCACAACATGAATAATTCAGCCACAATAGAAATATAGGCATCTGTTTGACAATATACTAACATCAGTCTATACTAACACACAAGTCGGAGTCACCTAATGTGACATGTACGACAAGCTTGGTGTAATAATATACGCTCTAGTGCTACGATCATGTGAAGCTTGCGCTAAGCGCAATCACATACAAGTCGGAGTCACCTAATGTGACCTATACGACAAGCTAGCACCTAACTTGGATCCAAGACGAGCATACGATGTGGGAGGTGAACATACACGTGAAGGCTGGCCTTGGCCCGGGCAGGAGCACTAACACCTGGGTGTAGTAATGATAAGCTAACTATATGAATATATGTATGCTACACAATTCAAATCAATATACTAAACTCACCTGAATTTACCTGCGCGTCCTATAGAATCATTTTCGTAGTCTACCACAGTACTATAATTATAAGCAAGTAAATATACGTATGAACATGCCATAACCATTTTGTAATTCCAAGCACAAAGCACATTTAGCAAATTAAACTAAAATTGGCATAATAGGCGTAAATCATTTAAATGCATTTTGTGAAAACTATAAGCCATATATATATATATAGAAATAAACTGTCCATTCACCTGGAGTCTGCGCTACAACTTCCTAGCACGAATATCAAGGCGTCACGAACGATCGTCGCCTAGAATAAATATTAAATCACAACTCAGAATTCTTATCGACAGAACGAGCAACTGACATAAAACACATCCCCAAGGATGTTCTAGAATGATTTGAAACCCATTGACTAAAAGCCAACCGTCGGTCAAAGGTCGATGGTAGGGTCCACAACACTACGTAATTCGATCCAGAAGACCCGTACCTCAGATTTATGATCTGTAACTTTCATATATACACATTAATCTTCTAAAACAACATCCTAAAGTTTCGGAACGATCCAACGGTCGGATCTCTGCCATTTGCTAAAATTAAGTGGCGACCGACGTTTTAATTTACAAACTTACAAATCTAATTTGAAAAGATCCATAACTTGGATTCTTAATCCGTGAGTTCCTATGATACTCAAATATTACGTACTATAAAGTACTAAGGTTTGGTGACAATCCAACGGTCGGATCGTCAATTCATGCAAGGACCTCGTGACGGCCAACTAGGTGGTCAACTACAAAACTACACTAAAACATCGTAATTTCACTAAACGGATGTCAAATATGGAATCAGGGCACCCAAATTAGCCTAGGAAGGTCAGGTGGGGTCTCGGCCCACGTGCCGCCACGGTTTGCTGGAAAATTCCACTATTTCTAAAAATTCTCAAATTTCACAGAAATGAAGATCTTAATAAGAGGAACAACTTTCATACCTGCCACGAAGTCCAAAAGTGGTCGAAAGATGGTCAATTTTGCCCACAAAGCTGGTGGGTGCCTAAAGCTTCCCGGTGTCGATCCGTCGTCTACGGTGGTCCAACGGGGTCAAGGTTGGTCGGGATCTATTCCTGGGATGATAAGCTAAGTCTCTCGAACCCATGGTCAACGAAGGTCGAAAACTTTGACTCTAGGGCATTATCGTAAATTCACGCTTTTAAAATTAATAAAAACGTAAAATTAGGGATAGGTTGTCACAATCAACCCCTCTTAAGAAAATTTTGCCCCCGAAATTTAAAATCATTTGTTACACAAAACTCGAAGATAGGAAGAATATAATATATGTACATGACGAAGAAATCAAGTCAAAGTAGTTGAACAAAGAGGGAAAATGCCACTCCGTCGAGATCGGAGTGCCATACTTCCTTTTTCATACCTCCAACTCATACTTTCCTTCTTCTTTAGTACAATACTATAATATAATAGTTTTCGCGAAAACAAAACATCGAAATTATTTATATGTACTAACGTCCCATCGAAAATACATATATATAACAACATAAGGTTAGAGTAGTTGTACTGATAGTAAAACTGAACATATGATTTTTCTACTACACTCCCGTGCGTCGCGTACTCCGAAGTAAGCACATAATATCCTTGGGTCGAGCCCAAGTAATAAATAGGTAAAAACAACAAATGTGCAAGTAAGTACACTAACATAAAAGAATCTACCTATTTACTTGCTTAACAAATCCAACGAATAAGTCCTTGATATTACGGTCTGCAGCCCACGATATCGACAACTCACTGTTGTCATGATAAGCAAGTAACAAATTCCCGAGGGTGTAATATTACCATCATGCCCCATTGGGAAATACACAAACAACACTTAGTCAAGCCTCTACCGTGCTCACGCACTACCCCCTTAGGTAACAACAACAATAAAACAACATTTCTATAATGTGAACTCTCACAATTGAATACTTGTTTGTAAAACTCTTCAGTCAAACAAGTGCTAAGAAATAATGCTCAAACTAAGTCTCAAACGTGCCACAAGTAGTTTCAAGCAGTTAAAACATAAATAAGTGTCTACTACGACCATGCTACAACTAAAGAGCAGATAAACAAAAAATGCCACGAAGATTCGGGTAGTTCACTCAGACTAGCCGTTAGTTTGAGGAAGAAATGTAGCCGATGACAAAACTTACTACTCGTTGTCTTCAAGAAGACTTCTCCAAAACTTAGTAGTAAAACTCGTATCACAAGGAGATAAAACAGTGGCACACTTGCCATGTAGTCGAGCCAACGTAGTCCGCAATGCCTTTACAAGCAATTCATAGTGAAGTTCTCTCGAACTTAGCGAGAAAATAACTACGTCAAGAATTTGAGGATCAAAGTGAGTCCATCAAATATAGAGTACAAGAACATCAAACTACAACAGTAGTTTCCGAGATATTTAATCACCACGATAAAGATTTGTTCATTGAGAAATTAATCGTCACGACTACATTTCCAATGTCAACAGTTCTTTTAGACAGTGCATCCATTTCAAGGTAATACGAAGTACAGTATGATAGACACGTACCCAAGGTTAACTGGAATGCCTTTCAGTACATAGAGGTAAAAATGTTGTCCATTTGGACCAGCGGAACGCGAATTGACTCGTCAAGTTAATCAATACTCACCGTACATCACAAAATCTTCACATGTACAAGAAACTCATACTATGAGTATATGGCGATATTTTCCTATCTCTACTCAGACATAGGAAGTGATTATAACCACTCGAACGATTCATGAACGATTGTAAGAATCGTCAAATCGTAGTTTATGAATTATGACTAGAATGGGATAGGACAAGCTAAAGACGCTCAAGGGTAGATAAGTCTTTTGTTGCTGTAGTAGTAAATACGTTTGCACAACCGGGTTAATACACGATAGTGCAATCGTAGACATTGGTTTAGTTTTTTTTTTTTTTTTTTTTTTTTTTTGCAACATCGTTATCAGAAATTTAGCTATTTCTCAATGAAAGTGTACTCGAGAAATTTGTGAGGTTAGTGAAGATTTTGAACACGTTTCTCCACAGAGAAGTGTCATCCAGCTTTCAAATAAAGATGATGACTGTTGACTCTAGGTCATGAATAAGATGGTTCAGCTCGAACGATTCTGACCGTTGAAGAGTAAAAACGATACTCTGTTAAGCTGCCTCTACACAGTCGAGAAATCTGAAACACACGTCATCCTGGATTTAAAAATCATGATCAGGGGTAAGGTGAGACAACACTTCAGTTGTCAGGAACTTTACTCATTTCAACAACCTAAACTAATTTTAACTTTCCTCGGTCGTAAGTGAGGAAAACACTGTAGCCGAAAGGTTAGCCAACAATTTGTCGATAAATCGACAAGATCAAAGATATCTCAGTTTCGTAATACTTTGTGAGAATTTCAACCTTCTTCCGCTAAACCCTTTTTGGAAAAAGGAAAGAATGTCGTTTACTGAGATCACGTCTTCCAAGAAAGTACCAACTTAACAATGATTACTAGAGGAAATGGTATAAGGCTGAGTGTCGGTGTTCCCAAACACTCAATTTTTTGATACGGAAATTGGGGAGAGAGTCATTGGTAAGACTACTCTGAATTTCGTCAAGCTATGAAAGAACTCTCGGTTTCCAAAAGTTAATCGGAGAGAACAACAACTCGAAGTAGGACTAACGGTTTTAGTCGTCAACCGACTGAGTTATTGAAGTCTAGGTGCGACTCTAGGGTTCAGCATTTCGCCTTCATGAATAGGTTCGAGATTCCCAAGATAAATTGTTTAGTCCCAGGTTGGGTAAATTCCTAATTGGTAAACTTTGTAACCGAGTTTCTCAATGACTTCAAAAACGTTCAATATGAAGCAAGGAAAATTGGTGTAATACTAGGAAGTGGGTCGATGATGTACTTTACTTCACAATCTGGTGATATCGCAGGTAAAATTTTGGAATATGATGCCAAAGGTATACGTCCTTGAAATGTACTATACTATTAACCAACTCTACGACACAAACTAAAAGGTCTTCACAGTTTTCTCGAAACTTAAATCACTCAAACAGCGAGATATTATCTCGTACCTTGATTCTAATATCTACCTGTGGAAGTGATCGAGAGGTGGCTAGTCTAAAATGTTTCGTTTACATACGTAGGTGATAAGGTAAAAACAACCATGAGTTTACTGTCCTAATATAAAGCTTGTTCCTAAGCTTCCATGATTCTAGCTTATTCGGCTCAGATAACCACTGTAAATCAGTCTGTTAGTAGCGTCGCTAATTAACTCGCTTAAGATATTTTAATATTGTTCGTTATCTTGAAACTGTGAATCAGCATTCTGGCATGAAGGTATCACTCCCAGATACTAGTACCTGCATCCGGTATTAGAAATCATACCACCGAATATTGATCAACGGTCTCTGGATATCGGACAACATCATCAATTAGTAATGCCATCGTAGGCTGATTACGGGTTAGAGCCCATTCAAGTGATAGGGAAGGAACTGGTCAAGCGAAGTAGTTCATTGATCCTAGGAGGAATTGATTACTGCTTTTGGGATTTCTGTTACTCCCAGGATATGACAACTCACACTCGCAAGCCTATACTCACCCAATTGATAAGTACAACAGAGGAAGGAAAATCTGGGAATTACTGTTGGTTGAAAAATTCCAAGGCTGAAAAAAGAACTTGCTAACAATCTAATTTAAAAATGGACTTAAACGGAAGTCGATCTTCCTTCTAAAGATCCGAAATGATCACCAGTACGTTCGAAGATATTAGTGTTATAGGGGACCAAAAGTAATTGTCCCCCAGATGATCTTCTGTCAATTGCTACCACTTTAGCATCAAGTTGTCGCTTCAGACATTTCTAAAATCTTGACGAAGTAACCTTCGCAGGGATTTTAAGAGAGGGTAAACTAATAGGTGCTACCTAAGAAACAAAACCATTTCTGGTTTCCTAACTTGAAGGGTTGGTAAAAACGGTGGAAGAAAAGCGATAGGATTTATCCGTAAGTCTTTGGTGATACTCAACTCTTTATGCATTAGCCCGGCTGCGGGGCTAGCAACTTGTTTCCTAAAACGAAAATTCCTTGGTAGAGAGGTTCGTCGTTAAAAGTCTAAGGGCAGTTTCCAAAATAATTTTCTAAAATGACGATAAGTCATCTAAAATACCAAAACTTAAGGGAAAATTAACATGTTTTTCGTGCTCAACGAGGTGGCAAGATTCGAGAATTAGGTTTACGAACCAAGAATGCTTACATCACACGTGTGATGAATGCAATACTGCCTAAACTTATGCTTTGATACCAAACTGTTACATCCCGACCCGGGATCCACCACACCCCGGGCTCGACTTCACTGTAGCACGATATTGTCCGTTTTAGGCCCCGACCACGCCTTCACAGTTTTGTTTCTAGGAACTCACACGAGCAGAAATTCCCAGTAGATCACCCATCCTGGAATGCTCTGGCCCATTCTCGTTTAACTTTGGAGTTCCTACGCAACCTGAAACCAGTGAGCTCCCAAAAGGCCTCGTGCTAAAGGAAGTGGGCATGTACATATAAGGCATATAGGATCCACTCCCATGGGTGATGTGGGATTTAACAATCCACCCCCATTTGGGCCCAACGTCCTCGTCAGCACACTTCCGGCCAGGGGTTGGCTCTGATACCAAATTGTCACATCCCCGACCCGGGTTCCACCACAATCCGGGATCGACTCCATCATAGCACGATATTGTCCGCTTTGGGCCCTGACCACACCCTCACGGTTTTGTTTGTGGGATGTCCATACGTATATTTACCTGCTTATAATTATAATATTGTGGTAGAATACTAAAATGATTTTACAGGACGCGGAGATAAATTTAGGTGAGTTTAGTATATTGATTTGAATTGCGTAGCATACATATATTCATATAGTTAGCTTATCATTACTACACCCAGGTGTTAGTGCTTCCGCCCAGGGCCAGGGCCAGCCTTCACGTGTATGTTCACCTCTCGCACCGTATGCTCATCTTGGATCCAAGTTAGGTGCTAGCCTGTCATACAAGTCACATTAGGTGACTCCGACTTGTAGGTGACTGCGCTTAGCGCAAACTTCACGTGATCGTAGCACTAAAGTGTATATTATTACACCTAGCACAAGCTTCACGTGATCGTGGCATGCTCTTGATTCTTCATACTTATATTGTCGTATGTTTGATTTTAAGGAAACTATACTTGTTTTACGATGAGGGGTTAGTACATTCGAAAATAAAGGTTTTCTTACAAACGTTGTTTTGTTGTCCCACTCAACTTTGTTTTTTACCCCTCCAGGTTTAGTAGATGGCTGATGTGTAGACGAAGGTTCTGGCAAATCTCAAGAGATGGTTATCTTTAGTGGTATAATCCGCACCCTAATTACTATATTGTTCTTATGCTCTACCATCACGTGTGAAATGGGTGCAATCCCGCTCACTCTTTTGTTTAGACACTTTTAGATTTAAATTTATTCACATTCTTTTTCCACTACACTACGCTTTATGGCTTCGTCACCCTCCAGGTGTCGGCTAACACAACTCGATTCGGAGTCCAAGTGGACTTTCTGGGTCAGGGTGTGTAGAGATCCTGAAGTCATGTTGATGCAAGGTGATCAGATGTATATGCAAAATGTTGAGGAACTAAAGAAAGACATATTGGATCAAACGCATATTTCAGCTTATGCGATGCATCCCAGGAGTACCAAGATGTATCATACCATCCGACATTTCTACTATTGGCCCGGTATGAAAAGAGAAATTGCAAAGTATGTTAGTCGTTGTGCAGTTTGCCAGCAGGTTAAGGCGGAAAGGAAAAATTCATTCGGGTCGCTACAACCACTCCCGATACCCTAGTGGAAATAGGAAAACATTACGATGGATTTCATTTCATGTACAAATTACCTCGTACGCGAAATGGTTATGATGGTATCTGGATGATAGTTGATCGACTTACCAAGTCGGCACACTTCATACCCATTCGTGAGAATTACTCATTGAGTCAGTTGGCCGAACGGTTCATCACTAAAGTGGTTAAGTACCATGGAGTTCCAGTAAGTATCATTTCTGACCGGGATCCCCGATTTACTTCGAAGTTCTGGGTACCTTTTCAGGAAGCTTTGGGATCGAGATTACTTTACATCACCTCCTATCATCCTCAAACCGATGGGCAGTCAGAGAGAACTATCTAGACTTTGGCAGATATGTTGAAATCATCGATTCTTCAGTTTGGAGACACTTGGCACAAGCGCTTACCGTTGATAGAGTTCGCCTACAACAACAGATTTCATTCGAGTATTGGTATGGCACCATTTGAAGCGTTGTATGGGAAACGATGTCGTACCCCATTGTGTTGGTTCGAAGTTGGTGAACGAGTTTTGGTGGGCCCTGAGATCATGGATGAGACGACACAGAACATTCAGGTGATAAAGGCTAACCTAAAAGCAGCCTAGGATCGTCAGAAGAGTATCGCAGACAGACATTCCACTGATAGAGTTTATAAGGTTGGTGATTGGGTATTCTTGAAATTATCGCCGTGGAAAAGTGTTGTACGTTTCAAAAAGAAAGGGAAGCTCGGGCCTAGGTACATTGGACCGTACCAAATCATTGAACGAGTTGGTGAGGTTGTTATAGACTCGCTTTGCCACCAGAGTTGGCGAGAGTGCATAATGTGTTTCATGTATCGATGCTCTGGAGATACGTCTCTGATCCGTCACATGTGGATGGTGAAATCAATCCAGATTTGACCTATGATGAGGTTCCAGTGACTATCCTTGATTGGAAGGATAAGAATCTTAGGAACAAGACCATGCGGATGGTGAAAGTTTTATGGAAGAACCACTCAGTTGAGGAAGCTACATAGGAGACAGAAGAGCTCATGCGAGATATGTACCCACGTTTATTCTATGGTTTTGATTTGTAGTCAATGTTGAAATTTCGGGGATGAAATTTTCTTAAGGGGGTAGATTGTGACCCGTCCCTAATTTTCTATGTAATTTCTTCCTGATTATGTGAATTGACTATTATGCCCTTGGATGCAAATGACGTGGACATGTTTATATCGCTTTTATTTCATTTCTCGCTATCGCATTTAAATTGTACACGTTGTCACGAGTGTACGTGAATTTTTATCAGTATGAAAACACTATTTCGGATAGATGTTCGATTCCTTTTTTTGTAGGAAATCTAAAACCCTATCCATATCTACCCTTTTAACCCAACCCGTGCATTCCTCATTATTTCACTCCCTCACCAATCACCTCCCTCACATCTCTTACCAATCCCATCCATTCCCTCCTCACGGCACCCAATCAAGAAAAAAAAGAAAAAAAAAGAAAAAGAAAATATCTCTCTTCCTTCTCTCTCTCCGTCCTGAAGTCTCTCTTTCTCTGCAACCTTGAAGATCAACGTTCAAAGCTTGCAGATCAAACCTAAAAACCACTTCTTTGTGCTTATCTCACATTCACGAGCACAACCATACCTTTAAAATTCTGTTTGGAAGAGTTTTTTACGTCGAACTCGTGAGGTCCAAACTCAGTCATTTGAGTTCATCAATTTTTAGGCCGAGTTAAGGAGTTTTGAAAGTCGAGGAAGCCTTCCCACAACTTCTATAGGCATCTAGGACATTTTTGAAGAAGCTTGGACATCGAAACAACCGAGTTTCGAGGAGTTCACTTTTGGCCGGATATTTCGAGGTGTTTTCCGACCACCTCTGTCCACTTTTTGGACTCCAAACAAGTATAACGTGATTCTATTCTTCATGAGCTTCAAATCCATAAAGTAGGTCGAAAATGGTTGAGAAATGAAGAAGTTATGCAAGTTTGAAATTTTTTTCCAGAAAGCTTCGAGAATCGAATTGCAGACGGAGAACGGACGACGGTGCTCGTCGGAGAAGGAGACAGAATATTCTAACAGCGTCAGGTAACGTCGTTAACTTCTGTTATATATTTAACAGAATATTCTGTCAAACTAACGAAATATTCCTGACGGACGTCAGAGGCTCGCCTGCGTGTGGGGGCGCATATGGTCGTAGCATGGCCGTAGTAGACACTTATTAATGTTATAACTGTTTGTAACTACGGTTGCAATTTTTGGTCTTGGTTGTTACACGTTTGAGAACTAGTTTGGGCATTCTTTGCTTAGCACTTGTTTGACTGAAGAGTTTTACGAACAAGTGTTCAATTGTGAGAGTTCACAATATAGAAATGTGGTTTTATTGTTGTTGTTACGTAAGGGGGTGAATTGTTAGATCCCACATCGCCCAGGGGAGTGGATCCTCTATGCCTTATATGTACATGCCCACCTCCATTAGTACGAGGCCTGTTGGGAGCTCACTGGCTTCAGGTTACGTAGGAACTCCAAAGTTAAGCGAGAATGGGCCAGAGCATTCCCAGGATGGGAGACCTACTGGGAAGTTCTGCTGGCGTGAGTTCCCAGAAAAAAAAAACTGTGAGGGTGTGGTTGGGGCCTAAAGCGGACAATATCGTGCTACGATGGAGTCGAGCTTGGGATGTGGTAGAGCCTAGGTCAGGATGTAACAGAAAAATGAATGCAATAGGAGATAGAATCATAATCTTTCAATAAAATGATTGCCATGCTCTTCAAAATTACATCCAAAGCTATTGCCAACCGCCTCAAGCCCATCCTTCAACATTTCGTCTCTCATCATAAGAGTGTGTTTGTCCCGGGCCACCAGATCATTGATAACATCATGCTGGCCTCGGAGCTTTCCCATTTCATGTTCAAGAGACGTAGGGGAAAAAATGGGTTCTTATCTTTGAAATTAGACATGAGCAAGGCTTATGACCGAATTGAGTGGGGCTATTTGAGAAACGTCCCTCTTCGACTTGGTTTCTGCAGTATGGATTTGATAATGGCTGCGTCTCGACGGTATTTTATGCATTTATGGTCAATGGCATGCCAAGAGGGTATCTTCACCCGTCAAGAGGGCTTCGGCAAGGCGACCCGCTGTCACCCTACCTCTTTCTTCTATGTGCTGAAGGCCTTTCGGCCCTGATTGTGAAAAAGGAACGGGATAGCCTCATCCAAGATGTCTCAATTTGCTCTCGTGCACCCTGGATCAACCATCTCCTGTTTGCTGACGACAGTTTCTTATTTGCAAAAGCAAATGTGGAAGAATGCCAGCAAATATTGCTCATCACGATAAATATCTAGGACTTCCAACACTGGTGGGACGGAACCGTGGGCACTGTTTCAATTTCATAAAAGAACGTCTCTGGAAGTGAGTCCAAAGTTGGAAATTGAGGTTCCTCAGTTCGGCGGGACGGGAGATCTTGGTCAAAGTTGTCGCACATGCAATTCCTCTATATGCAATGAATTGCTTCCTATTACCCAAATAATTTTGTCATGACCTTAACAGCCTTGTGGCTCATTTCTGGTGAAGCGGTTCTGAGGAGGGTAAGAGAATTCACTGGCTTGCTTGGGACAAGCTCTGCCTTCCCAAAAGTGATGGGGGTCTTAGATTTAAAAACCTTCACGCCTTCAACCTCGGGCTGCTGGCCAAACAAGCTTGGAAGCTTCAAACCGAACTCGATTCTTTGGTTGCATAGATCTTCCGTGCTAAATATTACCTTTCCTCCTCATTTTCCCAAACGACTGTGAAACTTGGCGACTCCTTTGTATGGAGATGCATTTGCAAGGGTTGGGAGGTAGCATACAAGGGCTCGAAATGAAGGGTTGGGTCTAGTGAAAAAATAAGGATTTGGGAGGATAAATGGTTTCCCTTACCGTCGTATTTTCGTATCTTTTCTCCCATGCCCCCAGATTGTAACCTTTGTTTGGTCAGCGATCTCATTGATACAGAAAATAGATGTTGGAAGGAAGAGGCTATAACAGAATTATTTTCTGAGCTAGAAGTCAATCTCATCCTTTCACTCCCTATCAATTTGCGCCTTTCGGAGAACAAGGTTATCTGGCATTTTGACAAGAAAGGTTTATTCTCTGTCAAGAGTTCCTATCATGTCGCACTTGATTTGGTCACGAATAAACCCCACTGTGCCTCCTCTTCTGGGGAATCCTATAGTTCTCTCATCTGGAAAAGAATCTGGGGTGCAAAGGTCTCGCCGAAAATTCGGATGAATGCATGGCCTCTAAATAGACATCATCCCGTCAAAGGAAAATCTGGTTAAACAACATATCATTTCTGATTCTAGCTGTGTGTTGTCCGGATGTGAAAATGAGACTGGTTTCCATGTTCTCCATGACTCCCTTTTGCGGCCTGTGTGTGGAGGTTCTCGGTATTCGGACGCCCTCCCAAAGGAAATGTTTCCCTCTCAATCCATGATTGGATGTTGTCCCTAATTCCGACTTTGGACAAACACAAGTTTGACTTACTCTTAATGTTCTTCGATGCCATCTGGTCTTCTTAGAATTATATGTTCTGGTTCGGCAATTGTGACCTCCCGACGTTGTGGTCTCTCGCACGATCTCCTGGTGGCAAAACTTTCTGCTAGTCATATCCCATTCTCTGCCTCTCCGCGATCCCCTGGCCTCTTCATCATCATTGTGGACTAGGCCTAGACAGGGGCAGTGGAAACTAAACATTGACAGTGCCTGGGATGCTAATCGCTCCATCGGGGGAATGGGAGCGGTTTTCCGCGACTCTGCTGGAAATTTTGTGGCAGGTTTATCGAAGTCATCTACACACGTTCTCTCCCCCCCCTCTTTGCAGAAGCTCTTGCAATTCGGGAGGGTCTGGCTCTGGCGTCTTCCAGGGGTTTCTACAACATTACCATTGAGAGTGATTCGCTCCAGATCATCCAAGCTCTTTCTACCTTTTCACCGGACCTCTCCCATTGTGGTCTTATTGTCGAGGATGTCAGAAATATTACTTTGGGGATCACTGGAGTTAGCTTTGCCTATATCAGGCGCCAAGCCAATGAGGTGGCTTATAGACTCGCTCACTACAGTCTCTCGTCCTCCAACCCTGCTTTCTGGTTCGAAGAGCCTCCAGATTTTATCTTAGATGTTTTATTTGAGGATTGTAACTCGGAGCCATGATTGCTCCTTCTGCTGTACTTTCATGCCTTCTCATCAATACAAAATCTATCGCCTTTGATTCAAAAAATAGTAATAATAATAATAATAAACGACCCTAATACAATATTAATTTTTAGAGGAAAGAAACACGTGGATAGCAAAGTCTTGCTTGTTTTGGGAGCGAGTTTGGCTAGCAAATCTCAATCAGTAAAATTGATTAATTCTTCATTCCATGATGAGCAATATATATTGACGTCACCCTCTAAACGTCACCACTCGATCATATCTATTATTTTATCTAAAAAAAATGATTTATGCTTTACAAAATTTCAGATTCGGATTCCATCTAAATTCAAATTATGGAGATCTTAGAGATCCTCATGCTTTAGTCATTTATTGTATTTCGTACGGTCAAAAATAATTTGAATTTTATTATTTAAAATGAATCACAAATGGTAACTAACGAAAACTGATCGCACGATTTACAATAAACAGCTAATATAAAAGGATTCCCAAAAAAAATAAAAAAAAATATGGATCCTCCTTCCAAAATTTCATGTATGAAAATGCAATTACGCCATAACTCCAGAGGTGTAAATACAAGACAAATTAGTTCAGTTGTCAATTCAATTCACCAATTCTTTTTCATCTATCTTAACATTAAAATTTAGGGAGTTTTAACGAAAAGCCAGCAGTACTGTTCACTTTAACGAAAAACCGTATTTTTACACTAAAAAGTCAATCCTAGTACTATTCACTTTACCCTTTATTTTGTCCTTATCGTTAAAACTTAAAGTTTTCAAACCCTTTTCATTAGTTTTCCTTAAAATTTATTAACTTATTTGTTTGTTTAATTAATATAACTATTTGGGTAAATCTCAGTTTACTACCCTCATGTTTCGTGGCTTTCAACATTTAGTACATCAAGGTTTTTTCTACCTAAAGTGTTAATTTTGGGACAGTCTCATATATCCGTTAGTCAAATTGTTAAGTCTATCGTTAACTGATGACGTGGTGCCTATGTGGACAATAACTGGGCGCCACGTGTTATTAAGGGATCCACGTGGATTTTTTTATTTTTTTTTTAGAAGGGGTTAAAAAAAAAAACCCTATCTTCTACCTCCCCCAACCCCCCGCACCCTCTCTCTCCTCATCCCCCCACACCCTATCCCTTACTTCTCTCTTCTGCAACTCGCACCCCTTCCCTCCCTTCTCTTTTCTACAACCTGCAACACCCTCTCTTCTCTCCTCCTTCCTCCCTTATCCCTCCATTCTCTCCTCTGCACCAACCCACCAAACCCTCATCTCCTCTACACCACCCTCTCTTCTCTCCACTGAATCAAAACCCTAATTTAAAACAAAAAAAAAATAAAAAATCCTCAACATTTGCAACTACCAAACAAACAAAAAATGCACAATTCGAAGCAAGATTCATAATTGACACCGAATTTTACCCTAAATCATAAAAAATGGCGAAAGAGACTGAGAATCGAACGAAAGAATACATGCGGCGAGCTTCAATGGTGAAATTGACCAGCAGAGCACGAAGTTGCGAGAACTCGACGGTTCGTAAAGAGAGAAAGAAAGGAGAAAGAGATTGCGTGTGAGTGGAAGATGAGAAACCCTAAAAGGATATAGAGAGAGAGCTAAAAGACGAAGCGGTTAATAATTTCGATGGTATTTTACATGAAAATTATAATCTAGATGTGTGCGTAGAAGAGGTCGCCGTGGGGATGAAGACGATAGTGGCATGGAGAGAGGCGTGCCATCTGATATCGCGAGGAGGAAGATGGGAGGGGGGAAATGATGAAAATGTGCATCGAAGCAGGAAAGAGGAAAAATAGGGCGTATGCTTGTGGCAGCGCAAAGGTAGAGAAGAAAGTAACAACAAAGAACAGTCGAACACAGAGAGAAAATGAGGGTTTGGTGAGTTGGTGCAAATGAGAGAATGGAGGGATAAATGAGGAAGGATGAGAGAATGGAGGGATAAGGGAGGAAGGAGGAAATAATGGAGGTATAAGGGAGGAAGAAGGAAAGAATGAAGGGTGGTGCAGGTTGTAGAAGAAAGAAGGGAGGGAAGGGGTGTGGGGTATGGGTTGCAGAAGAGAGAAGGGAACGAGAAGGTGCGGGGGGATGAGGGAGAGAGAATGTGCGGGGGT
Organism: Cotoneaster glaucophyllus; assembly: GCA_036320875.1. NCBI lineage: Eukaryota > Viridiplantae > Streptophyta > Magnoliopsida > Rosales > Rosaceae > Cotoneaster > Cotoneaster glaucophyllus. The sequence continues at coordinate 25,589,103 of CM070069.1, read as the reverse complement.
TAGGGGAGGTAGAAGACAGGTTTTTTTTTTTTGATTTTTTTTAACCCCTTCTCAAAAAAAAAATCAACATGGACCCCTTAATGACACGTGGTGTCCAGTCCTTGTTCACATAGGCGCCACGTCATCAGTTAACGGTAGACTTAACAGTTTGACTAACAGATGTATGAGACTGTCCCAAAATTAACACTTTAGGTATGACTCTGGGACGAAAAAAACTTGATGTACCAAATGTTGAAAACCACGAAACATGAGGGTAGTAAACTGAGATTTACCCTAACTATTTTTTAAGCCATCTGATCTGATAATAATACTCTGACAGTTTGACAAAGGGGTGTCCACTAGTTTCCAACAGGATCCTTTTGGTGAGAATTTTGGAGATCCGTGAATCATGTCCTTTTATCGTACATCGTGCGGTTAGTTTTTGTTAGGTACTGTTTGTGTTTAATTTTAAATAAAAATATTTAAAATGATTTATGACCACACGATGTACGATGAATGGATTGGATTCACGGATCCCCAGGATCCTCACAAAGAGGATCCGGCGAGGATCCAAATTCCACTAGTTTTATGACATTGACTATGAGATTGGCTAACACCACTAAAATAACCTCTAAAATTAACATATACCATCAAGATGATCATAGAAATTAAAAATCGATCAATATAATCCCTGAAAATATGTGTCGCAAATCAATATGATCATGCTGTCATAATTTTCTCAAATTTTTTAACATGTGCTGATGTGGGCTTAATAATTTAATAATTTAATAATTAATTTAAAAAGTTGCATTTTTGCACAATGAGGTTATTTCAAGGCAGAGCTCGTCATTCTACGCGTTTTCAAGATTATCAAAGAAACGTCCAACAAGCTCTATAAGATTAAGGTTGTGACGATGTCAATTTCCCAAATGTTAACAGTAATGTCACAGAAGTCGTCTCCAGGCCAAGCAGTCACCAAAGGCGGTCTAGATCCTGGTCTAATTCGGTGAAGGGTGTAAATATGATTGTTTTAAGAATATTTTGGTCTAATTTGGTGAAGGGTGTAAATATGTGTCTTAAGAATATTTTTCAAAGAAGAGACGGCGAAGGCTAGCATAAATTGAGGTGATTGTGAGACTGGGTTTTTGGGTTAATTTTTTTTAATTAATTAATAAATTATTAAACCTATTCTAATTTATTTTTAATTTAATTAGACTTGTGTGACCCATTTATATATCACATTAGCACATAACAAATTTTTAAAAGAATTGTAATTGAATGACTACATTAGTATGAGACACCTATTTCTAAGACTGTATTGATCGCTTTTCAATTTTTTGGACCATTTTGATGGTGTGGGTTAACTTCGAAAACCATTTGTGATAAAAGAAGACTTATGAGCCCATTTATGTGTCATATTAGCACATAAATGATTTTTGGCAGAATTATGACGGAATAACCAAATTGATTGCAATACTTATTTTTAGGGACTAAATGGATCAATTTCAATTTCAGGGACCATCTTGATGGTGTGCATCAATTTTAGGAACCATTTGTTATAAGAAAAGACTTATAGGCCCCATTTATGTGCCACTTTAGCACATAACTGAATTTTTGACAAAATTGTGATGGAGTACCACATTGATTTGCCACACCTATTTTCAGGGACTATATTGATTGATTTTCAATTTAAGGAAAAATCTTGTTGGTGTGGGTTAATTTCCAAGACCATTTGTGATAAAAACCGTTTCTTTTATAATACAACAATATATGTACAGAGTTGTGATATATTTAAGCTAAATCACACAAAAATATGGTATATTATTATATGAGCATTTCATGCATAATGTATCATGTTAGATAAATTTTCTCTCCCGTTCTGGTAAGAGTTCTTTTCTCTCAGTGAGAGTTTTTCGCACTGTTTGTGCGTAGGTTTTCCCGATTCGATTTTCGTTCAGCCGTCAACCCTAGGAGTGGTTGGGGTTGCTGACAACCTCTAGTTCATTTCCCATTTATTTTGTTTATATTTTCCCTGCTATATTTTGATCCTCCATCCCGTTTGTTGTTGTTTTACCTTGCAATTCTAAACTTCGATCTTCAAATTACTTATTCCCCTTCCCCTTCATCCATGTTTCAGACATCTAATTTCTTCCCACCTCTTCTATTTCTTTCCACTATGTTCTCATTTCTTTCTTTTCTTAATCCCCTAAATTTGCTCCATCCCCCTTGTTTTCACACAAATCTCGATTTGCAACTATATCTCCTAAACGCATTTTGAGGCGGATTTACCGGAAGGTGCTTAGAGCTTCGGCTCGGGTCTTTACACCAGCACCTTCTAATTGTATGCCTTTGTTGGCACGGATGCCTATGGTTTTCCCATCGGCTTCCCTATTAGTTTATTTTTTTTTCGTGTTGTGGTGGTGGATCGTCTGGTGCTGGTTCAATGATGATGGAGCTATGTGTTTTCCTCTGCCTGGGAATTTGTCCTGATCGAAATTTAGGCTGCAAGATGATGGAGATTATATGGTGTAATGGTGATCGCAGAGGTGTAAATTACTTAGGTTTTTTTGTTTGTTTGGTTTTTGCGCTGGGCCCTTTGCTGACTTTGGGCATTGGCTTTAAAGTTTGTGGTTCTGCTTTTCTTTTGTTCTAACTTGTTGTATCTGGACCCTTTTGTATATGTTCGTTGTTCGAATTGAAATCTTTCCTTTGACTATATATATATGGAATATGATAAAGGGACAAATATTTTTACAAACATTTTTACATTTCTTTGTAGCCTTTAGATTTTGTAACATCGAGTGGTTATTATCTATTCATTTAATCACATGGATGCTTATGTGGATTTTAACTAATAGTAAAAATAAAATTGAAAAAACATTGGAAGAAAATTAAAACTAAAATTTAAAAAAAAAAAGAGAAACCCTAGCTATAATCGTGAAAATAAGAAATTGGGCTGCAACCTCCATCTCCCTAGGTATGCGATTTCTATTCCTTGAATCTTCATTAGGTAAGCAAAATTAAACCGTAAATTCTATATTATTGTTCATATATGTAGGGTGATAAAATGAGATTTTGAAAAATCTTTTTAGTTTTGTTAGTTCATGGAGTTTTTTGTAAGGCTTTTTATATTAGCACCCCACAAAATGTTGAATGCACCCCACATTAAAATTTAATATTAAATGATTTATTTATCCTACTATGCAATGGCAATTTTGACCTTATTAGGTTTTAAAAAAAAATTAAATACACCACAAATCACTTTTAACGTATTATTTATCTTCTACAAGTATCAAAATCCCTCCAACCCTCCATTGTTGAACAAAACTCTAACCAATGAAATACATGTTGATTGAGAAAAATTATTTTTGACGAATGAAACACGAAATCGATGTTTCTGAAGCTTCACATGATGTAAGACTTCATATTTTTTTATTGTTTAAGTGATTTTGATGACATAAATAATTATTTAATCTTGCTTTTGCTGCGTTGTTCAAGCTTCTATGTTCGTATTCATCTTTTAGGGATCACAGGGACTACATGAAGAATTAAACACCTAAAATTACCATATGAGTTTTAATGGTGGAGTTGAAAACAACCCACATATGCTTTAAATCCTAGGCGGCATCTTTTGTCAAAATTTAAGTCAACATTTTTTGTCCAAATTAAAAGCTTTATAAGATTTGATGGGGTGTATAGAAAATATGGGGTGCATGTAGAAATGCAAGGTGTGTATTGAGAATGTGAGGTGTGTGGGTATTATGGGGAAGTATGTGGGGTGTATTAAGATAATTTTTCATTGAAAAAGCAAATGTGGGGTGTATTAAGTATGTGGGGTTTATTCAACAATTTGTGGGGTTCTAATATAATAAGCCTTTTGTAATCACGTATATTCTTTTCTTTTCTAATCTTTAGGCATTTGATGACTAATAAAAGATCAAATTTTAGATTACAAATAGCAAAAATAATTCTTTATTTTAAAACACGTTTTGGAATTGGGGTGAAATGGAGACCACCACCATGAACTCGAATAACACCAGAATGCGCCAAATCAACCGAATGACATTCATCTATATTTAGATCAACAACGCTCATACCTTTTTTTTTGCTCGAATGAAGCCGCTGCATGCAAACCAGGTTGTCAAAGGAATTCTAGATACCTTGCTGCTTAATGTGTAAGATTTAATGGCGTTAAATCTCTAAAATCTGTACTTTAGTTTTGTCTCCAAAATCTACTAATAGTTTTCCCGTCCTAAAATTATGTCATTTGTTGCACTAGTAGTTCTTTTTCTTAACTCCGTCAACTTTTGGGTTAAGTTGCGGCCCGAAAATATGAAAATGAATTTTGAGATGGTTCATAATGCTTTATCAAATTTGTCTGTACGTTTTTATATAGTTCGATAACTAAACGATGTTAGTTTTAATTAATTTTTTGTAGAAATGATCTTTAAATATTGATTTATAATATAAAAGGCTTGATCATAAGCACAAAATTTCGTAAATATACCACAAATCATTTTAAGGAGGAGTTCCTCCTTTCTTCTCAACCATTGAGGAGCCACGTTTTTCACTTAATTATCACACTTGAGATCTTATTGATGAAAGTTAAATTAAAATTAATTTATCTTCATCAAAAGCATCTAGTAGTTTCAAAGTGTATTTGAACGTTAGACCTTGGTCACTCAATGTTTAGCCACTAAAACAAATTCAATGACCAAATATGTGTGGTGACATTCTTGTGAATTTAGTGGAATTATGACTATGTGGTGAGGAATTATTGAGTGCCTATTGATCCTTTTCTTCTTCTGGAAACATGGAGACAGAATATCTCAAGCCATGACTGCTTTCTTCCTCTGCAAGGAAAGGAGTACTGAACACACATTTAAAGCTTTATAGTGGGCAAAGCACCGCACAATTATTTTCATTAATTAAACAACACAATTTGAGATTATTTGCTAAGACAGGGGACCTCTTTCATAACTTAAACTACCCTTTCTGCATGCGCTTATGTGCGTGTGAAATGTCTTTTTTACATCACAGCGTGCTACATGCGGTGCGATGTCTAGAGTCATTTTTTATTTTTACATTTGCTCATACATAAAGACATTGTTATAGTTACAATGTACTAAGCGCAACGTACAATGTTTAGTTATAAATTTTGGACTTGTTAAGTGACATTCTTTCATTTTATTTTATTTTTTGGCTAAAAATTTGTATGAACTTTTGCACCGTTGCATTTAAATTAAGATACGGCAAGCCTCTCAACTTGAAAAAAGAGAAACACATGAACGAAATGAAGCTAAACATGATGTTCATGATCAATCTCCCATATCACAAATGCCACAAAATTGAAACTTTATGTCCAAATGATAGTAAAAAAGTCACATATGAATACACCATTTAAATTATCGTCAAACTGAGTAAATAAACCGCACAAAATGACAACCTCAATATACAAAAAGAAAACTAACTCTCTATGTAATCAAACTGAGTAAATAAACCGCACAAAAAGACAACCTCAATATACAAAAAGAAAACTAACCCTCTATGTAAAAAAAAATCACAGTGAAATTACAAACTTGAAGTCCAAATTAGTCACCCAACATATACAAACATATCAAATAATAAATTAATTATATTTCTAAATTATTTCTCGCATTCTTCATAACTAAAAAAAAAATCGTATCGACAGTAAATTAAACATAACATAATAAAAATGTTAGCTAAAAAGGAGAAACCAATATCCACATACATGCAAACCAAGACATGTTTCTCCTCTTCCTTGCCTGAGCAAAGTATTACTCCATCATATCTTTTCTTCCTTGAAACCATCTCTATTCCAAGCATTCGTAAACCAAACTTTGTGATAATTCCAAGTTCTGAGTGGTAGCAATTTGAAACAAAGGGCAACCTCGCTACAATTGAAGCAAGGTGGGACTAAGGACTATTAATCCCTGAAAGCATCAGTTACGTTCAAAATAAAGTTAGGACTTTTAATTAATATTTATACATTGAATGGAATTAGTGTCATTTTGTATCCAATACAATACCTTAATAAAATTAAACCATAAATGATTAACATAATAGTGCAACACAATTAGGGGTTCGTGAAATCACGAAAAAAATAAGATAAAAATACTCATTAGTGTACCTTAAAAACTTGATAGCAATACCTTCGTCGCTCAAGATTAATGAGTACATCCACCTTGCATTACATAAGTAATCAATATAAACTGGAAACCATCATATTAAAATGGACAATGAAACTAAAATCCCCACCTTTTAAATTCTGCAAAAATGAGTAACCATTATTTCCTGTCAAACCAACTTCAAAACTGATTATACATATTAAAAAATTTCAAACATTCGCTTACCCAGAAACCAAAAATGAAAATTTTATTAAAAATATTAAGATTAAGATTGACAGGAGGAACATAAACAACCTTTTGAATTAATCTAAAGAGATACAAACTAAAAATATTAAGATTAAGATTGACAGGAGGAAATGATTGAGAATTGAGAATAAAAGATTAAAATTGAGAGTTGAGAAGTTGTACTAAGGAAGACTCTTTGTCGATTTGTCTCTACGTTTCATCATCTGCCTTGTCCTCGTTCTCTTCTTCTTTATTTCTGCAATGAATGGAGAAACAATTTGCTATAACAAATATATTTGTGTAATCAGATAATATGTAGCAAAGAAGAAATTGGGAATTTCGTAAGATGGAGAATCTGTGCATGTTTCTCTTTTCTAATTCTTGAATTTAAATGAGTTTTGTGGAAGGATTTATCAAATCGCTTATTGCTCAACGTGGGTGCAGTTTTTCAGTTTTCACGTTCTATTTTTTATTTGAGGGATTTATCATGTCTCTTTTGTATTTGTTTTTTATCAATTGTTTTTCAATAAAATGATATATTAGCAGTTCAGTTTGGATAGAAACTCCGCTTTTTGTTGAACGTTGGGTGCAATTTTTCAGTTTCTACGTTTTATTTTTTATTTGAAGTATCTGTCCTTTTTTATTTGTTTTTATTTTCATTCTTTTTCCAATAAAATAAACTTTTACAAATTTTTATACATTTATACGGGATAATAATCTCTCTCCTAAAATGGATGAGTGGGGTTAGTTGCATTGGCCTTCTTTTCTAGTGAGATTTAATATCTATTACGTCTTCCCCATTTTTAATTATTTTTTCCTTTATTTTTTTGTTTCTAATAAAATGATTCTTAGATTTATGTTTTTTTTTTTTTTACAAAATTTCCCTTGCATGTTTTCATGTATCAAATTCGGTCAATTCTAATTTATTTTGTTTAAGGGGTTTTTTAGTTTAATTTTTTTTGGTGAAGTTTTAAGGCACCAAACTCTCTTTCTAGCTTTCTAATATTAAAGATTAAGGATAAGTGTTTAAACATATGTAATCACGTGTCATCTCCAAATAGAACACTACCAAGAAACTAAACCCTAAGGAAATGGCAGAGAATCATCCGTCGACGCCGGATTGGCCGGCGTCAGTCGGGTTCAGCACGGATCAGCTGCCCCACACTAGCCGCACCTCCGAGAACTTCTCGCCGCAGTCGACCTGAAATCATCCGAGATGAACCCGACGACGAACCACTTCTTGAAGAGGAGGGAGAGGATCTCTTCCACGACAATTCCTTGGAGTTGGTACTTCAATTTCTTCTCTCCTTCTAAAAAAGCATGATGTTTTTTTTTTAATTGTTTACATTTTATTTAATTTCGTTATCTCAATTCACAAGAAAATAATTTGTTTGGATGAAAAAATAGTGTTGATCGGAGAATGAATGGGCACGGTCAGTACGAGTCGATGGGGCTGGATGACACCGTTGAGGACGAAAGGGATTTGGATCAGATCATGGCTGATCGCCGTGCCCCAGAAATCGAGCTCGATACCCACGACGGCGTCCACACCTCACGCAAACTCCCCTATCTTCTCCATGACGAAGGTATGTTGGAGGTGGTGAAATGTGGTGAGCCTGCAACTGAAGGGGAGACGAAAGAAGCAAAAGAAATAACGAACCAGCAACTGAAGGATAGAAAAGGATCATGGCCAAAGATGCGCCGTGTCGACTCTCTCAATTTGGAAGCCGGAAGAGTTTCCATGAATGGAAGGCACGGTTCACAGCTCAGTCTAGATTATTAGCTGCCATGCATCATATTTAGGTGTGGATTCAAAAAACCGAAACCCGAAAAACACCGAGCCGAACACCAAATCCAAAAATAATCAAACCAAACCAAAGAAGTTCGGTTTTAGTGATTTAAAAACCGAATCGAACACACAGAACCGAATATATATTAATTTTATTTATTTATTTATATTAGATATTTGTATTTAAGCCCAATTTCAACCCATTTTTCAAACCCAAATCGGTTAAGAGCTAACTTTCAAGCCCATATAAAAAATAAAAAACCTAAATTAACAAAAAACCCTAGCATTTTCTCACTTTTTTTCTTTTTCCTTGCTGGATCTTCTTTCCCTATTCATCTTTTTGTTTTCTCGCTTTTCTTTCTCTCCAGTGCCCAGCAGCCTCCTTCATTTTTTTTTTATATGAGCAAACAATATTATCTACACTAAGAGAATAAAAGGTAAGCTTAGTCTCACAATACGCTAGCAATAATGTGCTTTAAATTCGCCTTTAGACTCCTTTTTTTTTTTTTTAAATGGGCAAACTATATTATCTATAGCCTTAGCCTTACAATAAACTAGCAATAATGTGCTTCAAATTCACCTTTAACGATAATCGAATATAAGATCTTTCACTTACAAGTGAAAGATGACCTCCTTCTTATCTCCCTTTTCTTTTTTCTTTTTTTTTTCTCCCTTTTCTTTCTCCCCAACAACCTCCTTATCTCCCTCTTATTTCTTCCTTTTGTTTTCTCCATCTTATTTCTTCCCTCGCTCTTCTCGCGCCCTTCCTCCAACGCCACACCGTCGGCAACCACCATCAATTATGACCGAGATTGAGATAGAGACACAGATCGAGATCATTGTACTCCAATTATTTTGGGGGTGTATTTAATTGAGAATTTGAGAGACTTTAATGGATTTATAAATACATGAAATTTTACGGAGTTTAATTGATTTGTAGAGATTCCATATAAAATTTTGATTCAATTCCCTCGAAATCTCATGGGGAGAGGTGAGATTTGTGGATGCTCGAAATCTCTCAAATTCCCTCTAATTCCTCAACTTTCTCAAATTTTTTAAAATCAATTTCTAATTGCATACACCTGGAATGTTATAAACTTCTTTAAAATCCTAATTGAATACATCCGGATTTCTAAGCATTTAAATAAGGGAGTTTTAACGAAACACTCCTGGTACTGTTCACTTTTAACGAAAAACCATTTTTTTACCTTTACCTGACACTATTCACGATACCTTTAAAAATGGCTTTTCGTTAAAAGATAAGTTTTTTTGGACTTTTCATTAGTTTTCCTTTTAAATAAACTATCTTAAAATTTTAATTGAATACACCTTGAATTTCAAAGAATCACTTAAAATCCTAATTGAATACCCCTAAATTCATTAAACGAATTAAAATCCCTCAAAATTATTCATTTTTGTTGGGTGGAGGTGCAATTTGGTAGCATTTGATCGTATTCAGCGGACATCTTCTGCATTTGTTAAGAAAGTTGGGTTGAAGTAAAAATATTGGATTTTTATTAAGGGTTTTTTATTTTGATTTTGAATTGCATGGATACATTGCTCTCTTTAGACCAATTCCAACCCTTGGAGTAAGTCTCAAAATTTCCCTTCTATTCCCCCATTTCATTTCAACCCTTGTGCTAAAATGGGGTTAAGTGTAAAACTAAAAAAAAAAAACCCATATTCCAGCCAAGATTTGAGTTTGGGTTAGTGTATGGCCCACTTGTGCGAGTGGAAGTACGGTTTTGATAGGGATGACAATTTAACCCGTCAAATCCGCTCCGCGCAAGTAACTGATTCAAATGGTTTGGTTTTGGGCATAAAATTTAGGGTATTTTACGGTTATGGGTAACTGTCAAGTAAATTTTTCGGTTTCAGGTTCGGTTATGGTTATTGGTGTATCCGCTCCAAACCCATACCTAAAACCGAACCATTTCATCTATGAATAAAAAAAATATAAATATTTATTATATGAAAAGGGGTTGTTAATAATCATGCATTATTAAATATGAAATTAATTATTTACTTTTATACCATTAATAATAGGAATTATATGCTTATAATTTTCAAGAGTGTAATTGTTTTCTTGGTAATATGGAATTTTAATATTACTTATTAGATGCATTGTATCAATTGTATTAATAATAACAATTTATTTAATATCATTTATTTAATATTCTTCTTTTAGTTAATAATATAAATAAATATATAAATATCATAATGGGGAAAACCGTTCTTCGATCACAAATCCATCACCCAATGTGTTCAGTTATGGAGAAAACCCGTTCGGGGATTCTACGAGTTCGGGTTCGGGTTCGGGTTCGGGTATGGGGATGGCACATTCCAACCCAATCCGCCCCATTGCCATCCCTAGGTTTTGAAAGCCAAACGCCTAAGTTTGATGCACGCACGAAGGGGAACGCACCATGCGCTGCAGTACGAGGACCCACCCACGTGGGCTTGTCGTCCACTTGCCTATTTCATTGATGAGCCTAACGGTTCTTTTATGTAATCTAATTGCATACATTCAAATGGGTTGTTGGTATCCAATAGTCCATATTTAATTGATTTAATGTTTTATTTTTAATATTTTTAATTTATTGAATTTAACAGTATATAATCAAATCTAACGGTAAAAAAAATATCTAACTACTCAAAATTAAATCCAACGGCTAATATACATCTCTATCATATGTTTAATATTCTTTCCATAGTGTTTCATGAGTTTCATGGTGTTGTTTTAGTGATTTTTCAATATTTATTGGAATCTAAATATTTTTAGGTTAAAATGTTTATAAAATTAAATTAGGGTAGTCTACATAATTTTTCTTTTTAAAGTTACTTTTTTTTTAAAAAAAAATAGCCTAAATTCATTCTTTAATAATCTAGGGCTAAAAGTTTTAAGCTAGGAGGGTTGGAGCAGAAAAATTGTTTCTGGGTTAAAATTTAAATTTTATGAGCTAAAAGTTTTAGGTTTTAAGCCAAGTGTTGGAAATTGTCTTATGATCAGTTTCAGCCGGGATTATACTAATATTATTTTAACTTATTTTTTCAATCCTATTATGTGTTTTAGTTTTTACAAATTCAGTTTTCACCTTTGCTTTATTGACAGATTTATTCAGATTAAAAAAAAAATAAAAGACAAATTGAGATTTAAAATACCAAAACCGATTGAAAAAACCGAAACCGAAACCGAATTAAATTGAATAAAAAATAACTGATACAAAATCGAACCGAACCGAACTGAACAATAACTTCGATTTGGTTTTCGATTTTGGCAAAAAACTGAACTGATTGGAACCGAATTCACCCCTAATCATATTGAATGCATTTCAAACATTTAGTTACATAAAATCTTTGTACCATCCCTAACAAAACAAAAAAGTACGATAGGCGGATTTGAGCAACATCAAATCCAACAAAAAAAGTATGATAGGCAGATTGAACAAAATCAAAACCGATAAGGGGAGGCTGAAATGTCTCTATGAGTCTTCACGGCCTCCGAAAATGATGGATAACCGTGGCTTGCCACAGTTGTCCTCCTATTTTGAAAAAAAAAAAAAAAAAAAAAAAAAAAACACGGATAGTATAAGTTGAAATTCATCATCAATCTAGCATTTACTAGATAATTTAGAAAACCTCTAACATTTAATTGATAATATGAATAAGGTTAGAATCTAAAGGCCAATATGCCCTATTTATAATGTAAAATAACCCTGGAAACTATAGGATTATTAGTAGGAAATGAATTAAACACATCATTGAATACCGACAACGTTATAACATATTGACACATTTTGATTGGGCTTGTTGCATAGCAGCTTGTGAGATTCCATCATAAAACCAATTGGTAATATGAGAAGTAACTTAATCACTCATAAACATACGTAAGATTCCTTTTTTTCCGATACGGGATGCTTCCTCTCAACCGTTATTCTCTTCGAATTCATATATTTACAGGTAGATTGACATGTCAAACCAAAGTTGGCTATTCCAATCTGAACAACTCGAGTAGTCCAAAACATCCACTTTCAGGACATGACAGCAGCAAATAACCTTTTAACTCATAAATTACCTATCCTCCAATTACTTTTCATGTAAAATACCCCTAATTTATGGGATCAAACAATCTCAATTGTCCATTTATGGTATCATTTTGTTATTTAAAAAAAATAGTGCGTCGTGTGATTGTATCAGCGATATAGATAGCACAAGCGATCAGCTAGGATGGTGCAAATATAAGACTTCTTGAAATTTATACTTTGATCCACTTTTATTGCAGGTAAATAACAGGCGAAGAACGCTGAGTTTGCCCAGTGCTAACAGGACCTCCATCCAGGGCCCAAAACTGAAGGGGAACCAAATATTTTTTTTTTTTTTTTTACATATATAGGTATAATCAACCAAAAAAAAATTTAACAATTGCTACAGTATCCTGCTGCATCTTCCACTCTTCGCTTTCAGTGAATTCTTATCGACAGACTCGACCACTGATCTTCTCTTAATCTCTTAGGTCTGTAACACGTGACGCCTTCCAAGTTTGAAGTTCCAGGTTCCAAGTTCCAAGGCCCCAAGCCTTCTCATTCTTCGTCTAAACTCTGAGACTCAGAGTCACTGACCTGCACAGCAGGGCTGCAGCTGCAGTCTGCACCGTCCGTCCACCCACACCTGCCACCCATCTCTCCTTTTCTCTTTCTATCTCATTCTCCCTTCTAATTTTCCATTCCAATCCTCCTTACGTAGTAGATGGACACTCCAAATTGTCGTCGACTACCCCTGCGCTTTGATCGGAGCTCAGCGTTGATCTTCTTTCGGCTTCTTCCTCTTCTTCATCGTTTATGCTACTGCTACAGAAGCCACCCTCCCTCCCCCTCTCCCTCTTCCTCTTTCTCATCGTCTACCTTTCAGTTTTTCCACAATTTCTCTCTCCCAATTCAGGAACTGTACCTTCAATCCATATCTCTCTCCTCCTTTTTAGATCTCAGTTATGGCTTTTCAGGGTTGGATCCACCGTGGGTTCTAAATTTTTTTAGATAAATTATAAATTCCTTGATTTCATTTGATAAATTTGATAAATTTTCATGTTATTTACTTTTAAAATGGAATACTATATGTATGAATTTTTGTATGATTCTCACTTAGCCCATTTGTTGGGTTGCTTAGCCCATTTGTTGGGTTGCTTAGCCCATTTGTTGGGTTGCTTAGAATGGATCAAAACAATAAATTTACTGTTCTGAAAGTTGGAGTTGTCGTCAATCATCCTCAAAGATATTAGGTACCTTGTATGTGTATCAGAATATGTTTGATTCGTTTTATAGAAAACTTTATTTTAATCCCTGGTAAAAATGATTTTTAGATTAAAATTATGAGTAAGATTAAAATCTAATTTTAGTCCATTGATACATTAATAACCTCATTTATTAATTATATTTTATTTTTTTTTTAATTATTTCTCTTTTTCTTCCTCATTTTTAATTTATTAATTTTATTTCATTGTAATTTTCGTTTCATTTATCAAAATATATTTTGTTGTAAACATTTAGATAAATTAATTTTTGTTATACAATATATTTCGATGTACTTTGTCTTCTTCATTTAGGTACATTATAATACATTTAGATACATACATATCGGTACATATATTTCGATACAAACATTTAGGTACATTAATTCAATATAATACATTTAGGTACATTAATTTAATATAATACATTTCGGTACTAACATTTAAATACATATTCAATATAATACACTTCGATACACATATTTCGGTACTAACATTTAGGTACATTAATTGAGTATTTCAAATTTGAAGAATGTTAAATAAAATTAATAAATTAAAAAACTCTTTTTTGGTCAAAAATAAATTAAAATTTGTATATTAATAAATTTAAATATACGGCTCTAGTGGTATCTTGATTAAGTTTATTTTACTTCGTTATGGCAGATCAGGCTATCAATCTTTGGTAGGGACTTCATTCGTTCTGAATCATATGCTACATGTCACATACATTGTTACCAGGGTAATTGGAATTAATCATTTTTTGTATGTTTTTATTCTGACTTTAGTACAGAGATATGACCCCACATATCAAGCTACCAAACTACATTTTGAAGACCTGGCAATGAGATATGGCAACCCAGTTATTGTGCTTAATTTGATCAAGGTTTGTTTATTTCTAAATGCCTTCTGAACAGATGCTGGGATGACGTTTATTGTTAGTCCTCTTTACTATTACTGCATGTGATCAGACAACATTTTTATAAGTCTTCCTGTTGTATGAGAGAAACATTAGTTTAATGTGCATATATTCTGCAAGGGCTAATATTTATGTGATAGCTATCGCCACATAGTAGATCCTCTATTTAATAAATTTGGTTATTTATAGAATGAGTTGAAGAATGAGTTGTAGCTATTTGAGGATTGTATAAGTATGGTGTAATATTGCGGGGCAATATTGAAATAGAATGCATCTCTTGTTTCTCACATCTCTCTGATGTTCAGTATAAGACTATAAGTTGACGATTTGTTCTGTGCTTCTGATCTACAGTGATTGAGTTTTCTACTCGTGTGTGCGTGTGTGTCTGTGTCTGTGTCATAGGGAGGTTGCGGTTACGAGGATGTTAATTGGTGTGAAGTGTATGGGAAAATCATTGGAAGCTATCTTCCTAAAGGTAGCCCTCTTCGTCAGGTATCCCCTATCTTCCTTTCTTTTTAATTTTCTTTTATTTATTGTTTTGTTTGTTTTTGTTGGACACGATTCAGATCTATGCCTTTCTTGGTGTTTGTTTAATCATAAAGTTCTTCATTTGGATTATTTAAATGGTTGATTGCGTAATTATAATTGGGATCTAAAATTATGTGTCGATCTTATGGCATTATACTCATTTACTTAAACATGTAGCATGAGATCTACTACTAATTAGAGTATGTAAATTGTAGATCCAGAACATTATTTAATGGTTTTTCTTTGGATATGATGCATTTCTTTGTTTTCATTGTGTAATGTGACTTCTTCAGATTGAGTCATTGATCAATGCATTATGTTGCATTGATGTTTGTTGATTTTGTTAAAGGGAAACTTTATTTCTTGAGTGCTATGTTTTCATAGGATCTTGCTTACTATGTGCTTAAAGAAGATGAATCCCCTTGCATTTTGGATCTATTGAGAAGCAGAGATGGTCATATGCACTTGCAAAGCAATTGATCGAGAGGCTGATCTATGGTTAGTCATCTCTTTGTTCTACTTTTATATGGTGCGGAAAAT
The DNA here is from genome assembly GCA_036320875.1 of Cotoneaster glaucophyllus. Lineage (NCBI taxonomy): Eukaryota > Viridiplantae > Streptophyta > Magnoliopsida > Rosales > Rosaceae > Cotoneaster > Cotoneaster glaucophyllus. The sequence continues at coordinate 25,573,693 of CM070069.1, read as the reverse complement.
GGTCTTGAATTTACCATTGTGAGGCCCCTTAACTAGGACCTAGGATGGATTTCATTCCTGGCATTGATGGCCCAAGTGAGGGTGTTCCAAGAGTTCTTCCATGCTTCACTAATGTGTGTTAGATAATAATTGTAGCATTCCCTATTTATTTGGTATTTCAGTATTTGTGTTGTGATCGTGCTCTGCTTTCATCTGTTACATAATCTTCTTCACCTTGAGTCTCTCAAGCTCATACATGGCGGCCAATCTCATAGAACTTTTGTCTACATAAAGGATGTTCGTAAGTGAAAATAAAAATCTCTTTTGCTCAAATTTTTATTTAGCATGCAAAAGTTGCTTAGTAATGTGATCTGTTTTCCTCAAGAAATCCTGCTAGGGCCAATGGTCACATCTTCAATGTAGGTAACCTTCACAATGAAGTTATTGTAAGGCAGCTTGGTGAAATGATGACTAAGGTGAAGAATTCTCTTTGATACCATCTTCTTTTTAGTTAATGTACTATGTCTCCTTCCATAAGTTTTCGGTCAATTTTTCTAATGTTATATTTTTACGGTTCAAAAAGTGTATAGAGGTCGCAGTTGATCACTCGTCGTTGGAGTGTGACCAATACACCTCTCGTATTTTTAGCACCTACTGCTTCAACTGTGAGTGCTCCATTGATTGGGGAGCCTACACCCCTTACTGAGGCTACTCTTTGGACGTCCCAGGTGCCCGCATCATCGACGTCATCAGTGTCGGTTTAGCCGCTTAGTGCACGGCGGCCTCATCAGCGCCGTCGCAATCTGGAGTCTTCTGACCACACTTGGGACCTCCCAGCCTTTTAATCACTGGCGCCCAGGACGAGAAGATGAATATGATGTTATGGGCCTTCCAGATGTCCGACGTCCAAATCCTGGTGTCAGCACCTGATCTGGCTCCACCTTTGACCTCCCAGCAACTTCGCCCAGCCGATACCCAGTAGCCTGATGCATCAAACCCTATACTATTATTTAATATATATATATATATATATATATATATATATATATATATTATTTAACTAAAGCTATACTATTATTACCATATTCATTATTCACCGCATAATATATTTAGTATTCATCGAACTCTATACTATATTCCTTATGCATCAAACCCTATACTATATTTATTATGCACCAAACGTAATGCTTATGAGAGATATCAACAGCTCACATCATCAAAGTTTTATTAAATACCCTTATTTTTATACCCCACAAAATTCATTCATTGTTATGTTTTTTATTATTAGACGTGGTTATTTAATGACGAAATTAGTATTACTAAATTATTGTGCGTCAATTGAATGAATATAAGTTTTTGTTTTTGACGCAGATGGATATATTATAACCGTTAGCCAATGAGAAATCCGTTACTCGATGAGTATGGTTGTGGATAATCTCCGATGATTAATTTATAGTTATGGATATAGTTAATTTTCGTAGTTATGGGATGAATATAGCATTTCCATTCCCAAACCGAACCGTTGTCATCCTTAATCTGAATTACATAAATCTTCCAAATAGAGCCCAAAAGGCAGAAGGCTCCTTAACCCTAACAAGCTAATCTGGGGACTGCAGTATTTCCCTCTATGAACATGCATAAAACTTTCGACAAAAACATTCTCTATCACTATTAACTAGGTAGAGCAACCTTAAAAACTGGCTTGTAATAAAAGTCATCTACGGCACCCGCGTAAATCGCTCGATCTCTAGCAGCAAAGGCTTCGGCATTTTCAGCGGAACACACAAGCGACCATTAATATTATATTTATACGTCAAACATGCAGCCGCTACCCTTGTTGTACACTCTCCTAACTAGATTCCTGAGGGCTTCAATGGTTTAACTTTTAAGAGATAAAGTTCATCTATGTTTGTACCTTACTTCATTAATTCCCCAACTACCAAACCAAGGTCAACTTTATACCTAAAGGTTCGTGTTGAGGCATCACTATCGAGGCACAAGAGTTTTTCTAATCAGGACGTCAACCACAATGTTACACGTGTCAACATCAAAATAAAACTCTCAAAGAGTCTCACATCGACAACAGACGAAAGCATGTGACTCTCCTCAACTATAAAAAGAGATCATTTTCTTACAACTAATTCCTAACGCTATTATTCTACTTAACCGATTATTAGAACACACTAATGATTATTATGCTTCAATCTTTGTATTATGTAAACTCTACATTATTAATGAGAACTCCTCTACCCTCGTGGACATAACCCAACTAAAAAAGAACCACGTACATCTTATGTTTGCTTCTCTATCTCTTTACATATTACCTACACTAGGTGACCGAAGCAACCTTACGAAGGTCACACCTCGATACTTCACGTTATTCTAAAGTCAATCCGATTTTGTGCATCACCAATCTATATATTACACAAAGTTTCACAGGAGAATGTTTACACGTCTAATTTCTGGGAGAACAATTAGTTTCAGTTCTTTCCAACTTAAAAAGGGAAAACAACTCACATAAATGTCTATGAATCTTGAACTCTCGCATGAACCAAATCCACCACCGGACCTCTAACCACAATCTACAGGCTTTTCCGTTATTTGATAAAGAATAATGTATAGAGTAGATGCGGACCTTAGTTTCGCTGAAAACGTTATAGCACTACACTTGACCCGAAGTATCCATAAAGGCAGTTTGATTCTATGCAAGTTCCTCTTCCTACTTATCTGAATCAGAGCTCTTATTCCTACCATGGAGAACTGGATTGTGATGGCGTCCTTCCAACAGGGGAGTTCAGCACTATGTCAGTAACCAATTACGATCCTCCAGGTTAGCAGCGGTTATCTTGGCTGTAAGAGTACAACATCAATATCTAACCAATAATTTAGCTCTTCAGATTAATACTCCCTTCAATTTTTTGTCTGCCTGTAGAACCATGTTCCATTCCAAACTCCGCAGCCAACATTTGTATATCAGGTGAGCTCCCCCAATTGGCTTTGTGATCCCATTTTGTATGTCTTGGCTGGGTCTCACACCGCTGCAATCCACCAACACTATCAATCTGAGTTTGTATATCCTCCAGATCTTCAGCAGCAACAGCTTGTCGTTTTCCCATTTCTATGTCAGAACTTGCTTTGGGCATCTCTGGACTCGTGGGATGGCCTGATGGCATTGAAGTGGCGTAGACAGAAGAAGTATCGCCCTTGACCACTTCCCTGAAGTTATGTTTAGATCTCGGAATTTCAGAGAAGAAGACTTCCGTAATATTGCTAAAACACCCACGATTGTAAGGGTTCATCTTCAGATTGTACCGATACCGAAAGTTTTCATATGTTGTCTGCACACAAGTGGAAATTACCTCTAAGAGAGATAGAGAGAGAGGGAACACCAAGCAGCAACAAAGGTAAAGAGCAACGAACCTGATTAGTGAGGATTAAATAGAGATGGAATCCTGTGAGACCTCCAACAAACCAAGCAGCTCCAAATGTATAGAGAATTAGAACTCCTGAAACAGGTGACTTTGACAAAGCTCTCCAGAGACTGCAATGGTAATAATCCATTATCTGCATGATGTTTACCCAGCAGAACGCAAAGACATAGAGACACAGAACGGTCGTGGAGGACACAAACATGAAAAAGAATCTGTAATTCCTCTGTAAAAAAAAATAACTTTAACAGTGTAAGGACTATGAAAAGATAACAACGTATCCAACAAAGACTTGAGCTAAACCTGAATCGAGTGTTGGAAACTCACAACCCTAGATGCATGAACCATGCAAGTAGTGAGTGAAAGACATTCAACTTGACAAGTCAGTGAGTCACAACTAAGAGATTGGTTTGATAGAAGCAAAGCACAATTAGATAACATTGTCATCAGGGTCTTTTTTGACTTTTAATATGTATGTATATATATTAAAATTCAAAAAAAAAAAAAAAAAACTGAGGGAGCTGCTTCTGCTAAAAGGTTGTACCTTATTTCATATTACGGAAGATAAACACAAAATTCGAAAATTGAATAACTATGTAAATTCCAGCTAAAATGCTAGTTCAATCAAAATGAAGCATACTTTGCCAATACATTGCCCCACCCATGGGCAATGGTGATCAAAACGCTCAACGCAGTTGTTGCATATAGAGCAGTGGGAGCATCGGGGTGGGCGATATAGCATGCATGTTTGACAATATTTGGTTTTAACTATCATGCCGTTAATGATAACTTCTTTTGTGGGTGGTATGCCTGGAGGTCCATTCTGACTTCCTGGCCAATCAGAAGAGATACTAGAGACATAGCCGTCATCTTCTGGTTCGGGAGGATGCAAGCTACGAGGAATAATGCCAGGATCTCTTGCAGATGTAATCAAGAGAAGAATCACAACCTGCACTAGTTGATAAGCCAAAAATCTTCAGTTATAAATACATCCAAAAGAAACCTTCAGTTATAAATACCTAAAAAGTTCACCACTGCAAACAACGTAAATGCTCTTTAAAGAAAAGTCGAGCAAATAAACTTATTTCACAGTACCAATTTGATCAAAATCATACACTAACAGGTAGGACCGACTCGTTTAATGGGTTCTAACAATTGGTGAGTAAGACCAGGCAGGTCTTGTTGCCCGCCTATGTCCACAAGTTCACTTCTTTCTTAGTGTGGCGCTATGGCCCTATGTCACGCCAAGTCGGTGGTGACCCTGAGGTTAGAAGGAATCCACATGCTTCATGGATGAGTGGCAAAAATAAAAACTTGACCAACATCAACCCGACGTGCGAAACATATTATGATTTTAGAACATCTCTACAAACCAATGAAACTACCGATTGTCTCTGCCTTAAAGCGGAAATAAATCTTTAAGTGCACTTGTGCTGCATCTGAGTTTCAAGCATTATATTATCATATTCTGGTGTCCGAAAAACAACAATATGATAGTTAACTCAAATAAACCTTGGTAATAAAGTTGCAAAGCAAAGTATATGGCTGGAAATTTCTCCTCTTTTCTATCAATTTTCCTCCTACCGTGACATCTATGATAGTTGTAATAATTGAAAAACAAGTTGTCTAAGATGAAGAACTCACATATACTGCTAATACAGGACATAAAGCCACAATAAGAATGCCAATGTAGAGCGGGAGTTGATGAATTAGTCCTTGCGAAAGAAAAGCGCAAAACAGGATCACTGGAACCACAATTAGGGACACAGTAAGGAATAATGACCTCGAATCTGGACCCAATATAATTCTCCCATTAAAGCAAAATTTCTGCAGGAAATCATACGGAATCAGTTCATTGTAAGGCCATGAGGGCGCATCAATATTTTACTAAATTCAATCCAAAGACAGTGCGAGGATTACGAAAGTAAACTGATAGATTTGTATTCATCTTCAGTTGTTTTTACATGCAATGTGATTGGTATTAGATGTCTTCACAGATTAATCACCTACATTGTTTCCTTTCCAAACTTGATAAAGCAGCAGGGACGGGCCAGGGGCGTCAATAATCCGACGGTCGGAGTCAGAATGCTGAGGCAGAGCATTTGCGTGCATTCTTTCCTGCTGCGTTCTGACCATGTCGTTGTTTCTCATGGCCCCTCCCTCCCTACAATCCCTCCACCTCAATGCATCTGATTCTGACCCACCAGCCACCGTACGATCCGCCGCTCAAACAAGCACCCCAACCCTCAACGCTCCAGCTCGGAAAACACAATGCCCGTCGCATCCAACTAGAATCAAACACACCCAGATTAACAAACAAAAAAATGCTCAAAAATTTCCCGAACCGATATTCATTTTTCAGAAAAAATGAAACCTTTAACGTACCTTTTTGCCGGTTTGAATTTTTCTTTTCTGGGTTTTCGATGGGGAGGAGGAGAGAACCGAATCCGAAGCTCTGTCGCCCGAAAAGTGGGGAACGGAGAAGGGTTTGGGTTTAAAATTTCAACATTTTCAGGGGATTTTCTGTTCAATGCATTTGAAACGCCATGAAAGCGATCAGCTTGGCTAGGAATCGGAAAGTGGGTGTGGATCGGGGACAGGCTCGAGTCGGAACCGGTTGCCTCCAAACCCAAAGAGGTGTATGAAGAGGTTGGGTAGTGATTACAAGTCCGTCCGAGAGGGAAATGCTCTCTGCTCCCGTGGCGATTTCCCTCCCGACGTCTCCGATCGCCGATTTTTCCGAATATTTTTTCTTTTTGCCCTTTTTTGTATATTGAATTTTGTTGGTTTTTTTTTTTGTCGGGAAAAAATATGAGCTTAGACAGAGGACAGGAGGATGACAGGTATGAGTGAGGAGAAAGGATAGAAGGCAACGTGGTATTCGCCGGAGCTTTCTCGTACTGTAGGACGTAGCTGCTCATACGAGGAATGGAGCTTTGTTTTCCTGTTTCCCACGAGGCACCAACTACAACTGACATGAATTATCACATTTGATTTGTGTCCCCAAAAGTAAAAGGAAACGAGTCATCACTTTGGCCAGTGTTGGTACACTTACGTTTACATTTTTAACAGAGTTCGAAGATTATGTTTGCAAAAATTTAGTTAAATTAGAGATCGTTTAATCATTTATATGTATCAAATAAATGCATGATGAATCTTAATTTTTGCTAAAATTGTCAATTTTCCGCTACTTACAGTTTATTAAACAATGTTTATTTATTTGATTTTTTATAAGTATGATCTTTAAGTTAGTATGTAAAAAATGAACAAATTTGATTATGATAGTTGTTAAATGTTTGAAGAATGCTCCTTTTAGTTGGGCCTTTGGCTTGGCTCCCCAAACATTGTAATCTTGGACGCTCCTTTCCCCTTTAGTTTTGCTTTGTCTTTTGTCTTTAACTTTTTCTTTAATTATATGATTTGATTTCATGTATTAAAATAAGCATAGGATACGTTATAAGGTTGTCCAATGCATCGATTTTGAGCCTGCAAATTTCAGCAGCAAACCGGCAAATCACTTTCCTAAAGTTGTCAATGTTATTCTGGTTTAGGCAACCTTTTTCTTTTCATTATTTTTGGATTTGGTTATATGTATGTGTCACTCAGTTATATATATTTTATGGAAAATTTAACAGTTGTTAAGATTTATCAGTTTTTATATGCATTTTTTAGATCACTTAGTTGTACGTATCATAGAGAAAAATTATATTTTTAAAACATGCTCCATTTTCTATTTGAAAAAAAAATGGTTGGAAGGCATGAAGACTAACTCAATAATGTTTATTTCTTTATAAATTTGTTTGTGTGTTTGTTGTGAAACTAACAATTACAAAATAGAAATACCAATTAATACTTAGTTGCAGGTTTAGTGTCATATTGTCAAATCAAAATTATTTCTTTCTATAAAGTTATTCAATCCAAATGGACCTTGAATTTATTGGTATCCATCTTGATGCATGTATGACTCCAGTCAAGATGAATTTGACTATAAAATACTAGCCTCTATTAACGTACCGGAAGAGTGATGATTGATAAATTGATTTCAAACTTTTAACAGTAATCGGATAAGAGATTATGAATGGAGAGTTGAACCAAAAGTAAATTTGACCACTCATGTATTGGTCTAAAAGAGAGATTTTCATGTGTTTAGAACACGAATCGGTACATTATCTGTTATAATATAAGCGGAAAGAAAATTAGTGTATGAGTGGAGAAACACTTAAAACTGAAATTTTCTTTCCACTATTTGCAATTATTTTTATAGAAAGCACTTGTGCTGATAAGTAGTTGATACGACGAATATTGCATACATTTTAATGCCCTTTAATTTAGATTCTTGTTATGTTTTTGCATGAATTTAGTTTGTTTCACTAGTTTTATGTTTTTCTTAGATTTGATGAGTGAAGAGGAAGAAAAAAGAAAAAAAGAAAAAAGAGCACTTTTGCTATTGAAATGAGTTTGGCATGCTGGAAGCAGAAGCCGTTTGTGCAGATCAGTCAACTTTACGGATTAAACTGTATTTCCTCATAATGAACCAGCTGTTGGGCCTTGTACCATTAGAAAGATATGAAAGTTAGCTTTCAGAGGAATTTTACAGTTCGTGATTCCGGGTTTCCTAAATGATGTTATGAAGATTTCGTACAAGACGTCTGTCAGCCAAGTCTACGCGGAAATTGCAAAGTCTGTTGGGTTTTTCAAGTCTTCATTCAGTCGAAGCCCAAAGCCGAAGATAGAACGTGTTGAGCTGACCTTAATCCTATTTCAAATGGGTTTGAAGTAATTAACTGGGAAGGTGATTCACCACATCATCAGTCATGCAATACAAAGGATATCACAAGGCCTAATTATGTTAGGATTTGTCTACTATATAAAGGGAGTCCAAGGAGCTAAAAAGGGGGGTTCTTTTGGGGGAATTCTATGCGTGTTTTTGGAACAAGGAGCAGCCACCAACCATCTTTGTTATTCCATCTTCATCTTTCAGAAGTTTTTCATGTTTTTAAGATTCCTAATTATGTTTTCGTATTCTATGAGTTACTAAACTCTTTTTCTAGGGTTAGGATGGTGCCCTAGCATGGATGTTTATTGTTTTTAATGTTATTCATTGGATTTCTAGTTTCTTTTAGATGAATGCTTAATCATTGTTTGAATTGTTACTTTTTGCTTGAGTTCTTTGATTGATCACCTTAGGACTTTGCATCTAGTAAGATTGGAAGATGAATTTGAGGCTAAATTAGCAATATAATTCAATTAGCTTCTTGTGGTTAAGTGTGGTAAATTACATTATTGCTTGACAAAGAAGAATAGTTTGCTTGGTTCCCTTGTTTTCTAGAGCGTAAAGAGTCCTACTTGTTAAATTTATGCCTTAACCATGATAGACTGCATGTTAGGATATACAATCTCTGCCTGAACTAGGAGAGAATCATTCACTTAAGGAAAACTATGGTCTAATGTGTCTGACAAGGACTTAGATACGGGAATTATCATCTAAAGAATCGAAAAATCCATTGAATGCATTGAAACCTAAACTAGATTGCTTGTGGTTGAATCTGAATCCCTAGATTTTCATCACTTGCCTTAACACAACATTTTCTTCTCGTTAATTTTAGTTTTCATTTAAGGTTCTGTTTTTATTTGTTTATAAAATCATCACAACAAATTCTTCGCATCATTGATTGAATTATTAATTAAGATCGAGTCTAGTTCGTTGTTTGTGTTTGTGTGTCTTTAACATAATTAGATTTGGTTTAGTTTATCAAATTGGAGATTGAATTAGAATTCTCGTGGGAACGATACTTGGACTTGATAAACACTATATTACGATTATCTTGTGCACTTGCAAGTTTACACCAAGTTTTTGGCACCATTGTCGGGGACTCTAATTGAGTCCCCCAATTTGATATCTTCTTCCATATCTAATACGTCGTTTATTGTAGTTTATTCAAATTGATTTTGTTTTGTTCTCTAGTTTCGAGTAATAGTCATAACTATTAAGATAAGTAAAAGTAATTTATGTCACTGTTGTATTTCAGTTTCTGTATCACTGTTTCGACACAGTGTTGGACTGAATTATTCGATTTTTTTACTAGGCACATTTTATATCCTTGGAAAGCCCCAGAAGTCTAGTTTTCAACGCATAAAGCAGATCAACGATTTGATTTTTGATCTGGGTACATCAACACAAACTCTCAAATTTGTATGCACGGAAAACGTTCACTCAAGCTTGAGCTTATTCCTGTTAACCAAGAACTTGAGCGTACTTTAAGAGAACAACGGAGACAGCGACTGTTTCAAGAACCAGCCATGGGGGAAGTAGTCAATAATGGTAGAGATAATCCTCCACCATTGCCACCACCACAACCAAGGCTCATGTTGATTATACAAAACCAACGGAGTACAACGCACCGTCATGCATTGTTTTGGCTCCAATTGCGCAGCAATTTGAGATTCGTACACAAATCTTTCAGTTGCTGCCTTTTTTCTTGGGAAGGAGGAAGAAAATCTATACCATCATATCAAGGCGTTCTTCAAGCTATGTTCCACATTCACCTTCACCAATGTTACTGAAGAACAAATTCGACTTCGTTTATTCCCATTTTCTTTAAGGGATAAAGCAAGCAGTTAGTTGGATTCTCTGCCTGAAGCCTCTATCGACACATGGACAGAATTATCCAAGAAGTTATTGTCCAAATTCTTTCCTGCTCGAAGAACCAATGCTCTGATCAATGAAATTATGAGCTTTCGGCAATAAGGTGAACAATTTCATGAAAGTTGGGAGCGATATAAGGACTTGTTTCTTCAATGTCCTCATCATGGTTTCAACACTTGGCAAAAGGTTCATTATTTTTACAAAGGTTTGAACTCTCAATGTAGGAGTTTGGTTGATTCAACAGTTGGTGGAACCTTAATGGACAAAACTCCAGAAGACTCCATACATGCCTTTGAAACTATATGTGAAAATTCTGAGCATCGGGATTTTCCTACAAAATATTCGAGAGTTTCAACTGCATCATCAACAAAAAGATGAGGCCTTTATGAAGTTGATACAAAGACAGGTTTAGAAGCACAAAGCACAGCCCTCACAAAGCTTCTCACACCACTCATAAGCAAGATAACCATGCAGCCATGTACTTTATATGCGAGCATCACCCATGACATGGAAAATTGTCCAGCAAATCCTTATCTAGAAGGCATGCAAAAGGTCAACGCATTTAGTGGGAGGCCCCGAAATGATCCATACTCCAATAATTATAACCCAGGATGGAGGGAACACCAGAATTTTTCTTAGAGAGATTCGCAAAATAGAATGGGATCATCCAATTCAACAAAGCAATATCAGCAGCCTTATCAAACTCCTCCAATTCAACAACAAGACCCTTCTATCAAGGACATGTTATCTCAACTCCTAAAGAAAACCGATCAGTATGAACAGGAAGTTGTATCGCTTAGACAAAGTCAGACGGTGTTAGAAAAGGCTCAATCTAATTTTGAGACTCAGTTGGGACAAATAGCTACTACTTTGAACAAATTGGAGCGAGCACAAGGGCAATTTCCAAGCCAGACATAAATTAATCCAAGAAATAATGAGCATGTGATGGCCATTACAACCTCGACAAGTGGGAAGATGATCGACAACAAAGTACAGAAGCATGAGAAAGTTAAAAGGAGAAGGAGAAGGGAACGGATATGAATGACCAACATCAAAATCATTCTTTTAAGAGTTCAAAACAGCCACCATCTAAGCCAAAAAGAACTTTATTTGATCCAACGCTTAAGGATGTGGTGTATGATCCTCCTCTACCATTCCCTCAGCGTGCACAAAAGGGAAGAAAATATCAGTATCCGGGGCATATATGGGACCAATTCAAGTTCAAATCAACATTCCATTGCTTGAAGCCATCAAAGAAATTCCGTCATATGCAAAATTCTTGAAGGAACTGTATACTCACAAGTGAAAAGTATGGAAAACATGACGAGGTGATGTTATTAGAAACGGTAAGTGCAGTGCTTCAACGAAAATTACCACCAAAACTCAAGGATCTAGGAAGCTTTACAATTCTGTGCATTATTGGAGAAAGAAAATTTGAACGAGCTTTACTTGACTTGGGAGCAAGTGTCAATCTTATGCCTTATTTTGTGTACAAACATCTAAGTTTGGGGAAGTTAAAGCTTTGTTCCATGTCTTTGCAACTTGCAGATCGTTCAGTGAAATATCCAATGGGCATTATTGAAGATGTACTTGTCAAGGTTGATCAGTTCATTCTCCTTGCTGACTTCATTGTTTTGGACATGGAAGAAGCTGAAATTCCAAGCAATGAGCCACCTCTCATTCTTGGTAGACCTTTCATGGCTACTGCAGGTACTAAAATTGGTATAAAAGCTAGTTTACTAACCATGATTGTGCAAGAGATTACCATAAAATTTCAGATCTTTGAAGCTTTGAAGAGTCCTTTGGAACCTCATGATTGTTTTCAGATCAATGTTGTGGATCGAATGAAAGAGAAGTTCGAGGTTGCTCATGACAAAGCTTTACTTCGGAAATATTTTGAACCAAACTAAAAAGTTTTGTGGAAAAAAGTCAAGGTTCAAGTTATTTCCCACTAGGCTTCAATCTAGATGGACTGGACCTCATATCGTTGTGCAAGAGTATCCCCATGTGCTGTGGAAATTCAAGATTTGAAGAGTGGTTTGACATTTAAGGTGAATGGCCATCGTTTGAAGCAATACCTGGAACCTATCCCACAAATGAATGAGGAGGTTTTGTACCTCAAAGATCCTAAATAAAGATTGTTATGACCCACTGAAGACTATAAATTTAGCACTTCTTGGGAGGCAGTGGGTGTGTGCAGCAAGTCTCACTTTAGTGACCACATAACCAAAGGAGTTCTAAACTTTACTCTTTATTTTTCATTTTATTTTTATTCCGTTCTACTTTTCCTTATTCTTTTAACTCATTGCATGCCTTGTATTTCACTACACATTGAGGACAATGTGTTATTCAAGTTTGGGGCAGGGATCTCATTTTGATAGTTTTTCAGTTAGTTGTTTTGTGTCAGTAAACGTAGGCTCTCTATTTTATTAAATTTTGGAACAATCTGTTGCCGTTTTTGAGTTTTGGTCCGCATTGCGTTCTGCAATTTTTCGTTCTCAATCCAACCATATAAAGAACGTGTAATTCTGCCTTGTATTTTGTGAGATACATGTCAAAAACCAAGCAAAGGTCAGAAACTGATTATCATAACTTGGAAGTCTGCGTTTTCAAAGTTTTTCTTTTTAATTTTGGTTCTTGTTATTTTTATTTTTTTTTATGTGTGTCAATTAGTGTCCTAAAAGTCCAAAGATAATTTGAAAATCCCAAAAGACTTTTGGTTAGTAGCTCTTTGAGTCGTGTTGGTTAGTCCTTTTCAAATCCAATGATAATAACTTGGTTGCCACTTAAATATGGTTTTAAGAAATCGTTAAGCATTGTTTGTGTTCTTTGTTTGATTCTTGGGTTAGTTATGGTTTATAAGATCATTCTTTACACCTTTCTCATGCACTTAGCCAAGGTTAATGCAATTGTTGCTTACTTAGAGAATTATATGCAGATTAAGTAATCATTAAGATCTCAACGAACTCTAGAACTTGCTTCAATATCTCTCGAGGCGAAATCCTAAATCATGTAATATTGGGGAGATGATTTTGGCCGTCTTTGGACCGTTGATCCTTTCTACTTAACCCTTTATGTTATATTATCCTTAGTTAGCCCTTTGAAGCCAAACACTTAGCCTTTTCTTTCATCACCCACATTAATCTATACCTATTTAACCTATATTAGCCATACCTTATAGCTTGAGATGAATACCAAGATGATGAAGACAGTGATAAAGGTTGAGTGTACAACAAAGATGTGGCGTGTACCGAGGTACCATGTGTCATATTACTACTCAGTTTTGCACACACAAAAAAAAATGAAATGAAAGGTTTGAAATTGTCCCATTCCTATGACATGAGTCTTGGACGTCAAGTATCATATTTCAAAAGAGGCTCGACCGAATTACATATGAAGAAGTATTGGTATATCTCAAGTTCTAGTTTTTCCTTATCCTTTCTTTCATATCCAATAACCTAGCCTAACGTTACAACCTTTGTAAAGTCCATTTGATCTTTGGTGTTGCATTGATTTACATTAATGGAGAGATGATATGAAGAGCAAGCCCATGGGATTCAATACAATCATTATCCAGAGATCACTCATATCACACTTGTTTGCATATACCTATCCGAGTTGCAAGTGTTGTGCTAATTATTGGCTAGTCATATGCGTACCGGAGGAATGGTTGTGTAAGGTGTTGTTAACTTTTGAATCATGTGTAGAATCCTTACAATGTTTCTCTATTCTTTGAGTGGTATTTTCCCTGTAATCTTTGAGTATATTTGGAAAGTCTAACTGCATTGTGTTTTGTTTAAATTTAATTTTGAGTCTTTGTTATGTTTGCTTGAGGACAAGCAAAGTCTAAGTTTGGGGGTATTTGATACGACCAATATTGCATACATTTTAATGCCCTTTAATTCAGATTCTTGTTATGTTTTTGAGTGAATTTAGTTTGTTTCACTAGTTTTATGTTTTTCTTAGATTTGATGAGTGAAGAGGAAGAAAGAAGAAAAATGAGCACTTTTGCTATTGAAATGAGTTTGGCATGCTGGAAGCAGAAGCTGTTTGTGCAGATCAGTCAACTTTACAGATTAAACTGTATTTCCTCATAATGAACCAGCTGTTGAGCCTTGTACCATTGGAAAGATATGGAAGTTAGCTTTCAAAGAAATTTTACAGTTCGTGATTCCAAGTTTCCTAAATGATGTTATGAAGATTTTCGTACAAGACGTCGGTCAGCCAAGTCTATGCGGAAATTGCAAAGTCTGTTGGGTTTTTAAAGTCTTCATTCAGTCGAAGCCCAAAGCCCAAGATAGAACGTGTTGAGCTGACCTTAATCCTATTTCAAATGGGTATGAAGTAATTAATTGGGAAGTTGATTCACCACATCATCAGTCATGCAATACAAAGGATATCACAAAACCTAATTATGTTAGGATTTGTCTACTATATAAAGGGAGTCCAAGGAGCAAAAAAGAGAGGGGGGGTCTTTTGGGGGGATTCTCTGCGTGTTTTTGGAAGAAGGAGCAGCCACCAACCATTTTTGTTATTCCATCTTCACCTTTCCGAAGTTTTTCATGTTTTTAAGATTCCTAATTATGTTTTCGTATTCTATAAGTAACTAAACTCTTTTTCTAGGGTTAGGATGATGCCCTAGCATAGATGTTTGTGGTTTTTAATGTTATTCATTGGATTTCTAGTTTCTTTTAGATGAATGCTTAATCACTGTTTGAATTGTTACTTTTTGTTTGAGTTCTTTGATTGATCACCTTAGGACTTTGCATCTAGTAAGATTGGAAGATGAATTTGAGGCTGAAATAGCAATATAATTCAATTAGCTTCTTGTGGTTAAGTGTAGTAAATTAAATTATTGCTTGACATAGAATAATGGTTTGATTGGTTCCCTTGTTTTCTAGAGCGTAAGGAGTCCTACTTGTTAAATTTATGCCTTAACCATGATAGATTGCATGTTAGGATATACGATCTCTGCCTGAACTAGGAGAGAATCATTCACTTAAGGAAAACTATGGTCTAATGTGCCTGACAATGACTTAGATACGGGAATTATCATATAAAGAATCGAAAGATCCATTGAATGCATTGAATCCTAAACTAGATTGCTTGTGGTTGAATCTGAATCCCTCGATTTTCATCACTTGCCTTAACACAATGTTTTCTTCTCTTTAATTTTAGTTTTCATTTAAGGTTCTGTTTTTATTCGTTTATAAAATCATCACAATAAATTTTTCACATCTTTGATTGAATTATTAATTAAGATCGAGTCTAGTTCGTTGTTTGGGGTTGTGTGTCTTTAATATAATTATATTTGGTTTAGTTTATCAAATTGGAGGTTGAATGAGAATCCACGTGGGAACGATACTTGGACTTGCTAAACGATATATTACAATTATCTTGTGCACTTGCAAGTTTACACCAGTAGTTTCACCAAAAATATTTTGAGATTTTTTATTTATTTATTACAAATGATATTATTAGTTTAAACTACACTGAGGGCGTAACAAGATGGTTTTAAATTGAGATACAGTAAGTTGAAAAAGAATATCCTAATTACCAGACTAATCTACCACTTGTAAACAATTCTTAGAAATTACTGGCTAGAAAACGTTTTTAGTTTTTACATAAACAATGAGTTGCGTTGTACGGCTAAGATTAAAACGTTTTAAATGGTTACAATAATGCTTATATGTTTAACAAAATGTATATTTCTTAGTTGCTATTATTAACTTGGTATATGACGTGATGTGAAAGGTCAAGGGGAAATAACGAAAATGAAAGGGGAAGGAGAGGAAAGAGAGCGTCAAAAGCAATTCCATGACTGCGACCGATTTCCGATTTCCGATTTCCGATTTCCGATTTTCGATTTCCGATTTCCGACGTGTCCCGGAAAATCTAAAAGTCCTTTTGCTCAAAGCTACGGAAACGTTTGTAATTTACTTCCTTCCCACCTGTGGTATTTGTTGCATGAACAAACATTTATGTATCTAGCAAGTTGGAATTATTTCTGATTTTGAGATTAAGTTTCAAAATTTGAAAATTCTGAACTCGAATATTTTTTGAAAAATTGGAATGTATTGAATTTTGATAATTTTGAATTTATGATTCAATTATTTCAAAGTGTTCCAAACTTATTTCATTTTTATTCGAAATATTCTGAATTTAGTTCAGTTATTACTCAAATTATGTATTTTGTAATTAACTTTTATATTTTATTGCGACCCCAATTTTATTTTCAGTTTGGGATACCATTTTTTTATTGTTTTTATATTAAACATATATTTATATATTAAAATGTATAAGCACACTAATATACCAAATATTTAATTGAATTTAGAGGTAAGCGTATACCAAAATATATAGAAAGAACAATAAAAAAATTCGACCACATTCAGAACGTATAAATTATATGAATTTTCAATTTATGTATTGAAATTTCCAAGATTACTTTGATTCCGAAAATTTCAAATTTGATAATTGTGATTTAATCCGATCCGATTCCAGAATTTTGAGACGAAAATTGGAAACGTTATTTCCCATCTGATTCGTCTGAAAATCACTCATATATTTATCACACTAATTAAATTTCAGTAGATATTTTATCTTTGAACGAGTATGTTACTCTTACCACATTTTCCATTTCACATTTGAACCATCTCTCTTAGAGGTAGGGCCCATCATCTCTATTAGAGAGATTGTACGAATATGATATGAAAAATATGGTAAAAATAACATTTATGGAGGAAAAAATTTTTGGACTTGCACTACTCATGTGCCTAACTAATAATGTCATGTTGCAATATAAAACACACACGCACTATCCATTCATATCATAACATGCAAATTCGTTATAACACCTTACTACATAAATTCTAGTATCGTACAATGATTTTCCCTCTCTTATCATGTTGTCACGACCAAAATAGAAAAAGAAAGGGGTGTGCTATCCACACACCCCATTTTACTTCTCACACACCCCTTGATAATTTCTGTTCGTCGATCTTCTTCAATTCATCTGATCCGACGGCCGAAAATTAAAAAGGTGTGTGAGAAGTAAAATAGGGAGTGTGGATATCACACCCCAAAAGAAAAGGGAACCAAGAATAAGTTGTTATCTACTTTATACCCTAGTTGTGTGCTTTTTTTAAAATTCCTTAATAGGTTTGGATTCTAATTCGAAGCATTTGGCTTTGCATTGTACGATGAATAATCAGACTATGAAGTTTAGTAGAAGGCGGATGGTGAGTAACTGTGAAACATAATAATATTAATATGGCCACAGAAGATTTAACTGTTCAGGTTCTCAACCTTGCTCCAAGGGTGACTCTTGCAGAATTGAATACCTTCTTCTCTTACTGTGGAACTGTTCAACAAATCCAGCTTCTGAGGCAAACAACCTCCAAATTATTAACTGCTTGATCATTCTGTTCTTGTTTAACTTTTGTTGATCATTCTGTTCTTGTTTAACTTTTGTTGATCAATTTGTTCTTGTTTAACTTTTGTTGATTAATTTAATGTTAATTATTTCATAATTTGCAGGGATCAAGACCAATTACCGTATGCTTTAGTGACTTTTGTGCAGCCTTATGCTTTTCAAACGGCTCTTCTCCTTGATGTAAGCAGCCAAAAAAATCTGTTTATATTTCAAATCTTAGTATTTTAAATGCTTTATTTTATTTTGTTTTAATCAATTTATTAGTGTGGCTGAAAGGAAGGGAGTGATCACTTTGCAGGGTGCTACCTTTGGAGGCCAACAAATTGGCATATTACCTGCTTATGATATAAGCATTCCTATAGTTTCAGATGAAGACGTTAAAGATGATCACACCCAGGTTAACGATAAAGTTTGTATTTTGATGTGTTTTTTTAGCTGTTTTGGTTAGATTTCTTAGGGATTCGAAATGACAGAATGAATAAGGAATGTTGCAGATATTTGACGGCTACAAGGCTGTGCAATTGCATCAGCTATAATTTCATTTATATAGGAGTGTTTGTAGGGTTCTGGTACATAGCCAACTCACAAATGTCTCTCCTAATTGTGCTGGAGGACAAGCATGTACTATGAATTTGACTATTATAATCCAGATTTAATCCTAGCCCTTCATTGAGGTTTTAAGTAATCTAATCTGGAGTGTACACTTGGCACTCACTTACACACAAAAGCTTTAAAACAAAAACTAGCCGTTAACTCTAAAACCCTTTGTTTCTTCTTTCTTCTTCGACTCAACAGCTAACTATCTATTGGAGCTTCACCTTGTTGTGTTCAATCCCTGGAACCAGAAGCAATTTGGGTTCCAACACTCCCCTCTAAATTGGTTCTGAGCAATCCTCTCAAGTAATTGAATCTATCATTTGGAATAGCCTTTGTGAAAATGTCTGCGATTTGTTCTTCTGTCTTGCAGTAGTGTAGCTTGATTATGTTCTCTTGCAATGTTTTTCTGATGAAATGATATATTCTCTTTATGTGCTTTGTTCTCTGATGAAAGACTGGGTTCTTAGTCATGGCGATTGCAGAGGTGTTGTCACACAAAAGTGATGTGGCATCAACTTGCAATTCACCAAAGTCCCTGTGTATGAATCTCAGCCAGATGGCTTGAGCTGTTGCCTTTGAGGCACTCACATACTCTGCCTCAGCCATGGACAGTGCAACACTTTGTTGTTTCACTGATGCCCAAGAGAAAATCCTTGAACCAAAAGTGAATGCATAGCCTGATGTGCTTCTACAATCATCTTCACTGCCACCCCAGTCACTGTCACAAAACCCAATTAGAATAGCTGACTTCCCTTTTTCATACTTGATTCCATAGTCAAGTGTCTCTTGCACATATCTTAGCACTCTTTTAGTTGTCCCCATGTGTATCTTAGTAGGATTATGCATAAACCTTGAAAGTAGGCTTGCTGAGAACATTGGATCAGGCCTTGTTGCAGTTAGGTACAATAGACTCCCAACAATGCTTTTGTAGAGACTTGAATCCACAGCTTCACTCTCATCATCCTTCTTTAGTTTCTCATTCGCAATTAGGAGTGTAGAGACTGGTTTGCAGCCTTTCATACCAAATTTATCAAGCAATGTTTGTGCATACTTCTTATGGTGAATGAAGATGCAATTTGCTTCTCGAATTACCCTAATGCCAAGAAAATGATGTAAGAGGCCTAGATCTGTCATCTCATACCTCTTCATCATTTCTTCCTTGAATTCTGCAATCATAGCTTCATCATCTCTAGTGTAGACAACATCATCCACACAGATTGATACAATGAGTGTCTTGTTGTTGTTTTCTGTTTTAGTATAGAGGGTCGCTTCACTAGGACTCTTTTGAAATCCTTTCTCAGTGAAATAAGAGTCAATTTCACTGTATTAAGCCCTTGGAGCTTGCTTTAAGTCATAGAGTGTATTCCTCAGCTTATACACCTTATCTGGAAATTCTTCACGTGTGAACCCTTGAGGTTGTTCCATAAACACCTCATCCTCTAGCACTCCATTTGGGAATGCAGATTTCATATCTAGTTGATGTAGCTTCTAACCTCTTTTAGCTACCAAGGCAATTAAGGTCTTTATGGTGTTTAACCTTGCTACTGAAGCAAAGGTTTCATTGAAGTCTACACCTAGTTTCTGTGAGTAGCCTTTAGCTATTAATCTGGCCTTGTTCTTTTGCACATAACCATCTAGATTTAGCTTGGTTTTATACACTCATTTCACTCCAATCATAGGCTTATCACTTGGTCTATTCACCAGTTCCCAAGTGTCATTCTTCTCTATCATTTGCAACTCTTCTGCCATTATTTTCTTCCAAGACTTATCCTTCTTAGCTTCCTCATAGGTCTCTAGTTCAACTACACAAAAGTTGTAAGTGGCATATATCTCTTCCAGGCTCATCAATCTCACTGGAGTTGAGCTTGGTGTTGTAATTTGTGAATGACTTGATTGTGGACTCATACTTGCTTGTTATGGAGTCTCATGTGTCTCATTATTCTCTATGACTTCTTCTTGAATTGAGGTCTCAATAAGCTATCTAATTTTTCCCTTATTGAGATCAAGTTGTAGGGAGACATTGTCTTTCTCCTCTACACTTGTTTCCCAATTCCATGTGGAGTTCTCATAAAAAATAACATCCTTAGATAGGTTTATCTTTTAAGTTGACAGATTGAAGACCCTGTACCCTATTTCACTAGTACCATAGCTCACAAAGACACATTTGTTGCTTGATTTCTCCAACTTTTGCCTTAGTTAATGTGGTATATGAGCATATCACACTGAGCCAAATACCCTTAGGTGCTTCACAAATGGTTTTCTTCCACTAAAAACTTCAAATGGTATCTTCTTGTCTAATGCTTTAGTAGGACACCTATTCAACAAGTACACTGTAGTATTCAATACTTCACCCCAGAAAGAATAGAGCATATTTTTCTCATGCATCATTGACTTAGCCATTTCGACTATAGTTCTGTTCTGTTCTTTCTTTTTGCAATGCGATTCTGTTGTGGTGAGTATGCCATAGTAAGCTGCTTCTCCAATCCCATATCTTCACATAATGCATTGACCTCTAAAGAGGTATACTCTCATCCCCTATCACTTCTTAGCCTTTTTATCTGGTGTACACTTTGTAATTCCACCATTGCTTTGAACTTCTTGAAAATTGTGAACATTTCTGATTTAAATCTCATGAAATAAATCTAACACATCATTGAATAATCATCAATGAAGGTTAGAAAGTACTTGTTTCCATTAATTGTTGCAGTTTGCATAGGGCCACACACATCAGTGTGAATCAATTCGAGTGGCATAGTTGCTCTCCAAGCTTTGCCACATTCAAATGGATCTCAGTGAAGTTTTCCAAACACTCATCCTTCACATGTTTAACTGGAATGATCCAACTCTAGTATACCTTGCACCATTTCATACTTTTGCAGATTTTGAAGACTTGTCATGTTTAATTGACCATGTCTTTTATGACATAGCTTCATTGAACCTGTCACATATGTTTTCCTTGCCATTTCTTCAAAATATCTTAGAATGAGTGGAAAGCTTCTATTTTTCACCTCCATTTTGGTTACCAGGTTTGAGAGAGACTTGTCATTAAATATTTCAACCGCAGTTCCTCCAAATAGTGGGAAATAGTCATGCTCCATCATTTGACCAACACTAAGTAGGTTCTCATCTAATCCAAGCACTAGCATAAGTTCCTTTATGTGTCTTATCCCTTCTTGGTTTTAATAACTAGAGTTTCTCTCCCAGTAGCTTTAACAATGTTCCCATCTCCCATTTTTACTTTTCCTGTAAAACAAATGTCAATGTCAATTAGTAGTGACTCATGTGCAGTCATATGGATGCTGCAACCACTATTAATGTACCATATTTCGTTGTTTTTCTCAACTTTGGCACTGAATGCACAAAACACATTTGCTTCTTCTTTCACTTGATTTGCACAGTTCACCTGTTGCACATTTTTTTGATCAGCAATCCTTCATTAGATGCCCAAACTTGTTGCATTTGTGGCATTTAGGCTTCCCCTTTAACCAACACTCCCTAAAATGGGATTTATCACAGTGTTTACACAACTGTTTGATTTTTGGACCCTCACTGGTGGAGAGCTTTGTGTTCTCATCTTTTCTCCAAAGAAAACCCTAACGATGAAATGGATATAAAGTTGCCTTTATACCACCTCACAATAGAGTGGTAAACTTGCAATTAAGCCAAGTTCACTACCCTTTACTCTTATTGCCGGCCATATTAGGTTCGTTGGGCTTTGAGGCCCTTTGTGTTTCAAGTTGTCATACAACTTAAGTTATTGGAATTGACATTCAAATCCAATTGGGCCTTGCGGCCCAAAAAACTAACTCGAGATCTATAACGAACTTATTCGTTTGATTAATTAACATATTAATTAATCCTAGCCATAAATAATTAAACCATTTAATTATCCATACTCATCTCCATTGTTTCTTCAATCTCTACCTTACTCAGTGTACGATCCATTAGGTTCTTTTTAGCGAGGCAGTGGGCGATTAGAACTCTTCAAATCGATTGTGAATTAAAACTTACTTTCAATTCTCCCTTTAGTGATTATACAATTTTAGGGCTTCCGTAAACCATGAGTGAAACATGGCTACCCAAGCTAATCAGAAGAGGTGGAGAACCTATTTAGTTTAGGATTACAATGCAATATTGTCTTTCTCTAATACAATACTCTTGACCACATTGTTTGGTTTGATAGTTTATTCATGTCTACTATCCAATGTGATTCTCTTACTTATATGATTACCATGAATGTGATTTGGAACGACTTCATAAATCTCATTCATACTCTGGCCAGGGATTCTTAATCATATCATATAGTATTCTCCCTCAAACGGTTTGAAGGTTAGAGATCCCTTGTTGCGTATTCACTTACCTCCATGGTTAAGTGGCTTAACCCCAACTACGCCGTGGACACCTTTTGACGGAGTGACTTTGACATAGTCAAAGATTAAGGACCTAACCACAAAGACAACTATGATGCCTCAGGTTAAATGACTACTTTGCATTATCTCAACCATGAGTTCTCATGTGACATAAGTATGAGAACTCCTTGTTAATCGTGTTCAGTGAACTCATTCTCTATTGAGCACCTACATGCTTGTCTTGATGTCAGTCACACCAATGACTCGAGACCAATCACTCTCCCTAAGAGAAGACATAGCACGTACTGATCTTAACGGATTGTCAATGCCCAATTGGCAATCCTATGATCACGAACGTTTAGGGTATGTATACGAAAGAGAATGGTCTCATGAATCTAACTTCTTTAGATCACATTCTCCCAATTACATGTTCCTTGGACTTATCGTTTAAGCATATAACATTTACATGAGACAGCTTCAAACAATAATGTTTGCCCTTTATATTAAACTAGATTAATTTAACATGTGAAATGTCCGTAAAGTATTATCATATGATTGGCTTTAGGGCACATTTCCAACAATCTCCCACTTGCACTAGAGCCAATCAGCTTGGTCATCTGTGATGATACCTCTTCTGAATTCATTTCAAAAATGGCTAAGTAGTAGGCCTAGATAATGGATATCTATATGTTATCCATAGAAGCAACCTTGAGAATAACGACGTCACCATTATACATGATTCTTAATCATGTGGTTCAATCTCTCATTTGAGTTAGGATCTTAATGAGACCTTGATTCCCTGGCTTGAGCTATCGCCCCATTAGTGTCGTAGTGTCAGTACATTAGACACTTTCTGGTTAGAACCGAATAAAGAGTTCATAAATGAACTTTCACATCCAAACAACATTGTTGTAAGCTTCTATATGGCAATATATTTTGCATGATGGAAAACAAAGTCACTACTTATAATGTTTCCACACATATATCTCTTTAGTCGTAATAAAGAGATATCCAATTATCTCTTCATTCATAATGAAGAAACATCCAATGATGGATACGATATTAGATTCATAATCTAATACATTTACGCTTCCATGCGTTACTCTAATTCTTCCTCATTCTTGAGGAATCTATCCTTTAGTATTTCTTAAATGCTTAAGGACACACTTAATAGTTGCCATGGTTCTGATCCTGGGCTTGCACTGATATCGTCTTGTACCGATCTTGGTACAACTCATATCAACATTTTTTTTATACAATATGAAATATGTAAATCACCTTTCTGCATATTCTATTTACGCATTATGATTCTTTGGGAGTCAAAAAAGGGTACTTTCCCTAATGATAGACGATAGATGTAGGAAGTTTCTTGAATGATAAACTTCAAATGACTATTTTGCATTATCTCAACCATGAGTTCTCATTTGACATAAGTATGAGAACTCCTTGTTAATCGTGTTCAGTGAACTCATTCTCTATTGAGCACCTACATGCTTGTCTTGATGTCAGTCACACCAATGACTCGAGACCAATCACTCTCCCTAAGAGAAGACATAGCACGTACTGATCTTAACGGATTGTCAATGCCCAATTGGCAATCCTATGATCACGAACGTTTAGGGTATGTATACGAAAGAGAATGGTCTCATGAATCTAACTTCTTTAGATCACATTCTCCCAATTACATGTTCCTTGGACTTATCGTTTAAGCATATAACATTTACATGAGACAGCTTCAAACAATAATGTTTGCCCTTTATATTAAACTAGATTAATTTAACATGTGAAATGTCCGTAAAGTATTATCATATGATTGGCTTTAGGGCACATTTCCAACAATCTCCCACTTGCACTAGAGCCAATCAGCTTGGTCATCTGTGATGATACCTCTTCTGAATTCATTTCAAAAATGGCTAAGTAGTAGGCCTAGATAATGGATATCTATATGTTATCCATAGAAGCAACCTTGAGAATAACGACGTCACCATTATACATGATTCTTAATCATGTGGTTCAATCTCTCATTTGAGTTAGGATCTTAATGAGACCTTGATTCCCTGGCTTGAGCTATCGCCCCATTAGTGTCGTAGTGTCAGTACATTAGACACTTTCTGGTTAGAACCGAATAAAGAGTTCATAAATGAACTTTCACATCCAAACAACATTGTTGTAAGCTTCTATATGGCAATATATTTTGCATGATGGAAAACAAAGTCACTACTTATAATGTTTCCACACATATATCTCTTTAGTCGTAATAAAGAGATATCCAATTATCTCTTCATTCATAATGAAGAGACATCCAATGATGGATACGATATTAGATTCATAATCTAATACATTTACGCTTCCATGCGTTACTCTAATTCTTCCTCATTCTTGAGGAATCTATCCTTTAGTATTTCTTAAATGCTTAAGGACACACTTAATAGTTGCCATGGTTCTGATCCTGGGCTTGCACTGATATCGTCTTGTACCGATCTTGGTACAACTCATATCAACATTTTTTTTATACAATATGAAATATGTAAATCACCTTTCTGCATATTCTATTTACGCATTATGATTCTTTGGGAGTCAAAAAAGGGTACTTTCCCTTTTAGAAGAGTAATTTCCAAGTCTGACTGCAATTGTCCTTTCATTTGAAGTTTATCATTCAAGAAACTTCCTACATCTATCGTCTATCATTAGGGATTGAGATAATAAGTAATAAGTATAGGCAGAAAGGAAGATGAATTACCAAACCAGGTGATTCAGTAAGTTTTGAGTTAACCTCAACGACTTCGCCTAAGATTGGGGAACTTACATCTCTGGTTGCTTTGATACCTTCCACAGCTCCAAAGCTGCCTCCTTGAGAGACTGATCAGGGACCATTTTCTGGCAGCTCAAGAAACACTACTTCTCCAAGATGGTCCTGAAACAAAGCTTCACATGCATCACTCACTCCATGGTCTATACACTTACATGCAACTTTTGGTTGATTATTATATATTTAGTATGTTGATACACTATCATTAACCTAAGAATGGTCAGCGATACCAACTGTTGCCACTGAACCTTCATGCTTCGCCCACTCATGTGAAGATGCATATTGAACCTTCATGCTTCGGCCACTCATACTTCAATCCATCCAAAACTGTAATATCCAAAAAAAAATAAAAATAAAAATAAGAAATAAAAAAACCCAATATTATAATTCTTTTCAACTTAATTACCTAAAAATAACAAACTTTAAAATACCCCAAATACATAGCACCCCTAAATTCACCATTGTCTTTGCAAAAGAAACGATTAATTCAGACCATATCTCAAGCAAAAGGAAAATACCATATTCTCAGCTTCAATTTCTTGGAAATTAAATAAGGCTTGTTTTTAAACAAATCAAATGAAATGTGTTTATAAATTTTTCAGTTGTTTATATTTAGATTTTGGAATATGATCACTTTTTTTCCTTGGAAAATGCCAAGCTACTATAAAGACATGACAAAAACAATATCTCACCTTACCCCCTTATTGGCATAGACATGTCCATCCTTGTTGTTCAGGGTGAATCATAATCATGAACTCCATTATCATCATCGTCGAGAATGTCTTTGGCTTTTCTAGCAAGAACACCCCAAAACCCATGTTTGGATTCCTTGACATTCTTCAATGACGTATGCTCGTGGCTAAAAATCCAACGGAAAGCAGCAAAATTTAAGTAATGGGCAGAACAAAAACCGGAATCAGATACAACAAAACACACAATTCGCGAATGAAACAGCACAAAACACACAACCCAAAAATTTAAATGAAGAATTCTTTATAACATTCATGTTGATAATACCACGAAAAATTCCACTTCATTATACATGCCTATTGTTTTCTCTGTCCAAATATGAAATTGTCATCACCAAAATCACTTCTCAAAGAGATTATACATAGAAGAGAGTGGAAGCTTACCCAAAGCCAATTTTGTGTTGTTCACTCCTTCTTCTTCTTCTTCTTTTGGACCCAACAATCTGTGGGTTTGATTGCAGCATAGTGATTTAGTTTAAAATTTCAAAGTTGATTATATATATGTAGATAATCCTAAACACTTCAATTAAATCTCAAATTGAAAAGAACACTTCAATCTGACAGAAAAATGTTCAAACCAATCTAGAAACCAAAATGATCCCCCAACATCAGTAAATTAGCAATAAAAATTTAAACCCATATAAATTCACAGGAAAATCAACACGCGAAAAAATAATTGGATCACAAATTGTCAGGTACAAAAGGATAAATCACAAATCCAAAAGAAAAAAAATTCACAAACAAACTAAAACTTCAAATCGGTGAAGATCGTACCTTGAAAAGGGTATCCGCACAAAGCTCTTCGAGATTGATCCCAATTTCGACGTCGGAGACTAAAATAGAGTCCGATTATAAAGGTTTAGCAGCAACGATCGTACAGATCACCCTGTAAATTTTAAAAAAAAAAAATCATCCTGTAAATTATAAATAAATAAAAAAAAACACACAAATCAATCAAAACTAATCCGTTAATCGGATTAAAAAGCTACAAAAATGTTGGGAATTTTACAAACCAAGACAAAATTGAAGCCCAAATCCTTGAAGTTCTCGAGGACTTTGGACATTGCCGGGCTGGAGAGGGTAGTTTGTCGGACCAGAAAATAGATGTGCTGGCTGGCCTTGGCGCTGGCCTAGACGATGAACTTTTCGGTGTCGCCGATGAAGAGGATTTTGGACTTGGATGCCATGGCGCTGGCCTAGACGATGAACTTTTCGGTGCCGCTGATGAAGAGGATTTTGGACTTGGATGCCATCAGGAATGGGATTGGGGGAAATCAGAATGAGATGAGTTGGAGAGAGAAAGCGAGTGATTCGATTCGAAGTGGTCCATGAAGAAAGAGGTGGAGGGTCGGTGAGGAGGAGCTTGAACTCCTTCTGCAGTCGGAGGTTGAGAGCAATGGAAAACGTAGCAGTAATCTCATAAGAGATCGAAATGAAAGCACGCCTGGAGAGTTCAAGAGACATCCACTGTCAACACGTGGGTAACACCGGCAAACATGAAATAACAGAAAATAAGGAAAAGCGAAAACGGAAATCCACTGTAGAAGTAACAGTGATCTGAGTCTATAAGGACACCATGAGAATTAATTTGAATGTTACTCTTTTACTGTATATAGAATTTCACAGTTTTGACTTTGCAGTTCGGAGACAGTGTACTTGGTAGCCAGCGAAAATGGAGGGATCAGACGCTGGGACTTATGGGAATCATATGTATGCCCCGGGGGATCTAAAGCCACCGGGATTCGTACCTGGCTTTCTCTCACAGTCCACTATACGGGATGGCACATCACGTGTCACTATACAAATGGTGGGATATGTGTGCTAAAAAGTTAATAACTTATAATAAAATTTCTCACCACTCCTATTAAAACACGTGGTGTACCACTTGTGTTCCCGTCACAAGTAAAAAATTTTCGTCTACGGCGTCTATTGGGTTTTAGGCTCAAAAATAGGATGATGCAAAGAATTAGGTTTGTGTTACCTATTTGGTTTTGGTGTCCTATTTGGGTTTGGATTTTGACTTTTTAGTTGGTTTCCTTTGTGGAGAGGTTTTGTTAATTACCTATTTGATTAGGATTTGGATTTACTTCCTATTAGGATTCTTATTGTAACCTAAGTCCTATGCACTATAAATAGGACCTTAGGGTTAGTGTATTTTGAGTGGCTCTTTTGTGTGGCAATTTGGTGAGAGTCAATTTGTGAGTAAGAGAGCAATTTGGGAGAATCTTCTCCATTAGTTTTGGGTTCTCTACTCGTTTGGTTTAGGGTTTGTAATTTGTGGGATTTGGGTTGTGAGAGTTTAAACACTCTTTTGTAATCTTCGTTTGTTTAGTGAAATTCCTCGCAGTGCTTTGCCCGTGGACGTAGGCTTTACGCCGAACCACGTAAATCTCTTGTGTTAGTTTGAGATTGTTTGTTTTAGCTTTCGCCTACGACATTGATATTTGGTACTTTGTTATAATTCGCTTCCATTTGTGCATAAAAGTACAACAAGTGGTATTAGAGCCCAGGTTTCGGCTTGGGCTTTGCTTGGCAGTCACTATGAAGCCTTCTGTGTCGTCGGTGAAAGTTGATATTGAAAAGTTCGACGGCAATGGCTTTGGTATTTGGCAATTGAAGATGCGTGCTTTGTTAGTTCAACAAGGGCTTTTGAAAACGTTAAAGGGTGTGAAGGCTTTGTCGAATTCGTGGACTGATGAAGAAAAAGAAGACGTTATGGAGCGGGCACTTAGAGCAATTCTGCTGACTTTATCGAATGAAGTCTTGCGAGAAGTTGGTAGCATCAAATCTGCACCGGAGTTGTGGCTAAAATTGAAGAGTTTGTATATGACCAAATCCCTTGCTAAACGGTTGTATTTGAAGAAAAGTTTACATACTCTTCGTATGGATGAAGGTACATCATTTCATAGGCATGTTGATGAATTCAATAAACTTATGATGGATTTGAAAAGTGTGGACGACCAAATTAGTGATGAGGATTATGCGATAACTTTGTTGTGTTCTTTATCTCCTTCGTATGAACATTTTGTCGATACCATGCTATTTGGAAGAGAAAGGCTTAGTTTGGAAGATGTTAAAGCCGCTTTGAATTCTAAAGAGCTAAAGAATAAAGTGTCTGACACACAAGATGGAGTTTTGGTAGTTCAAGGAAGGAATAAGGAAATGGGCAAACTTGGAAAGAACACGTGTAAGGAGGGTCATTGGAAAGTAGATTGCCCTAAACTCAAGGGCAAAAAGAAGCCGTTTGATAAGTCTTTTGCTAGTGTTGATGCAAACATTGCAGAAGATCGTTGTTCTGAACTCCTCTAAAGGTTATGTGAGGAGGTGGAGCTTGGTACTCAAGCTCTTTGGGTGGAGTGCAATTCGCACTTTTTGTTCGTATGTTCAAGCTTTTGCTTGGATTTTGTTTCGTATATGTTAGTTTCCGTAATGGAATTTGTTGGAGAAGGCATTGGAGGAAATTTCCAAGTTTGAAGACTTTTGGATTTTTTAAGTCTAGGTGGAGATCAGTTTCGAAATAATTTGGTGCGCGTTTGCGTTTGTATTTTGGTATCCCAAATTTGAAGTTTGTATTTTATTTTGAAATTTGCTAATTTCTCGCCGAGGTGGAGATTGTTGGGTTTTAGGCTCAAAAATAGGATGATGCAAAGAATTAGGTTTGTGCTACCTATTTGGTTTTGGTGTCCTATTTGGGTTTGGATTTTGACTTCTTAGTTGGTTTCCTTTGTGGAGAGGTATTGTTAATTACCTATTTGATTAGGATTTGGATTTACTTCCTATTAGGATTCTTATTGTAACCTAAGTCCTATGCACTATAAATAGAACCTTAGGGTTAGTGTATTTTGAGTGGCTCTTTTGTATGGCAATTTGGTGAGAGTCAATTTGTGAGTAGGAGAGCAATTTGGGATAATCTTCTCCATTAGTTTTGGGTTCTCTACTCGTTTGGTTTAGGGTTTGTAATTTGTGGGATTTGGGTTGAGAGTTTAAACACTCTTTTGTAATCTCCGTTTGTTTAGTGAAATTCCTCTCAGTGCTTTGCCCGTGGACGTAGGCTTTACGCCGAACCACGTAAATCTCTTGTGTTAGTTTGAGATTGTTTGTTTTAGCTTTCGCCTACGACATTGATATTTGGTACTTTGTTATAATTCGCTTCCGTTTGCGCATAAAAGTACAACAGCGTATCCTCCCTACTCGTCATTTCCCTCACCTGGCTCTTCTCTGGTACTCCTCCTTCCACTCCATTTCTGATCAGATCCTAATTTTATTCAACTCAATTCTCTAAACATTGTAATTTGATCAACTAATTTGATGCGTGAATTGGGTTTGTAAACACAAGCAGACAGAGACGGAGCTAGAAATTTCTTCTAGTGGGGGCAACTGAAAACAACTAAGAAAACCTTATTATAGTTGGTTATACACAATATGATATTAAGGATGGTTTCAAATGATGATGTATCACAATTCCAATGTTACAAAAATTTTAATATAGTAGTGAAAAGTGGCAAAGTGATGAGAAAAATATAAGTACATGATAGGCGGGGGAGGATTTTTTTTATTTGAATGACAGAATAAGAGCAATATTGCTCATATAATATTTGATATGTAGTATAAGTAGAATGAATATATGTTGGATATTAGATATATATTTTTTCTTCAAAAATAACTCGTGTATATTATATAATTGTAGCCTGCAACTGAAAAAACGAATTACTTGAGTGGGGGCATATGCTCCCAATGAGCCTTCATTGGCTTCATCCATGCAGGCAGAGCACATCTCCATATAAAGATCGTCGATTTTGATTAAGAATTAAAGAAGTTATAAAAGTTTAAATTTTACCTAATTTTCGACGATCTCTGAGATTTTTGAGCCATTTTCCGACCAAATCACGACGAGTTAGCCGTCGAAGAGGGTACCAATCTATTTGAAAAAAATATGGTTGGAAGGCATGAAGACTAACTCAATAATGTTTATTTCTTTATCAATTTGTTTATGTGTTTGTTGTGAAACTGACAATTACAAAATAGAAATACCAATTAATACTTGTTGCAGGTACACTGTCATATTGTCAAATCAAAATTATTTCTTTCTATAAAGTTATTCAATCCAAATGGACCTTGAATATATTGGTATGCATCTGCATGCATGTATGAGCACAGTCAAGATGAATTTGACCATACAATAGTAGCCTCTATTAATGTACCGGAAGAGTGATGATTAATATATTGATTTCAAACTTTGACCAGTAATCGAATAAGAGAGTATGTATGGAGAGTTGAACCAAAAATTTGACCGCTCATGTATTGTTCTAGAAAAGAGTTTTTATGTGTCTAAAAAACGAGTCGATGCATAATTTATTATTATATAGGTGAAAAAAAATAGAATGTGAGTGGAGAAACATTTGAAAAGAAATTTTTTTTTCCACGTATTTGAAATTATTTTTATAAGAAACACTTAAGATTATAAGAGGTTTCACCAAAAACATTTTGAGATATTTTATTTATTTATTACAAATGAAGTTGTTAGTCTAAACTACACTAAGGCTCTGAGGGGAGGGTTTGAAATTGAGATACACTAAGTTGAAGAAGAATGTCCCGATTACCAGACTAATCTACCACATGTAAATATTTTTTTTAAATTACTTGAAAGTGTTTAAAACTGAAAGTGTTTATCCATCGAACTTTTTTTTGTTAAACACAGCTAAAAAACGTTTTTTAGTTTTTACATAAACAATCTCAATGGATGTGGGTTGCAATGTACGGCTAAGATTCAAACGTTTTAGATGATTACAATAATGCTTATATGTTATGACAAAATGTGTATTTCTTAGTTGGTATTATTAACTTGGTATATGATGTGATGTGAAACGTCCAAAGGGGAATAACGAAAATGAAACGGAAAGGAAGGGAAAGAGACAGTCAAAAAGCAATTCCATGACTGCAACTAATTTCCGATTTCCGACGTGTCCCGGAGAATCTAAAAGTCCTTTTGTGTCTCTCTCAAAGCAATGGATACGTTTGTAATTTACTTCCTTCCCACTTGTGGTATCTGTTGCACGAACAAACATGTATGTATATCGCAAGTTGGAATTATTCGACAAAAAAAAAAAAAAAAAAAAAAGGCAATTTGGAATTATATTTCCGATTTCAAAATAAAATTTCTAAATTTAAAAATTTCGAAGTCAAATATTTTAAAAAAAAATTGGAATGTATTGGATTTTTATAATCTTTTTATAATTCTGAATTTTCAATCCGATTTTTTCAAAGTGTTCCAAACTCATTTCATTTTTTATTCGAAATATTTTTATTTTTATTTTTTTTGTTATCACTCAAATTATGTATTTTGTAATTAACTTTGAGACCCCTATTTTATTTTCAATTTGGGATACCATTTGTTTATTATTTTTATATTAAACATATACTAATACATTAAAATGTATAGGCACACTAATATACCAAATATTTAATTGAATTTAGAGGTAAGCCTATACCAAAATGCATAGAAAGAACAATAAAAAATTGGACCATATTCAAAACCTATAAATTATATGAATTTTCTATATGTATTGAAATTTCTGAGATTACTCGATTCTAAAAATTTCAAATTTGAGAATTGTGATCTGATCTGATTCTAGAATTTTGAAACGAAAATTGAAAACGTAATTTCCCGTCTTGTTCGTCTGAAAGTCACTCCTATATTTATCACACTAATTAAATTTCAGTAGATATTTCATATTTGAACGAGTAATAGTACTACACTTACCACATTTTCTGTATCACATTTGTATCTTCTCTCTAATAGAGGTAAGGTCCACCATCTCAATCAGAGATGTAATACAAATGTGGTATGAAAATGTGGTAAGAGTAGCATTTTTTAAGAAAAAATTCTTGGACTTGCACTACTCATGTGACTAACTAATAATGTCATATTGCCATATAAAACATGCACGTGTTATCCATTCATATCATACCACTCGAATTCGTTATAATACCTTACTACATAAATTCTAGTATCATACAATGATTTTTCCCTCTCTTATCATGTTGTCACGGCCAAAACAGAAAAAGAAAAGGGAACCAAGAATAAGTTGTTATCTACTTTATACCCTAGTTGTATGTTTTTTTCAAAATTCCTTATCAGGTTTGGATTCTAATTCGAAGCATTTGGCTTCGTATTGTACAATGAATAATCAGACTATGAAGTTTAGTAGAAGGCGGATGGTGAGTAACTGTGAAACATAATAATATTAATATGGCCACAGAAGATTTAACTGTTCAGGTTCTCAACCTTGCTCCAAGGGTGACTCTTGCAGAATTGATTACCTTCTTCTCTTACTGTGGAACTGTTCAACAAATCCAGCTTCTGAGGCAAACAACCTCCAAATTATTAACTGCTTGATCAATCTGTTCTTATTTAACTTTTGTTGATCAATTTGTTCTTATGTAACTTTTGTTGATCAATTTGTTCTTATTTAACTGTTGTTGATTAATGTAATGTTAATTATTTCATAATTTGCAGGGATAAAGACCAATTACCGTATGCTTTAGTGACTTTTGTGCAGCCTTATGCTTTTCAAACTGCTCTTCTTCTTGATGTAAGCAGCCAAAAAAATCTGTTTATATTTCAAATCTTAGTATTTTAAGTGCTTTATTTTATTTTGTTTTAATCAATTTATTAGTGTGGCTGAAAGGAAGGGAGTGATCACTTTGCAGGATGCTACCTTTGGAGGCCAACCAATTGGCATATTACCTGCATATGATACAAGAATTCCTATAGTTTCAGATGAAGACGTTAAAGATGATCACACCCAGGTTAAGTCATCTAATATTAATCTCAACTAGCCTTTCTAAACACGCTAAGGCTAGTGCGAAAAGGCTTTTGATAACGCACACATTTTACAATGAATGATCTATTACGCTAACAATATATGTCATTGCCAGACCAAAAACCAATTAGGTTTCATCCCGACTGTCAATATGTTGAGGAACAGCCCAACTGCCAATATGTTGAAGAAAAGCAAGGAAGAGATGGAGGAGAAGTTGAAGCTGTCGGAGAAAGCAGGGAGAGTGTTGATGAACCAAACAAGATCGGCAATTTAAGCGGTTGAGCAGGCAGCAGGACGCATGGGAACTGCGCTTATGAACAATAACTAGGTTTCAACTGGTGCTAGAGGCTTTTCTGATGTACTTGATAAAGCCTCACGGTCTGCCTCAGACTTGGGAATTAGGAAGAGAGAAATAAATTCAATATAACCCTAATTCTACAAACCATGCATGCATGCGCATAGAGTCTCTTAAAGTTGCGTGTACTTCTTCATATTGACACTTAATAGTCAGTTTATGAATAACATAGCGATCGTGTATATGTAATTATAAGATTAAAGTATCAACATTATTACTAACATAGACGAGATATCCGCATTTTAAGAAAAATGCAGCTAATAGTATTGTAGGATATTTTCAAACATGTAATAATTTGTTTGGGAGAACATTTCAATGTTCTATATTACATTATGTAACAAGTATCTAGGCCTTAATATGTAATGAGCTTGTGTGTGAGTGTGTGCTAAGACCCTGCGGGCGTGTTTGTTTGCCCTCGTTAAAGTTCACTGGATTGGACTACCTTGCTAAGACTACTAATCCTGTGTTTGGTGCAAGCGGGACTAAACTTAAATGAGATTAAGTCGGACTCGTTCCGACTAAGAGCTTCGCTAGCTCGTCCTAATGAGACCCCCCAAAAACCACGGGATTGCTAATCCCGTCTCCAACATCGTTTGCACATCTTTGACGTCTGCAACTCCTACTCCCTTACCCCTGTCCAGATCTGAAACCCACCCCCTACCCACTGCCTAAATCTCAAAATCCAACATCTAAAATTCCCCCAAAAGCACATGCAGACGAATCTCCAGAACAAATTCAAAACAAAAACCTCAAAATCCAACATCTAAAATTCCCTCAAAAGCACATGCAGACGAATCTCCCAAACAAATTCAAAATAAAAACGCAAAATCACCAGAAAATCCCGAGATTTTTCGAAAAAATCAGAGGAGGCGATGGGTGGTGAGCTCTGATGAATCCTCTGCATACGGAAAAAAGGGAGAGGTTAGGGAGAGAGTGGATGGTGGAAAAGAGAGGATGTGAGGGAGATGGGCGGAGGAAAATAGAGAGATGTATACGGAGAGTGGAAGAGAGTTCTAGAAATGGTGAACCAGAAAAAAAGAGGGAGAGGGGAGGGAGAGACTTGCGGAGGAAAGAGGGCTGGAGTGATATGCTTGGAAAAAAAAAGTACCGGCCACTAGATATGGGTGTTTCTAGAAATAAGTAAATGATAGATTAATAATAAAATATTATTAAATAGAGATTAAATAATATAGTATTTAAATTTAATAGTTATCCTGCTTCTTAGTCCTACACTGCATCAAACGCTTCACTAAGTCAGTCCAGCTTAGTCTAGTCTAAGCCAGTCCACCTTAATCCCTGAAGTTAGTCCAGTCCGAGACAGTCCGGTACAACAAACGCACCCTGCAAGTCTACAATAAGATATGTTTTGGACTGAAATTGGAATTGCTAGTTATATTTATAAATTGTTTTTTCTTTTGTATTCTTTTCTTAACATTTCATTTATATTGACAACTGTGTATCAAATAAATATAATCCGATCGTCCATAAAAGTATCGGAGGCCCAAGAATAGTTCCATGTGGATTTGGCCCGAAGCAAATAATATCAAGTTTGTGAAAATTTAATAAACCAAGCCAGTAGTGTGCGGAAGAGAATATCGGGCCTCCGAGGGCTAGATTGTCATCGACGAGACAGTGTCCTCGGTAGCCAGCGAAAATGGAGGGATCAGACGCTGGAATTTATGGAAATCATCCGTACGCCCCGAGGGATCTAAAGCTACCGGGATTCGTACCTGGCTTTCTCTCACAGTCCACCATTGTCGGCGTCTACGGCGTCTCCTCCCTACTCGTCGTTTCCCTCACCTGGCTTTTCTCCGGTACTCCTCCTTCCACTCCACTTCTTATCAGATCCTAATTTTATTCAGCTCAATTCTCTAAACATCGTAATTTGCTCAAGTAATTTGATGCGTGAATTGGGTTTGTAGACTCAGGCAGAGCAGAAGGTTTAGACTTTTGAGATCCAAAAAGTTCATATTTTTATTCCACTTTTTGGTATGATTGCAAATTCATCGGCTTGATTATTTAATGTGTTAGATTACATATTATACTTTAAACTAATCTAAAGTGCGGAGAGTGGGGATTCGAACTCGGGTGCAAAGAGTAGCACATCCGCTCTAGCCGATGTTACATGGCTATGCCCACTTATGCCGTGATTACTGATTACATCCGCTCTAGCCAACGTAGCTACACCCGACTGTGGTGATTACTGATTGTTAAAACTTGGGAATTCTTTCATAAGGAATATCCCAATATAATTTATAGTCGCATTTTAGATTCATGGTTTTGATGTTTTCTATGTGTTGGCACTGGAAATCGAATGCTATTTAGCTTTTGATGTTCTAGTTTTTGTTCAAATCGATAAATTTGACATTTTGAGGGAGACATTTGAATGTCCTAATCGACGTGTTTTACTTTTTGCTATGTATGTGCCAGGGAGGTCACCGAGGAAATCAAAACTTGATAGATGGCTGATGTGCTGGTGGGCTTTCACCGGCCTTACACACTTGATACTCGAAGGCTATTTTGTGTTTGCGCCTGAGTTCTACAAGGATAAGACTGCTTGGTACCCGGCTGAAGTTTGTAAGTTCTGT
This sequence comes from Cotoneaster glaucophyllus, assembly GCA_036320875.1. Taxonomy (NCBI): domain Eukaryota; kingdom Viridiplantae; phylum Streptophyta; class Magnoliopsida; order Rosales; family Rosaceae; genus Cotoneaster; species Cotoneaster glaucophyllus. Next base: position 25,536,935 of record CM070069.1, on the reverse strand, counting down.
CTCACATTTTTGTTTAATCTATAAGATTAGCATTGGATATGATTTGTGCAGTTTTTCAACTGTTAGGGCTTGTTCGATTATATAGTTCTTATGCTGATAGATAAAAACTTGGCAGGGAAAGAGTATAGCAAAGGTGATTCGAGATATGCAGCTAGGGATGCAGGCGTCGTTGCTGTCGAAGGATTAACTGCGGTTATTGAAGGTCCCGCTAGCCTTCTTGCTGTGTAAGATTTTGAGTTTTGATTATCGCAAAGTTTATATGCTGCACAATGTAAAATTTGATTTTCAAATTCCAATCTCAAACTAGAATGTATATCGTATGGGCAGTCATCTTCTTGTCTGTAATTCTAAACATGATTTCTGATATTTGGCAGATATGCAATATCTAAAGGTAAGTCATATAGCTACATACTTCAGTTTGCCATTTCGTTGGGTCAGCTCTATGGAACTGCTGTGTACTTCATAACAGCCTACTTGGACGGTGACAAATTTGCTACAAGTTCGTTTTACTACTATGCATACTACATTGCTGCAAACGCCTCCTGGGTTGTAATACCGACGCTCATTTCCATTCGCTGTTGGAAGAAGATTTCTGCTGCAGTACAAGTTCAAGGCCAAGGCCAAGGTCAGAAAAAGAACAAAACTCGCTGAGGTTGACTTCAGATCGATAGAAGATTTTTGTTGTTTCACGCTATGCTAATGTCTTTTTTGAAATAATTTGGATCATGAAACTGTCAATCAATCATTTCAGTTTGTAAAGACGTAATTTTTTTTTTTAGTTTTGACCGCGAAGCTTTATAAACGATGAATGGTTTCTTGCGCTGAGATTAATTGTATGGATTTGATTGTTTGATACTGCTCATATGTTTGGAAAGGGAAAGTTCCTTGGATTTAAGGTTTTGTTGTAAGCTAATAGGACTAATCTCTTATGCGAGTCCGTAGATTTATTACATTTTCATGGGAAGGCTAGGTTCGTTGTGTTTATTGACCATATTTTCTCCTGTTTTTGGGGAGAATCTTGCATACCACCAGGGCCCTAAAACACTCGCCGCGTATTCCCGGGGTAGCCATGACTCCCAGTCCTAGTAGCTGCGCGTCATGGCCATATTTTCTCTTCTTCGAGAAAAGCAATGAGAGACAAAAACCATGGACCTCATGACTGTAAAACGCAGTTGCTCTGTTTTCCAAATGTGCAAAGGGTTTTTTTTTTTTTTTTCTTTTGGTAAACATGTGCAAAGGGTTGTTGTCACAGTCCTGCTTCATTGAGGGGAAGGACTTACCAATCTAACCCAACACCGTCACCGCGGCGTCCCAAAACAATGATACAATATCATGTGTTTTAACTTTCTTGCATATTATTGTATTATTGGTCCAAGAAGCTATAGTGATATTCCGGAGTGGTCCTTCTCCTCGTTGAGAGACTATTGCGACTCTAATTTGTGTGTTCACATTGAGGAATTTGCAATTAAGTCTGGTGGTCTGTTATCGTAATATCAACGGTAAAGCGGTCAATGACTGCAAGTCTGGTGGGTCGTTATCGCAAGATCAACGGTAGTGGTTACATGTCTGAACTATTTATGGGACACTGTTTTTTCAATGGTTTAATCCGTACAAATTTAGAAAATGCTACCTAGCTATAACTTATAAGACCAAAACAAAACCACTCCTGCCTCACTGTGTCTCTCCCATGTTTTTTCAGAATGTTCCCAGCTGAGAAAATCAGGCACCTGAAAGATTGCTGCTCCATAGAACTGAAGGTAATCTCCTGCAAGGATCTCAGTGCCTTCAATTTCTTCAACAGGCTGTCCGTCTACGCTGCTGTCTCCATCTTCAACGACGAAGCCAAGAAAGAAGAACAGAAGAAACATCTGCAGCAACGCCAGAAGACGCCGGTTGATAGAGAAGGGGACTGCAATCCTGAATGGAACCACCCCATGCAATTCGACACGAAGGACTTGTCCCTGGTTGACGAGTTTGATAATCTCTTTGTAGAATTCGACATACGATGTGACAGCGTCTTTGGCAAGAAGAGCATTGGAAAAGTCCGGGTGCCATTCGCGGACTTGATCGCTGATCAGTGCAATGAAGCAGTCAGGTTCGTGAGCTACCAGGTTCGGACAAGCGATGGTAAGCCTAATGGGGTCTTGAACTTTTCTTACAAGGTTATCAAGAAGAACACTAAAGTTGGAATCCGTGATTCCCAGGAATCCGATTCCTCGTCCAAATTAACCGCAGCCAGTGTTTTTCCTGATCCTGCTGATAATACAGTCCAATCTCTTTACCCCACCTTGGACGTGCAAGTGCAATCCCGGGATATGAACGTATCCTATCCTTCGCTATCCGATGTTCGGGCTCCTTTGCCGACAATTTCAGTTCCTTCTCCCAAGTTCAATTGCCATTGGAGGCCAGAACCCTACAACATGAAGACGCTGCCATCTCAGCTCCCGTTTTCTCCGCCGGCAACTGGACCTGCAGGTGCTAATTATCATCCATGTCAGCCCTTGCCATTTGCAGAGTCTCCAACTCCAAGGCCATATTTTGGTAATTACAGTTGCTATGAGAATCCGGATGGATGGAGGATTAGTAGTCCAGGGATTAGTAGTAGTGATGTAATCCTTCCAGTCCCAGAGTTGGGGACTAGGAATAGCACAGTTAGTAACTCATCAGTTTAGTTCATGAGGGCTTATATATGTACTTGCACTTCATCATTTTGTGATATAAATGCATGGTTTTTTACTACAGTAGATATATGATATATGAGATGCACCTGTGTCTCAACGATTAAATTAAAATTGTCCAATCCAGCCGTCCAATACGGGCATTGCAAAATTTCGTATAAATGCATGTTTGATTTACCATTTTTATTCCGATGTTCATTTTCTCGATTTGTCGACGGGTTGTGACGTCGTGATTCTTGTAAATATGACGGTACTAGCTAGGCAGCCTCTCCTTTTGGATTTATTTGAAGTGTTACTGTATGCACGGCCTTTTTGTAAATAATAGTGTAGGGTCACTAGTCAGGGTCCGGCTGTAGGGCTGTAGTTTTGGAGTCTTCTTGATTTTCAGGTCGGATTGGTCTCTTTGATAGGACTACTGACGAAGCCGCCACCCCCTGCGCTAATGAGAATTCCCTTTGTCATTGCGTGCATAGATGCTGACATGCTGGTGTATACATTCGGCGACTCACCTCCTCCTCGATGGAGTAAATCTTGTATATTACAGGACGCCGGTGTATGCAGCCTATGACAATACGAAATTTTCCCTCAATATGCCCCAAAAGGTTTCTATAACAATAAGAAGCTTCATAATTGAATATGGACCCATAGTACATAAAGTATTTTGAATTAGTTGCTAATTAACCACCCACTTGAGAAGAGAAAGGGAAAGAAGTACCGCAATTTTTCAAAGGAACTTGAAGGCTTTTCTTGTCCATTCCGAACTTGAAAAAAAGGTGAATTTTTCTGTTCATGCTTATCACCGGTTACTGTAAAACTGTGAATATATCAAATCCTAGAGTATTCGGAGACCACTTTCGATAATGTTTGACAAAAATTATAAGTGCTTTTACCCTTTTTGAGGAAGGACTTAAGATTTTTAGTGTGTTTATAGTTTAAATACTTTTAACCGAAACGATTATAAGCAAGTGTTTTCTACAAAATAGTCTGACACGAGCCTTCAAGGATAACTTAACTTCATTAAATTAATCTAATCATTGCAACTTAAGTAAGCTAAGACGCGTTTGAATATTAATTAACTCGGAGTAAGACAGCAGAATGCTGTCATGGCCACTCTAGTACTCTGCCCCGAAGGGTGGACTTGGTGTTGATGGAGAAGCACCAGCACGATGTGAAGACTTGACTGCAATTTCGTTCGTCCTTTGGACAAAGTCACCAACCCAATTAATAAAGTTAAATGTTGATCAACATATGACTTTTGACCATGCCCATTCAATTTATTGAAAAAGAATCTCAGCCAAAGAAACTTGACCGTATTATTTATCTCTAATTGGGTATTACTGCAACTTAGTACTTCGATTTAGCGATATTTCTCTTCACATGTAAGTGAGAAGTTTTAAGTTTGATTTTCACCAAAGGCGAATTTGAACCGCATTATTGCTAGCCCATTGTGAGGCTAAGTTTATCTCACTCCCCCTTAGTGTAAATAATATCGTTTGTTCAAAAAAAAAAAGTGTATTGTTAAGTACAATTAGGAGGGTACATTTTATGAAGGTTACATTTAGGGTTTAGTTTCTTGTCAGTGTTCTATTAGGAGATGAGCTAAACGTGATTACATATGCTTAACACTAATTAAGTAATGTGTTGTTTAATTAATGGAAATAATTAAAGTAACGTGTTTTGCTTTTGTGAAAGACATCTATAAAGCTTTCATAGTTTGTTCTCTTTTTTCCCTTGCAAAGGAAGAATACTGTGATGGCTTGAAATATTCTGTCTTCCATGTTTCCAGAAGAAAGTCAGGATAAAAGGCACTCAGTAATTCCTCACCAAACGACCATAATTCCAGTAAATTCACAAGAATGTCATCATTTATTGAGACATATTTGAGTGATTGAGATCTAACGTTTAAATGCATGTTGAAACTTGAAACTGAGTGCTTGTAAGTTCACAAAAACAGTTGGATCTTCTACTAGCTAGATGCTTTTGATGTAGATAAATTAATTTTGAATGAACTTTCATCACTGAGAACTCAAGTGGGATACTAATTAATTAAGAGAGAGACTTGGCTCCTCAAAAATCGAGAAGGAAGGAAGAATTCCTCCTTAAAATACTTCATGACATGTTCACAAAATTTCGTAATAATGATTGAAACTGTTCATATTATAATCATTCTTAAAGATTATTTTTGCAAAAAATCAATTAAAACTAAGATCATTTAGTTATTGAACTCTATTAAAACATACAAACATATTTGATAAAAGCATTACGAACCGTCCATCTATTTGTTGCAATTGATCAACTAAACGATCCTAGTTTTAACTGATTTTTTGCACAGATGATATTTACAGAGTGATTTATAAAATAATTGTTTCAATCATAAGCACGAAATTTTACTAACAAGGAGATAAATAGTCTAAATTATAGCTTATATACGTCATCAGACTATAAGTAGATTGTGAATGTTAAATCTATCAAACAATGGTTGATTTCGACCAATAGGTATATAATCCAATCCCGAATTCCTTTCTAATACAATAATTCATTTGTATAGGGTAATTTTATCGACACACCTCTTTTTATCTTCTGCACACTTCTCTTAATTTTCTATCGTCGAATTGAATGAATTAAAGACGATAAAAAAACATAAATTAATAGAGAGTGTGTGAAAAATAAAAAGAGGTGTATGGATAACATCACCCTCTTCTTTACTATAATGTTCACACTATCTTGTAGTGTGTGAAAGGAGACTATGCATGATGTATAAACTTACCCATAAAAGTCAATAAATACAAAATACTATATACATTTCGTCAGTTCACACAACTGCACCATTCATTCTATCACCATACCAGCGAAAACTCTGAGTTGATTTGAAAATAACCAAGTTGCGCAATCCAAATTTTGACCACAATAGCAAGCAAAACGATCGTGCTTCAAAAGAGATCATCATCACTAATGACCTTGGCTGTTTATCTGTAAAATTGATCAATTCTTCCTTTCTTGATGAGCAAGATATATTGACTTCACCTTCTAAACGTCACCACTCATATTCAATTATTTTATCTAGAAAAAAATTATTTATGCTTAGAATATAAACGTTGAATGTATTTAAAATTTCAAGTATAAATTGCAAGTACGCCATAACCCCACAGTGTGAAAGTGTGACAAACTGGTTCGGGTGTCAATTCTTCTTAATTTGTCTTAACTTATTAAAATTTATTTACGTATTTGTTTTTTTTAATATGATTAAGCCATCAGATGGTGATACTCTAACAAAGGGGTGCCCACTCGTTTTACGACGCTGACTGAGATTTCTTTTATAATACAACAGTACATGTACAACAATGAGAGATAGTTGAGCTGAATCACACGAAAATATAGTATACACTCAAAATTTGCTCTCTCTAAGAAGATTAAGAGCTTGTTTGGATGTGCTTTTAAAATGATTGAAAACGTTTTTGGTGAAAATGTTTTTGGAACCAATTCTTAGTAAAAATGCAAGTAAATTATGAAAAAACACTTAAAGTGTTTTCTGGAAGAAGGACATAACTAGTGCTTCTTGCAGAAAGCACTTCAAGTGCTTTTTTTGGAACCCAAAAATATTTTCTCTAAAAGCGCTTTCAGTCATTTTAAAAGCATATTCAAACAAGATATAAGATTGTCAAGTTCACATTCACCTAAACTAGTATTTATATATTAAAGAAGAGAAAAAAGAAAAGCAAGGTTTTAAAAAGCGTTAGGCGCTAGTCGGGCAGTGAGCAAAGGTCTAACGTCTAGGCTGGACGTTAGGTAGCCCTTTTTTTAATTTTAATTAAATTTATTATATAACATATAAATAAATGTCCACTTATACTTAAAAAAATACATAATTGTATTGGATACATAAATTAAAATGGAATGACATATAGATTATAAAGTATTATAACATATTGAAAATATGTGGAACAAACATATATATAATGAGTGTTCATCCAAAAGTATTCAATAAATCTCTTACAATTTATAGAAAAAAATGTAATGCAAAATGAAAGTTATCTCTAAGTGAGAGTCGTGAGAAAATTAAAAAAAAAATAGAAAGAAAAGAAGAAGATTGAATGGATTATCCCAAACCTGCCTCCATTACCATCACACGAACTATGAAAGGGGGATTCTCTTAAGGCAAGCACTAAGTAAGTAAACTATCTTATTCGCGGGAATTTCCTCCCCCACATGTTATCTCCTCACTAAGTTCTCTTCTTGTAATAAATAATTAAGGGCTTGTTATTCAACAGTATAACACGACTTATAGTCAAACAATATAAATATTGATAGATATCTATGTTATTATATATCTTTATTGATGAATTTTCTTTTAGAATAACTGAAATGAATTAAAAATAATTATATACACATGGTTTCGATATGCTAATTAAAAAGACAGCAAGTCTATTTATTTTTTTTTACATTTTATGTATTATTTAATATAAAGATATATATAGGCCATTTTGACAAGCTACTCTTTCTCTTTATCTGAGCCTAGACGGGCACCTAGGAATATCTAGGCATCTTTTCTTATTTTGCTTAGTGATTTATCGGGATGTTGGCCAACCGCCTAGCTTCTAGGAATATCTAGGTGTCTTTTCTTATTTTTCAAACGTATATAGATTAATTGAGGTAATGGTCAGCCACCTAGCACCTAAGTGGTGCTAGACGAAGATTTTTGAAACAATGAAAAAAATATATATATGGCAAATCTAGAATACTATATAACAATAGTCCAATTCTAAGGATGAAAGATCCATTAAAAAGATCGATCGATACTTTTTCTTTGTTTCTAACTTTGATCAATAAGTTAACTTTGGTGTGTCCATTAAAAAGATATATATGGCAAATATAGAATACTATATAACTAGTATTTATATATTAAAGAAGAGAAAAAAGAAAAGCAAAGTTTTAAAAGGCGTTAGGCACTAGTCGAACGGCGAACAGAAGTCTAGCGTCTAGGAGCCTTTTTTTTTAATTTTAATTCAATTTACTATATAACATATAAATAAATGTCTACTAATTTTTCTTTTTAAATACATAATTGTATTGGATACATAAATTAAATGAGGAATGACATATAGATTATAAAGTATTATAATATATTGAAAACATGTGGAACAATCATATATATAATGAGTGTTCATCTAGAAGTATTCAATAAGTCTCTTACAATTTATTGAAAAAGTATATTGCAAAATAAAAGTTATTTATTTTCTGTCTAAGTGAGAGTCGTGAGAAAATTCAGAATAAATAAAAAGAAAAGAAGAAAATTGAATGGATGATCCCAAACCCGCCTCCACTGCCATCACACGAACTATGAAAAGGGGGATTCCTTTAGGGGTAAGCACTAAGCAAGTAAACTACCTTATTCGTAGAAATTTCCTCCCCCATGGTGTTATCTCCTCACCAAGTGCTCTTCTTGTAATAAATAATTGAGGGCTTGTTATTCAATAATATAACACGACTTATAGTCAACCAATATCAATATCAATATATATCTAAGTTATAATATATCTATATTTATGATTTTTCTTTTAGAACAACGAAAATGAATTAAAAAAAATTATATAGACATGTTTCAATATGCAGTCTATTTTTTTACATTATATGTAATATTTAATATAATGATATATATAGGCCATTTTGACAAGCTACCCTTCCTCTCTATTCGAGCCTAGGTGGGCGCCTAGGAATATCTAGGTATATTTTCTTATATTTCAAATTCTTAGTGATTAATCAGGATGGTGCTCAGCTGCCTAGCACCTAGGAATATATAGACTTTTTTTTTTTAATTTTCAAACACTTAAGAATTAATCAGGGCAGTGGCCAACCGTCTAGTGCGTAAGTGGCGTTAGACAAAGATTTTTAAAACAATGAAGAAAAGATATGGCAAATATAGAATTATATATAACAATAGTCCAATTCTAAGGATGAAAGATACATTAAAAAGATCGATAGATACATTTTCTTTGTTTTTAACTTTGATCAATAAGTTAAGTTTACATACAGAGGTACAACACAACATGCATGATATGTAATATGTAGGATTATTTTAGTACATTCACATTCAGCATGCACATAACCCATATAACAATTGCATTTTTGATGCAGGTACTCCAAAACTTAGTGCATGGGCAACGAATATATAGCCTCACTTTTTCCTCCATTAAATATTACTTTTCACTCGCCGCTTTACTTAACTTTCACCGTCCAATTTTTTTCATCACCTTTAGGACTGGTTTAGTATTGCTGTGCTTTGAAAAAAAAATTGTTTTTGTTGTGTTGTAAGAATAAGCTCTTTTTTGCTACCTCACATTTTCAGCTTTTTTTTCATCCAAAACTATGAAAATAAGCTGTTTTTAAGTGTTTACCAAACACCTTTTTGAGACCATTTTTTTTATATCCACTTTTTATAAAAACATCTCAATACCAAACAAGTACTTTAATTTATGAGCACTCTAATAAAGTGAAATATTTACCCCCAGCTAAGATTATTCAATCCTCATAACACTTTATATATCCACCCACCTGCATGGCGTTACTAAGTTGGCTAATCATAGGAACATAATCGTCTTCAACCATTAATTAACATATGTTTTGTGCACCTAAAACAACCAAGGCCGGTCTAGAGTTTTTTGAGGCCTGGGACGATGCTACAAAATGTGCCCTTATTTTATATAAGAAAAATATTTGTTTTCACACGTAAGACATCAATAAAATTATACTTAGAAAAACACTTCAAACTTAATAATTTAGAAACACTGAAAAACTAATTTATTTTGTATCATGAGAAGAAAACAAAAAAAAAACTCCGGGTTTACAAGTAGATAGATATGAGTTTTGTTTTCCATCTGAATTTTTAAAGTGTTTTTGTATGAATCGTGAGGTGTTTTTTCTTATTTACTAACCTTGTCAATATGGGACTAAAAAATAATGATGTTTTTGAGTCTTTAGTTGATATGTATAAGTAATAAATGAGTACTAAATTAAACTTTTTTTATGACACGTCATATGATTTGTAAATTTGGTCAACACATTACTCTTTGTTGAAGATTAGACTTGAATTGGAACAAATGTTTTAAAAATAACAACTCACATAGCTACTAGCTACTAATTAAAAATAAATTAACAATCAAACAAAAATTTGAAAAAATTGAAAAGAAATTTGTAAAAATTGAAAAGTAAATAAGCACACATGGTGTTTTGAACCCAAGACCTCCTCATTAATTTTAAATGACAAAACCACCAGTTATAGTTAAATTTCTTTGTCATTGAATCAAATTTTATAAATTTATACTCTTATGAAAACATATATAAATATACCGTCCTAATAATTTTGGTGCCCCCAATTATTTTGGGCCCTGGACGATCGCCATGCCCGCACTGGGCCTGGGCCGGCCCTGAAAACAACCATCGTCATCGAGCTTTTTTTTTTCACAAAAATGTCCATTGTACGTCCCACAGTTTGTCCACTAGTCATGTACGACGAGATGCATGGTTCCATTTGCATAAAAGATCATGAACTCCATGTGTTACAGTGCTACAAGAAGTTTCCGTTTCTGAAAACTCATTGGGTTTCCAAAGAGACAATGAATCTTCCTAAGGGCCTGGGTGGTATAGGATTCAGAAATTTTCAGGATTTCAACGATGCCCTTCTTGCCAAACAGTGTTGGCGGTTGATTGTAGAACCTGACTCGTTGTGGGCTAGAGTCATGAAGGCCCGGTACTTTCCTAGCTGTTCTTTTTTGGATGCTAAAAAAGGGGGTCGCGCCTCTTGGGCTTGGTCAAGTCTTCTGGTGGGAAGGGACTTAATTCTTCGTGGGGCTCATTGGCAGATTATGGATGGAAAAGAGGTTTGTATCTGGGTTGACATGTGAGATCCCACATCGCCCAGGGGAGTGATCCTTATATGTATATTCCCATCCCTATCTAGCACGAGGCCTTTTGGGAGCTCACTGGCTTCGGGTTCCACCGGAACACCGAAGTTAAGCGAGTAGCGCGTGAGAGCACTCCCATGATGGGTGACCCACTGGGAAGTTCTCGCGTGAGTTCCCAAAAACAAAACCGTGAGGGCGTGGTCGGGGCCCAAAGCGGACAATATCGTGCTACGGCGGTGGAGCGGGCCCAGGATGTGGTGGACCCTGGGTCGGGATGTGACAATTTGGTATCAGAGCCTAACCCTGGTCGTGGTGTGCCGACGAGGACGTCGGGCCCCTAAGGGGGGTGGATTGTGAGATCCCACATCGCCCATGGGAGTGATCCTTATATGTATATTCCCATCCCTACCTAGCACGAGGCCTTTTGGGAGCTCACTGGCTTCGGGTTCCGTCGGAACTCCGAAGTTAAGCGAGTAGCGCGCGAGAGCACTCCCATGATGGGTGACCCACTGGGAAGTTCTCGTGTGAGTTCCCAGAAACAAAACCGTGAGGGCGTAGTCGGGGCCCAAAGCGGACAATATCATGCTACGGTGGTGGAGCGGGCCCGGGATGTGGTGGACCCCGGGCCGGGATGTGACATGACAGGTGGTTACCCACCTTACCGCTGGGACATCCCATCCCACGGGGGGAGGTAGCGGGCACAAGAGGCACCAAAGTTAGCTCTTTAATCTATTCATCTACAAAAAACTTGGGACATTGACTCTCTCTAACCTTTCATCTCGGCAGAGGAATATACAGCAATTGTGGATTTACCTATTGGAAACCTTCGGAGGAAGGATAGGTTGATTTGGGCGAAAAATAAAAATGGGTCTTATTCAGTCAAATCTGGTTATTCTTGGTTGCAAACTAATTCCATTGTCTCACGTGATCTCTGATCACCCACCATCCGTTCTATCCCGGAGAAGCTATGGAAGATTTTATGGAAAGTCAAGGCACCACCAAAGGTTCGACATTTTCTATGGAGTACTCTTCACAATGCTATTGCATCTATGGCTGTTCTATACAGAAGACGTTCTTCTCCCTCTCCCATTTGCCCAATCTGCCTTTCTCTGGAGGAAACCATTGAGCACCTAATTCTCCTCTGCCCTTGGGTCAAAACAGTTTGGTTTGGTGGGACTCTCAGTTATAATATCTCTCGAGGAGACACTTCTGTCTGGCCTACCTGGCTACTATCGGTCTTTTCCTCCAATTTTGGCTTCTCGGACAGAATTGCGTGGGTTCAGACTTATGTGGCCTTCTCTTGTTGGCATATCTGGAGAGCAAGGTGTGAGTTTATCTTCAACCATGTCCCTATCAATCCTCTACATGTGTTGATGTGTATCAATAATTATGTTGCTGAATTCACTAATGCGTGGTCGGTCCCAGTTAATGTGAGGGTTGAGGAGCCAGACCGGTTACGGCCGCTTATCAATTGGACCCCCCTTCTTCTCCTTTTGTTAAAGTTAATGTTGATGCTAGTTGGTCCAGGCTAAATAAAGCTGGGTTTGCTGAGGTGGTGGTGCGGGATGCCAGGGGGGTGTTTGTTGCTGCGGCAAGATATGCTATTTCGGCTTCCTGTGTTGCAGTGGCGGAAGCTTTGGCTTTGCTTCGTGGGTGTGAACTTGCCGCTTCTCTGGGCCTAAGCTCGATCATTTTTGAACCTGATTCCTTGGAATCAATATCTTGCCTTACGAAGTCGTTACAGAATGGCAATTGGGAGGCATTTCCTATCCTTGCCAATGTGGCGGAGTTGGGTGCTGCTTTCTAGAATTGTCGCTGGTCATGGGTCCCAAGATCGACCAATATGGCGGCGGACTTTCTTACGTCGGTTAGTTTTCAGGAGATGTGTGATGGTGTTTGGGTTGATCGACCCCCATCTTCTTTGGTGTTTGTCCTCAATAATGATGGTTTACCTTGTCCCCATTAATCTTTCTTTTGACAGTGTGGAGGGCGACGCCGATTCTTTGTGTTGGCGTCCTTCTTCTTTTCTCTCTTCACTGTTTTTAGGCTGCTGCCTTCTTATGTTTGCCTCTGTGTAGGCCTTCGGTTCTTGCTTGTAGGCCTCTTGGCCCTGAATTGTATTCAATTTCCAAAAAAAAAAAAAAAAGAAGTTTCCGTTTCTATTTTGTTCTAATATCTTTTTCTTATTTTTTTGCTTTAAGCATTTTCACCCCACTCCATCACCAAAAAGTATAAGCTTTTTGCATTCTATATAAACCCCTCTAAGGCTTTTGTGTTCCTTCATGCAAAATAATTATCCTTCCATCATATTCTTTTTCTTGAGCATCTCATATATTTTCCTTTCTTTCAAAAGGGTTCCGTGCACTTGAATATCTTGGGGTTTCCTTGTTTTTTTCAATCGAAATCTAGAGTTTGCTTGCTTTTTTGATCGAAATATACGGTTTCCTTGCTTACTTATTGTAGTTGTGATTAATCAAACAAGAAAATAATTAATCATGAAGAACAAGGCTTCTGTTTTCTTGAAACATATAATCACCTTGCTGAGTTCCATAGCCAAGGCCAAGTCCTTGGCTATCAAGAGCAAGAAGGTTTTGATGGACACCGTGTCACACAAGATCCAGAGTCTCCTAGGCCACGATCACCGCGATCAAGAGGAGGAGGAGGAGGGAGACCAAAGCAAGGCGTTTGTTCTCTACAATGCCATTGCCAATGAGTACTCACATGCAGTTGGTACTTCGACCTACATGCTTAGGTACAATGGCCAAGATGAGGAGGAGGAGGACGACGACGATAAGTACCCTGATCTCAGGCACTCGTTGTTCGATGAAAATGAGAACTTTGATGATGTCAAGGATGGCGGGTCTGTGATCGATCTGGTGAAGAATTCCAAGGTGGAAGGAGAGGATTTCAAGCTGGAAGACGAGATAGATCACGTTGCGGATTTGTTCATTAATAGGTTCCATAAACAAATGCGCTTGCAAAAGCTTCTCTCCTTCAAAAGGTATCAAGAAATGCTCGACAGAAGCGTCTGAATATTCTGACAGATCAACACAAATAAAAATTATTCCGTTGTTTACATTAATTAACAAGAATTGCTATTAGCATTCCAATATAATCATATATTACATTCTTTTCTCCTAAAAAAAATATAAGATTGTAAGATGATTATTTTAGAGTGTTTATAATAGTTCTCTAATTAATTATATAGAGATGGATCGATCGAACCCCTAATATTGGTCATCAAATAGGTTAAACGTATCTGATGTGGCTGCCTCGTGCATCTATTAGGGGCTTTGGGGCCTTCTTCGTTGCCTTGTAAATTTACATGCATAAATAATTAAATATTGCTGTAAAGCTGTTTGTAATGTATACTTTTTTTTTTTTGGAAACTGGTAATTCATTAACCGGGCAAAGATGCCAAAGAAAACCGAGAGCTTACAAAGAAGCAAACAAAGAAAACAGTACTAAAAAGAGGGTAGTGCAAGGAGGAAACAAGAGAACAGACGCCGCACCTCATGCTAAAGCGTCCCTCCTTACCCTACCCCTACAGCTAATGAGGGCACGGGAGGCCATCGTTACTTAATACATGAATAAGGGAAGATGGGGGTCTAGCAACCCACACAAAATCACATACTTCCTTACAGTTTCGCGAAGCCAAACGATCCGCCACCGAGTTGGCCGATCTTGGAGTCCAAGACCAGCGGCACTTTAGAAAAACCTTCCTTAAACTACAACATTTCGCAATAAAAGGATAGGCTTCCCAGCTGCCCTTCCTTGAAGAGTCATTCAAGCAAGTTATAGTTTCCAAAGAATCAGATTCCAAAATAACAGACCTCCATCCACAGTTAATACCCAGCCGGCATCCATACAAAACAGCCATAGCTTCCACCATAGCCACGTTAGTAGCTTTAACTTTGTACCTGCAAGCCGCCATGAACACACCGTTGGTATCTCTTGCCACCACACCCAGAAAACCCAAACCATCTTTAGCATGCCAGCTTCCATCGACATTAATTTTTACCACCCCCACCGCCGGAGGAGACCAAACTGAAGGGGTAGGAGCACTCAACAGGCACGGCAGGATAGGAGAAATCGGGGAAGTGGTGGCGTCTTTGAAAGCCCAGGCCGAGAGTGAAATAGCCTCAATGATCCGTGGGGGATGGATTTGATGATGGTTGAAAACAAAATTACATCTAGCAATCCAGATATGCCAACATGTAAAAGCGATGTAAGCAAGCATATAACAAGATACCTCTTTATGGCCCCTCGTGGAATTAAACATTTGAAGCAGCCAGCTAGCCCAAGAAGTACCATCAGAAATACCCAACCTCAGGTTCAAACGACCACCAAACCAAACTCCCCGAACCCACAAACATTCAAGGAGAAGGTGAGTGATGGATTCATTCTTAAGGCCACAAATAGGGCAGATGGGTGAAGGAGAAGACCGGCGTTGATACAAATTTGCCATTGTTGCCAGCGCACCATTCAAGGACTTCCACAGAAAGCATCTGATCTTTGGAGGAACTCTAATCTGCCAAATACACTTCCACAGCGCCTCAGGAATGTGGTTCGGCCCGAAGGTGTGGGTTAAGGTTCGGTCGTGAACCCAATGATAACCGGACTTGACAGAGTACACCCCTCTTTTATCATGCGGCCACACAAGTCTATCCCCTTGCGACATATCACCCGTGTGGGTTTCCAAAATTGCATTATAATCCTCCGTCGTCAAAAAGGGTTTCAAAAACTCAATATTCCACTCCCCACTAACCGGACATATGAGAGATTTTACATTCAAGTTCCTAGAAACTTGGACCGTACCCAAAGGAGTGGGTATACCTGTAGGAATATCCGGTAACCACCTATCAACCCAAACCCGAACACTCGCACCATTCATGATTTGCCAATGTGCTCCCCCCAATAACACCTCACGGCCAGCAAGCAAGCTAGACCACGCCCAAGAAGCTCTACCCCCGCGTTTGGCATCAAGGAAGGAAACAGCAGGAAAGTACCTGGCCTTTAGCATTCTCGCCCATAAAGAGTTTGGTTCAGTAATGAGACGCCAACATTGTTTAGCCAACAAAGCATCATTGAAAGCCTCGAAATTCCTCAACCCAAGACCTCCCTCCATTTTAGCTCTCCCTATCCGCTCCCTAGAGACCCAATGAATGCGATTTTCACCATCCTTTTGACCCCACCAGAAATTCGAGACCATGGCATCCATTTCATTGCAAAGTGAAGTAGGAAACTTGAAAAGATTCATAGGATAAGCAGGAACGGCCTGGGCCACCGCCTTAATGAGGACTTCCCTTCCGGCTTGAGAGAGAGATGACTTCTTCCATCCTCTAAGTTTACCCAAGAGTCTGCCCTTCACATAAGCGAGGCCACATTTTTTTGACCGGCCCCATATTGCCGGCACCCCAAGATAGACCCTCGGGTCACCTACTTTCTCCATACCCAGAATACCACTCAACTGATCAGCCAAAGAATCCGGAACGTTAGCACCGAAGAAGACACTAGATTTTGCCTTATTAACTAATTGCCCAGAAGTAACACAATACTCATCAATCAACTTAATCAAATTTCGGCAATTTTCGACCTCAGCTTTGAGGAAAATGAGGGTATCATCTGCAAAAAGAATATGAGAAATAGTAGGCCCAGCAGGGCCAATCTGAATACCCTTTACCCGATTCCTATCACACTCCTTTTGAATAAGTAGAGAGAGGACCTCACTAACGAAAAGGAAGAGGTAAGGTGAAAGTGGGTCACCTTGGCGAATCCCGCGAGATGGAGCAAATTTAGGACCCGGTTGCCCATTGAGGAGGATAGAAAAATTAACCGAAGATATGCATCCCAAGATTAGGGCTCGCCATCTACAATCAAAGCCCATTCTTTCCATCACTGCAATTAGGAAATCCCATTCCACCCTATCGTAGGCTTTTTGCATATCCAACTTGACGGCTAAATCAAACTTTCGCTTAGCTTTCCTTGTTTTAAGAAGATGGAACATCTCGTGGGCGATGCCGATATTATCTTGAATTAATCTTCCAGCAACAAAAGCATTTTGAGATGAAGAGATCAGGTCCGGAATAAGCACCTTGAGACGATTGGCGAGAACCTTGGATAGCACCTTATAGGAATAATTGCAGAGACTTATGGGGCGGAACTGAGACACCGAGTCCGGGTTTTGGGTTTTTGGAATTAAAACCAAGTGGGTGGCATTGAGACGCCTAGGGTCTTCCACCCCATTCAACAGGACCTCAATAAAAGCATTCACATCCGCTGCAAGGACAACCCACTGAGATTGGTAGAAAATACTCGGAAAACCATCCGGCCCCGGAGCCTTTAGACCTGCCCATATCCATCTCCGCAGCCTTAACTTCTTCCTCCAAGACCGGGGCAGACAGTGCAGCATTCATCTCAGCCGTGACTCTTGGGACAATGCAGTTCAAAACCTCCCCCCATTCCCGCTGCCCAGAAGAAGTGTACAGATTCACAAAGTGGTCATCCACCATTTTCCTCACAAGGCTCGGGTTATCAACCAAAACTCCACTAGAATTTTTTAGTGAAACCACACAATTCCTTCTTCTTCTATTCAAGGTTGCCTAATGAAAGAACTTCGTATTGGCGTCTCCTTCCTTTAACCATTGGACCCGAGAACGCTGTAACCAGTAGCTTTCCTCTTGACTTCGGAGGTGGTCCACCAATTTTGAGACTTCTGAAATCTCATCCGCATTCGGCCGCCAATTTTTTTGTAGACTCTCCAAATGAGTCATCACCTCACTGATGTTTCTGCCCCACCTCTTAAACTTAGCATTGCTCCATCGGATCAATCTGTTGCGACAAAGATTAACTTTGGCATTCCACCTATCAATCGGGCTAATTTGTCTTCCACCTGACCACACTTCACGTACAATGTCTTTGCATTCCACATCCTTAGACCAAACGGCTTCAAAACGGAACAACTTTTTTGTCCTATTCGGTTGAACGCCGCACCTCATAAGGAAGGGCTGTGGTCGGAACCCATCGTAGTGCAGTTGGTAACCAAAGTGTTAGACCAACACTCCTGCCAGAACATATTCGCTAAGCATCGATCAAGCCTCGCCTCAACCAGCTGCCCATTTCTGTTCCCTCTCCAAGTGAATCTTTGGCCGTTGCACCCTAAGTCAATGAGGTCCGTTTTTATCATAAAATCCTCCAAGTATCTCGGTCTGTTGTAGCGCACTTCGACTCCTCCCGTTTTTTCATGGCTCCATAAAAATTCATTGAAGTCTCCACCATATATCCAGGGAATACTATCAGGGTTAAAGAAATTGATCAAGTCCCTCCAAAAAACTTCCTTGTCTGCACGGTAGGACATAGCATATATTCCAGTAAAACGGAACACAAAAGGCGAATCGACAATGCTGCAGGAGGCATCAATATAATGCCTAGAGAAATTCATCACATCCACCTGAATAGTATCATCCCACCAGAGACTCAATCCTCCCGCTCTACCAACGGGTGCAACATCAAAACCATGAGGATATCCCAACCGTCTTCTTACCCCCGCTATTCTATGATTATTCATCTTGGTTTCAGATAAAAAGATCATAGAGGGTCTATGTTCCCTAATTTGCCCATGAAGGGCACGAACTACCGTGTCCGACCCAAGACCACGGCAGTTCCAGAATAGGTGTATCATGGTTGGTTTGCGGCTGTTGAGGGCCAGCCGCCACCGCCTCCGAGATTGCGTCCGTGTTCCACTGCCATTTTGGTTTTCTTTTGAGGGCCGAGAAGCTCATCATCTTGCTTGGTCTCCAACTCTCTTTTATTCCTGCTTCCCATCTCCTGCACAGGATCAAGATGCGTATTACCTCCTCTATCTTCTTCCACCCCAGCACTTCTCCTCTTTGGGTCCACCAGTGAACGATGGATTCCCAGTTTCTTCTTTCCTTCGAGTAACCTCCGGACATCCTGCCCCGATCCTTCGTTGCCACTTATCTCGCTTCCGACCACACTCTGTTGAAATTGGGGATGACGCGTGGGTCCCTGTCTAGTTGTCCCCGCAAGCCTTCTATCTGCCAAACTAGCAACCATCTGTTTTTGTATTTTAACTTGGTCCCTCACAGGTGGTGCCTTTGTCCACTCCCCGTACCTTGCAGTATCTCCCGTCACTACCTCGAACGTACACTCCACATCTGCGTGACCAATCCTTCCACACTTATAGCAGAAGTCCTGTAGTCTCTCATACCTGAATTCGACCCAAGATTCATTGTTGTTGTGTCTTGGGAGCCAGCATCCCGAAGTGAGGGGTTGGGACGCATCAATGGCAACTTTTGCTCTCAAGAAACCTCTAGCCATTGCCGGGTCTTCCGTAATCTCAACTTCTCCTATCTTTTCTGCTAGGCATCTTAAGTTTTCCTCAGAGCTCATATTAGGGGGAATACCCCTGATTTGAACCCAGAACGACATCACATTCATCTTAACTTCCTCCAAGGCTAGCTCTTGTGGCCATCTTTGGACTGCAAAGTTCTGCTTCATCACTGCCCAAGGAGCTTGATCCAGGATCTTACCGGCAGTGTCTTCATCAATCGTGGTGATGATGAAGGTGTTGTCCCTTACCCATTTGATATCAACTTCCCCAAAATCACTCCAAGAAGATCTGAGGATGTTCCTAACCCCCCATTTGTTCAGTGTTTTCTTAGCCATGACATTGCCCACAAGCTTGACTCCATTTTCCAGGTTATACAGGTCCACGTTCTTCTTCAAATGAACAACCAAGTCCTCAATCTCGTTTTCTGCCATGTCCTTCCTGCTTTGAGATGAATAAAGGTTTAATTGAGATTCCAGTCCGCACTGCTACTGCTAGATCTGGTACGTATGCATGTCGAGTCGTTGGTGCTTTACATCTTTTTTCTTCTCTCATCAGACTCTCAGTCACAAAGTCGATTGTTGCACTACTGCCGACAACCCTGGTAGTGGGCTGCGCCATAGACTTGTAATTAACCAACTTTTCTCTTTTTCAAATATGTGTACGTAATAAAGGTTTCCAAAAAAAAATGTAGCAAAAGTCAGATCCACAAATATGAAAGAAGGTAGTAAAAAAATGGAAAGCTAATATTTGAAAATAAGTCTTAGTTGCAAGTGATGACCGATCCTAATAGATATGTCTTTCTTTTCAACCCACTACGCATCGAGTTTAATCCTTCTATCCTTTCCATAACAACTTAGAATATGAATATCGTTATGTATAAGGCCATCTCCAATAAAATTCCTATATTTAGTCCCCACGTTGTAATATAAAGCCGACGACGAGTTTATATTTTCTCTCTCTTTTATCTTTAAACTATTTTCATGCTACGAGTATACTATAACGTCTTGGATCAACGATACAATTGAGATATATATAAGTTCCCTTTGTATAGAGGATAGAGTCTATAGACACGGTGGTACGATAACAACTTGTATTTTGAGTCTTGACGAGTTTTCAGTGGGTTTAATAATTAGGAAAACTAATGAAAATGGCTTGAAAACTTTGAGTTTTAACAATAAGGACAAAATAAAGGGTAAAGTGAATAGTACCAGGTTTGACTTTTTAGTATAAAAATATGATTTTTCGTTAAAGTGAACAATACCGCGAGCTTTTCGTTAAAACTTTCTTTATAATTTGGGTGGATCCCACTGAGTCATCAGAAAAACTAGGCGCGCCTAGAGTTTGCGTTTGAGAATCCAAAGCCCAAAATTCATCATGCGACGTGGCAGCCCACGCGAGCCAAAATGGCGGGAAAGGTTCCCGCCAAAAAGCAGAAGCCTCCTCCCTTGTGAGCCCTAGAGGCAGCGCAATTCCATATTCCGAATTGCAATTTCAGCCGCATAGAGAGAGAGAGAGAGAGAGAGAATCGCAGAGCGAGG
Source organism: Cotoneaster glaucophyllus (assembly GCA_036320875.1). Classification (NCBI taxonomy): domain Eukaryota; kingdom Viridiplantae; phylum Streptophyta; class Magnoliopsida; order Rosales; family Rosaceae; genus Cotoneaster; species Cotoneaster glaucophyllus. The sequence goes on along the minus strand of CM070069.1, from coordinate 25,516,468 downwards.
GACGACGGAAAGAACTTTAATTTAAGGAAATGGCAGAGAATCATCCGTCGACGCCGGATTCGCCGACGTCAGTCGGGTTCAACACGGATCAGCTGCCTCACACGAGCCGCACCTCCGAGAACTTCTCGTCCTCCTCTTCCGACGACGAGGCCGCCGTCGACCCCGAAATCGTCCGAGATGAACCCGACGACGACCCCCTCCTTGAAGAGGAGGAGGGAGAGGATCTCTTCCACGACAATTTCCTGGAGTCAGTACTTCAATTTCTTCTCTCTCTGAAATGCATCATGTTTTGTCAATCGATTTAATTTTTCAAATATAATTTTCGTAATTTGGGTTCTCAAGAAATGATTTGTTTGGATGAAAATATAGTGATTATCGGAGAATGGATGGGCACGACCAGTACGAGTCGGTGGGGCTGGATGACTCCGTCGAGGACGAAAGGGATTTGGATCAGATCATGGCTGACCGCCGTGCCGCCGAAGTCGAGCTCGATACCCGTGACGGCGTCCACACCTCACGCAAGCTCCCCCATCTTCTCCATGACCAAGGTAAGTAAACTTTGTTTCTGTGAATGTAATGTATCCTTGCAATTGGGAATGGAACAAATTCAGAATTATGCTTTTTTGGTGTTGGTTTTGGTGAAATGTTGAGTGTGTGTTGGCATTTTGGTTGCAGATACTGACGATGACAGCTACCGGCCTTCGAAGAGGGCAAGGGCGGATTTCAGGCCTCCGAGAAGCTACGATGATACAGATGGAATGCAGAGTTCACCCGGAAGATCACAGTCACAGCCCGAACACTCCAGAGAGACCGATGATGATGGCGATGAGGTTTAGTTATGCAAAGCATGCCTTTGACTTTGATGAGATTTTACATGAATTTCTTAACTTGCGTTGTGAACCCTTTCTTATATGTCAAATTCTTATCACTGGTTGTGGGTTTGTTGTGTAGAATGATGAAAACGAAGAATTTGAAATGTATCGTGTTCAAGGAACACTCAGAGAGTGGGTTACTAGAGACGAAGTGCGAAGATTTATAGGCAAGAAATTCAAAGAATTTTTACTCACCTATGTGAAAAAGGATCACAATGATATCGAATGTGTGCGCCTCATTAATGAGATGGTGTTAGGTAAAGGCGTTGCTTTCTTTCATAAATGTTATTGTCTATTAACTGTTCTACGTTTTATCCCATTGTTTATGCAAGCAGGAAGCTAATGATGCCTCCGATTTTGAATTTGAATCAACTTTACTGTTGCATTGTGCAGCCAATAAGTGTAGTCTGGAGATTGATTACAAGCAATTCATCCATGTTCATCCCAATATTGCCATTTGGTTGGCTGATGCCCCTCAGTCTGTCCTGGAAGTTATGGAAGATGTTGCCAAGAATGTTGTGTTTACTTTACACCCCAATTACAAACGTATCCATCAAAAAATCTACGTTCGGATAACTAACTTACCTGTTTACGATCAAATTCGCAACATTAGGTATGATGGATATTTCATTGTTGTGGTTACATCTTTCCTTGCCTTTTCCATTGCGGTGACACCTTCATTCTGTTCTGAATGGTGTGTAGGCAGGTCCATTTGAATACCATGATTCGTATTGGAGGGGTTGTGACCCGACGCTCTGGTGTCTTTCCCCAGTTGCAGCAAGTAAAGTATGATTGCAATAAATGTGGGGCAATCTTGGGACCATTCTTTCAGAATTCTTATTCAGAAGTCAAAGTTGGTTCTTGCCCTGAATGCCAATCAAAAGGACCATTCAGTGTCAACATTGAGCAGGTGTTTTACAAATTCACATCTGCCTTCAGTTTTCTTTTTGAATGTTGTGGAGGCTGCTAGGGGATTTTATAATTAGTATCGCACTTCATTTCTTTCTTCAGACAATATACAGGAACTATCAAAAGCTTACACTCCAAGAGAGCCCTGGAATTGTCCCCGCAGGTCGGCTTCCAAGATACAAGGAAGTGATACTACTGAATGATCTAATTGATTGTGCTCGTCCAGGGGAAGAGATTGTAGGATCCTCATCTTTGTCTTGCTCAGTTTTACTTGTTACTTGTTTTAGTGAATAATCACACTCGCTCATATTCTGTTTTCTTTCCTATTTGATTTATTCCAGGAGGTCACTGGCATTTATTCAAATAATTTTGACTTGTCTTTGAATACAAAGAACGGGTTTCCTGTATTTGCCACTGTGGTTGAAGCAAATTATATCACTAAGAAGCAAGACCTCTTTTCTGCTTACAAACTTACTCAGGAAGACAAAGAAGAGATTGAAAAGTTGTCTAAAGACCCAAGAATAGGAGAAAGGGTATCTTACCAAAACCCTCATTCTAAAGTTTATAAACTATGTACCTCTTTGTATTACCATGAAACAACTATAAGTTTGATGGATGTAGCTTATCAAGTCAATTGCGCCATCAATCTATGGTCATGAGGACATAAAGACTGCAATAGCTCTTGCCATGTTTGGAGGCCAAGAGAAGAATGTTGAGGGAAAACACAGACTAAGAGGGGATATAAATGTTCTTCTCTTAGGTGACCCTGGCACAGCGAAATCACAGTTTCTTAAGTAAGAGCTACTATCATTCATTTAAAAGTGAAATTCAATCTTTTTGCTGTGAAGATCTATTTAATTATTCAATTTTCCTTCTCAAAAGGTATGTTGAAAAGACTGGGCAGAGGGCTGTGTATACTACTGGTAAAGGTGCATCTGCTGTGGGGCTCACAGCAGCTGTCCACAAGGATCCTGTTACAAGGGAGTGGACTCTTGAAGGAGGAGCGCTTGTTCTAGCTGACAAAGGAATATGTCTTATTGATGAATTTGACAAAATGAATGATCAGGATAGGTACGGAAATGCTACCTTATATGTCAATCTTCCAATTATGAAAGTTGACTCACCCCCTTTCCCATTTATTTTGAGGATTTGAGCACTAACATTTTCATCTGCAATTAGGGTGAGTATTCATGAAGCAATGGAGCAGCAAAGTATTAGCATATCAAAAGCTGGGATTGTCACTTCTCTCCAAGCACGCTGCTCTGTCATTGCAGCTGCAAACCCTGTTGGAGGAAGGTATGTTAGTGCAGAATTTATTAAAAATACAAACTCGCTTGTATTTATAAACTTGGACACAGTTTCTTTTTCCCATTGTAACCATTACTTGCATGTCTGAGAACAATCTGACCTGTATGTCTGCATTCCAGATATGATTCCTCTAAAACATTTGCGCAAAATGTTGAGTTAACAGATCCGATCATCTCTCGTTTTGACATCCTCTGTGTTGTTAAGGTCAGGATTCTACAGACTCTAGTCTTCTTCTCCACATTTTTATGTCAGTTCATTTTCACAGGGTGGGAAAAAAATGATAATATGCAGGATGTGGTTGACCCAGTCACTGATGAAATGCTTGCAAAGTTTGTCGTTGATAGTCACTTCAAGTCGCAAGCTAAGGGAGCTAACATGGATGATATGCCTATGAGCGAATCCCACGAAGATAGTGAAGCCTCTGCCAACCCAGTAGATCCAGAGGTTTATACTTCATACGCTACCCGGTCTATCAACTTGTACTTGCTTGGTTTGTATGCACTTGAGTTACTTTCTTTTTAATCTCGTTTGAGTTTTTGGCCTTCGTTTTCAGATAATTCCTCAAGATATGCTGAAGAAATACGTAACATATGCCAAGTTAAATGTATTCCCAAGGTTGCACGATGCTGATTTGGAAAAGATCACACGTGTTTATGCTGATATGCGGAGAGAATCTTCAGTTAGTTTCTTTTCTCACATGTTTTATCTGGAGAGTTTGTGTTTTGGGTTTTACCTTATAGGAGACTTAGTCTTTCACTGTTTTGTTTAGCATGGAGAAGGAGTACCTATAGCTGTGAGGCACATTGAATCAATGATCCGAATGTCTGAAGCACATGCAAGAATGCACCTTAGACGGCATGTAATACAAGAAGATGTGGACATGGCAATTCGTGTATTACTCGATTCATTCATCTCAACCCAAAAATTTGGGGTGCAGAAAGCTCTGCAAAAGGTATAAAAAGCTGCACATCTTCCCTTTCCCTTTCCCATCTTTATTCTGGTGTTTTTATAGTCTTCTAAAGCTTCTAATTTTATGACAGAGTGGCAAGTCTAGTTGCCACATTGAATTGTTAAGGTTTTAGCTATTGTTCTGCTTGGCAATGGAAATTTACGTTATAGTGAGTATGGTCAATCTTATATATGAGGATTCTTAAGTATCCACCGCGGCCAACTTAACATCCCTATTTTCTTGTATTTCTTACGTGTTAACGCTCACATAAGTTTTCAAATTATTCCCCGGCCAAAACTCAAGTTTCAACATGATAATCATCTCTAGGTCTTTGCTGAATGTTTATGCCCTTAATTTTTAAATACCATAACTTTTTATGCGCACTTTGAGAATTAATCATTGCCAAGCACAATCTGATCTTGTTCGTACTTTAACATTATAATGTAATAACTTTCTTGTGCCTACCTGAAGAATTTGTAGATCACTTGGCAAATTTTTTGAAGTTTTCAGTGTAGTTGATTACTGAAGGATTTGTTTCGTATTTTGCAGAAATTCAGAGAATACATGACTTATAAGAAGGATTACAATAGTGCGGTCCTTCATTTACTCCGTCAGCTCGTGAGGGATGCAATCCGCTTTGAAGAAATTGTTTCTGGCTCTGCCCCAGGGCTCACCCACATTGATGTAAAAGTGGCAGATTTGCTGAGGATGGTAATGCAGACATTCCTGCTATTGGAAATTTTATTTTTTACTTTCCTAACCGAAATAGGCACTTGACAATCGAGCTTTTCGGATTTGATTTGTTCTGTGCAGGCGCAGGAGTATGAGATCCTTGATCTGCAACCCTTCTTCACAAGCGCTAGTTTCTCAGGAGCCAACTTTGAGTTGGATGAAGAGCGTGGATTGATAAGGCATCACTTTGCAAGATGATGATTGGAAGAAGTCTCGGTTTCAAAATTTGCTTGAAACACATCAACCAGTGGTCTTGCATAAGTAGCACGAGCAAAAATGTCGCAGTAGTTTTGACTGCAGGATTATGAACTGCGTAGTTAGAAATTAGATGGATTTTGAACAAAATCTTACGATTTGCATTTTGTTTCGATGCTAAGATAACATTTACTGGTTTCTCTAGCTGCTCGCTCCATAGAATTTGCCTCTCAGATTTTCTTGTTTTTGGTGGTAGTCTTTTAATTTTTTTTATTCGTCGAAAATAAGAAAGTGCATGATGATTTTTGAGGGTGTTGAGCTTTCTTTTAGTGAAAAAAATTACGAGCAAATGTCCAAAATTGCCCCAAATTACATTTCAATTGCTTTTCTTCTTCATGCAGACGCTATTATTAATGGTGAGGATCGGAAATTGACTATAGATATAAATGCTGTAATGGGAATCGAATACTAAAACATACATACAGTCAATTTTCCATTTTATTATTCTCTCGTAATCTCACCATTAATTACAGCGTATATATGAGAGAATAATAAGTGAATACAAGTATGATGAGTAATATAGTCGGAAATTAACATGTGTACGGTTAAAATATATTAATTTTCCATTTTACGTCTCACTTTTGTTGTTTATTAATCTTTTTTAATTCATTCGATCGGACAGTCGAAATTTAAGAGAAGTGTGCAAAAAATAAAAATAAGCATGTAAATAACATCAGTGTCACTTGTCAAAGTGATTGATATATTTTAACCGTACAAATATTATAATCGCAATCATTTGTATTTTAGATTACATGAACATAAAAGATTAATAAATATTTTCACAACTCAAGTATTGTCCAATAGAATGTTAGGTCTCATATCGCACCTATCGAGTATCTTCTACTTGATTAAATTTCTTCCCTTCCACTGGCTAAAGAATCAACAAACAAAAAAATTCTACTCAGCAAAGGAAAGCTTTCAAATCAACTGTTCCAGTGCGTAGCCAAAATCCAAGGCGCGCTTAGGGTTGAGGCGCGACGGTCCTCATGGCAGGAACACGGTGGCGTAATTTCACTGACCTCCTTCTTCTTCTGCTGGTACTGCTGATTGGCTGCTCCGCTTCTCAGATCCGTGCTTCTTCCGAACATGAAGTCGATTCGGTAAACCATTCGCTTCTTCCGAAAACTGTTCTATTCTTTATTAGTCTATTTTTCATGAATTTTTTACAAAGAATTTATGATTTTCAGATCTTTTACGAGCCATTTTCTGAGTCGTTTGAAGGCCGATGGATTGTTTCTTCCAAAGATGAGTACCAAGGTCTGCACTTTCTCCATTCAATTTTTGTTCATTTTGTAATATTTTACGTAATTACAGCAATTGGGGAAATAAATAATTGTTCTTCTGTTATCTAATTTTTCCAGATTTGTTCTTGTTCATACTGTAATTCTAGTCATTTATTACTCTCCAAGTGTAGTGAAATTTATTTTTGCAATGGATTTTGAGTTCTAATTATTTTTATTTTTCAAATTTAGGGGTATGGAAACTGTCCAAAAGTGAGGGACATGATGATTACGGGCTGTTGGTAAGTGAGAAGGCGAGGAAGTATGCAGTGGTGAAAGAGCTCGACAAGGCTGTGAGCCTCAAGGATGGAACCGTTGTCCTGCAGTTTGAGGTCCGGCTCCAGAATGGGCTCGAATGTGGCGGTGCTTACTTGAAATACCTCCGCCCCCAGGATGCGGGTTGGAAAGCAGAGGAATTTGACAGTGAGTCGCCCTATTCCATTATGTTTGGACCGGACAAATGTGGTTCCACAAACAAGGTTCATTTCATCTTCAAGCACAAGAACCCCAAGAGTGGAGAGTATGTTGAGCACCATCTCAAGGACCCTCCATCCGTGCCCTCCGACAAGCTGTCTCATGTTTATACTGCGATACTGAAACCTGATAACCAAGTGAGGATTTTAATTGATGGGGAGGAGAAGAAGAAGGCAAATATTCTTTCGGCTGAAGATTTTGAGCCTGCGTTGATTCCAGCCAAGACAATTCCCGACCCTGAGGATAAGAAGCCAGAGGATTGGGATGAGCGGGCGAAGATTCCAGACCCCAATGCTGTTAAGGCTGATGATTGGGATGAGGATGCACCAATGGAAATTGAAGACGAGGATGCTGTGAAACCTGAAGGGTGGTTAGATGATGAACCTGATGAGATTGATGACCCTGAGGCGACAAGACCTGAAGATTGGGACGACGAAGAGGATGGTGTATGGGAACCGCCGAAGGCGGATAACCCCAAGTGTTCATTGGCACCTGGTTGTGGAGAATGGAAGAGGCCAATGAAACATAATCCTGCTTATAAAGGAAAATGGAGCCCTCCTATGATTGACAACCCCAGTTACAAGGGCATATGGAAGCCTCGAGAAATTCCAAATCCTGATTACTTCGAGACCGAGAAACCCGACTTTGAGCCCATTGCTGCTATTGGCATTGAGATCTGGACAATGCAGGATGGAATATTGTTTGACAATATTCTCATAGCTGATAATGAGAAGGTTGCTGAATCTGTTAGGCTAACAACATGGAAGCCGAAGTTTGAGACTGAGAAAGAGAAACAGAAGGCTGAGGAAGAAGCTGCAGGTCTTTCGGATGGACTCTCAAGCTACCAGGTAATCTTTTTTTCCTTTTATATTTGAGTTTCCTTCATTTCTATTGATTTTGGTACTTAGTAAGCTAATCAGTTTTAAGTACTAATACGTGCAGAAGAAAGTATTCGACCTTCTCTACAAAATAGCAGATGTTTCTTTTTTGGATGCATACAAACCCAAGATCATTGTAAGTCCTTGGCCTGCCATTGCAGCATCTTAACAAACTTTCTCAAAAGGTTTGAACTTGTAGAAGGCGATAATTATTGGTTTTTGTGATACTCATGCAGGATCTGATTGAGAAGGGAGAAAAACAGCCCAATATTACAATTGGTGTTATTGTTTCCGTCGTGGTTGTTCTTTTGTCAATGTTCTTTAAACTCTTCTTTGGTGGCAAGAGACCGGTGGTATGCTATTACATCTTGCATATATTCACTTTTCTGTAGTGGTTACAACTTTTGATATCTTCTTAATTACACTAGTGCACTTGTAAACTCTTTTGTCCCACACTTTCCAGGTAACTGTTCCTGAACCAAACAGGGCTGCGGCTGCAGAGACTCCCCGCGATGAAGGAAGCAGTGGCGAGAAGGAAGATGAGAATGAGAAAGAAGAAGAAGCTGCTCCCCCTCCCCGCAGGCGGCCTACCACCAGAAGGGAAACATGAGCATATATGTGATATCAGTATGTGGTTATATTAGCGAAATTTTGAGATAGAACCTGGCTAGATTTCTTACTAGCATGTTTCCGAAACTTCCTTTTATACTTCTTATCAGAACACTTCTTTTAGTACGAATTAGTGCTACTCTTGTATTGATCTATATATTTGTTTGCCTAACGTTTTCCGTTGGAGATGGATGTTGTTCACTCTAAATTAAGAATGTTCTCCCATTTAGCCACCTGCTCTTCATCTTAAGTTATGAATTGTGTTGTGTTTAATGTCTCATTTCTGCTGTAGATTGTCACTATAAATGCGTTATTTGCGACCATTTAGCCTTCGGAGATCAAGAACCCAGATGATATAACAGCAACATATACATAATTTATTCACCAAAAATCATCGCATTACAATAATCATTCTTAAAACGAGGGAAAAAATTTGGGTCCTTGAGTAGGATTTCTCGTCCTACCATGCGGGACATAATTTTTGCAGAATCGAGGCACCTGTGACACACCCGGATTGTGTACTGATGAGGCCAAAAGAAATGGCCAGCTTTCACGCTGTTCATCCACATCACAGAAACTAAAATCCGATTCAGGTCTGTCCTTTGCCTTCCATTTTCTGCATCAAACGCTGCAACTCCAAGTATATTCCCTGTGATCTTCGGTGCGCTACGTTCCCGTCCGAACGCATGAATTGTGTTTCCGAGTTCTGTCCAAGTATAAGGTTTATTTGGTCTCAAATCCATGTCTGTAATCATTCCTCTAACTTCATCGACCATCTCTTGTTTTACATTTTCGGCGTACCAGTTGGAGAGCGACGCATATTGTCGGCATGAAGAGTTTCCAAATCATAGAGCTCTCAATAACCCGTCTGCCCGGATTCAGTTGCAGGTGAATCCTACAGCCATCGAGCAGTGCTCTGAGTACCTCGGCATGTCCTTCAATCTTTTTTCGGCTATAAAGCTCCTTGCCTCGTCAGATCGCCCTGAACGAGATAGAAGAGCTACCAGCCAAGCACGGTGCAACTGTAGGTGTCTTGATGCAGATGAAGTTAAACTCCCCTTCCTCAACCATGTGTGCAGCAACGCAAGCATGAAGGACAGCGGTGTGGGGCCAAAAATAATCACAAGGCGACACATGGACATTTTAGCAAAAAAGGACCAAACTACTCCTGAAGTACACCGGGATATCTACACGCGAGCAACAGACAACCGTCCTTCAATAAAGCTAAAAATGCTCCAAAAAGAGGTAACTAACCCAAAATCCATCTCATCCAATCTCCTTTTGCAAAGTAACCTCCAAAATAGTGTTAATTGGATAATTAATGGATTAATTACCCAATTAATCCATTAAACTACCAATTAAATTATACAAATAAACCCCAAAAAACTGACAAAGGGCCGGCCACTATTCCCATCCTCATCTTTCCCATTAACCCTAAGTTATTACCCAAATTAAAATAATAATTTATTTTCATAACCACCCATTTATTCTTTTTATATTTAATTAGCCATAGCCAAAAGTTGAATCCAAAAGCCCTAAAAAGTGGCCGGTCACCTTTTTCAAAATTGGGCAAGGCCTAACCCTATAAATAGGCACCCATTATCACCAAAAAGCCATTCCAAGTCTCTTGCAAAAAATCTTAAATTCACTAAACACTTCCCTCTATAATTCTAACTTTGGCATCGGAGGTTCTTCGGCCAAAGCCCCCCCCATTCATCGTGGGTGCGTGAGGCTCTTGGCCTTAACCTAAGGTGCTACTTGTTTTGTAGGTGCAAATTCGTCTAAGATCGAAGAGGAGAAAATTTGCATCCACAAATTGGTGCTTTCATTGAGAGCGAGGAATCTACGCTCAAAAAAGACTCTCGCACAAAAAAGGTTTTTTCTCTAATTTCTAGTCCATTTGTATTTTTCTTACATTTTTATTATTAGAATTTTTTATTTGTAAAAGTTCTTTGATAAAACGTATAAAAAAAAAGGAAAAGAAAAATATACAATGGCTAGAAATCTAGAAAATTCCACAAGTGACAATTCAAACATTCAAGAAATGGGTCCGCGGCGATCTACAAGATTGAATATGGTTCTAGGGGGGACGACACCACCACCACGAGGCTCCACCATGGCAACCACCGCGGTGACCACCCGCGGCGAGGTCCATGGTACCACTACCATGGCCCAAATCGTGCCACCAAGGCAAGTCCAAGCCGTACCGCACAAGGCCCATGCCGCCAAAGCCACGGCCCAAGCCTCACATTCACGTGCGTCGCGAACTAAGCAGCCTGCTTTCGTGACCAAGCCTGCCCCTGCAGCCCAGCCTGCTCCCGCCGAGCAGTCCACTCACGTGGCCCAGCCTGCTCCCACCGAGCAGTCCACCTTTGTGGCCCAGCCTGCTCCTACCAAGTTGATTTAATAACCCACTTAAGGTGGACTTAAATAGGCTTTGAGAGAAATTTATTTCCCTTTCCTAGAAGGATCTAATTTCCTATTGAAGAGGGAATCTACATCAAAATAGGAAGCAGTCCTAAGTCTCTTAAAAGCAAGGAAATCTCTACACCTGCTGCCCTTTCCTGCGATCAGCCCAACAGGTGTGGGGGCATTTGTGGGGCCAAAAATAATCACAAGGCGACACATGGACATTTTAGCAAAAAAAGACCAAACTACCCCTGAAGTACACCGGGATGTCTACACGCGAGCATCAGACAACCATCCTTCAATAAAGCTAAAAATGCTCCAAAAAGAGGTAACTAACCCAAAATCCATCTCATCCAATCTCCTTTTGCAAAGTAACCTCCAAAATAGTGTTAATTGGATAATTAATGGATTAATTACCCAATTAATCCATTAAACTACCAATTAAATTGTACAAATAAACCCCAAAAAACTGACAAAGGGCCGGCCACTATTCACATCCTCATCTTTCCCATTAAACCTAAGTTATTACCCAAATTAAAATAATCATTTATTTTCATAACCACCCATTTATTCTTTTTATATTTAATTAGCCATAGCCAAAAGTTGAATCCAAAAGCCCTAAAAAGTGGCCGGTCACCTTTTTCAAAATTGGGCAAGGCCTATTCCTATAAATAGGCACCCATTCTCACCAAAAAGCCATTCCAAGTCTCTTGCAAAAAATCTCAAATCACTAAACACTTTTCTCTCTATAATTCTAACTTTGGCATCGGAGGTTCTTCGGCCAAAGTCCCCCCCATTCATCGTGGGCGTGTGAGGCTCTTGGCCTTAACCTAAGGTGCTACTTGTTTTGTAGGTGCAAATTCGTCCAAGATCGAAGAGGAGAAAATTTGCATCCACAAGCGGCATATGTGATTTCATCGATCTGTATGCTCGAGTCCTTCATGTGGCTGAACAAATCTACTCGGACCTGTCCTTGTCAGTGTAAGCTGTACCCCAATATCATCACCGTCCACGAAACAAGATCTTTGTACTTCAACTCAGCAAAACTTTTACAGCTGATTGGATAAATCCCGACTTGACATACATGTCCCTAAGTGCATTCAGAACGGTGAGATTCATTCGGATACCATTTCGCAGCAAGAACCCATGAATCTCTTTGCCATGTTTACCTGTAGACATTCTTGCGCATGCCGGGAGAACACTAGAGACTGAGAGGGGGTCGGGTTTCGCCCCGTCTCCAACCATCTGCCTAAACAGTTTAAGAGCCTCATGGAAGCCTCCCCGCTTCACATTGGCATGAATCATTTCTGTCCAGGAAATGACATCTTTCGAAAACTGCTCGAGCTTCTTCGACACAGCCGCAGTCCGTGTACATTCTCTAGAGTGTTTTGCTCACCACACATCATACTCCAATGACAACCCTGTGGACTTTTGTTCCATCAATCAACGATCTCAACATGCCACAGGCACCAGCCACCGTCACAACCACCACAGAACCTATCTGAGTTCCAGACTCCATCATTCTCTCAAACCCATGAACCGCCTTGCCGGGCTTAATTACCTTCCCCAATGTGCAACCTTGCCAGCATAGTCCAAGAAAGAGAGTCCTTAACAGGGGATGTTAAGGGTATTTATCAAACAGCCCTTTTGCAGCGTCTGCGCTGTCGAGATAACCGTACAATTCAATGAGAGCGGCAACCACGTACCGGTTACCGGAGCAGACGAGCTTATGAGCGTGGCCATGGAGTTGCTTGCCGAGAGAGAGATCGGCCGAAAGGCGGACAAGACGCGAGGAAGGGTATGTCTGTCGGGGAGAATACCGCGGAGGAGAATTTGGTGGCAAGTGGCAAGGGCGTGGTGGAAGTCGCCCTTGGCGATATGGGTTCCATTTCAGTTCAGTTCAGTTCAGTCGGACCCAATTCAGCATTGGCCGTACGGATTAGCGCGCTGTTATCGATGAAGGATAGGTTTTTTTTTTTTTTTTTTTTTTTTTCTAGAGAGGATTTGCAATTTGGCAGTTGAAGTTGAAGTTGAAGTTTGGTCGAAGAACACCGACATGTCATGTTTTTCATTAGGATTCTCTCAATAAAGAAACGACACCTTTGCAGAAGCACTCACCTCATGGCAATGGTGTCATTCATTTCATTCAATTCAACGGCAAAAGCACTCACATTTCAAATTATGATTTGCAGGAGGAAAAATGCCTCCTTGGTAGGCATGTCATGTTAAACTAGCAAACTGTCGGACCGAACCTAACCAAACTAATTGATAGCAAATTAGTTTGGTTTTCGATTTTCTCACTTAAAATCCAAGCCTGAGCATTTTAATAAAAAATATACTTCCATTCCTCTCTTTTTTTTACTCCGTTTCTAACTGAAATCTCGATTAGTATTATATAGTTTGTTTCTCAAATTTAAGAATAAAGCGAACTGAATCAAATCATGCACACCTAAACCAAGTACTGACCAAAATAAATTAGAAAAAGAAAAAAAAAGATTAGACGCGTAAATAATGTTTCCAACTCTTTCTATTTCATGTCTCCAGAAATACAATCTTCAAGCACTCGACTTCGGAACCAATACACCACGATGTTTTAACCATTGTAATTTGCACATGAAATATTTGAAAGTCAAAGTGTTTCAAAGGAATCGGCCGTTATTGTATCAATCTTGGATTTTTTTTTTTTTTAACAAAAGATATTAACTACACTAATGAGTGAGCTTAATTTCACAATGAGCTAGCAATAATGTGATTCAAATTTGCCTTTGGCGAAAATCAAATCTAAGATCTCTTACTTATAAGTGAAGAGGAATACCACTAGACAGTAATACTAGGGAATCAAATCTAAGATCTTTTACTTACAAGTGAAAAGGAATACCACTAGACAGTAATACTAGAGAATCGAATCTAAGATCTCTTACTTACAAGTGAAGAGGAATATCACTAGATAGTAATATTAGGACAGTCTTGAAATTAAGTTGGCATAAAATTATAGCCACAAGAATCCCCACAAATTAGAAAGCAATTCACCTCCCCGCTCCCCACTCGACCAGGCCTAACTTTGACCATACTTAACTTCATGTCCTGTTTGTGAAGGATAGGAATTGGATGGTGGGTATTGGCATTGACTGAGCTGGTAGCTGCTGTGTTTTTTGTAGTGGACTATTGATTAGAAGAAGTTTCGGTAGGATTGTCTGATTAGTTAATATAAGAAGAAATTAGATTCACATCATTCTTTTTGCTACTCCATTGATTAAAATCATATTCATTTTCAATTTTTGATCAAGGCCCTTGAGTATTAATAACATCATTAATTATTTGAATAATAAAATATTTTTATTTTTAAATATATTCTTTTAGTGTTAAAAATGTTACAATTAGTATATTTATATTTATGACTAAGTTTTTATCATATATTTTTATTTTTAGTTTGTACCTATTTTTAATTTGCAAATATTTTTTAATTTGTACCAATTTTCTTTTCATTTCTAATTTGTACCCATATATTAGTTTCTTTTTGTGCCCATGTTTTTTAAAGTTTTATTTGTGTTTGTATCCATATGTATACTGTCACATGACATTGTATATTTAATCAATGATATAAAAATTACATATGGTATATTTATGTTTTATGCCTAAACTTTGTATCATATATTTATATTTTTAGTTTGTACCCACTTTTAATTAGCAACATTTTTTTTTAAATTTGTAGTATTTTCTTTTTAGTTTTATTTTGTACCCATGTATTAATTTCTTTTAGCGCCTATATTTTTTTTTAAAATTCATTTGTACTCATAATTTTTTAATCTTTTATCTATACCCTAATATATTTATAATGTACCCATTCTTCTTTATTAATGTACCACTTTGTTATATGTGAAATGTACCAAATTTTTTAACACTACGGATACATTCTTTTGCCATTTATTATTTCTTATTTTTACATAGTTTTTATCCATTTATTCAATCAAAATGTTTGAATTTTTTTTATTGTAATTGTTTCTATTAGTATTATAAAACTCATAAAATATCAAACAATTAATGTCAAAACTATAAAAATATAAATATTAATAGTAATATAATGAGGTGTACAAAGTCAAGGGACTTTGATCAAACTTTGAATACTATTAAGGTTTTAATCAAAGAATGTTAAGGATTAGGGACCGCATCCAAAGTATCCCTAGTATTTTTATTATATTTGGGCTAAACTAAAAATATTGATAATTTCATGTGTTTATGCGACGTGCACCTACAAATTTAGGTGAACTACTTATGTCTATTAACACGATAGACATTTCACTAAAACTATCTGTTTAGAACAATTCTTACGTCGAGTGAGACAACGAAAATTGCGAAGAAATCATGTATTATAGGAGGTGCCCTAAAAATTTCGATAGGGCAACAATATTTAGGTCTTGATCTCACCTTGGATTCAAGGCAGGTGCCAGTCCATCGTACAGACCACATTAGGTGGTTCCGACTCGTAGGTGACTTGCGATACTTCGCACAGCCTTCACGTGATCGTAGCACTTGAGCGTATTTATTTACACCCAGCCTGTCGTACAGACCACAATAGGTGGTTCCGACTCGTGTGCAGGAATTGGTTTATGAGCTATAGGTTCAGCCGTACAGGTCACGTTAGGTGACTCCGGCTGACATATCATATTATATTGATTCACATCACCTGGCTTACATATTCATTGTTGAGATACTTGGCATGACATATACTTGGTTTTCATTACTCTCGAGCCTGATTTCTATATACGTATGTATTAATATTTTCTGAAAAATTATACGAGTTTTACAGTGAGGGGTTAGTATGTTCATAAAGACAACTTTGTTTTTGCCCACTCGCTTTTTCTGTTTTGCGCCCCTCCAGGTTTTAGCTGTTGAAAGTTCGTATTGACGAGGATTCTTGGCGAATCTCAGTATAGGTGGCTACCTCTGAGGGTATGATCCTTACCTATGCTACTGCACTTTACTTATGCTCTGACGTCGCCTGTGAAATCGGCTCATTCCCGCTTACCGCGCACTTTTGTCTTTAGGCACTTTTAGGTTTAAATTTATTTACATTTTCCACATCACTATACTTTATGGCTTCGTCACCTTCCAGGTGTCGGCCAGCACAACTCGATTTGGAGTCCTAGTGGGCATTCCGGATCGGGGTGTGTCACATACCTTTGTAGTTTGTACGATGTGCCCATAAATTTAGGATGAGCGTGATAAGAACTTTTGGTAGAAGTGTCTTTTAGGGAATTTAAACGCTAGGTGAGATTTTACAAGCTGTTTTCATGGAATTTTTACCTAGGAGATGATTTTAATGCATATTTTTAAGTTTCTCACGTCTTTTTATTTTTTGTTATTGCATTGAATAAGTCAAATAGAAACAATTATAATATTAAAGTTCAAGAGGAAAATTTACCAATTATAAAAGTTTCAGGAGAATAGTTAGTTAAAATTAAAATTCATGAGAAAATTGGCTGATTATAAATGTTTAGAAAAGTAATCAGCTAAAATTAAAGTTTTTAAAGAAAATTAACAGCTTCTTACAAATTTTTAAGAAAATTTCACAAATAGGTTTGAATTAAAAAAGAGCATATGAGAGAGTAAAAGTAATGTGTGCTTATCATTCTTGTTGCGATCCGAGTAAGATTAGAAGTGCCTTAAAGACAGAGAGCAATTTAATGGCTTTTACTTAAAATATATTTCTAATAGATATTATTAAAGTACAAAAATCAATTTTTATTTTTTCTTAACCCCCCAGTGAAGAACATAATAGATGGACCGGATAAACCGAGTCACGGTGGAATCCCGGTCCGTCAATGTCCTTATCTTAAATGACGCTGACATGTGTTGACTGCTAATTTGTCCATTTCCCAATCATGTCAAAATCACAAACAAGAGCACTGGCGGTTGGTGACCTAGGCCAGCCAATCCAAATCTGCCAAACCCAGCCACGACCCATCACCATTCTACTGCAAATTATTTAAAATTATAAACAAATAGTATTTAACGAACGTTGACTGCAAGATATACGATGAACGAACATGATATGTGAATTCTTAGGATCCTCACAAAGAATATCCTCATCCCAAAAGCCACTCCTGCTTGGGTTTATTTTGTACATGTAAAATTAGATTCGCATCAAACAACTGATGTACTACTAGAAAAACTTGAATATAGAATCGGAAATATGAAATATGTGCCATAAGAACATGGAGATATACTCCATGACAGGCAAGCATTTCAAGATTGAAGTAAATTCTGCACACTTTTTTTTTTTGCTGCACACGCTTATTTATTTTTTATCTTTAAACTGAATCATTATTAAAAAAAAACCCCGAAGATAAATAGATTGACATGTGCAAAATTGAAGTAAATTCTGCACGTTTTTTTTTTTTCGTTGCACACGCTTATTTATTTTTTATCTTTAAACTGAATCATTATTAAAAAAAGAACCAAAGAGAAATAGATTGATATGTGCGAAATTGAAGTAAATTTTGCACGCTTTTTTTTTCGTTGCACACGCTTGTTTATTTTTTATCTTTAAACTGAATCATTATTCAAAAGAGAACCAAAGAGACATAGATTGACATGTGCGAAAATAGTTTCCAAGAACTAATGAACCAAGACAACTTTGAGAAATTGAAGAAGAATTTAATAGTAGTACAATTAGCAAAAAGATGACGATTATTAAGTAAAGGAAATTGTTATTGATACTTCAAAATTCTTATTCTACACTCTAAACTTTCTATATTTAAAAAGAAAAATACACTTGTGAGGATGGTAGAATGAGAATTTTAGAATGCTAATAACACTTCCTTAAGAAAAAAAATGCAATTAGAAAGTAATTGTATTAAAAAAAGAGCATGAAAACATATTCATGTATTTACATAATCAGTATATTCGCTTCAATCCAATGAAAATCAAAAGAGGGTCCTCCTAATTAACACCTAAATCCTAACTAATCATTAAAAAGGCACTAATCATCATTTTCTCAACGATTTGATCTTGATCTTGATCTTGGCTTTGGAAGAACCATTAGTAGAACTACTCTTTTGCTTCTGGGAAGCCTTCGATGAATTTGGTTGAGATTTCTTCTTGGAAGATCTCCTCAGCCCAAAAGAAGAAAGCTTTCTACTCTTCTCCCGAGCCTCTCTGATGGGCTCGAGCTTCGGCTTCCACTGCCGTGCCCCAACAAGCTGCGTGTAGTCTTTCTGCAGCTGAGCCGTCGTACAAACCCCGCTCTTGGCCTCCACCGCCGCCGCGTCCTCCTCGAGCTTCTTTTCCTCCAGCAATTGCGATATAAACTCGTCCGAAACGCGTATTCTCAAACACCCAGACGGCGTTTTCTGTATATCGAACGGCTCGCAGCTCGCCGCTTTTCTAACAAACGCGTTTCTGGACGAGTCTTTGCTGCTGAAGGAAGCAATGGTGACGAACGAAAGCACGGATTGGAAAAACTGCTGGGGGAGGAGAAAGTACTTGTGACCGAGCTGGAGCTGGTCTTCCTCTGACAGTGCCGGGATCTTCTGCCCGATGTAGAATGAATCGGACCGGCACACTTGGTGTTTCGGAAACTCCGTCATGACTTCCGAAACGTGGATTGGCCGGTGGTAGATCAACACAAGCCCGTCCGATTTGACAAGCTTGACCGTGCAGATCGGGCGGGCTTGGTCGTTGGGACGGAGCTGCGCGCGAGAGATGCGGTGGCTGCCCATTAACTGGAAGCACCACGGCATCATTTGGAGAGTGAAGAATCGCAACGTCATTTGTCAATGTGTGAGATCGGAGAGATGTAATTTGTTGGGGACTTTCAGCATATATGTTGTGAGCAGAAAGATGGATGATGATAAGGTGTTCGATTAAATTACCGAGATAGCGAAAAGGGTTGCGGCTTTTGGGTATGGCTTGTGGGATTTGAGAAAACTGATTCCAAGCTAACACGATATGAGGTGGGTTTCTTGGAGTTTATATATAATTATTGATCGATGTACGACCATGTGGGTTTGAATGGAATGTGCACCATGTTATTATAAAAAAATTCTTGTTGAAGATTTTCTCCCCTTCCCGCTTTTCTGATTTGAATGGTTACGGTTAAACTACATCAACAACTTATATTGATTTTTTTATAAAAATAATAAGACAAAAAATAAAGTATGAGAGGAGAGGAGGAGGGAAGGGGATAGGAATAGGAGGGCACAGATTCCTATTCCGAAAGATTTGGTACTCTTCAATCTTGACTTTCATATTTTTGGGCAAAGATATATCGATTAAAAAACTCGTATTACCGGTCCAAAGAACCCAAAGAAAATCCTGTTATTATACAATAGTAGAATGCATTTTAATCTGAATGAGGATGCTCGTCGAATTCTCTTTGTAAGGATCATTGGGATCCTCAAATCACATTCATTCATCGTATATCTTGAGGTCAGAAATTATTGTAATTTTTTATTTAAAATTAAATATAAACAATACCTGAAAAAAAACTGGCTGTACGATATACGATGAACGGATACCTGAAAAAAAACTGGCTGTACGATATACGATGAACGGATGTGATTGGAGGATCCGGCAAGGATGTGATTGGAGGATCCGGCAAGGATGTGATTGGAGGATCCGACAAGGATCCTCTCTCTTTTAATCTAATCTAAAATACTAAAAAGATTTTTTTTTAATACAACGATATTTTTACAATAAGGAGAGAGGAAGTTCGGCTAAGTCACACAATAGGCAACCTAATTTGGTACCAAATTTTTATCTACGAGATTCGAAC
Organism: Cotoneaster glaucophyllus; assembly: GCA_036320875.1. NCBI lineage: Eukaryota > Viridiplantae > Streptophyta > Magnoliopsida > Rosales > Rosaceae > Cotoneaster > Cotoneaster glaucophyllus. Next base: position 25,497,017 of record CM070069.1, on the reverse strand, counting down.
CTAAGACCTCTCACTTCTAAGTAAAGAAGAATATTATCCGATCGTAATACTCAATAACTAAACTACTAAAAAGAGATTTAAACTTAATACAAAGAGAAGGTAATCGCTACCTTTGCGTATCGTTTCAATAATACAGAGACACATATAAGTTGTTTTCTAATTGAACAGCTTGGATTTTAGAGTAGGACTGAAGACTGAAAAGAAAGAGAGAGAGACAGGAGGAGGGGGCCGATAGAAATTTTTTTTCTTGTGACCGGAACACGAAAGTACACCACGTGTTTTTATACAAGTGATGGAAAATTGTATTTTTTCAGTTATTAACTTTTTAACACATATATCTCAGCATTTGTATAATAACACACAGTGCATTACCTCATGTTTTCGTCATACTGAAAAATCTCTCGGGCCGATAGACCCGGGTAAAGCTTTGCTTTCTGTTTGTCCGTGACGTCAGATAGTACTTAGCATCTACTTTTGCTTGTTAATTTTGAAAGTTGGACACTTTGGTTTGACTGCAATTTCTTCTCGAACGCCAGTTGAGGCCAAGCTTATTTAAATCCCAGATCCCGCCTTTTATCTATGAAATAATATGTGGTCCAAATCCGACCCTATTAAATTACTATATTTTTTGGTTTAGATACTAAATAGTAATTTGGGAGGAGATATACAAATAAAAAAATATTTTGGTGTAAAGATACTATCCCATATGCGGGCATGCTGGATTCTTAATTTTATCCACATATTTGGCACGATCTGCATATGAGGGAACATCGAGTTATTGTAGTCAGAAGAGCCAGATGAGCAGATAAATTATTATACAGAGGAAGCGAATGAAAACTCTATTATGTTTCGCTGTATGCATAATAATTTAATGTGTACTTAAACATTTAACAATTAAGAATTTAATAGTTACTAATTTTGGTCTATAGTATTGTTCACCCTAAAAACTACTAAGCCTACGTGGCGCGCATGTCGAGTAACTAATGAGCTAACTACGTCCTTCGGTTGTGTGTGGGGCGTGCCAACTCGACGGCCAAACTCGGCCGGTGAGTAAAATGTTGATGTTGTGTTGTGTGCGCGGCTGACTTCTCAATCTTGCGACTGCGGCCGAGGAAGGAACACGTCTCAGCCTTTGGGTTCTAGAGCCTGAAGACAAGGCTGCTAGTTCTGCGAAGTTCAATATCAAATTCGGCTTTCAATGTGCCGAATGTGGTAACCTGTAACACCTCACTTCGCCGAGAAGGCTAATGAGATGACCTCTGCCAATAAGGATTCGAAAACCCTTCTCGGCCGAGACTTGGATAGATAACTAGTCGGCCTCGACGCAGTGCTGTTTATCAAAACTGAAGGTGCTCCGCGGTCGGCTGATTCTACGGCAACAATGCTGTTTATCCAAACTGAAGATGTTTACCGGTTGCCTCCATAGTGCTGTTTATCCAAACTGAAGATGTGTTGGCGAAAAAAGAAAATAAAAATCTCAAGGTTGAGAGGGTTTGCGCAGGGCAGATTTGTGTGTTGAGTTGGAGGTCCCTTGAATGTTGCACAACCCCATGTATTTATAGTAATAAGCCTACTCCTGGCCGAATTAGAGATGTACTCAGACTAAAACTCCCAAATCTAATCCGATTAGGATTCAGCCAATCCAGGTTTCAATGGGTCTCTGAAGCAAGCTCAAATATGAGCCAGATTCACTCCCAAGCTTCTAGCGCCCCACCTCATCATTCTTATCCAAATCAATCCTCCTTGCCATAGGACTCGGCCGACCTGATTGGATAACCCATGGTATCCTAACCGACCAATAATACCTGAAAAACTGTCGGGCCGAGAATAACTTCAAGCTCGGTCCAAATTGTAAATTTAGGTCCAAACAAGTATGTATTAATATAAGAGTAAAATTGCATATAATAGACGTTTTATCAGAATCCTCCAAAAACGAGGAGTCTTATTCACTTGGGTTCGTCCTTTTTAATATACATCAATACACAAGAAGCATCATGTGTGTAGCAGAACTTTGAACAGTTAAAAATTCAATAGTCACAAATGGCGGTCTACTCACCAATGTTTATGAAAAAAATCACGAAAAATTATAAAAAATGTTAAGATGTGATCAGTTAAGTGAGTTGGTCAACAGATTGTCCTTATTCGTTTCCACTTAAGTTCGATTCATATCTTTTTTTTACGTAGATTAGAGTACTAATTTAGAATATCCTTGTGTTGAAAAAGATACCAGGAGTAGAAAATACTCATATGCATATAGTTTTTTTTGTTGCGTAGAAATAAAAGAATATATCTGTAATTTGTGTGCGCATTGCATGGTCTAAGGAAAGGGTGACAGGAGAATGCACTTCCCCATGGACGTAACAGTAACACCACTGACCACCCCATGCGTGACGCACACACCACCATTCCCAACTTCTATAATTAAACAAGTTTACCACAATCTTAGATTCTCTAATTCGATCCTAATTAAAATATATCATGATAATTCTTTTTTCTCATTTGGCCTCTCCAACTCTGAACCAAAAGTAAATTACAATTAGATCTTGATTGGTCCCAGGTTGCATTCTAACCAGTCCGTTGTGCGTCCCTAGCTCGGAATATTTTAAAATATGTGTATTTGTGAATAGTTTAAATTATCTGTCCAGGATTGTTGAGAGTGTAATCTCATATAGAAGAAAAGAGTACAAAAACAGAAAACGAGAGTGTAAAAATTATTATTGTAGAGTCTTAACAGACTATCCACCTGTTGAGTTTAACGACCGCACATTATCGGTCACTTTATATGCAGCATGCACATGCTAAGACAGTAGTTTAAGCAAACGGTAGCATTTCAATACAAATAGATGCACGGTTGTGTGATGCCTGTAAGTTCGTATTCAAACGACCCTCGCTTCAACCAACACACCCTTGGTCCCTGGATAGTCGATTCCCCGGTCCCTTTCGGCTAAACCTCCATACAGAATAGTAGTAAAGTTAATTACGTTGCGTACGACAAGGATTAGTGTCTCTTTGCTGGCACTTCGCATGCACTCTAACTGGTGAAAACTAAACAAAATTCTGAAGGGTTTAGACTACAAGGATGTTCCAAGACAAAAGAGAAAAATGCTTATAAATTTGAATACCATTGCATTTTACATGTTTGTGGATTATTTAGTGCATATGGTATTGAGTTCTTAAACCCTATGTACTTTTCTATATATAGTCACATTCTTGGCTTACTTAGAGAAGCTTGTTTATTGCACTTAATTTTCTCCATTAGTTATGTAGAATTGTAGATTATCTGTCAAGCCATGATTCTCGTCATTAATTAATTTTTCTTGTGTGTGAGAAACTTACATGCAATTTGAATGTGTACTCACCAGAGTTTCAAACATCTATTTGCAATCATCAAAGACAAGTGAAACCAACACTATTCAGTGGAATTCTGATGTCATATGCTGCAAACTTAATTTACCAATTGTATGTAGGTTATATTCTCTTAATATGCCTCCACATTTTTCACAATTGTTGTTGTCATATTTTTCTTTTCTAGCGATATAAATTTTTATAAATTTGGTGCTTTTGCACATGAAATACAACAAATTACTTTACAAATGTCAAGTTTAATTAACCTAACCTATTTTGATTAAAAAGGAACCAAAACTTAAGTATCACTTGGGTCTATAACACTCTATGTTTAAATCTCTCTCTTCAATGATATGAATTTTTTAATTATAATTTGTCTATCTCTCTCGTCGGTAACAAAATGTCTGAGTTTGGCTGCATGAACAACTTTGAAAGATTCTTATTTAGAGTCTCTCCTCAATTAGGTCATTCACTCACGACCCATCAAAGCATCACCTAGTCAAAGCAAAGTTGGCAAAGCCAAAGTGCCCGACGCCCATCTGCATTTCCAAAATTGTCCATGCAGAAATTTTCGCTAAAAAAATGTCAATGTAGTTGTGTCAACCCTGCAGGAGAAACACTTCTGTTATTATTATTTTTTTGAGTAAAAGTATATATCGACAAGGTTGATGGAACAAGTACCTAACAAAACGTTAGAAACCTTCACCCATAAAAAATATTTTAGAAAAGATACGAGACAATCAACTATAACATGGGGTGTCAATAGATATTGAAACTCTATTTTTCTATTGTGATTTTGGTATTAATTTTATTTTTTTCTAATTGAGTCAATATGCAATTTCTCATGGTGTTATATACGTGGAGCCAACTAATCTATTTAGATTTTACATATATAATAGAAGAGTTTTTTGCAATACCATAACATATCTTTGTTCTCATATACGAGTTTGCAACGCTTATCATATGATCAGAATATAGATTTAGTTTATATATATGAGTCTGCAAAATTTAGTTCGAGAACAAATAAAGATAGATAAGTATAGATCTCCAACAGTAGATATGGCCATATCCAACCAAAGGGTCCAGATGGCCGAAAATAGTCCGAAAACTGTCTCAAACTAAGGGCTAGGCCAAAGGGCTCGTGGGTCCCACTGGACAAAAAGGGGCCAACTGCCCGGCCCAAAGTAGCTAGCCAACCGGCCCCGGGCTGGGCTGGAATTCAAACTCCCCAAAAGCTAACTGAAGTCAGCTAGCCGTTATTTTTTATTTTTTTTTATTACAAAATTTGTTTAAAACATTTTAAAAATTCTTTTTTCCCTATAACTTCCTAAACCATTAAACATTACATAACATTAAGTAACATGAAAGGACATTTTAATATTAAACAACATTAGATAACGTTAAACAACATAAAAAAAAAATTTAACAACATGAAACTTAAACAACATTTTTTTAAAACATTTAACAACATAAAACTTAAACGCCTACTCCATGTTTCTTTGGGCCCAAAGATGTGCAACAATGATGTCACTTAGCCGTTGGAATTTAAGTTGTAGTTTTTAAATAATAAATTATGTTTGGCCCTATGGCCCTCGGTTGGAGATGGTTTTTTGTGACAGGGCTAAAACGTGCCCTCTGACCCCTTGGCCCTCGGTTGGAGATGGTAAGACATATGACCCTACACTGTTCATTAAAATAATAATTTATTGGAGGGCCAGATGGCTAAAACAAATCCTCTTACCAACCCTCAATTGGAGATGGCCTAACACTTTCCACGTATAAAAGTCTTTTGATGCAATGAACCATATAGTATGAACGTGGAGATTGTTATAAAACTTAATGAGAAGTTGTTATTGTTGAGTCACGCAAATGCACACTAGCATTACCACACACACGAAAACTCCATCAACTCGACTCCTCATCCACCAATCCAGTCTCGTCCTTATGGAAAAACACAGTAAAAAAAAACAGTACAACAACAAAAGCAAACGTGCATGTGTTGAATACATTTGTTTTTCTTCAAGTGGATCGACCATTCTATCTTTGACCAGGTTGGTCAAGTGGAAACGCACGTGTGTTCATGTGTCGAAGTTGAAGGAAAAGTATGTTCAGGAAATGGACTGAAAACTATGTCGACCAAACTGGTAAATAGGACTAGGACATGCCAATTGCCTTATCGCGTGATTCACGAATCGTGCTAGAGTTATTTATACCGCATTTCACGATCAAAATTGTCTATATTTTAAGACCTTATTTAATGTTAATTCATGCAAAACATCGTACAAATCTGAAACGCTTTTGTGACCAAAAATGTGCAAAACATATCATTTTTTAAATAAAGTTGAAACATGTCACTTAGTACTACAGTCTAGTGGTATTCCTTTTCACTTATAAGTGAGAGGTCTTAAGTTTAATTCTCAATAAAAACGAATTTGAACCACATTATTACTAGCCCATTGTGAGGCTTAGCTCATTCTCTCACTCATTTAATGTAGATAACATTGTTTGTTAAAATAAAAGTAAAGTTGAAACAAAAATGAGAATACATAATGATAAATTTGAATTGTTTTGGCTGTTGTTCAAAATGGAATTTTGATTTTTTTTCTTTAAAAAATGACATTCTTAAAATATGTTAATTACTTGGAAGTTGGAAAAGAGGGAGTTAGTAAATTGTGTTTTCATTGTAGTGGCGAAAAATAATCATGTTTATGCACCTGGTACGGATTTGATCCCCACAAATCCTCATCCCCCTAACAATTAATATTTAACTCACTAACGCTATCGTTTTTCGAAAAAAAAAAACAAGAGAGAAAGTCGTGAATCAAGGAGGGAAAAAGTAATGGGAGTGAGATCGGTTGATATCCTTGATTTGATTCGTAATTGTTTAGGTATTAAAATACGAATTTTGAGGTGAAGGATATATATATATATATATATATTTTGTTAAGGGGGATAACTGGTGGCAAGCCACGGCTATTCACCTCTTTCAGGGGCCGAAAAGACTCACAGAGGCATTTCAGCCTCTACATAGCCACAAGTCTAACTTCCACACCAGCCACGAATTTTGAGGCGAAGTTCACATTTATTTTATTTTATTTCATATATGTGTTAAAAAAAAAATTATAATTTCAAAACTAATGTTTTAGCCAAAAAAGTCAAGAATGAGAAAAATTCCAACTCCGATAGCATGTAAGTAAACCCGCCATTCGTGCATAAAAGCCTCACTCAGATTATAGATGAAGTGAAGCCAAAGCCCAAAAAAGAAAATGGCCCAAATATAGCCTACATGATGAAACTATGTCCGGCCCATCAGGACCCATCTGACTATTCCGTATCCCACAGAGAGAGAGAGAGAGAGAGAGAGAGAGAGAGAGAGAGAGAGAGAGAGAGAAAGAGTTGACGAGAGCAGAGAAGAAAGGAAAATGGCGAAGAGGTGGTGGACAATCGGAGCGGTTGTGGCGATAATCGGAATAGGGAGGGAGCTGAGCAAGCACTATGGGTTGGACAAGGACGCTGTGCTCAAGGTGTTTACTGAATTGTCCGATCGCCTGGGAGTATGGGCCATCCCATTGTACGTTTCGATCCACACTATCACTCTCGCTCTCTGCCTGCCCTACGCCGTCTTCTTCGAGGCCGCCGCTTCTATGCTCTTCGGCTTCTTCCCGGCTGTCCTCTGCGTCTTTGCCGCCAAGCTGCTCGGCGCTTCCCTCTCTTTCTGGATTGGCAGGTACCACTCAAATTTCAATACTTTTGCCTTTTCGTTTGAGCAATTTGACAAGTGATTTGGGTAAATTAGACTCCTCTTTAATCTAAGTGTATATAATATCACTGTTAGATTTGGTAACTGATAGACACAGGACAGTGATCATTTTTCAAAGTTTTATGCTTTTCTTGTAGTGATGGGTGAAAGGTGAAAACTTTAATACAAAATTACCATGGAATCACCCCACCACAAAATGCCTAATACCCTTTTCCTTGTTCAACGGGATAATGACTGAAATTTATGATTTCGTAGAGGTGGCTTTAAGCTTTTCAGTATTAAAGGATTCAATAGAGTTAAAATTGTTAGCTTTATGTTGAGTTGTTCGCCGCATTCGTTGAGAGAATCAGGTTCGATTTTGAGTAAAGGGCAAGTTTGTTTTAAATTTTGATTTAGATGAGAGCCTCTGCAGAAGATTTAACCTCCCTGCAATGGGAAATGCATATTAGTATCTTAGTACAAATACAATTCATAGAATCACCAAAACAGAGAGGTGTGCGCAAATACATGAGCAGCATTGCTTGACATTCTTCATATGACAAGTTGACAACTGATTGCATCAACTGTAATGCACTCCCCCCGCCGGGCGCTCCAGTTGTTGGGATTAATGCTATATTGATTAGGTTGAAGTTTGTGTATGTGTGTTTTATATTATTTGCTTTTAGGTACTGCTTTAATGCTGTGGTGTTTGCAGGTTAATATTCAAGAATTCAAGTTCAGCAATGGACTGGGTCCAGAAGAATAAGTACTTCAATGTCCTATCCAGAGGAGTTGAGCGAGATGGTTGGATGTTTGTCCTACTTGCCCGGTTCTCGCCAATGCCATCCTACATTATAAATTATGCCCTTGCTGCAACAAAAGTTCGGTTTGTCGTGGATTTTCTGCTGCCGACAGTTATTGGATGCATGCCGATGATTTTACAAAACACATCCATTGGCAGCCTGGCTGGTGCTGCTGTTTCTTCGGCATCGGGCTCTAAAAAATCTCAAATTTGGTCGTACCTTTTTCCTTTACTAGGAATTGTGTCAAGCATTCTTATTTCCTTGAGGATTAAGAAGTACTCTACTGAAAATTTAGTGACCGAATCATCTCCAAGTCACGACTCTAGTAACCTAGTTAACTCTAATGACAAGGACTTGAAAAAAGGTCAGTGATAGATTTGTAAACCTTAAACTTGGTAGAACTTTACCACTTTCTGCTGCTGCTGGAAGTTTTGCTGTTGAGATCCCTTGTTGTTTTTATCTGCAATCTGCGTTGGTGGATGATGTGCTAATTTATTGTTTCTTCCCTTAGCCCACTCTAATTACATTGTGGAGTTTCTTGAAAACTAAGCAAAGGCATGTAGAAAGAGCAACTGTAGGGAAGACGGTTTAATGCTCCCATTTTTAACTGACAGTTGATTAGTTAAATATATTTATACAAGTAATTTTGCGATCATGTCAAAGTTCCCATGTTCTCATGCATGCCATAAACTGAAAGTGGTTTACCTAGCAAGATGAAGGTACCATCACAGTTGTTACTGCGAAGCTGAAAGATCTGGTGAAGTAAATTGAGGCTATGTATTATTGCTGCTATTTTCTCCGCTGCAATGGTAGAACTGTAGAAGTCTTTGCGTTGTCAATTCTGCGAAGATTCCGTTACATCTTTCTTTGGTTTAGTGACACTAAGTGCTGAATAATGATTTTTGTCTGAGGCAGCTAGGACTTGTTCACATTGTCTTTTTGCATTATATGGCATGACAAGGGCCAATTACATCGATGATGTGAAATGAACAAGGTATGTTTCTAGTGCCACTGTTACTAATGCATTGATCGTAGCAGGTTTTTTTCTTTTTGCTGTTTTAGCCATAATGTGCATTTAGAATTTGATGTTCATCAAAATGATGGTTTTTGTTGATTTTAAGGTTGGGTCGGGTATGATTTTGTATTTGTCATAGGATTAAGATACTGATTACAACTGTTAATCTCCGCGCGCGCACAGCCACACACGGATGCACGTAGACATGCTGCAATAAAGATACGAGTCTTCATTAGATAAAGATTGTTGTTTCGTATTACCACTAATCACCCTGAAATGAGTTCAAATCTTCTGCACTCAGTTTGTGTGTGGCCTCTATCATTAATGGAAATGTGTTTATAAACTTTACTCTCGTTAGTTTTGTTATCATAAATTGGTTGTCAATTAATGATAGACAAAATGGGTGCAGAAGATTTGATCTCCGCTGAAAGTCAAACACGGGTTTATTTCTAGCTTCTCTTGTGGGTCCAAGGGCAATTGAAAGCATTAGCTCTTGGAAGTTGACGACCATGGATGACATCTTTTATGTCAAAACGATAGATTTTCCTTTTGAAATATATGTATGTGGAAAAATTCAGCTCCTACCATTATTTAACAACAAACCCCACATGTTGAAAGACAGAATGCCAGCTTGCCATATCAAAATGGTATTTCATACCAAAACCATGTGCTTTACCAAATTGACTCTCGTGCAACGCGTAGGGCGGCCGCACGTGTCAGCTCTTTCATGCAAGGGTGGGTGTTGAGGGTGGGATCCACACGGATTTATGAAAGAGCCCATGACAATAATTTCTCCTTACAGCCCCTTTTGTCAACAAAGTCCACTTCCTACCATGGCAAATGGTGAATAGCCCATCATAGGCCCTAATGCTCCGTTAGACATTCATTTGTTTGGATGAGTGTTACTAATGGTTTTTCTTGGTCAATTAACAAAGGGTTTTGGAGAGCACCATAAAGCAATGCTCAATGTAGTGAACACTAAGATATAGATAATCCAAATCTTAATCTAAATTAATAAAGGTTCTTATCCTTAATCAATTAAACACTTTCTGTTTCTGCATCCAATCAATTAAACTCTTTTAATTCAAAGAAAGAAATGTGGACAAAATCTTTTATCCAAAATACCCAAAATAATAAAACAAAAAACTTGGATCATATTTGCAATTGGGATATCAATCTATACATTATTGGTGGTCACTAGGGGTGGGCGCGGTTTGGTTTGTGCGGTTTTGAGTGAAACCAAAACCAAAACCACAAGTTTTTGCGGTTTGGTTCGGTGCGGTTTTGAGGCTAAAACCGAAATGAAACCAAACCATTTGGTTCGGTTTGGTTTGGTTTTAAACGGTTTTGGTTTGGTTTCATTGTTTGAAAAAACTATTATGGTTACCTAGTTGTATCTCATTTCATCCAATTCAATAAAAAAGTTTTGGTGTTTGAAAAAGCTATTATGGTTACCTAATGCATTATGATACTACGAAAAATAAATTGTTCATCCAATTCAATAAAAAAAATTTGGTGTTTCAACTTACTTTGCATCATTCAAGTTTCAAACCTTTGCCTTTCCTTTTCCTTTTGCACACTTACTAGCCGATAGTTGGGAAGACCTTGCACGTTGTAAATTTAAAACCAATGGATGGGAATCCATTGATCCTTATGAACTAGATCCTTTTGATTGGCTTGGAGAGGGCGGATTCAATTCGTGTAGGTGTGTGTATACTGGGCGGAAACCTATCTAGTATCTACCATTATTCGCATGTTATAAGTAAAATAAGTTATAGATCATAGTTCTTACCATATTATAGCACTCTGAACTCTAGAGGTTAAGAGTTGGAATGAAGGGGAGGCCGGAGGGGAGACCGAGAGAGAGAGTTAGAAACTTAGATGAATAAAGTTGAGCATTACAAACTAGAAAGAAAAGATAGAGATTATGTGGAAATATTATGATGTGGTTGAGTCCATACTAAATGTATGGACTCAATGAAATAACCAATTAGAATTTAACATTTAATAAAGTTATGCGGTTTCGGTTTCGGTGTGATTTTCAAAAGCCAAAACCGAAACCAAACCGTTTCCTACGTTGCGTTCGGTTTCAAAACCGAAACCGTTTCAAAACCGTAAAACCAAACCGTTCGGTGCGGTTCGATTTGGTTCGTGTTTCGATTTCGGTTTTCGGTTCCAAATGCCCACCCCTAGTGGTCACATGTTGCGGTGGGTCCCGCCTTTTTCTCTGTCCCCACCTTCCCACCAGATGGTTGTTAGCGGTAGGTATTATTGCACACCTACCACACGCGGTGGACCCTCACTGTACCCCATTATTCCTTTCCTTTCTTTTTTCCACTTTTGGGTGCGCAAAAAATCAGTGTGCAAAAACCAAACTCCTCTAATATGATTGCACTTACATAAGCATTAGATCAATAAATGATAATTACAGGCTCTAATCTCTCTCTCTCTCTCTCTCTCTCTCTCTCCTTTAATCAATCTACTTAGTATAATTAATTAGAAATTCTCCTTGTGGAAGTCGAACTTTGTGGTGGTCTTGTGTGAAAAGTACAACGCCAATTCCTTCAGGTTCTTTGTTAGTGCCGGTGCCCCACAGTAAAACACCCCTGCACAATCATCAATTTGTCACGATTACAATTAATGATACAAAGATAATTATGATTAACGACGTTGGATTTAATTAGGAGGGCGGCATTGATTCTTAATCGGTGATGAATGTGCGTCTAAAGTAGAGCTAGATTACATCAACGATTATGAATCAGTTATGATACGTCAACGTGCGGGTGACTCTGTTATTCTAATTTAATCAGATTATAAATTTTCAAAGCATGAAGTGGTAGGCAAAAGAAGGTGGGGGAGGTTGGTGAGGAAGAAGTTTCTTTTGTACTGACCCACTCGGCTATCCGGATGGCGGCGAGCGATATCCTTGTACACTTGGCGCCAGTTGGGCTTGGCGAAGTGGGATTTGACACGTGTGCCCGACACCACATCGACGCCGTTCTTGGCGTGGTGGAGGGACTGGAGCATGGCAATGAGGGCTGACCTGGCATCCCCTTCCTCGTACACACTGGTGCAGTAGTTGTGAATCTCGATCACACCCTTCTCGTCCATGTCCGCCACCTCGTTCAGAATCCCTTTGAACCACTCGAACGAGCCTTGTTCTCTCGTCACCCAATAGTAGTAGGCCTTTCTGGTCTTGAACCCTTTGTTGCTCTTGTTCTTGCCACTGCTGCTGTTGTTATGGCTCGAGGCATTCGGAGTGGCCCTGCCGCTTTCTAGGGCGGACTCCGAATCATCGTCTTCCTTGCTCTTCATCTTTATGTTGTTGATGATGTCCTTCACAATGCTCACCATGGGAGTTGCTCCGATTCCGAGCCCTACAAGCAATACAACGTCGTATTTCTTGTAGTCCTGTGCCGGTGCTCCGTATGGACCGTCTATCAGTATCTTAGGGAAGCTGTAACACGAATTAATTAACAAATCAATCCACATTATTCAATTTTAATTAAATCCTCCTTTTGTTTTTAAGGTATGTATGTCTAATTAAAAATTACCTAGGATTGTTTCCTCCTTGCATATCAGCTCTGAGTAGACCACTCTTCCCACCAGTTGGTGGCTGACATACCTAATTAACCAACACAAACAATTAATTAGTGAGATCAAACTAGTTTTGGAGGGTTTGTAGCAAGAAACTTTAAGATGAACACGTTGTGATTAGAAATTTTAAACAAACCTCGGAGAAAACAGTTTTGAGCTGCCGCGTCCAATCGCCCAGTGTTCGAATGTGGACGCTTAGGTAGTCATCTCCAGGTGATGAGGTAATGGAGAACGGGTGCCTGTCGATATGATTAGACCATAATTAGTGTGTTTAATCGGGCATGATCAGAAGATAGTGTGCACAAAGTGTACGAGTTTACCATTCGAAAGGAGAAACCGCAGCGCAGTTGACAAACATGTACTGCCCGCTCTTGTATTTGAAGCCCTGAGGCTTTGACATGTGCAGTGCAAGAACATTTCCAGGATAAACAGCAACCTTCAATAATGTTCATAACAATGTGTCAGATAATTAAGAAAATGATGATAGAATTTGAGCTAAATAGCTAGGTAAGCAAAAATTAATCAACTAATTAAGTACCTTGAGAATCTTGACTGGCTTGATGCTTGATCTAAAAGCTCTAATCAATCTTTCGCAAGCGTAGAGGACGACCGGAACCGCCAAATACATCCATGTCTGCCACAAAAAGAAGTAAATCCACTCTCAAAATCATGCAACTCAATTACCTTAAGGAACTGACGGTTTGCTTTTGACGGATATTCTAAATTATTTAAATTTACAGGGAGAAGAATTCGAACGCGAGTGCAAACAAGTTACCGATTTATGATACCATTCCTTGGTGAGGTAGAGCTTGATGCCATGGACAATGAGGAGAGCATAGACAATGACAAACAGGTGGTGGGAATACCAGAAGGCATTGAAGCCAGTGAGCTTCTTGAGAGGCTTCGGCAAGTTGAGTTTGTTTCTTCTGAACCAAGGAGTTGCCAACGTGAAGGCTATGGCCATCAATACCACCATCAAAATACCTGACCACCCTTCCACTCCCTTCACGAACCACCAGTAGTTCCCAGGCTGCTCCTCGCCGAAGTAAGGTTTCAAGTCCTCGTACTCATCTGCGGTCGCGTGTATAATCCGTGGAAAATCGCACGTCAAATGCGCCCCCACGTGTAGTCCAACTCCAACAATGATTCCAACCGCAATGACCTGCAAGACCAATTCAATTTCACGCTCGATTTTGGAGACAATATTGGATTCTCCGAACGAGAAAGTGACATTTTGTTTTTGTTACTACCTTGTGGAAATTTAAGTTGTCATCAAAGGGGACGACAACGCCTAATTTGGTCTTGTTTCGGAGCCAAGTAATTGTGTTCCGGCAGACGGGAAGCAGGATCAAGGCCATGTTAAACTTGAGAGTCTCAGCTCCTCCTTTGGCAATGCAGACACAATATCCCATCACCTCGAATGCCTCCTCTCTTTCGCGGTACTGCACAAACTTGTACACAAACAGACCAGAAACTATGCCGAGCCAGAGCATCATAACCCAGACTCTCTGCCAGTTATCAAGGAAGAAGTACTTGGTTCTCTGGTAGCATCTTCGGATCGGGTTGTTCTCCTGCGTCGGCTTCAGCTTCTGACTCAGAAGCTGACTCAAAACGCGGCTTTCGTTTACGCTCACAGATTGGCTAACCGGAGCTTGCAGCAACAGAGTTTCCAAATTTTGAACCATGATGTAGCCGACATTGTCCGGGTCTAATTCTTCCATGATCAAAGCTGCATACTCCTTTGCTTGTTTCTGAATGTTTGAGAGCTTGTTTGCAGAGGCACTCATGCTTATAATCTGCAACACATATAACGATTAACTTAGAGAGCTATTATTAGCACTTCAAAAAATATCACGGCAATTAAATATTCGATTACATAATGTCAAGCATATTTATCTTGGCGCTTAAAGTTAATTAAAAATTAAGAAATGTGGCCGGCAGTAATCAGTAAATGGCGGGTCGCCTACCTCTGTGACTTCTTCTTCAGTGATTCTTCCATCGGCGTCTCTATCCACCCTGCATTTACACACACAATAATTCTACTTAATATTTAATTTAATGACTAAGATTAGATTAATTAAGAACCTAATAAATGAAAATTAAATGGTTTGTGTAAAGTCCAAGTGTTGTAATACATGTCAAAGAATGTTTGGAGTCTGGAATCAAAACTTTCATCGGAGATTTGCTCCCAGAATTCTCTAAGTTGCGCCTTGTTGATGATATCGCCGGTTATGTTCCGCCTCCGAGCAAGTGCCCGGAAAAGCTCTCCGGCAAACTCCTTGGACTCCTTGTTCATACCTGCAAAGTAATTTAAACCGCGTTAACTAATTTAGCTTTCACAATTGACTAAGTAGTGATTTTTACACTCCTTTCTAATCCTGCTCTTGTTTCTGTCGTTTTAATTCTATGATTTATTCATTCGTAGGTAAAAGAGAGATGATCAGACCTATGCATTCGCCAAAGAGGGAAGAGGGGAGGAGCCAGTTGGATTTGGCGGTGAGCTCGTCGTAGCGCTTGTCTACGGCGGCCCAGCCGGAGGTGGCGCCAGCGCCGGTCTTGGTGGTGATGAACTTGAGGCTCTTCAAGGCGTAGGCGGTTGCTGACTTGGTCCGATCGAACCGCTTCGCGTTGGAGGGCCTCTTGCTGAAGGAAGCTAGCCGCTTCAGCTCCTGAGAGACCTGTCGAATGTGTGACGACGTGTTCCGCAAAAGCGACGACCGGAAAGACGACGACTTCTTCCCCTCCAGCGTCCGCTTGGCGAGCAGAGCCAGTTCTGGATCTTCGTTACTGGCTCCGCCGGCGGCCTGGACGCTGTGGACGGCGACGGAGTCGTCTCGGATGTCGAGAGTGATCTCCACGTAAGTATCATCGTCGTTTTGGTCGGAAGTATTACCAGTAGTCTTATCCGTACCGGGGGACTTGTCGAACTTGTCGAACTTGGCGCTCTTAATCCGCCTCCACGCCCGGTTGGAATTGGAGGACGTGGTCGAGGCGTGGTTGCCGCTGTTAGGCGTTCCCAGGGGGCCGCTGAAAGCTCGTCTTTCGAACTCGGTGCTGCCCCCGGGCCCGGTGGACTGAGTGGACTCGGTGTCGGAGTTGTACTCCGAGGAGGTAAGCATCCCTTCCTCGTGGTGATGACCGTTCATTTTCAGATGCTTGTCACAGATATTCAAAGTTTGGTTGATTCAACTATCCAACAAGTAGGAAACTAATTAGCACAAAGAAAAACAAATGGGGGGTCTGAAGATATTTTAGGATTAAAATACGAGGGGTGGCTGGGTATATGTAAGAGAGGAGGAGGAAGGTAGCATGCAGTGGTCGAAGAGAAAAAAAAAACATGAAAACATGAGAGCGAAAAGGAACACGAAGACGACTTTGAATACACAGACGGCGGATGTGCTCTTACTCTCTCTCTCTCCTCTCACAACTCATACACAGACGTACACGTGATGCACTTTCTTGTTATTATTTTATTACTCAAAGGAAAATGCTAGGATGCTGTAAGTCAATTAATAAATTCATCTCTTTGACTAATAATTATATAAATTATTTACCACATCATATAATAGACGGTACACACTAATATAATATAAATATGTGATCCCCTTAATATTACTATTAATGAAATTATATATAATATTATTTATAGTGATGTCATCTCGGTGGAGATTTCGAGTTCAAATTATACATATAAGAGCAAGTCCACCGTTGTGGATTGCTCGGGGGACAGTGGACCAAACAGGGGTGGATAGCTCGGCTGAAGCCCTCCAGCGTGGGGAGCCAGAGTGGCTGGGCAGGCCCGAGCAACAGGCTTATGAGGAATCGCCAGCCCGCGAGCCCGAGGTGAACCTAACGCAGGGCTGACGTCAGCCTCCCAAAAATCCTCCTTCGTCCTCGGCTTCTCTGCACAAAAACCCTCTGTTCTCGCTCCCCCAGCTTCTTCGTCTGCTACCACCCAAGAATTTCATCCGCAACCACTCGGGTATTCGTTACTTGCCGTCACCTGCTCGCTCTCTTTGTTGAATTCAAGCTACTGCATTCAGGGAATTGAGATGGGTTCCTCAAGAATTTTCGCTTTTCGCATCCGATTCTGTTTTTTGTTCGATCGGATCAGCTATTGAAATCGAAACCCAGTCTTTGTTTTTTTTTTTTAATTCTTAGACCAAAATTTCATCTGGGTACTCGAATTTTCTTTTCTTTTGTTTTTCTGGTTTGATTTTTGGAATCATCGGATTCGATTTTTTTTCCTTTTTGTTCTTGCGTGACCCATCTCAATTTGTTTCTTGAATCTCCTTTCGGCTTTCGGAATTTGTTCGAGAGTCTCAAAGAGAAAGCGAGCAGGTAAAGCAAGCAAGCAAGCAACAATGGCTGCAGCTAAAAAGAGTGGTAAATCCAGGATGGAAAAAAGCTTAGATCCAAGATCGAAATCCATCACTAAATAATTGTTTTTTTTTATAAAATGACACGTGGCGCAACGAGAACGATTTAAAAAATCTTATCCGAAATTACAAATAATTTTATTTTGTATTATTTAAACAAAAAAAAAATATTTTATTGCCTATTGCTAGGTGAGGGCTCCCACGCCGGAGATGCAAATGACAATTACTGTTCATTAAGGGCAGTTACTGTTCACTGGATGGATTGAATAGTGGATTGGCTGGGGAAGGGCTCCCACACTAGAGTTGCTCTAAGAGAATCATGCAAGTATTCAATATTAAGTTGTGATCACCCCTTAATCATTTGTAAAAAAGAAAAAGTTAACTCTAAATTTAATTTATTAATGTTATCGTTTACGAAAAAAACAAAAAAATATAAGAAGTTTTACAGTACTCTTTTAAAAAAGTTACTAGTATCTCGTTTTCATAAAAGTATTTGTAGACGTCATGTAGTTACTCATCATCATTATTTACATTAGGAAATCCTATCTTAACATTTAATGATTTTACAACCTGATGTTAACACTTAATGTATGAATTAGAAGAAAAATAATGTTATTACTGTAATAAAGTTGATGTTTATGTTTATGGACATTCAATTACACTGTCAATGTAGGCTGTTAAGCATATGTAGACATGGCTACATCACAAAATCATCGTTCAAATTAAAGAATACCGACATCCTTTTCTTAAAAGGCATTTTGTATTAGTCCTAGTCAACCCAACATATTTTAGAGAAAACCCAAAT
Source organism: Cotoneaster glaucophyllus (assembly GCA_036320875.1). NCBI lineage: Eukaryota > Viridiplantae > Streptophyta > Magnoliopsida > Rosales > Rosaceae > Cotoneaster > Cotoneaster glaucophyllus. The sequence goes on along the minus strand of CM070069.1, from coordinate 25,479,334 downwards.
TAATTGTTTTGATAATTAATGTGTATTGAATTTATTATTTTAACTGTATACTGACCCTGATAAAAAAAACTCAGTAAAAATGAGATGACGTATCTGCTATGATATTCTTTCCACTAGATCCAATTTAAATAAGAAAGGTATGAGGGTGGAGAAGTCTTGCCCACGCTGTGAGAGCAGCTCCACGGGAGCTGATAGCCCTGTGGAAAAGGGACCAATTCAACACAATCCCTTCCCTTTCTTGCTCCAGCCTATGCGGGAGATTAGGGTAAGGGGGGTCGTGTGAGGGGGGAGGCAGAAGTCCAAGGCCTGAGCGCCTGAGGGTTGTCTGATGCAAGGCTGATGTCAAGATAACGTCAACCACGTCATAAAAAAATTTGCGTCAGGCGCGTGAATCACACGTGCGCGTGATGAGGTCTTTTCAGCAGAGGTGGGGCGAATAGGTCTTTTCAGCAGAGGTGGGGTGGCTAATGGAAATGGGGGTACTGCGTTTTGGATTCTGGGTTGTGAGTTTTGGTTCTGGGTATTGGGTTTTGACTTTATTCGTTAACTCGAGCTTCTCGTCCCACTTCAGGTTCAGATCTCACTCCTCATTTTCCCTTCAGATTCGTATATTTTCAACTTTCTGAAATTTATGCCAATCTTTTTTGATATTTTTCTTGGTGTTGTATGAACATATATGGGTTGAAGTTGAAGATGGGAGAGAGTTATAGAGGTTTGGAGAGAGAAGAGGAGAGAGAGGGGGAAGAATGAGGGGGGAAAGGAAGATACTTTCATGGTTTAGGGAGTGTGTGAAAGTCTAAGAAGGTGTTGGGTGAGAGTGAGAGGGAGAGAGTGTTGCATCAGCTATAGGTGGATCTGGGTTTTTGCAAGAAGCAAGAGAGACGATAGAGAGGGTGTGCATTTTATAATTAGAAATTATTTTATTTGTTTTTATCCATGTGGCACAAATTTTGTAGGGTCCCCTATGGCCACGTAAGCAGATAATGAAATGATTGACAGAAATAATAACTGTTGTATGAAATTGAAATGAAATAGTAGTGAACGTATGAAATTGAAATGTTTTAAAATGTTGTAAGAAGTTGTAATTGACTCCAAACTTGAGGGGGTAAAATGTAATTTACCCATTTATTATTTTAGCCGTAGACTGACCCTGATAAGAAAACTCAGTAAACATGAGATGACTAAGTACCAGTTTGGGACTTCTTAACTTTTTTTATAAGCAGGGGTGAAAAAAAGCTGGCTCCGATTTATGTTTGGTAACTCAAGCAAAACCAACTTCTTTTTTTTTTTTTTTTTTTAAATCACTACCATTCAAAGCAAAAAAAAACAAAAACAGCTCTTAGCTACTTTCAAAAACCAGCTTTTTCACAAAACACAGGCGAACTGTAGTTATTAATGAAATTTTCAAAATGACGATCATACCCTCCTCATCTCCAGACACACAACTCGAACTCTCCATCCCTCGTTTCTCACTCGAAAAATCAATGGATGCCAAATTCAATCAAAATTTGGTAATTTGAGAGGAATAAACTCAACTGAAAATATAACTCTAGTCCCTAAAACTTAATTTTCTCTGCATAAAACCCGACATAAATGTTTTACTTGAATAAAACCCATTGACTAGATTCAGGGCCGGTCTAGAGATTTTTGAGACCCGGGGTGACGCTAAAAAATGTGCCCTCACTTTATATAAGAAAATTATTTGTTTTCACAAGTAAAACATCGATAAAATTATACTTAGAAAATCACTTCAAACTTAATAATTTAGAAATACTGAAAAACGAATTTATTTTATATCGTGAGAAGGAAACAAAAAACTCTAGTTTACAAGTAGATAGATATGAGTTTTGTTTTTCATCTGAACTTTTAAAGTGTTTTTGTATAAATTGTGAGGTGTTTTTTCTTATTTACTAACCTTGTCAATATGGGATTAAAAAAATAATGATGTTTTTAAGTCTTTAATTGATATGTGTAAGTAATAAATAAGTATTAAATTAAACTTTTTGATGACATGTCATATGATTTGTAAATTTGGTCAAAAAAATTTGGTAAGTAATAAATAAGTATTAAATTAAACTTTTTGATGACATGTCATATGATTTGTAAATTTGGTCAAAAAAATTTGGTCAACGCATTACTCTTTGTTGAAGATTAGACTTGAATTGGAACAAATGTTTAAAAATAACAACTCACATAGCTACTAGCTACTAATTAAAAATAAATTAACAACCAAACAAAAGTTCGTAAAAAATGAAAAGAATAAACATGCACTTAGCATTTCGAACTTAGGATCTCTCATTAATTTTAAACAACAAAAACCATTGATTCTAATTAAACTTCTTGATCATTTAGCCAAATTTTATATATTTATACTCTTATCAAAAGAATTTTGAAAAAATTGAAAGATAAATAAGCACACAAGGTGTTTTGAACCCAAGACCTCCTCTTTAATTTCAAACAACAAAACCACCAGTTCTAGTTAAACTTCTTTGTCATTGAACCTAATTTTATAAATTTATACTCTTATGACAACATATATAAATATGCCACCCAAATAATTTTGGTGCCCCCAATTATTTTGGGCCTCAGACGGTTGCCCTGCCAGCACTGGGCCTAGGCCGAGCCTGACTAAATTCCACATCAGCAAATTCAGTAAGTATGTTTGACTTCACACATATATATAAAAAAATTCGGATGCCTAAAATACCCGTATTTGAATGTTTGATGTACATAGTTAATGCCATATAGATTGTAAAGGAGAATTAGTGATTTTACAAAAAAAAAAAAAAAAAAAAAAAAAAACGATTAATGTTGATTATTCATTGCCCAATATATAATAACATAAAACATGTCTAATATATGTTATTATACATTCTTAATTAAGTCAATAAAATTATATTTTACCTATTAATGTAGGTAAATGATTTCGCGCATATATATAAAAAAAATGCTTGATATATGTAAAATTCATGCAAAATAATTTACCTATAAAAAAACATATGATTTAAATAGTGCACCTACTATTAAAATTTTAAAATGTTAGATTTCTTAAAAAGCAAAATAATTTACCCAATATATGTAAAATACATGAAAATAATTTACGTACATAATAACAAACCCAATATATGTAAAATACATGCAAAATAATTTACCTACCTAATAAACAATATTATTTTATTTTATACTAATTTACCTATTATTTGTACATATAATAATAAAATGTGTCAAATATATATACGATATTGATACATACAAAATTAAAAGAGAATAAGAACCCCCGAAAATCTTATCGACTTTGAACGCTTGATGTCGTCTTTGGGTACGCCGTCCTAGAACTCACGCCGTCTCTGGCTTCGAACTCGACGACGTCTTTGGCTTTCTTTTTTTTCTTTTTGTATCTTTTATTTTTTGGAAGTGAAAGCGAAGCCATGGATTATTGGGAGAGAAGCATGGCGGAGACAACGAAGAAAAATGGGAGAGAAGCAAGTTGGAGGCAACGAAGAAAAAAGAAAAATGGGAGAGAAACAGGGTGGAGGCAACAAGGAAAACGAAGAAAATGGAAAAATATGAGAAATAAGACGAGGTAGTGAAGAAAAAAATTATGAAAAAAAATTAAAATTAAAGATAAATATGATAATATCACATTACCACATACCCATTTTGGTTATTTTGTACTTTTGAAACAGTTTTACTTAAAAGCTTACCAAATAATTTACTGCTTCATTTTACAACTATTTATTCTCACAGCATATCTAAAGCATTTTTTTAAAGGCACAACAATACTAAACTAGCCCTAAAATTTGTAAGAAAACTCAGTAAAAGAGAGAAAATTGTAGGTAAGCAAATGCCGAATGCCGGTCAACTACTTCCTACAAACCTGATAATTCGGCGCCTCCGTCTTTTCTTCCTTTTCCTTTTACTCAGAATTGAAACAAGGCGATTCTCTGTATATGGTCTTTGTCACAACGTGTGAATTGCACCACACATTATGTATGCATCTAAGAGCAATTCCACCCCTAAAAAATGCATTGGCACCAAGCTCATTCAATCCAGTCAAATGAATAGTAATTGACCCCAATGAACAGTAATTGGCCAAATGCATATCCACCCCTAAAAAATGCACTAGCCCAAAGTCTAGTCAATTTGTATTAAAATATTATTAAATTTTTTACACAATAATAAAAAAATAATTTTATTTTTAATTTCGGATCGGATTTGTAACCAATCTTGTCACGCCATATGTCATTATTTGAAAGTACTATTTTGTGGATAGATTTTCGATAAGATTTTGAAACAATCCCGACGCGCCACGTGGCATTATCCACAACCTCATCATTTCTTTTTTTGTCCATATAAACCCTACATCCATCCTAATTCATACACTAAACTCAAACTAGTTCAGAATCCTTCTTCATCGTTTTTAAATCTTAAGTTCTTACAATGTCTTCTTCATATAGATTGTATGAAATCGATGAGCAACAGAAAAAATTGTTTGCAGAACAGGAAGAATTGTTCAATCTCGAGGATGGTGGAGATGAGGCGTTCTTCATGGAAGAGGATAAGGATGATGAACATAAAAGGCAGAGAGCCTCACATTCCTGTCGTGTCATGCAAGTTGTGGGTCAGATCTCCAAACCCAGACGTGAAGCAAACTTGGATAGAAAAAGGGAAAGACGAGGTAAAGATCTCTTGGAAGATTATTTTATCCCCAATAGTTTATTGCTTGATCATATTTTTAGACGTCGTTTTAGAATGCAACGAAGTTTGTTCAACAAAATCATGATTGCTATTTGTAACCATGATCCATACTTTGTGCAAAAAAATGATGTTTTTCATGTTCTAAGTCTTCTTCTTGAGCAAAAAATTATTGCTGCCTTGCAGATGCTTGCATATGGAGCATCTGTAGATCAGGTGGATGAGATTGCGAGGATGGAAAATCAACTGTTCTAGAGTCCCTGATGAGGTTTTGCTCCGCAATCGAAGCCCTTTACAGCAATGAGTTCCTTCGGAAACGCACGACAATGGACATGCGAAAGCTTTTTAAGAAAGCTGAGATGCGAGGCCTTCCTGGCATGATTGGAAGCATTGACTGTATGCACTGGACATAGGGAAAATATCCAAGTGCGTGGCAATGAGCTTATGGTGACAGAAAAGTAGCCAAAAGTATCATTTTGGAAGCAGTGGCATCATTTGATACATGGATTTAGCATGCTTTTTTTGGTATTCCAGGAGCTCAAAATGGCCTTAATGTTCTTGCCCAATCTCCAATGTTCCACGAGGTGCTGCAAGAAAAAGCACCGAAAGTCACATATTGAGTCAATGGACATAAATACAAAGGAGCATACTACCTAGCAAACGACATTTACCCAAGGTGGACAACATTTGTCAAAGCAGTGTCACATCCACAAAGTGAAAAAAAAAAACATTTCGCAAGATGTCAAGAGGAGTGTAGGAAAGATGTGGAGCGTTGTTTTGGTATCCTGCAAGCTCGTTGGGTGATTGTCAGGGCTGCCGCCAGATTGTTTGATATCGAGGCTCTTTGATCCATCATGATGACGTGCATCATTCTCCACAACATGATTGTGGAAGATGAGTATGATTATGATGTCATCGATGAATATGAGCGGGACATGATGAACAATTCCTGAACATATATATATATATTATGCTCATGACCACACCGAAGATCCCGTGCAACACGAGCCATTGGAAATGGATGAACGTTACAATCAATTGATCATTGATCGGTACATTTCAATGCAACGACCACACATGCACTTATCCCGTCAAAGTGACTTGATTGAGCATTTGTGGGGATTGAAACAAATAGAAGAAACTTAAAAGGAGCTTGTGGTCGAATGATAAAGTTCTTAGTTTATTTGGTGTGTTTTTTTAAGTTCTATTTGGTGAGTTTATGTAATTTTATTTGGTGTGTTTTTTTAAGTTTATATGGTAAGTTTATGTAATTTTATTTGGTGTCTTTAAATAAAGTAGTAAAAATAAATAAGAAATTACATAAAGTACTAGAAATAAATAAGAAATTACATAAAGTACTAAAAATAAATACGAAATTACATAAAGTACTAGAAATAAATAAGAAATTACATAAAGTACTAGAAATAAATATGAAATTACATAAAGTACAAAAATAAATTAGAAATTATATAAAAAGTCTGAGGAGTATGTGGTGATAGGATCTTCGTTGCTAGGATCTGTGTAGCTAGAATCCCCTCCACTTGTTCCTTTGTTTCTTGCAAGCCTTCTTCGCACCACGTCCTCTTTTTTTGATGTCCAAAAATATTTAGAATTCGGAGACATTCCTACTAGAAGCTTGTTCATAGTGTCACGATCTGCTTGAGCCACCCTTTCTTCTCTAAGCATCTCCATTTCTCGATTAAGTACTTCTCTTTGTTTCTCATTAGTCGCATCACATTTCTTAGTAGCTACTAAGATTGCTTGCATAGTCACAGCTTTTGCCTCATCTCTAGCCACTTCCCGCACCATTGACAGTTCACCTTGGCGAGCAAGTTCGTCCATATATTTTGTGTAGTTATTCTTGGAAGAACTTCATTTTTTCTTTGCCGCCTTTTTACCTTGAGGCCTTAGGGACAGAATAGTCAGCTCCGGCACAGCTTAAGGTGTCCATTGTCGTTCTTCAAATGTGTCGCCTTCCTGTTGGGCCGGGTCTGCTTCTGGCGAACTGTGTAAAGGGATGTCGTGCATGAAAAATTCTAGAATAGTTGGCACAAGTTTGTATCTGGGACAATCTTTGACAACATTCCAACATTCCCATGTGGTGAATGATTTGTTTTTGTCGTTCGCATTGTACCATGTTTGTGCTTGAAGTGTCTATAAAATGTGGGATAAGACAATATTACAAAATGCGGGTGTAATACAAATAAATAAATTAAAATATTATCACCTGATCCGCTAAACTTCTCCCACTACTCAGATTAGAGGAAGACTGAGATATGACATTTTCCAACTAGTAAGCGAGTTGTTGAGTTTTGTTCCAACGACCTTGAAAACCCTGACTACTTCTTGCATCTTCTCCAAGCTTCTCGTAAAACGCTGTAGTAATTCTACTCCACAGTTCTCGCAACTGCATCTCATTACCTGTAATCGGGACATGAGTAATTTGAACTCAACATTAACATCTTTGATGATCGTCCAAGACGCTATTTTTTGCACACAAAAGTATATGAAAGCTTTGGTTCAAAGTGTTGAAAATATTGAAATGTGGTGTAAGGTGGAACATGATGGTTAGGTATTTATAGAAAAAAGTAATAATTTTTTTATTATGTATTTTTAAACAATTTTTAATAATTTTAATTAAGTTGATTAATCAGGACCGTTGGATTTGAAAAAGATTGAAATCCAACAGCCCAGAATTGGACACGTGGCCAACGGTAATAATTCTGACATTTTCCTTTTTTAAATTTTTTGGCCAAAAATCGTGGACCATTGATCTAGGAATCAGACGGCCCAGATGTTGCCACGTTACTAGTTGTTGGGTTTGAATTTCAACAACCAAAGACGTTTGAATTTCAGAAAACTAGCTTCTGGAAATCCAACAACCAAAGTCGCGTCACGTGGCCAAGCCCCGTGCCCCTTTAGTGTGCCTGAGATGGCGGGCCCCACCGTCTGTTTTTTGTCAAGAACGCGCACCCACGCGCCTGACGGAAAAAAAATTTGTGGGCTTCACTGAAGTCAGATAGGCCGGTACATCACTTAGCACATTTTGGGCCAGCCTACATGCTGGCTTGGGCTATGGCCTGGCCTATTTTGCTCAGCTGGAAGGGTTTTACATGGTGCCAGCCTATTTTTAAGGCTTTGGACCAGCCTAAAAATTTAGGCTGGAGTTGCTCTAATCAACTGTTGCAATGATTAACTAAACAAGTTACAATAACTGGCAAAAGTCAAGTAAGAAAAAATAACACTTAAATTGTCACTTATTATTATGATCAAGTAATATTTGATTTATTTGTAAATAAGAGGTCTTAGGCCATCTCCAACCTCTGGCTGGCCAGAGGGCTCGTTTGAGCCCTCTGGCCCAACAAGATTCTCCAAGATATTAATATTTTAATGAACAGTACATGGCCATATTTGCCTCCGTCTCCAACCGAGGGCCAAAGGGCCAGAGAGCTTATTTTAGCCCTGTCACAAAAAATCGTCTCCAACCGAGGGCCATAGGGCCAAACATAATTTATTATTTAAAAACTACAATTTAAATGTTGTTTAAGTTTCATGTTGTTAAATGTTTTTTTTATGTTGTATAATTTTTATGTTGGTTAATGTTATTAATGTTGTTTCATATTGTTTAATGTTGTTTCATGTTACTTAATTTAATTTAATGTTGTATAATGGCTTAGGAAGGTATAGGAAAAAAATAGAATTAAAAAAAATATATGAAACAAATTTTGTGAAATAGAAGTTATAGAAAAAAAATAGAATTTAAAATAAAAGGAAATAATTTTTGTGAAATAGAAGTTATAGGAAATATGGAATTTAAAAAAATATATGAAACAAATTTTGTAAAATAAAAGTTATAGGAAAAAAATAGAATTTGAAAAAAATATGAAAAATAGAAGTTATAGGAAAATTTTTGTAAATAAAAAATAATAATAAAACTGTAAAAAAAAAAATCAAAACATTACTGTCGGTTATAACCGACAGGAAATCCGACAATAAAAAAAAAAGCCAGCCAGCCAGCCCTTTGGCCCTTTGGGATTCCGTGGGGCCCTCCCAGATTCCAGAGCCCTTTGGCCTAGCCCTCGGTTGGAGACGGTTTTCGGGCTACTTTCGGCCCTCTGGCCCTCTGGACCATTCCGGTTGGAGATGGCCTTAGGTTCGATTATTTTAAAAGACGAATTCAAACTAAATTATTATGGTTAATCTTGTGAGGCTTAGTCAATCTCTTATTCCCATAGTATAAATAATATCATAAGTCTGTCAGATTCATGGCCGTATTTGATCTTTGTTTGTATATAATAAACGGTAATGGCAACCAAACAAAGAGGGGCGTGGTGTTTTGTTTGAGCAGTGCTATCTAGTGATTAGAGACCAAATTATTAAACCTGTTTCCGTCACATTTGCCACATATGGTCCGGGAATCTTGGTAGGTAGGTCGAGGAAATATCAAGATATTCAGTAGGGTCTTAATTTGTGATTTTTTGTTTTGTTTTGTCGAAACTTAATTTATGATCTAATTTAGATTGATTTCACGTTAAACGCGGCAAAGAAACCAACTCAAACAAAATCACTAATATTGGATTGTTTGAACGGGGCGGTGTATCGGTTATGTCTAAGCTCAATATTATTTTAAACTTGTTTTAGGAATCTAGCTCAATCATATATGTATCAGTTTCTAATAATAGTGTGTTGAGTGAAGCATAATAATTCTATATTTGAAATAATTTTTTAGTTCTTTATATTGTAAAGAAGACAAAATTATCAAGACAATAATTTTTAACAATTTCATCAAAGAAATAAACTAGCTATATAATTATATTTAAAAGTTGAAAATACTTTGTAGATGATTTCTTAGATTGTCAAAATCAATAAATAAAATGTCTAGTGCCAAAACCTAATAAATTTAACTTGGAGTATCTAGACAAGCAAAGTATGGAGGCGAACCCAGCAGCCGAGATGTCACTGGTTAGTACAACTCCAAATTGGCAAGATTCCATTATAGACTACCTGGTCAATGGCACACTCCCCATGGAAAGGTTGGAGTCTAGAAAGCTCCAAATAAAGGCAGCACGCTACTACATGTGGAACGACATTGTAATGTCCCGTATTTTCAATTGTATTTGTGGACATTATTATTATTTCTAATTAGAATGAAACTTAGATAAGCTTTTACATTGCTGCAAACGTGTTAAACCTAATAGTGAGAGGTGTCAATACTATTTTTGGACGTGACATCTTTAGGAGCAATTGACAAATAGGATTAGTGGTTGTCAAACTCATGGCATGGAGGCATGAAGATTAGCAGGAGGTGGCTTTTTATTTGCATGCAAAAGTACCAGGTGTTTGATTTATTAAAGTGAGTAAGCACTTTGATGCCACGACTAGGATATATACTGGTGGCTTATCTTCTTCTGATTGGACCAACCAAAGGTGTAGGTCAGCAGGTTCAGTTTCAACCAATCAGAGCTTTTGGGTTGCCGACTATTTGACACTATAAATAGTTGCAATGCTCCATCATTTTTTTAGGTACCAATATGCAGTGCATGCAGCGAGGGCTTTACGTATGTATATATATAGGTTTAGTTCTTATATTTCTATATAGAGAGATAGCGAGCTAGGTTTGAGGTGTGTGGAGATTGTTAGTTGGGTTGTCTTGCCAAAGCTTGGATTATCGTGGTGAGTGGTTTATGTAATGTGTTTAAAATATTCTTATTTTCTGATAAACGAAAACCACGAACTATTGTGGGTTTTATCTATTTATAAATCTTTATCTATTTTAAGTCAAGCATGTTGAATTTGTTGAAATGCTTTCAGAATTATTAATATAGTGATATGTGATTATTTGGAAATGTTCATGGAGCATGAGAACTTTAGTGTTGCATTAATCCGAGGGATAAATGTAAACTGCACACGGGGACATTAGGGCGGAATGGCCAGTAGGGGTCACGTGGTGAGTTACAATTTATGAAGGATATAATGGACACGTGAAGGGACGATGTGATATGAAATTATGTGGCTAAAGCTTTGATATTATTATCCTATTTTCTAGAGTGATTAAAATGACAAGCTTGACTGGCATATTATATATTCTACTCACTGAGCGACTGTGGTTGTTGCTCACCCCTCACCTATTATTTTACAGATGAGTTATTTGGCAAGACAGGTGTTAGAAGAGCTGAGGTTGTGATTGAGGAGAAGTTTAAGGATTTGAATTTATTACTTTTGTACATCCTGTAAGGAATTTTGGAGCTATTTTAATAAGAGAAGTTTATTTTCCAACCCGTGTCAATTTCCTTTATTTATTTAGGTTTTACCTCACGTTTCGGATTCGGGTACGAGTTTTTATTACCGACCCCGGGTCCGGGGCGTGACAAACATTCTCGCCTGAAGATCCTACACTAGACCACATCTCCGCTGTCTAGCGCCTCCCGACGACCTAAAGGATCTAGGCTCAATCCACGAAGGCGTTTGTGGAAATCACTCCAGAGGCCGATCCTTAGCGCAGAGGGCTCTTAATGCAGGCTACTATTGGCTACCATGCATCAAGACGCTAAGGAGGTAGTGCAAAAGTGCGACCGCTGCCAATGCCACAAGCTGTACCAGCACTACCTGCCAACGAGCTACACCCACAAACGAGTCATTGGCCATTCATGTAGTGGGCAATCAACTTGGTAGGGCCAATGTTGCCTGCTACTGGGGGCAAAAGCATGATGATCATGGCAACCAATTACTTCACAAAATGGACAGAAGCAGAGCCCAAGACAACCATGACTCAGACGGACATAGAGCACTTCATATGGAGGAACATCATTTGTCGATTTGGCATCCCTCAATCCATCGTCACAGACAACAGCCCGCAATTCGTGGGCAAAGATTTGGTGAAGTTCTTCAAAAAATATGACATCAAGCAGCACATGTCCACGCCAAGATATCTTCAAGGGAATGGGCAAGCCGAAGCATCCAACAAGAAGATTCTCGACTGCCTTAAGAAATCCCTCATCGACAAGAAGGGAAAATGGCCAGACGAACTCCCCGGATGTTAATGGGCATATCGCACCACCAAAAGACGACCAACCGGTAGGACTTATTTCTCTTTAGCGTTTGGCTCATAAGCAATCATTCATCCTAATGTCATCAAGCCAAGTATCACTGCTCTACTACCAAGCATTGAGCAGAACAGTAATGAGATGGCCACAAGCTTAGATCTGCAGAGGAGAAGCGTGAGCAGATCATCGACCGCATCGCAGTCTACCAGTAGCAGCTCCTCTTCAGCTTCAAAAAAAGGGCCAAGATGCGGCAGTTCCAGCCCGAAGATCTAGTCCTAAGAAAAGCCTTCATCACCTCGCCACCATGAAACGACAAAAAGATCGAAAAGCAGTGGAACGCCTACAATATGAGGAAGTACCACGTGTGACCTCCCGCTACATTAAAGCCCAAAGAATCAAGCAGCTCGACGAGTACCACCTCACAAGTCAAGGACTATCCAGTTGTTATGCAGTCCCTTACAGCTAAGTTATTCGTCTATTTCACTCATTTTTCAATAAAGAATTCATAAGTAATTTACAATTTGGCTTGACTACATGTCTACATCTCTAAAGCGAGAGGATAAACTCTACACTCTGAATATCCAGACGTGGATGAGCTGGGCTACCCTAGTATAACTAGATGCATGATGGCTTACGTCAGGATTCCTATAAGTAGCCATAATGGTCTTTTTCAAGGCTTAGCTAGCTGAAGGATTTTGGGTTTCTTGGCCTAATCCGCTGGGAACCAGGCCCTAGAGACGAAGTGGGCACATAACGCAGCACGACCAATGGACAACTGCCCTGAAACCCTAAAACTGCTACGAAGTGCACTAAGGTAGCCTACGGTTTCCAGAAGACTGCCTACAGCTTGCCCTTCGAGCAGTAAAGCTGCGCTAAACTTATGCAACCGCATATTCTTGTGAAATGTTAAATAAGCTAGCGTGCATATAAGAAGCTTTATCCACTGCCGACATGCTACGTAGTCGATAAGCTTCACATCTGCCAAGCGTGGAACGACCTACACCAAGTCCTAAAGTGTTGTGATACTTGCTACACAACCTATGGAATTAGAGAAAGTCAAGGTTAACATCCTAGTGGCCACGCAGACTTGTCTGCTTCTGTAAGTAAGGCGTCCGGCTGTTGACCCTATGGCTAACAACTTTGCAAAGTTCTACACCAACACCTACGGCTGCATCGGCTATGTGGCCTGTCTGCTCATAGAAAAGTAGCACGCCTGCCACTTATCTATAAAGTCTCAATGTTAGGGTATGAACAAAAGAAACGAAGATGGAGAAAACCGAAGGAAGCAAGTTTATTAAATTTTCTAGCAAAATTGATAAACAGCTAGCAAAGACCGAAGGAGTTCAAGCAAAGAAAAAAGTAACGAGAGAAACAAAGAAAATCCAAAAGACTACTTAGAAGACTACTCTTCAGCAGCTTGGACACTCCACGACTACTCAATCGCCACACCTTCAGCAGCCGCGACATTCTCAGCAGCGGCACTATCCGGCGCTTCACCCCCTGCTGCTCTAGCCTGGGCACCAACATCTCCGACTACTTCACCAATAGAGGTCTCAAAAGTAAAGGCAAGCAAGTATTCCAGAAAATTAAAAAAGGTTTCGAAGTCTTTCCCAGCAAACTTAAAGTCAGACAGTCTACCAAATATATGATCTACATAACCCAGCTTGTAGAAATCGGCCTGACTCTGAACAAGCGGAGCCTCGAGCCTAGCGTTCTTACATTTCAGCTGTCTGATCTCCTCGAGCAGACCAACACTGACGCGCTGCAGCTTATCCACTTCTTTCTTCAAACTTTCGTTGATCTTCAGTGCACCTTGAAGTTCCAACACTTGGGGTCCAAGCCTATCAACTACCTTCTTAAAGTGGATCGCTTGGTTATAAGCAGCAATCAACTCTTCATCCTTTGCATAAGCAGCGGAACGAAGCTCAGAAACGGCATGCTCAAGATCTTGAATTTGAAGTATGTGACATCAAATATCTTTCTCTACACTTTCATACTTAACTTGGATCGCGTCAAGCCTAGTCTTCAAGTTAACAATCTCTTGGCGAGCGGTCTCAAGCTGCAGAAAAGTGGGGGTACATCATTGCAAGTAGAGTAGTCTTCTTATACTCGGCCGTATGTTTCGCAAAAGAAACTTGGGCAAACAACCTTTCTAACGCCACAAATGTCCATATCTTCAAGCAGATCTGGTTTCAAAAGCGCATAGATCTCAACAGTCTCCCTATAAGCAGACTTAGTTGATTTCTCATAGCTGCCCACGTAAGCAGTCTCCTCCTTCCAGCAGGCGAATCAGTCTCAGCAGCAGGGAGAGTAGGCCTTGGCGCCACTTTAGTAACAGAGTCCACCTTATCACTCTTTATAATAGTAAGCCTCTACAAAGGTGAACCGGACTTAGCTCCCAACAGACGTCTTAGTACAGACTTCGGCATTAGGGGCATGACAGGACCTCTACGCTGAGCAATCCTATTAGCAATCGTACTAGCCATTCTCGACATGGCAGGCGCCACAGGCTCAGATCTAGCAGCCTTATTTTTCTTCCCATTGGAAGAAGTCATGTCAATCACAGGCATCTCGGCAGTAGGCGAACCCTCATAAGCAGCGAATGAAGTCTTCAGTTTTTCTCAACTGTCATCTCTTGAGTAGGCGAGGATGATCTCTTCCTTCCACCTTCATTCATAATAGGCTCCATGACAACAATCAGACGAGCTAATGTATCTGCCTTAATCCTCTTTACCTTCTCTTTCGGGAGCAGCCCACCTTTCTCCCAACGAAGAAGACTAAGCAGCCAACGCCATTCACGGTACTCAGTAGGGGAGCTCAACCCAACATTCCAGCAGCCCATGAGGCCCACGACCTCCTAATTTCTCTCAATCGTCGGACTAGCCCACGTCAGGTTCAAGAGCCCAAAGGACATGAGCCATACGGTTTGCTTAGCACTGCGCCCCAACGCCTCAATCTGCAGCCCCAACCGCACAAGCTGCCCTTGGCTCTAGCCAAGCCAAGCAGTGGTCCCTGCCACAACACCTCCTCGGCCCATGTCGAGCCAACTCCTGGCCCCTGCCAGCCGACGTGCCGCACCACCTCGACGGCTTCCCCGTGACAACACTATCCAAGAAGAAGACAAGAAAATTTTATTTTTCTTACCTCGGTGCGGCGCGAAAAAGATGAAGAAAGCAATGAAATACGGTCATTTGCATGGGCAAGTGTAGTAGATTGCTAGGTAAGGGGAACAAATATCCTCTAGCTCTCTCTCTTGTAGGGTAAAATAAATCGCTCTCCAAAGTTGTTTTAATAACCCACTTAAGGTGGACTTAAATAAGCTTTGAGAGAAGTTTATTTCCCTTTCCTAGAAGGATCTAATTTCTCATCGGGGCACATCGGGATTCCTACGCACAAGCAATGGGCAATCATCCCTCAAGCAATTGTCAATATCATATTGTTGGAGGATCAGACTTGAGATTCTCCGTATGCAAAAATGACACTTTCAAACATGGTTATTGGTTGGGAAGAATTTGCATCATCTTTGGTGCTATACGCTATTATCTATTTTTGGTGTAATGGAATTACTTGATGGATAGACCACTACTTCCGAAACCTATCATGCATTGTCTGCGTGATAAGTTTGAAAAGCCAAAATAACAGTTTATTGTTTCGTTCCCACGTAAATGTAGACTAACATGATGAATTTATAGGCAAATCCTTTCTGGTCAATCTTGAGCAGCGAACTTCTTAAACCGTAGAATCTCATGAATGTAGCGGAACGCAGTCTGCCTTATCCCCACACTTTCTCTAATGCAAGTATCTCCCTCATTTCACTCGTTACGTGCCAAGAGCATATTGATGAATAGCAGCCAACAAATACATGATTAACTGAGAAAGACTATAAGGCCATCTCCAACCGATGGCTGGCCAGAGGGCTCGTTTGAGCCCTCTGGCCCTCCAAGATTCTCCAAGATATTAATATTTTAATGAACAGTACAGGGCCATATTTGCCTTCGTCTCCAACCGAGGGCCAGAGGGCCAGATGGCTCGTTTTAGCCCTGTCACAAAAAACAATCTCCAACCGAGGGCCATAGGGCCAAACATAATTTATTATTTAAATTTAAAAACTACAACTTAAATTTAAAAACAACAACAACTTAAATTTTAAAACTACAACTTAAATTTAAAAACGACAAATTAAATTTAAAAACTACAACAACTTAAATTTAATATCCATAATCAACATCATCTTCATCATCCGCCACTGTAGGAGTATAGTCAGAGGTAAACAACTACCGCCTAGTCATAATTTCCTTTTTTTTCCTATCAAAATAGGCCTTACTCATTGGAGTGTAATTCAAAGTGTTCCTTTCCATATTCTTATCATCCATCTCTTCTTGTATTTGTTTGGCCCGTTCTTCATGCCTATGCTTCCTTTCTTCCGCCTCAAGGGCATTTTGCTCCGCCATTAATCGCAATGAGGCCGCCACTTCATGTTGAGCGGCGTAATCATCATTTGCCTTGGCCTTTTCCCTCAACCTTCAGGCCTTGTTTCGTCCCATAGCCCTAGGTAAAGAAGCTTCGGACGGAATTGGATTTTCTTGAATGGTAGGAGATCCATCTTCATTCATATCTACAGATGGGGATGCAGCTCCCAAAGGATCTACTCTATGTTGAGGTGGATCTTCAAATAACACCCACCCTTTACAAATTTCCCAACAACCGTAAAACTGAAAGGGTTTTGTGCTACCCTCCATATACAAATCCTCCGCTTGACGTACCTAGAAAATATAATTACAAAAAATTTAGGAAATTAATTCATGAAATTAAATGTAATATAATGACATATAATTACAAAAATTAAATGTAATATAATTAAACATTTAAAATAAACTGTGAAAACACTAACTTCGTCATAGTAATTGGCGCCGCTTTCATGTCTACTTGCGGCTACTAATAGTGCTTGATGCCGTTTATTCAAACTTGGATGAAGGTGTTTCTTCCATCTTGAAGAACAACTTTCGTGGTTTCGGGTATTCGGTGGAATGGTGCCTTCGTAGAACTCTAAGTATTTTTTGGACACACGAGTCCAAACACCTTCACTTGTTTGAGAAATCCCCCTCACACTATCTTCTGAGACCCATCTATAAGCCTTGCAAAGAGCTTCATCTTCTTTTCGGGTCCAAGCCCTACCTTTCATTGCAAATAAGGCCATTTTTTTGGGAAAAAATGAAGGAAATAGTGAAGGAAATTATTGAAAATATATTGAAGGAAATTATTGAAAAATTGAAACAAATATTATAGATGAAGGAAATATTGGAAAATATATTGAAGGAAATATTGAGAAATATATTGAAGGAAATATTGAGAAGGAAATATTGAACAAGGAAATATTGCAAATGAAGTGAAGAATTGAAAGAACTTCACCATATTTATAGAAGAAAAGAAATGTTTAAAAAAAAAAAAAAAAATTAAAACAGAACGGCTACCTGCAATTTACAGAAAAAAAATAAAATAAAATAAAACTCAACGGCTAGCTGACTCAACTAGCCGTTACATTTAAAAAAAATTCAAACTAGTGATGTCGATTGTAACTGACAGCAATAGTAAATAAAAAAAAATTGCACAAGAATAACTATTACTGTCGGTTATAACCGACAGTATTAAAAAATCATTCTTTAATGCTGTCGGTTATAACCGACAGCAACAGGAAAACATTAAAAAAAAAATAGACAGCCCGGGGCTGGCTGGCTGGCCGAAAGCAGCCAGCCCTTTGGCCCTTTGAAATTCCGTGGGGCCCTCCAAGATTCCCGAGCCCTCTGGCCTAGCCCTCGGTTGGAGACGGTTTTAGGGCCATTTTCAGCCCTCTGGCCCTCTGGACCCTTCGGTTGGAGATGGCCTAAGGATGAGGATTAGACACGGGTTTGTTGCCTTCGTTATGGTGTCTTCTTGTGTCTGTTGTTCCTGTTTTGGTGTTTTACTTCTTGTCTCTTCTTTAATTTATTGACATGTGTCTATTTACTTAACTCAAGAATTAAAACTATTAAATACATACTACTTATCACCAAATATTCAAACATCTGTATCCTTATCGTTCCAGATTTTCGATTTCAATATCAATAATAAATACAATATTTCCACGCGCCCCCTCCCCCCAAAATCAATTGGAGGATGAGTGACTCATGCATCTTAATTAATTATGCAATAAATAAAAGAAAGCAATCAAATTAAAAACCACATCAAAATTGAAACCCATAGAACATAATTATCAAACCAAGTTTGACGGGCGATCAAGAAGAGGAGGTGGTGGTGGTCATGGTGGTTGAATGAAAGTTCCGCCACGGAATGGGGGTTAAAGCCGATGGTAAAGTGAGGTGGATATTAAGGGTAGTATTGTAAAATGACAATGATTGGTATTGTTAGAGTTTGTTATACTTTGCTTAGTCAATAAGATAAGTAGTTACTCTACATGTAAATGTTGGTACATATATGTACCTAAGTGTAATCTTATTCAATTAATGCAAATCACAATTTTATTTTACTCTCTCTACAATTCTCTCTCTCTCTCTCTCTCTCTCTCTCTCAAACTGAATCTCTCTCTAGATTCTAACAGTGGATACCACAGTCGTGTGGGGGATTTTGGTAGCTGCTGTGTTGCTTAGTTTATCTTTTATTTTGGTTTTAGTTATTAATTATTTTATTTATTAAAAATTAACAGTGTCAATTCTTGCGTTTTCCTCCTTGGCTTTAACTCTTTCATTGTCTGATCTGCCTGTCTGTGGACGACTGTCTTGATTTTCCATATCGACTTTCTTCCCTACTAGATGGACACATGTCCAAAAATTAGAAAAGAGACACGAAAAAGAGACCAAAACAAACAGGAACAACAGAACCTTAGAGCATCTCCAGTTGAATCCCTATATAGGGGGACAACCACAGTATAAAATGAGTATAAAACAAATATAAAGACAAAACGAATCTCCATTGATCGGAAAGTGAGTCTCTAAAGTATAAGGACTCACCGGTTACTTGGTGTATGTACCTACATATAAAGACTTTATAAAGACTTTATAGGGACTGAAATTGTGAACCCAATAAGACAATCATGTTGAAATCAAGAAGATGCTTAGTAGTTTATCTAGGACCATCTTGTTATAGAAAAGTTAAAGGAATAGATTCAGATCTTTGCGGGCCTTCACTCATAATGTGTTGAATGTCAGGTTGAGTTTTCTTTAAAAAAAAAATTAAATCAAATTATCATATAGAGTTATGTGAGCTTAGTCACTCTCCTATTTTAATAGTAAAGATGGTATCGTATATATTAAAATATATATATATATAATAACACTTTAATTATTTTGTATAAACATGGTCCGTCTGAGTCACGTCAGTATTCGTTCGTTGTTTGTATATAATAAGCGGGTAATGGGTCGGTATGGTGGTAATAAACCAAACAAAAAGGGATGGTGGGAAGTGAGATACCGGAGGAGAGTGACATTACGAGGTAATACTAACTGCTACTGCGTATATATATTGGTTGAATGTGATTATATACCGTGGGCGTTTACTATTCTTCGCAATGATATTAAACACGCTGCTATTTTACTTACTTTTTTCGTATACTTTTGAATTTTGATATACCTAATACGAAGTCCTACAAAGTTTGCTATAGTGTTTTGTTTGAGCAGTGCTATCTAGTGCTTAGGGACCAAATTATTAAACCTGTTTCTTTCACATTTGCTACATTTGGTCCAGGGCATCTTGGTAGGTAGTCTGGTAGATCGAGGAAATATCAAGATATTCAGTCTGAAGATCTTAATATGTGATTTGATTTAGATCGATTTCACTTTAAACGCGGCAAAGAAACCAACCCAAACAAAATCAGTAAATGAGGATTGTTTGATTTGGGCGGTGTATCAGTTAGGTCTAAACTCAATATTTTTAACTTGTTTTAGTGAGTTAGCTCAATCATACTTATGTGTTTTAATTTGTAATAACAGTGTGTTGAGTGAAGCATGATAATTCTATATTTCAAATATTTCTTTTCAGTTCTTTATATTTCAAAGAAGCCAAAATTATCAAGACAATAATTTTAACAATTTCATCAAAGAAATAAACTAGCTATATAATTATATTTAAAGGTTGATATTAATTTGTAGATGATTTTAAATTGTCAAAATCAATAAATAAAATCTCTAGTGTTAAAACCTAACAAAATTTAACTTAGTTGATTTGGTTCAAATTAAGTGATTATTTTCATATAGGCATGTCCCAAACCAGACCAAATTTTTACAAGTTTTGAAACGGAAACGAAAAAGAAAAAAAAAACACTCGGAGTGTGGTTTGATTTGGCTATTTTGATGCACAATCACAATTTAATTCAGGCAATTATTTGTTGATTTTAACAAGATAAAATCGCAATTTAGTGCAGGCAGGATCGAAAAGTTGGAAGGACTACCATTTCTTACAAGGGTTGGGACGAGGCAGAGGGCATGACTTTGACCATAGAAACCCTACCTTCATAAGTGGAATTTCTTCTTCTTTTATATATTTCAACTATATTTGTTGGTGATGCACGTAGCATACAAAGTAGGAATAAAGGAATGAAGCATGCATACGTACGTAAGACCTAGTGGTCGACGTCAAAAATATGTAATTTCCGTTGATTAAGGAAGATGAATAATAAATTCAATTTGAGGGGGATGCATAAGTAATCACAATCTAATACTCCGGCTGTCTGCTGGCTTCACATCTAACGACCGAAGAACTTGGTTTCACATTGAAATTAAACATTAACTTCAATTGTCTGACCTTCGTGGTATCCTACATGATAGTTACGTGGAAAATAGAATTTGTATGGGTATTGATATTACAAGTCACACGATTTATCAATTTATGTGTTATAATAAATGTAAAGAATGTAGTAGATATGTCCTATATATTAACAAATAAATAAAAAAAATTATTTGTTACAATTTGAGTAAAATAGTAATGTTATGCAATCTGTTTTGTATATATCGAAAAATTTCTATGTACAAAGGCAAGTTGCTTGATGTCCTTGCTGTATTTTGTAAAACGGTCTAATTTCCGAATAGGGGTGAAGCAGAAGAGGCAGTAGCAGTCATGGCAGAGGCAGAACTAGCGGCGGTTCTCGTGGCGGAAGCAAAATCTAGTATTAGAAGACGAGCGACTAAGCATAAAGCTCTGATACCATGTGGAAAGTGAATTGCAGAAGGTTGAAGAACAGTGAGAAGTCGAGAATTGCAAGAGATAATCTTTCTCATTGCTGTTTATAGTCTAAATACACAAGTATAGAAGAGAGCCCTAGTCAAGGTAAATTACATGTTTATATCTAAAACAAACCATCTGTTTACATTTGATTTTCAAGTGCTGGATGGACTCCACACCGAGGTTGACTAGGAAGTCTGTTTAACAATATCTTTGTTAAAGATTTTGGTTAATGATTATGTGAGAATGGTAACATAAAAACAATTAGCGAGTTGACTTTTAGATAAGGAGACAAATGGACGTGTTGAATTTTTTTTTATATTATCTACTCTTGCAACGTATAAAGCGTTTTTAAAAATATTTTTAAATGATTGAAATCATTTTTAGAGGAAATATTTTTAGAATAAATTGTAGCTATGGTACCTTAACTTTAACTCAATTAGAGCAATTGTCCCTTAACTAAAAATCCATTACCATTGGTCCCTCAACTTTAATTCAACTAGAGAAATGGTTCATTAACTTTAACCCAATTGTAGCAATGGTCATTCCAACATAACTCATTTTGACAAAAAATTTGACGTAGTTGACGAAAAGAACCATAATTACACACTTTGATGAGTTGAGGGATCCTAATTGTATAAATGATTATTCCAACATAACTTATTTTGACAAATTTTTGACGAAATTGATGAAAAGAACTATAGCTACACATTTTGATAAGTTGAGGGGCCAATGGTAATGAATTTTTAGTTGACGGACCATTACTCCAATTTGATTAAAGTTAAGGACCATTACTACAATTTACTCATATTTTATATTAGAAAAATACTTTTCGGAAATTATATGTTTCTGGCAGGAAAGAGATCCTAAAACAGAAACATGACGAGGCATGAACGATGCATGACGAATATTGCCTAAAAGGGCCCATGGGAATGGGAAACAAAATGAGGATGTAACCTGAATGAAGAAAAGTGTGAATGGGGCTGACTGGGTAGGGTGGAGGGTCCAAGGCAGCGCCAGCAGTGAGCAACGCGGCAGCAAGTTTCAACGCGGATTCACTGAATTTTATTTCTACTTTTTAGTATTGATAGCCAAAGACCCAAGATAACCTTTACTTTGATTAAATTTAAAATCTATTGCATTTAATTCTACGATCTAATTGTGTTTTTCTGATTTTTTTTTCACCTGCAAGTGCTCTCATAAACGATAAATTTAATACCAAATTATTATAACGAATTTTTGTGTGATCATGTGAGATCCCACATCGTTCAGGGGAGTGATCCTTATATGTATATTCTCATTCCTACCTAGCGTGAGGCCTTTTGGGAGCTCACTGGCTTCGGGTTCCATGGGAACTCCGAAGTTAAGCGAGTAGCGCGCGAGAACACTCCCATGATGGGTGACCCACTGGGAAGTTCTCGCCTGAGTTACTAGAAACAAAACCGTGAGGGCGTAATCGGGGCCCAAAGCGGACAATATCGTGCTACGGTGGTGGAGCGGGCCCGGGATATGGTGGACACCGGGCCGGGATGTGACAGATCACCCTAATTTCAACTGGCTTAGTGTATATTATAGTTATATTTAAAATAATAAAAAAAGGAAATAAAAACAAAGACAAAACCTCTTTGATTAAACAAATCCCTCTTGATTAATCGCAGGCAAGGAAGTGAATATTATTAGACATACAAGACAAAAACCAAAACAAGACTTTGCGAAGTTGATTGATAATCTGGTTTACAGCTTTTCATATATGAATCCAATCATGTTGTAATCTAGAAGATGCTTAGTAGTTTTTTCAATTGCTGCTTGCTGCTTGCTGCTTGCTTTCAAACAAAAATAAACAAACAAAACGCTTAGTAGTTAATTAATTTCTAAATAGTCTATGTTGACAATTGAAGAATTTTTTTTTTTGTTTTTTTGTTTTTAGTAATGTAGTAGGGCATGGAGACCGGATGACATACCCAACACCGCTTCGACGCGTTATTATCTTTATAAATATTTGACAACCAAATCGAATGTAATAAGACTAACTAAGCTCAATTTGTTGTTCCAAACCATATGAATCCATGGATTATGATTAAGGATTGGGGCATAAAGTGTGCTAGCCTTACTGTACTTAAACTCGACTTCTGTTCTTTGGGCTCATTTGAGTTAAGACTTCTACAAACATTCAACCTTTTGCCCAAATTCAAAATTTTAAAGTGGGTTGAGTGGGCTGAATTTGAGGCGATGTGGGATGTGCACTTCAAGCCTACTTCACGAGAAAGCAAAGTTTGTGATCTGAGATAAGCTGTGGGCTGAGGGGATGCGGGCATTAGCAACCAATTACACACTTAATATGCTTAGTGCTAAGGCAATCTATTTTCATAAAGTACTAACTATCATATCATGCTTTCTTTTGGCATTCCAAGTAAAAAATCTTGATCGAACCTATGTTTTCCTAATGATGCCATATGCTCATGGTTAAACTTCATATGGGTTCAATGCACTTTTATGTTGAATGAATGATCTAACGTTCAATACTCACTTTTAACAAAACTCTTATGTTTAATGCATGCTAGACTGATAGTTTTAAAATATTCATTTGAGAAGGGGTCCACTCACAGTTACTCCGCTACCAGGGAGCTGCTCGAACTAAGAATGACGAGATCACTTCCACCAATGCACTTGAACACATATAAAGTCAATTTAGTCAAACTCTACTAAAACGGTCGAATTTGGAAAAACGGATAGTGGATTCGGATTCGACACATCGAAAAACATAAACAAGGATCTTGTCGCTAAGGCTCGTGTCCTCCACGCATTGGCCAGGGCGGTCCTCCACGCGCCGACCATAAGACTGGGTTCTGACTCGGGTCGGGTCGGATCCAGATTGGATCTGGGCTTAGGTCTGATGGGTTGGGCTGGGTTTTCTGGGTTGGGCCGAGTTAGGGTTAATGGGTCACATGGCCTAAAGGTTTGGGCCGATTTCAGATTAGGTTTTGGGCCAGTTTAGAGTTGCGGGTCAAGTCGACCGGATGGGCTCACGCCGACCCGATTGGGCTCGCGGGTCACCGTACCCAACGAAGGAGAAAGCTGGACTTTTGGCCGGGAAATTTCCTCGGCTCCGATTTGCGGTCGAATCTACACCATTTTTGATGATTTTTAAACCAAAGTGAGGCTAATGAAGAGGATAATAAGAATTTACCAAATTGAGGATTGACTGTTGTCGGAGTTGGCCGGAAATTGGCTTGCAAGTCGTCGGGTTTCGCTGGATAATCTGGGATTTTGAAGAACACACACATGCATGAATAGAGAAACCAAATCTCAACCCCAACTCATCATAGAGGCAAGAAACACTTCAATATTCGAAGATTAAACTAGGGAATCTCAACTGGGATTTGAGTTCGAAGCTTGAAGCTCTCAGCTTCAACGGCAGAGCACTACCCAGTGCTATGATCCCACATGCAATGGTATCACCAAGTTCCTCAAGTCCTAGGGACCCCGAATATGTGTTTTGGGTCTCGATTTGTGAAGGTAAGTGGGAGAGTGAGGGCTCTCTTCCCTCGGTGCTAGGGAGAGGGTGAGTTTTGCAGAAATGGTGAGGGAGAACGGTGAGAGAGGAGAGAGAGAGAGAGAGAGGGAGGGTTCTCGGGAGAGGGATAAAATAATGGGCCGGGCTAGAATTTGTCGGTAGCACAGCCCAGACAATTGGGCCATACGGTGAAAACCCAAACCAATGGCAAAAATCGTAATTTACTCTTAAATAAAAGAACGGGTTGTTACACAGTTCCTCTGTACTAGCCTTCAGTTATATTTTGTGAAAACCCTTGTGCAATTAGAAGTGAACCGTCTACAGGGATCATAATATATAATATAACATGTCTTATCAGGTACTAAGCGTAAACATGGTGCGTGGAGCACGTAACTAACTGGTCAGATAAGCTAGCTATATTGAATTATGAAATGAATATAATTAATTCCATTACTGATCACCACATCAAGTCATCGACCACTAGTTTTTAAGTCACCAACAAGTTCGCAATTCGATCGACAGCTAATATGATCCAACCAAACTCAAATTATGATGATATATTTGTAACTGATTTTGGGATTCGGTATCATATAATTGAATGGGATTCAATATCATATAATTCATCAATTATCATGTTTAATTGCTTAGTTGTATCGTCTACTGTACCTTGACAACTAAAACGAGCAAGTCAATCTAGACGGGAAAAAGAAAGATTTTACCCTACTTCAATGAAAATGCATGGCTGCGCACTTAAAAGTATGAGGTATTAGGTCTAACTCTTTACCCTTAAAACAGTTGTATCAAACCTGCTTAATTATGCCCTACTCCGAACGAGTGTCGGAACCAAATTGCACGTACGTCAAACCATTAAACCCACATGTTTTGGCTCAAAGTTGGTTACATATCTTTGGCTCGAACCAAAATTAGGAAGAAGAGACGATGTTAATTAAATTAATTGCATAGATGAGTTTCCCAAATTGCCGGGATCATTAATATTGATTCGGATGTCAATTATCTTTTTATATTAAATACAGAACATAAGAATTTCACATGCTTACCAGTTCATATGATCAATCAAGTTGATATCGCAGTTAATTAAACAAAGCTTTCTGCGCAAATATACATGTTAATTTGTGTGCACAGTGCATATACATAATACATATGTATGTGGAAGTCAACTGCTTGCGATCTCGAGTTACAACAAGTATATCTCGTTAATTCGGCTGTTATTTGATTCTGCGAAGACCTCCCAACTCAGCTGAGGATCTGCGAACATATGCTAGGCAGGCAGTGGTTTCCAAAGCAGGCAACATCTTTTGATCCGAGGCTTCGATTCCATATATAAAAGTCGACGAGGGTTCCTGATCCGACACTTGTGATTAACTAAGCTAACTTCTGAATAATTAAAGTTAATTGGAGAAGTAAAACATTACTTCCACCAGCCATATATAATACACTTTAGTCTTAAGTCTACAGCAATAATACAGTATCACCTATATCTATATGCATGCATGCAGCATGTATGCGGAGATATCGGAGTACGAATACTATAAATGAAATGTAGTTTAGTTACTACTAGTTTAACGCCCAAATTGAACCAGTTGAGACATTTATGTTACGTTGGTCCAGTGTATGGTTTGAGAGCAAAAATAATCAAATCAGACTACCCTATGTGAAACAGTTTGCTATGTTTCTTTATCCACCAAAATACCCTAGCTAGTAAAGGTTATTTATGTTTCACTAGACTCGAGATGGATGAGAGTCGAGGGATACACATGGCGCAATCTAGTTGCACCACATTACAAAGATGCCACGTGGGTTTTTAAACCAAAATGCAATCTGGTTCTTCATATTCTCTTCAATCTCTTCTTCTCCGCAAAGCTCAGCTAAATTGGGAATGCAATCAGATTTCGAATTTTATTTTTTAATTCTGGATTTAAAAAAAAAACTAGTCTGTAATCTCATGTTAAGTGTTCTTGATTTCAATCGTGTCATTTGGAGGTTCAATTGAGATTAAGGAGCAACTTCGAAGAATTCAGGTAAGCTATGTGCTCATATATTGTTGCTGTCAAGTTTTGGAGGAATTCATGTAAGCTATGAAAGCCGGCTTTGAAGCTGCGCAGTGGCTTGGCTAGAAGGCTGTAACTTGGAAGACAAGGGCAAAGCTGCCAAGGGGGGCAATCTGGACGAGTGGTCCTCCATATGTCTGTGACTCGGTCTTATTTTATTTTATTTTTTCAATGAAAGCAAACGATGTCGTTCTACTTAAGGTGTCACATCCCGGCCTGGGACTCCACCACAACCAAGGCTCGACTCCGCCGTAACACGATATTATCCGCTTTGGGCCCCGACCACGCCCTCACGGTTTTGTTTCTAGGAACTCACACGAGAACTTCCCAGTAGGTAACCCATCATGGGATTGCTCTCGCTCAAACTCGCTTAACTTCGGAGTTCCTACGGAACCCGAAGCTAGTGAGCTCCCAAAAGGCCTCGTGCTAGGTAGAGATGAGAATATACATATAAGGCTTACAAGATCCACACCCCTAGGCGATGTGGGATCTTACATAAGGGGTTTTTCATTTTCCCGAGGTCCAAAACGACTGTGTTTTGGCCTGAATTTTACAGAAAATGAACCTCCGCGCGCAGCACCTACGCATCAGTAGAAATCAAGGCTTCGTTTGAGACGAGATGAGGGGCGGATACTCGTTCCTGGGCTTCATTTCCGGCGAGGGGAGTGGCGGCCGCCGCTCCTTGCCCCTTTGTAGCTTCGCCACTGACTATAGTTTGTGTTTAAAGTTAAAGCGATAAACAATGTTTTATAAAAAATAAAAAGATCCACAGTTGATTTGTCAAGGAAATTCTGAAATCCGCTCAAAATTTGAAACTTAAAACCTAACATATTCAATATTTGAAGAGTCGTATTCAAGCTAATCAGTTGTATCATAAAGTGAGATACTAGTGTATGAGTGAGAATTTGCCCAACATGCATTTCAATGGAAAACAAGTACCAAAAAAAAAAAAGAAAAAAAAATATTAGAGTTATCTTAATTGTGAATTGTGAAGGTGACTAAGAGTAGAGTGAATCTAAAGGGGGTGTAGTCAACTAAGATTTTAAAGGATTTTAAAAGTGATAAATTTGATAGGATTTTAGAGGATTAAAGACTCCTACAAAATTCATATGGATTTGAATGGATAGTTTGTAGATTTGGGTGGATTGTGGTGGAAGGATTTGAAATCATAAGGGGTGAGGTTGGATTCTTTTTAGCCTTGGTTACATATATTTTTTGCTCTCCAATCCCACAAAATCCATAATGTAATTGATTAAAATGGAGCAAAAACATGTAAGCAACGAATACAGTGGAGGCGGGTAAGTAAATAATGTAATTGATTCAAATGGAGCAAAAACATGTAAGCAACGAATACAGTGGAGGCGGGTAAGTAATGACATGCATTCAAATAGAAAAGACATGTAAAAAAGTTTATTGAAATCAACGTACTGAAGTGATTGATTGTGAGTATGTGACAATACTGCTACGTAAAAAGTTAAGAACAATATTTTAGAATTTATTATGGAACATTATTGGCTCCATACATGTTAAAACTATGTAAATCAAACGTCATAAACAAAATCAAACGTCATTCATTCTTTTTAGGAAGTTTTAACGAAAAGTCCGCAATACTGTTCATTTTAACGAAAAATTATATTTTTACACTAAAAAGTCAAATCTGGTACTATTTACTTTATCCTTTATTTTGTCCTTATCGTTAAAACTCAAAGTTTTTAAGCCCTTTTCGTTAGTTTTCCTTTATTTTTATCTTTATAATTCAATATCATTTTTAAAGAAATTGATTCAATTTAAATTTATACCATCATATGAAACAGATAACTAAACAAAAATGAATGATTTTGATTATTTGTATGACAAAATAATGGAGAATGTAACCTTATTTGGAGCCGAGCAATACCGTAGCTCTCTAACTTTAACTTGACATAGAAAAACATACGTTGGGTTGGCCAGATTAATGAAGGAGGCTACTTGACACTAATACAGAGAAAAGAACAAAGTATGTATTGCAGAAGAGGGAGAGGAGCTAGGTTTGATATGAATGAGTGAATTGACTATTAAGGGCTGCCAACCAAACCTGACAGATAATTACAACTGGAGCCTGGGGGAGGACGAACAAGACACCTTTCAGCTTTGGATAGTGCTGGAACACAACCGCGAGACAGCTTATTCTACCGTGAATAAAATCATAGAACTTTAACGAAAAATTCTCGGTATTTTTTATTTTAACGAAAAATCATATTTTTATATTAAAAAATCAATCATGATACTATTCACTTTACCTTTTATTTTATCCTTAAAACTCAAAAATTTTAAATCATTTTTATTAATTTTATTTAAAATCATCTAATAAGGGAGGATAACGATTTATATAGTACAAATTCATTGTGAAGTGATAATTTATGTCAATAAAACAATAACATATAAAATACATATTTCTTTATTTTTTAAACAAAAATCATCGTAATATTAAACTCGTACAATATAAATCTTTTTCGATCAAATAAAAGATTATTTCATCACAACACATATCAACAAATTGACAACACTTATCTCATCTGTTTGAGCAATTTTCATCATCTTCTATTTCTGTGGTCACGGTTAAGCCACGTCAATATTTTATATTCTCATTGTTTTTTATCTTATTATTTCTTTAAAAAAATCAATATAAAATATTAACGTAACTTAATCGTCACTATAAAAATAAGAATGGATGAGAAGGAGATCGGATAGGAAGGACAGACAATCTCCTTTGGCAAGACGTCCTTTCTCGATCCTACCAGTTGATTTGAAGGGGATTTGACAATATATGACATAAAATATTTTGTATTATGATTTTAGATTGAGAGGATTCATGTCATGTGGTCAGGCTAGCTACTGTTGCTGCTCTCAGTTGACCGTCCACATGCTGTTGTTCCAGATTCATGTACCCATGTGCACCACCCGCCGATTCCTTCTTTCTTCCAGAGTTTCATCCTCTTCTTTTTGTATTAGCTAGTTTGTTTTTCTTTGGCTTTGTTCACTTTCGTAAACCGAAACCCTCCCCCTCACTCGTCCGTATTTTGTGTGTTGCGTTCTGGTCGAGCAATAGTTTTTAAAGAAAACTAATGAAAATAGATTGAAAATTTTGAGTTTTAACAAAAATAACAAAAAAATGTTATAAGCGATAGTACCCAAAGTGATTTTTTAA
This sequence comes from Cotoneaster glaucophyllus, assembly GCA_036320875.1. Taxonomy (NCBI): domain Eukaryota; kingdom Viridiplantae; phylum Streptophyta; class Magnoliopsida; order Rosales; family Rosaceae; genus Cotoneaster; species Cotoneaster glaucophyllus. The sequence goes on along the minus strand of CM070069.1, from coordinate 25,449,616 downwards.
AGTAAAAGGTTTTTAAGGAAAACTAATGAAAATAGATTGAAATTTTTTGAGTTTTAACAAAAATAACAAAAAAATGTTATAACTTAGAGCACTTCCACCCCTAAGACTGGGTGCTGGCACCCAGCGCATTTATTCACTCAAATGAACAGTAATAGACCCCGATGAACAGTAATAGACTAAAGCATCTCCACCCCTAACAAAAAATTACCTAGTCAAATTTATTAAAATATCACTATACCTTTAAATATTATTATTAAATTTATTAAAATATTATTATTTTGGCCGCCTGATCTGGGTTTATTTTGGCCGACTCACTGGCAGTAGTCCACTACTTCCGCTTCCTTCCCAAACTCCGAAGCAAGCAATACATCTCACGCAAAAACCCTGAACCCGCCGCCTCCCTCCCAACCATTTCTCTCTCTCCAGGCGGCGCCGCCACCGTCAACGCCCACTACAGCCACCTTAATGTTGACCTCAATCTTCGAAGACGGCTTCTCCTCCAACCGGCTCTTCAACCAGGGCTACTCCTACACATACGATGACGTCATCTTCCTCCCTCACTACATCGACTTCCCCACCGACTCCGTCCATCTAGCCTCCATCCTCAGCCGCCGCATCCCTCTCTCGATTCCCTGCGTCTCGTCCCCGATGGACACCGTCACCGAGTCCCACATGGCCATTTCGATGGCCACCCTTCTTCTTCCCCCATTTTTCTTCTCTCTGTACAGCACGCCGTCGAACGCCGTCGAACGCCGTCGAACGCCGTCGAACGCCGTCGAACGCCGTCGAACCCACCCTTCTTCTTCCCCCTTTTTTCTTCTCTCTGTACACCACCCGTCGAACCCACCCTTCTTCTTCCCCCTTTTTTCTTCTCTCTATACACCACCCGTCGAACCCTCTCTCTCTCAGCACAGCACTCCCTGTAAATGTCCATCACCGAGAACTCTCTCTCTCTCTCCTCGGCGCCAACCATTTGCCCGGGGAATGGGTCAGTCAGATTTTGACTGGGCTCTTGCCTGGCATGGGCTGGGTGCCAGGCAAGTGACTGGGTTGGAGACAAAAAATGGGGTGCTGGGCTGATTTTTGGCTGAGTGCTGGGCAGTTTCCACTGGGGTGGAACTGCTCTTATAAGTGATAGTACCCGAAGTGATTTTTTAAAGTAAAAATATCTTTAACTTTAAAATTGAATAATACCAAAAATGTTTCGTTAAAACTCTTTAATTTTTATCATTTTCTTTTTAGGATTCTAGTACCTCACTCGTAGATAAATTTTTTTAATTAATTAGCTGACATGTTTGATCATTCTATATCAACAAAAATATTAAATACTTATTGGCTAAATTATGTCTACATGCGTGTAAGAGTTCTTTTAGTTGATAAACACTTTATAACTAGGACATTTATCTTATACATGATACATCATGATAAGCATTTTTAACCAATTTAAAATTACTTTGAAATAGGCTCAAACAGACTATTCGGTCACATATACAGTTGTTGACTTGGTGGAAGCCTAGTAAGTGGTTGGGTGTTATCCTTACATGAAAATATCCAGTTGCCGAAGATCAAAGTTTCTTTTGAGAGAAAGACTTGTATGAATCAAGTTTACTATTTCGTAACGATAAACTTGCTTCATGGAAGATGTTTAGAGAGCTGCTCCATTATCATTTTTTTATTGGCATGTTCCATGCAAAAGTAGCAATTTCGGAAGAAAATTAACTTGGAATGTGGAGAAATTTTTAATTGTGACGAGAACACAAATAGTACACCATGTGTATTAATAGAAGTGGTGGGAAATTTTATGTTTTAAGTTATTAACTTTTTAGTATATATATCTCATAATTTATATAATAACATATGATATACTATTTTATGTATCGATCACACTGAAAAATCTCTCTGGGATGTAAGTTGTTTTCACTGTAAGTCAGGAGAGGTATGTATGTATTAAATATGTACAGCACGTGTCATCGTCCCCACACTAGGGTAAACCGAAAAGCCCTGGGAAGCCGTCCGCACGTGCGTTACAAAATCTATGCTTGGTTCACCCTTTTACTTTTATTTTTATATTTTTTGAAGTTTTTCTTTGATAACCAAACACTGTGATCTGCACTCGCACCCAACCTTATCAGAATGCCATTTATACTCTTTCTGGGCGGTGGTTTTAGTAACAAGGAAATGATCATCTCCGAATTCATTTTGTGGGATTCTTTTAGTCGTTCATCATATATTGTATAATCAATTTTCGTTAGATATTATTTGTGTTTAATATTAAAAAAATAAAATCAATTGATTTCTGACCATATGATACATAATAAATTATTAAGATGTATATATTCTTAAGATTCTCACATTGTACAATTAGTTTTCGTCAGATACTGTTTGTGTTTGATTTCTGACCATACGATACATAATAAATTATTAAGATGTATATATTCTTAAGATTCTCACAAAGTGAATCCAGATGGAATCCAATTCCTTAGTAACAAGTAAAGAAAATAGAAAACACGTGAGTTAATTTCTCTTCGGGTTTAAGCTATGAACTCCAACAAGAAAGTAAAGAGCATTTTCAATAGATATGTCAATCTGAAATGTTAAATTTCATTGAAAAATGTTTTGGAGACTTTCTTGGAAGTGAGAGAGAGTCCATAGACATCTCATGCAGAATTCTCGTGTTAACATATAAAACATTAAATCAAATACGTGAGGTGATGGAAAGTTTATGGGGAGTTCTATTTTCGGAGTCTCCTCAGCATTTCTCAATTTTATTTTGAGAAATGATATGGAAACTCTCTCGAAGTGAAACTTTATTTTGCCTCTCTGACACCTCACAATTTAACGTCAATTCTTACGTTAATATTATAAAATATTGTACCAAAAATATGAAATGACAAAGGAGTTTAGGGGGTCCCACGCTAAACATTTACTCGGTTTCCATCGAGTAGCAAAGGTCACTAAACCGTGTCATCATCACACTAAACATTTACTCGGTTTCCATATGTTAATTCCACAATTGACTCCTTTGGTTCAATAGAGGCAACCAGTTGCCAGTTTCACGCAAAGAGCTAGCTGTGTTCCAACTCGATGACAAAGACAAAAGGTGCCGAGAGACTCACTTTTCTACACGTAGTGGCCCGGTTAATGCAAAAACATTGCACTTACTGCAGTATGGCAGTGGCCGTTGGCCATTAGCCAGTCTCTCATTTCTCATTGGCCACTAAAGATAGAAAAACATAGCCAAACAGATGAAAGACGTTAGATTTTTTTTCAATTTACTCGAAACATGGGCATCAACTACAAATCGAAAAATATTAAAAATAAACCATAAAAGGGAGAGGAACTTGTATGTTATTGTGACATTCATGCTAATATATAAACAAAAACATGTGAACGGATGCTATATTCTTGAAATAAGATATTATTATGGTAGCGTACTCGTGTTATAAATGTTTTTTTTTAAAATAAAAAAAATCATATCAACTCAATCGTTTAATAATACTTCATGTACCATCTTGTCTTTTAAATATTAATAAAATTTTCTATAAAAACAGCCGAAATTTATCCATAATAATAATAATTAAATTCAGAAACATCCTTTATCATTCGCCTAAAATCCCTTCCTATGTCTCTGCCTAAAAAAAAAAAAGAAAAGAAAGAAGAGGACAGCTGTACTGCTACCAGCAATATAACAACAATCTCATCAATCATATTTATTTAAATTTTCCGCAGGATTAAAAATTTGAACAGAAAAGAAAACCCTTCAACTTCGAAATGCAGATAAAATCCCACACTACAAATAGGGCTGCCCTCCTCTCATTTTTCCTCGTCACACCTCAAAGTCTCTCTCTCTCTTCCTCTTCCTCTCTGTGCTGGAGGTAATGCCCTAGAATCTTGAAGAACCCTCCTTTCAATTCTTTCAAGTTTCAAAGCTTTTGATAATTTTGTGTTTTGGGAACTTCTGTTTTGTGCAGAGAAAATGGCTTCTTGCAAACAATGGACTGTGTTTTTGAGTTTGCTGTGTTTGGTCTCTGCAACAATGGCAGCTCCCCCGAAAAAGCCAGTTGCGGTGCCGTTTGGCAGAAACTACATGCCCACTTGGGCTTTTGATCACATCAAGTACTTCAATGGGGGCAAAGAGATCCAGTTGCATCTCGACAAATACACAGGTACCAAGCGAAGCAACTCAAACCAGTACATATATATGTTATTAGTATCGCTCAAGCGTTAACCAGTTAGTAAATTAATCAGACGATACTTTAGAAATTTCATATTATGGATTCTTACTAGTATTTGGTTTTGATTTGAGAAGGTACTGGCTTTCAATCAAAAGGAAATTACTTGTTTGGCCACTTCCATATGCAAATTAAGATGGTTCCTGGGGATTCTGCTGGAACTGTTACTGCTTATTATGTGAGCTTTTTCTTCTCAATTTCTTTCATTTTTTTACTTCATATTAATCTTCATTTTGTTTTCCAAAGTTTTTTGAAACGGACGTTGAACTCATATGTTTTATGCTTGTCATTTAGCTGTCATCACAAAACAACGAGCACGACGAGATCGATTTCGAGTTCTTGGGGAACAGGACAGGACAGCCATACATTCTGCAGACCAATGTGTTCACGGGAGGAAAGGGGGATAGAGAGCAGAGGATTTTCCTCTGGTTCGACCCTACTGCAGCTTACCACTCCTATGCCGTCCTCTGGAATCTCCACCAGATTGTGTAAGTTCTCTCTCTCTCTCTCTCTCTCTCTCTTCCGCCCTCTTTCTTTAAATTCCTCTCTTTTCATGTACATTTTCTCGTTATCTCTTTTGCTTTTTCTTCGATTTTTTCAACCCAGTGACCCCCCTCAGAACATTAGAACAAAGTTGTATTTGGGTGGGAAATTAACAAGGGCCATCATCTTAACTCCCATTTTTTCTCGTTTTATTATTTTTTAATTTTATTCAATTTAAAAACCGGAGAAAATAGTGTATTTTGAAAAAAAAAAAAGAAAAAGAAAACGAAGATAACAACAATCACGTGACGCGTATTATAAAGTTATAAATTATATCGGTCTTACGTGTAAGATACCTTGCACCATCATAACATTTGCACCAAACTCATAAAGTTCAAATTTTCCACTGAGGAAAGATAAAAAACAAAATCTAACATTGAACTTTTTTGTCACCAAAATTATTCAGGGGGGAAGAGTCTCCACTTTTTCCTCGCTTTTTCTTTTCCAATTTATTTTTTATGTTTTTCGAAACAACTGTTTCGATATAAAATTCAATGATTTTATCGTGTTTGGCTTTTTTTTTTTACTAAAAGAATTGGGTAAAATTCGCATGTGGCTGACTTGTCCCGTCCCGCCTTTTCATGCAAAACCAGATTCTTGGTGGACGACATACCGATCAGGGTGTTCAAGAACAGCAAAGATTTGGGTGTGAAATTCCCATTTAACCAGCCCATGAAGCTCTACTCCAGCTTGTGGAACGCAGACGATTGGGCTACCAGGGGTGGTCTGGAAAAGACCGACTGGTCCAAGGCTCCGTTCATCGCCAACTACCGGGGCTTCCACATCGACGGGTGCGAGGCCTCCGTCGAAGCCAAGTACTGTGCCACCCAGGGTAAGAGATGGTGGGACCAGAAGGAGTTCCAAGACCTTGATGCTCAGCAATGGAGGAGGCTAAGGTGGGTTCGCAAGAAATTCACCATCTACAACTACTGCACTGACCGAGTCAGATACCCTTCTATGCCACCAGAGTGCAAGAGGGACAGAGACATATAAACAAGAGTGAATTATGAGTAGACTGATACACTCGCAACATCTTGTGACGATTGAGGATATATAAACGCTTTGTTTTGTACGATTGAGTGCACCGATTGGAAAAGAAGATGACACGTACTCTCTGTTATTACGTATTTCATTGTTTTTTCTATCGATTGTATTGTCGATTAGCATGCAGATTCATTATCCGTATGTGTCGTTAAATTATTTTTTTTAACAGAAGGTTTGTTAAATTATCATAATCTTTATATGAATAATATATATAGTTTCTGTGTTCTCTTTAATAAGGTGATATTAAAATAAAGGTCATTTTGATTCCGATTTTTAATCAGTCTAATTATTAGATTTGGACCTTGTTTGTTTAAATATTTTGATCGAGATCCTTAGTCTTATTTAAGAGATTTAACTCATGCATTAATACTTAAAAATAAATTTTAGAGTAATATTGTTCTTCACAAAAATTATAGCAAAAAAATAATGTACCCCATAAATATTAACATATTCTAAAAAAAACTATTGATATATTTTAAAACATATAATTAGCCATGGGTACATTTAGCAAAATTAAAAATGGGTACAAATAAAATAAAAAATATGGATACAAATACAAATAAAAGTTTAAAAAATATGGGCATAAAAAAATAATATATGGGTTCAAATTAAAACTAAAAAGAAAATTGGTATAAATTAAAAAAAAAGGTTGCAAATTAAAAATAGGTACAAACCAAAAATAAAAATTAGCTATCAATATAAATATATCAAATGTAATTAAGGTTTCTAACACTAAATGTATATATTTAAAAATAAAAATATTTTATTATTGAAATAATTAATGACGTGTATTAAAATCTAAAAAATTTAATCAAAAATTAAAAATAAATAAGATTTTAATTACTAGAATAGGAAAAGTAGGAATGAGAACTTAATTTTTTCTTAAAATAATCTAATTATTTTGATCAACGTAACGTGGATTCATGTGAGCACTTGTTTTTTTGTTCTTTGGAGAGTTGTATTAGAATAATTTACAGTGGGCCTTGATTGATTCCCCAGCAGCGAGATCTGAGTAAAGGTAAAATTATTGGTCTGCAGTCTGGCAAGTGTGGCAAGAGACAGTTGGGTAGGCCACGAGGATTGCTTGCTAGTAAGACCTTCAACTTCAACTTAAGGCCATCTCTAATCATAAGCTGGTCAGAGAGTTCGTTTTAGCCGTATGGTTATTCAAGAAATTAATATTTTAATAAATAGTACATAATCATATTTGCTTTCATCTCCAACAGAGGGCCAAAGTGTGAGATCCCACATCGCCCAGGGGAGTGATCCTTATATGTATATTCCCATCCCTACCTAGCACGAGGCCTTTTGGGAGCTCACTGGCTTCGGGTTCCTTAGGAACTCCGAAGTTAAGCGAGTAGCGCGCGAGAGCACTCCCATGATGGGTGACCCACTAGGAAGTTCTCGTGTGAGTTCCCAGAAACAAAACCGTGAGGGCGTAGTCGGGGCCCAAAGCGGACAATATCGTGCTACGATGGTGGAGCGGGCCCGGGATGTGGTGGACCCCGGGTCGGGATGTGACAATTTGGTATCAGAGCCAATCCATGGCCGGAAATGTGCCGACGAGGACATCGGGCCCCTAAGGGGGGTGGATTGTGAGATCCCACATCGCCCAGGGGAGTGATCCTTATATGTATATTCCCATCCCTACCTAGCATGAGGCCTTTTGAGAGCTCACTGGGTTCGGGTTCCGTAGGAACTCCGAAGTTAAGTGAGTAGCGTGCGAGAGCACTCCCATGATGGGTGACCCACTTGGAAGTTCTCGTGTGAGTTCCCAGAAATAAAACCGTGAGGGCGTAGTCGGGGCCTAAAGCGGACAATATCGTGCTACGGTGGTGGAGCGGGCCCAGGATGTGGTGGACCCCGGGTCAGGATGTGACAATTTGGTATCATAGCCAATCCCTGGCCGGAAGTGTGCCGACGAGGACGTCGGGCCCCTAAGGGGGTGGATTGTGAGATCCCACATTGCCCAGGGGAGTGATCCTTATATGTATATTCTCATCCCTACCTAGCACGAGGCCTTTTGGGAGCTCATTGGCTTCGGGTTCCATGGGAACTCCGAAGTTAAGCGAGTAGCGCGCGAGAGCAATCCTATGATGGGTGATCCACTAGGAAGTTCTCGTGTGAGTTCCCAGAAACAAAACCGTGAGGGCGTAGTCGGGGCCCAAAGCAGACAATATCGTGCTACGGTGGTGGAGCGGGCCCGGGATATGGTGGACCCTGGGTCGGGATGTGACACAAAGGGTCATAGGGCTCGTTTTAGCCCTGTCACAAAAAATCGTTTCCAATCGAGGGCCAAAGGATCATAGGGCCAAACATAATTTATTATTTAAATTTAATGTTATTTCATATTGTTTAATGTTGTTTCATATTGTTAATGTTGTTTCATGTTACTTAATGTAATTTAATGTTGTATAATAACTTAGGAAGTTATAGGAAAAAAAAAGTAGAATTAAAAAGAAAACAATTTTAAAAAATTTTGTACAAAAAAAAAAAAAAAAAAAAAACTGTAAAAAAAAAAAATTCAAAAATAACTGCTAACTGAATTCAGCTTGCCTTTGTATTCAAAATTTTCTTTACTATTCGTGTCGGTTATAACCGACATTATTGCTCTTATTCCTGTCGGTTATATCCGACAGTTTTAAGCAAAAATTTTGGCCAGCCCTTTGGCCCTTTTAGATTTCGTGGGGCCCAAGAGCCCTCTGGCCTAGCCCTCGGTTGGAGACGATTTTTGGGCTAGTTTCGACCCTCTGGACCTTTCGATTAGAGATGGCTTAAGACATAAAAAGAGTAAAAATAGCAAGATAGCTCAAGATTTGGGAAGGGATGTGCTATCCACACACCCTATTTTACTTCTTACACACCATTTGATAATTTCTGTCCGTTGATCTTCTTCAATTCATCTGATCCGATGGCAGAAAATTAAAAAGGTGTGTGAGAAGTAAAATGGATTGTGTGGATATCACACCTGTTTGAGAATTGGATCTCATTCGAATCCATTTTGTAGGGATCCTAAAGATCTAGTCATTCATCGTGTATCATGCGGTTAAAAATCATTTGACTTTATTTTATTTAAAATTAAATAAAAATAGTATCTGATGAAAAATAGCCGTACGATGTACGATGAACAGCTAGGATGTGAGGATCCCTAGGATCCCCACAAAGTGGATCCCGAGAGGATCCTCTTCCCAAGATTTGTAAGGAACATAATTGTTCTCTCGAGGGAAGGAAATCTGTTTAAAGCATTCATTACGTGATAATCTTCGTAATCATAAAATTCAAAATAAATGTTCGTTTTTTTGTGGTCGTCATAATATATGGCACAAAATTAGTTGCCATTACAATTCGTTTAGAGATTCTAAACTAATCTAATTTACGAGGGATGAGTTTGAACTTGGCTGCAAAAAACTGAATACATTGTCCTAACTAACTGGTCAAACTCATATTTGCGTGTTTTCTTTTGTTTGGATTTGCTCGAAATGGAAGAAATTACGGAGGAAAGGTGGTGGTTACATCCACTATCAAAATTGAAACTTTGGTGTCTGAAGTATTGGGTATATAACTATTTCTAACAAAAAGATAATGGAAAGGAGGGGAGTGGTGCATCCCATAGAAAGTGACATGGAGACTTGGGAGTCATCTTGTCTCACTTATATTAATGCAAAAATTAAGCAGATTTTCCGGGTCAAAATTGATTGACTAAGATGGAAGCACAGCTAGATTTGAAGGGGAAGCAATGAAAGTTGGAAGCAGTGAAAAAGAAGCCGAGAAACCATCAAACAATCAATTTTGTTTGAACGGGGGAGTGGGGAAAAGCAAAGAGGTCATTGTTTAGGCACAGATGTTAGATGATCTGGAAATGGATGTGTGACCATTTTATCAAGTAAATGTCAATGTTTACATGTGAATTTGACAACTGCAATCTATGACATAAAAAGGGGCTCATCCGATAAAGCACTTTCTCAAATTATAATTATGCTTGCACTTTGAAGTTTAGAGTTCAAGTTTAATGTCCACGTGAGTTTGTATACCAACATCTTACATGCCAACTAATTCTTACACTGCGTTTAGATGAGAAAACTTTAAGTTACTAAGGAATTAGAAAATAACAGAAATTGAAGTGGCCGAATTTTATTTTCTAAAATATGAGAAATTTCTTGTTTGGTTAATCTAAAAGAACAGTGGAATTTAAGTACGAAATTTAATGTGTATAGAATCATTGATATATAAATGAGAGATAATAGTTTGGGCCAACCTGAACCCGCCCATGTTCAACCTGACTTTAAACCCAAACAAGCGGGTTTTTTTTAGTTAGAACCCGTCCGAACCCCGCCTGATTTCAACTCGTTCATTGATTGGGTTGAGTTGGGTTGATTATTTGCCCAACCCAACCCAACCTGATTAACCAAACCCGAATATGGCCAATATCAATTAATACTCATATAAAACCTAAATGGGCCAAATCCAAAAACCCACATCCTTTCTAATATATATTTTTAATAAGTTATCCCTCTAAACCCTAAAGCTATACATTAAATTGTTAGTCTCCAACTTTATTATGCGGCTCTGCAACTCAGTCTACCTTTTTCCTCTTATTAAGAAGTCAAAAACTAGGTCTCAAGGCTACAGGTCTCCATCTCTATCTAAAAGCCCAAGTAAATTTGCAACTACCCCTCTCTATCTTTTTGGACAATGAAGTGTTCCTCTTTTTTTTTTTTTTTTTGGACAATGAAGTGTTCCTCTATATCTGAAAGCCCAAGAAAATTTGGACAATGAAGTGTTCCTTTTTTTTTTCTTTTCTTTTGGTGCTAGCTTTGATATTTCTTGTATTTTAATTCAAACTTTGCATGGTTGAAACATTCATATTTAGTTTAACTTTATAAAGGATGCAATTTGCAGAATTGAATTTTAATTTTGAAAAAGTTGGGTCAACCCGAACCCAACCCAAGTAAACCCGAACCCGATTAAACCCGAGCCCGAATGAACCCGATCAAATCCAACCCAAACCCATACCTGAATTGTAAAAGTTGGGTTAGGATTGGGTTGACCTTCTAACCCGCCCAACCCGCCCGAGTTGCACCCCTAGATGCTAGTAGTGGTGGTGGAGGCGGTGGTGATTATGGTGGGTGATGGTGGCGGCAAGGGTGGGGAGACAACGGTATGTGGTGGTGGTGGTGGCAGTTGTGATGATGATGATAATGGTGGTGCTGATGGTGGTAGCGAAATGTGGTGGTGGCCACTCATGGTTTAGTTTTTTTGTAGTTTGCATCTTTAAACTCTCACTCATGAAAATTTAAAAATGACACTAATTTCTATGAAATTTAAACTTGAGAATTGGTGCATGTAAATTTCTAAATTCTAACTTTTGTCCAAATTTCAAGTTTATTTGTCTTGTCTAAATGTAGTGTTAGTTTAGTGATATATTTCTTCTCACAGATGATTGACTTAAATTATAAAAAGGGTAAGGGTCATGTATTCACATTTTAAGGTTTAGAGTTCATAAAGTCAATATTTGGATGAGGAAATGACACAATAAACAACAAGAATCCACATACCAATGTGCTCATGTGTAACACATGTATCTATTTAACAGGATTATACCATAAAGTCATAAAATATCAGCTATTTTATTCTTCCATAGCATGACTGTGATATCCCGTTTTGAAATTTATCATTTATTTATTTTACAATTTTGAAGAAAAAAAAGATTTAAAGGGCGTTTTGGTCATTTTAAAATTTACTTTGGTACTTGGAGGTGATTTTTTTTTTTTTTTTTTTGAAGAGAAACGATAGCATTTTATCGAGCAATCATAAGCCAATCGACGTCAAAGAAGGCCTCCACAATCGAATCCAGAGGCTCCTCAAACCAACAAAACTCAATAGGAGAAGAAACATCCAACTTGGCTATACCATGTGTCACAACATTAGCAGTATGGCGCACAAAACAAACCTGCGAATCCACAAAGGCTCGCAAACTAACACAGATGTCATCCACCAGAAGATCCATGAGAGAAGACCCCTGGACTTGGCTGCCAATAGCTTGAACCACTTACAGTGAATCACTCTCCACAATAACTCTAGGCAGAGCCATCAACGTTGATTTTCACCCACCCAACCGGAGGGGGACTCCAACTCGATGGCTCCTGAAGTGGATGGAAAACTGGACCGGGTTTAGCTTTAACAAACTCAGCCAACTGCAACTTTGAAAAATAGGAAACTAAGGCCGGATTAACCACGTTGTTCTCCTAAAGCAGAGTGTTCCTAGCATTCCAGATACCATTTAGAGTAATAAACAGCAAAGCTAATTGACTTGAAGATAACTGATCCACACATAATGACAACCAATCACATATTGAAGCTTGCGCAGAAAGCCTTAACCCCAGTTTTAATTAAGAAGATGCATACATCGCACGAGCAAATGGACAATCTTTGAAAACATGTAGCACTGACTCCGAAGAGGAACTACAAAAAAGACATATATTATCCACTACAACTCCTTTAGTTTCCAAATTAGCACGAGTAGGCAAAATATTGCGACAAGCCCTCCAAACACACATCTTAACTTTGCTCGGGATAGTCACTTTCCACATAAGTTTCCAAACAAAAGCCCTTCTCAAAACCAGGTGCAAAGAGGAGGCCTCAAAACGGCGATTGAAAGCTACCTTATAAGCACTCTTTAACGAGAACAAACCTTTCACATCATAATGCCATATTAACTTATCTGGAGGCAGTCTGCAACTTAGTGGAGTAGCAAGAATCAATGTTGCCTCATAAGGAGGAAATAACTCATTAACCAAATTATAGTTCCAAGACACCGTTTTCGCAACAATCAAATCTGCTACATACTTCACTCCAGCAACCGGGAAGAAGGCATGAGAGGTCGAAACAAATAGGGACGGTCAAGCCATCGATCATGCCATATTCTTATCAAACTACCATCTCCTACCCGCTAGCGTGACCTATTTTCCAGGATTGATCTAGCTTCCAAGATGCCCTGCCAACACATAGAAGAAGATGACCCTAGTGACGTCTGCTAGAAAGTGTTATGAGGAAAGTACTTGGCCTTCAATAATCGGGATGCCAAAGAATCTGGATTTTGAACCAGCCGTCACCCTTGTTTGGCAAGGAGCGCAACGTTAAAATCATACAACGAACAAAAGCCAAGACCACCATCTTCTTTGGACCGGCACATGTTTTCCCATGACATCCAATGGAAGCGATAAGAGCCTTCCCCATCCCCTCACCAGAACCGGCAAAGTATGCGCTGAAGATCTTCACAGAATGTCTTCAGCGGAAGAAAACAGTTCATCGAGTAAATAGGTATAGACTGCCTGACCACCTTAATAAGAATATCCTTACCCGTAGTGCTGAGTAGCTTTTTTTCCAGCCTTTCATATTTTTCCAGAGACGATCCTTAATATAAGAAAATCGTTCAGAGCGGTTCCTCCCAAGCACAATAGGCAAACCGAGATAACGGTCATGCACATCCACACACATTACACCAAAGTAAGCAGCCAATTGATCTTGAATATCCCGCCTAATATTGGGCGAAAATGATACCGCACACTTCTGAAAATTTATACACTGTCCAGAGGCCACCTCATAGAGTCGTAATACTTGCTTAAGATACCAACACTCCTGGAAAGATGCTCTCATAAACAAGAAACTGTCATCAGCAAACAACAGATGAGAAATACTAGGCGCCCCACGACAGATAGAGACACCATGAATAAAATCTAGCCTTTCATAACGAGAAAACAGACTGGTAAGACCTTTCGCACAGAGAAGAAATAAATAAGGGGAGAGATGATCCCCTTACCTGAGCCCATGGATGAGAGCAATGTACCTTGTAACATCTCCATTAACCAGAAATGAGTATGTGACTGAACTAATGCAGCCTATAATCAAATATGTCTATCGAGGATCAAACACCTTGCTCATATCAAGCTTCAAGGCTAGATAACCCAGTTTACCCCTTCGAAGATTATGAAGGTGATGACCCAACTCGGAAGCTACAAGGGAATTGTCTGAAATTAATCGGCCTAGAAAAAAAGCACCTTGATGCGTCGAAACAATTGCATCTATCATCCTCTTTAACCGGTTCACAATAACTTTAGCCCCTATCTTGTAGAGGACATTACACAGCGCTATGGGCCGGAGCTGGGTCATATTTGTCGGCTCAGGAACCTTAGGAATTAGAGAAACAATGGTATAATTTAGTTGCTTGAGGATGCGACCAAAGGTAAGGAAAGACTTTACAGCAGCAATCACATCTGTTCCAACAATGTCCCAAAACTTCTAATAAAACAGAGAAGATAACCCATCTGGCCCTAGAGCTGTGTGAAGGTCCATTTGAAAAAGTGCCTCCTTAATCTCGATATCTGAATAATCAGCGCATAACGTACGGTTCATATCCTGAGTGACACGTTTGGGAACTGATTCTAGAATCATATCACAAGGGAACTCACCATTTGATTTAAACGTAGAGGAGAAATAGTCAACCACAACCTGCTCAATATCTCCAGAGGAAGTACACCAAGTGTTGTTTGCATCAGACAAACCTTTTATGCTATTTTTCCAGTGATGGTTACAAGCTTTCTAATGAAAATACCTCGTGTTTCGATCCCCATCCCACAACCAGGTAGCCTTGGACCGCTGCTTCCAATGGGCCTCCTCCTGAGCAAATAGAGACTTAAGCTTACTAAAGAGAGAACTCCCGAGCTCCCATTCTACCCCATCAGAAGGTTGTTGAAAAAGAATTTGCATTTGGTCGTGGACCACCTTAATTTCCTGCTGAACAGAACTCAGAGTGCGCTCCATTTTAACAGTTCAACACGAGTTGCCTTTATTTTTTCACAAACACGATACGAGGGTGTTCTAGGAACACTCTTGGAGGTGAATTTAGAATAGACGGATAGAGCTCAATACCACGAGCGCGTATACACAAACGACGCCTAATTCAGAATTAGAACGAGGAATTTACGAGCCTTGAAATAAGAGAAATTTGGTCTTTTGCACATACTATAAATATAATTACCAAAATTGGAAACTTCCTAATTTGGAAACTTTCCAAAAATGGAAAGTTTTATCCCATATCCTTTTAGAGGCGATCAAATCAACCCGACCCAAGCTTTGACTGGTCTTATCTCTTGATTCTAACCACCGTTTTGGTGATATCAATTTGGCCTTGTAACCACTTTAGTTTTTGAATTGTGCCTTAGAAGCTTTTGGTACACCTAAAGTCCTAGATTTTGAGATCATCATCGACAAAGAACTCGGTGGCGTATCACCTGGGTTTTGTAGCCCATGTTTTCACGAGCCCGACCAAAATCAATGTTGCCGGACCTCTGATGATGGTGCGATGCGCCTCGAAATTTTTTGGCACTGCATTTTTTAGGTGCTTTTGATCGTCTTCCAACCATTTCTAAAGATTGGCGCATATATAACTTTCGACAAAAATTGGCTGCTTAATAGTTAGCAGGAAGTCCTGTTGAATAGTCACTGTGGCTGCTTACCGGTTTGGCACCTGTCCACTGTTTTTCTTCTTTCTAAAAAAATTATGCAATATTAAAATATTATGTAAAGGACCAAAATAACCTTATGCCCTAATTCAATTTGTCTCTCCCTTTCCTCTCTTTTGTTTCGCACAGACCCCAACTTTTCTTTTGTTCCTCTTCCTAGACAAAAGCCAATCCTCTTACTCATGGATTCTCTTTAATCTCCATATCTCATCAGCAACATCAGGTATATATGCACCCATTTTAATTTCAAGTTTTGGCAAATTTAACTAGTGGGTTTTTTAACTTTAATCCTTCAAGAATATTGAAATTTAAAATAAATCTGGTATTAAATTACATATTGATTATAATCCCTTGATATGTCCTTAATTCAAAATAATTAATGTGCATTTTATTTAATGTCTCCCATTAAATATTTAAATTTATTAATATACAAATTTTAATTTATTTTTTAACCCAAAAAGAGTTTTTAAAATTATTAATTTTATTTAACATTCTTCAAACTTGAAAGACTCAATTAATGTACCAAAATGTTAGTACCAAAATATGTGTACAGAAATGTATTATATTGAACTAATGTATTTAAATGTTAGTATCGAAATGTATGTACTGAAATATATGCACTGAAATGTATTATATTAAATTAATGTACCTAAATGTGTGTACCGAAATGTATGCACCGAAATGTTAGTACCAAAATGTATTATATTGAATTAAAGTACCTAAATGTATGTACCAAAATGTGTGTACCTAAATCTATGCACCGAAATGTATTATAATGAATTTAATGTACCTAAATGAAGAAGACAAAGCACATCGAAATATATTGTATAACAAAAATTAGTTTATCTAAATGTTTACAACAAAATATATTACGATAAATGAAATGAAAATGAAAATTATAATAAAATAAAATTAATACATTAAAATTTAGGAAGAAAAAGAGAAATAATTAAAAAATCAAAATATAATTAATAAATGAGGTTATTAATGTATTAAGGGACTAAAATTAGATTTTGATCTTCCTCATGATTTTAATCTAAAAGTCATCTTTGCTAAGGATTAAAATGAAGTTTTCTATTTTTTCTATTTAGGAATTACGACTCTAATTCTTGTTATATATGGTTATTGTTCTTTCACTTGTTTTTCAAGCATCTAATTTTCTTTCCATTCGATGTTTGTTCCCTGTACAGTGTGCGTATACAAACACATAATCTATTATTTTGAAAAGTGGCTGATTCTTTTTCATTTATTTGGTTCATTGGGTTGTGTAGTTCATCCAAAGTTGTCTATTTCGATTCATCAATTTGGAAATATATATATATATATATATAATGCAAGCAGTATGTTTGAAAAAAAAAAATTACTAGAGATGGATACTTCAGGTTTAATCAATGGGCCATGTGGTGATTCCAGAGTTGATTTACAAGGTGAGTCCCAATCTGATAATCCACCTAGCGAATAATCTATATAGACCGAAAGTTCATGTGGATGTACTTGGAAGGGAATTTAGTTCGTGTGATAGTGCATATAAGTTTTATGTAGATTATGGTGGAAAAAGTGGTTTCAATGTACGGAAAAATCACCATACAAAAAACAAGATAAATTTGGTGTCATGAGTAAGTTATTGTTGCTCAAAAGAAGGTTACCGACAAAAAGACAAACGGCGTGAAGTTGTAACTTATTCGCAACCAATTTCAAGAGTTGGTTGCCGAGCACATATGGCTTGTCTACTTCAGAAGAACGGAAAATTTAGGGCTGTGTCGTTTGAGGAAGGTCATAATCATGATTTGATTGCAACATCAATGAAGCATATGCTTAAGATCAATAAAAGTATGTCTGAGACTCAAAAACCACACGCTGATGATGCAGAAAAGGCAGGATTACCCATTAAAGCAACTGTGGAGCTAATGAGCATATAAGTTGGAGGTCGTGACAATTTTAGATTTTTGGATAAAGATTATAGGAATTATATACATAGCAAGTGAAAGACAAAATGAAAAAGGGAGATGTTGGTGCTATATTGCAGTATTTCCAAAAAATGCACACTCTTCCTATTTTTATGCGATGCAAGTTGATGACGATGATATGATCACAAACATATTTTGGGATGATGCACGTTCGGTAAGTGATTATAATCTCTTTGGTGATGTTGTGTGCTTTGATACCCCTAATCGAACCAACGAATATGATCGACCATTTGCACCATTTGTTGGAGTTAACCATCATAAGCAAATTATAGTATTTGGTAAAGCTTTGTTGTATGATGAAACTACTTCTTTTCGGTGGCTATTTAATACTTTTCTTTTAGCAATGTCCGGAAAACAACAAAAAATAATTCTTACAGATCAATCGGTTGCAATGTCAAGGGCAATATTTGAAGTCTTTCCTGAAATTTGTCATCGATTATGTGTTTGGCACATTTATCAAAATGCAGCCTATAATTTGAGCCATGTTTTTCAAAGATCAACAGAATTTGCTCATGATTTTAGCATGTGTGTATATGATTATGAAGATAAAAATGAGTGGCTACTAGCATGGAATATATGCTTGAGAAATATAACCTTCAAGACAACAATTGGTTGCGTGAAATATTGAACTTGAGAGAAAAATGGGCTTTGGTGGATGGGCGGCATACTTTCACTGCAGACATGAAGAGCACACAACGTAGTGAATCTATGAATAATGTCTCAAAAAAATATTTGAAACCTAAACATAATTTTCTAGGGTGTAGGACATGAGGCTCATTTATTTGATAGCTTGCCTCAAGTAAGGACTTTTAACTCTTTTAATTTTAATAAAGTTATATCAAAATTTAATTTCCAGACATAAGAATTGAGCTTGAGAATTCAAACTTACTATTTAAACATAAATGTAGGGATATGTCAATGTTGGTACTGGTTTAGAACAACATTTTCAAGCTACACAGGGAATTCAATGCACCAATGTATTGCCTTAATTTGAAAGAATTTTTAGCTGGTCAACTTCTTTTATCTCTTTTTTATTTTCTAATATATTAATTTCAACTCTTTTTTTTCTTTTGCCTCTCATAAGATATACCAAGGGAAACCAAGTTTTCATTTTTAACTTCTGGAAGTTTGGCAACAAAATGTCTCTTTCACTCAACTGCTTAATGTGAGTATCTACATATATGACAACTATAATACATACAAATAAATATAGATGTGTAGAAAATGTTGATCCTATAATATATCTAGCCGCTTGACTTTTTGTTTGTAGGAATCAACAACAAATTTCCATGCCTTTTGACAAGATGAAAGAGCCAAACAAAATGGAAATTGAGCAGGATTTTCATTTGTAGATTTTTTGTAAAATGGAAAATTGGAGGTGTGGAGTATCAACCTAATATTTTGGCGTCCTGCAACATGAAGAAAAAATTTGAAGATATTTCTTTTTGTTTTTGGAAAATTTTGTGCAGTATAGAAAGTTGAAGTGGAGGTTGCACATTTTCCTTTTGAATTATACTATCTTAAGTTAAAATAACTTGTAATTGTCTTTGAATTGGCATATCTGCTTTCTAAAATAGTTATTCTAATCTTTTATACAAGTATTTTTAACATTGCATAAAAAAAAAAAAAAATCCATTAATTAAATTTGCCTAAACTTGAAAATTAAAACTGGTGCGTGCATTTGCTTTTACCAAGAAGAGGAACAAAATAAAGTTGGGGTCTGTGAACAAATGAGAGGAAAGGGAGAAGGCTGGACAAATTGAATGGGGGTATAAGGTTATTTTGGTTCTTTGTATGATATTTTAATATTACATAACTTTTTTAAGATAGGAGAAAAACAGTGGACATGTGTCAAACTGGTAAACAATCACAGTGGTTATTCAGCAGAACTTCCTGCTAACTATTAAGCAGTCAAGTTTTGTCCATAACTTTTCTTCCTCGTTGAGTTCTACATGCATGTGTAATTTGGTAGGATTTAGTGTTGGTCGGAAAATAAGTATTTTGGACAACGAAACGTTCTCAATGTCCTGAGTCCCTATCCATGATCCGTTTGTGTGATTCAATCGTTTGATCGTAGAACCAAATGTGACTGCCCTTCAAGTTTTGTGAATAGTGATGATCCAAATGTTGGATCGTTGTGAAATTGAAATAGGCTTGTGAGTTGAGACTTGTGTGTTTTAATAGCGGTTGATTGTGTGAGTGATGTGATCTTTGTACTAGAGAAGTAGTAGCTTGAATTCCAAGTGAGTTGACTTTAGTTTTATGTGATAATTATTTTGTATATGAAAGACTCCCTTGTTATTTATTTTGTGTGTGTAACTTGAATTTATAAATGTGTTATTACCCAGTCATTGATCTGCTTTGCGAAATGTATATATGTGTATGTTTGAAATAATTGTGAACTGAGAGGTCTAGTAGAGAACTGTTATCGTTGTAGTATTATTACTATCATGAGTATATTTGTAGCATATATTAAATTTATTATTACTGTCAGCCATAAGTATATCTGGTGGATATTATATTTATGATTATTGTAAGATCCCACATCGTCCAGGGGTGTGGATCTTGTAAGCCTTATATGTATATTCTCATCTCTACCTAGCATGAGGCCTTTTGGGAGCTCATTGGTTTTGGATTCCATCGGAACTCCGAAGTTAAGCGAGTTCGCGCGAGAGCAATCCCATGATGGGTGACCCACTGGGAAGTTCTCGTGTGAGTTCCTAGAAACAAAATCGTGAGGGTGTGGCCGGGGCCCAAAGCGGACAATATCGTGCTATGGCGGAGTCGAGTCCGGGATGTGGTGGGGGCCTGGGACGGGATGTGACAATTTGGTATCAGAGCTAATCCCTGGCCGGAAGTGTGCCGACGAGGACGTCGGGCCTTTAAGGGGGGTGGATTGTAAGATCCCACATCGCCCAGGGGTGTGGATCTTGTAAGCCTTATATGTATATTCTCATCTCTACCTAGCATGAGGCTTTTTGGGAGCTCACTGGCTTCGGATTCCATCGGAACTCCGAAGTTAAGCGAGTTCGAGCGAGAGCAATCCCATGATGGGTGACCCACTAGGAAGTTCTCGTGTGAGTTCCCATAAACAAAACCGTGAGGGTGTGGCCGGGGCCCAAAACGGACAATATCGTGCTATGGTGGAGTTGAGCCCGAGATGTGGTGGGGGCCTGGGACGAGATGTGACAATTATGGTCTATCATGAGTATATTTGGGGCAAATATTATATTTTTATACTGTCAGCTTGAGGGCTCGAGCACAAATTCGAGTTAGTAGTTTCAATATTTTCTTTTTTTTTGACAAACGATATCGTTAGTGGGTTAAATAATTAATTATTAGAGGAAAAGTGATTCGATAGGGTTCAAACAAGTAGCATGGTAAATAAGCATAATTGCTTTTCCTTCACAGCGGTAAAGTCATTTGCATGTATTTTCAAAACGTATGTAAAAAGAAAAAAGGACATTTTTTTTTATAAAGCTTTACACTTGTCGAGGTCAGTACCTTAGGTTAAGGAGTGAGGATCCTCGCCGGATCCTTTTTGTGAGGATTTCAAGATCCTCAAATCACATCCGTTCATCGTGCATCGTGCGATCAGAAATCATTGTAAATTTTTTTATTTAAAATTAAATATAAAAAATATCGAACGAAAACTGACTGTACAATGTACGAAGAACGGATGTGATTGGAGGATCCCTAGAATCCTCACAAAGAGGACCCGGCGAGAATCCTCCCTCTAGGTTAAGGACTCGTTTGGTCCCACAATATTATCCTTTCCAATCACCATTTTGTACAAGAAAGAACTTTCCTTTTGTTAGAAATCCAACTTTACCCTCAAGCTCGACAGGATCTCTTCATTTCTTCTTTAACAGAATTTGAATATCGTAATTTTACAATCCAATCCAATCCCAGGAACTAAAGAAGCCTTAACTCACTAATAGAGAAAAAGAAATGAGACTGTGACCAATAAGTATGTTTTCATGACTGATCCATCTTCTACTTTCATTTTAAGAAGCTGGAACCCATTTCTTCGTTCCACGTTACGGCATATACCAATCCTTGACACAAAACGAGGGTCGAGTGTCCATTGTAGTATTTCAGTCTATAGAACCAGATCATAAGGCTGAGGGCCTGCAGGCCTGAGGCTTTTAGAGCAAGTAGGAAGCCAGCAGAAAAAGGAAAAGTTCGTGAATCCGTAATTAAACCGATTAGAAACTTTGTCTTCTGGAGAGGAAACGAATCACAGCAGCAGTTGCCTTGTGATATTTAACACCGATGAATCTTTCACTTTTATCAAATTAAGAAGATGTCGGAAAGTTGTAGAGTTTATGAGAACTCCTGATACCCCAATCTAGCTTTAAAAAAGCTGACATTATTCAGACAAATGACCGATTTATTGTTCTTCACTACTTTACCTTGTCGGAGTGAAGATCTTGCTTGTAATGCAAGAATCAAAAGATTGGAAACAGTTCCGATTTTCGAGACAGCATATATAAAGGAGCAGAACACATTTCGGTGTCTGCAGCCTGTGGTCGATCAACGGTCGCCATGGCAGACACGAAATGGATTATTCAAGTTAACGAAGAGCTCAATAAGATGCAGGATCTTTCGATAGAGAAGGAGCATTGGAGCAAGGGGTCGATATACAGACTGCCAACCTGCATCACGGACATTAACAAGAAGGCCTACAAGCCCCAGGTGGTCTCCTTCGGGCCTTACCATTTCAATAATTTAAATCCAAATGAGGACCACAAGCGCAATAATTTAAATCCAATGGAGGAGCACAAACGCCGCGCACTTGTCCATTTCCTGAAAAGATGTGGGAAACCTATTGAGCTGTTTGTCAACGCGCTGGCTGAAGTGGTGCAGGATTTGAAGGACTCGTACAATCCGCTTGAGCCTCATTGGAGAGATGATACAGATAGATTCTTGCAGCTGATGATTCTGGATGGCTGTTTCATGCTGGAAGTCTTGCGGGTTGCTTCTCATTTACTGGATGATTACGCTCCCAATGATCCCGTCTTCAGCAACCACGGGAAGCTCCATATGATGCCATACATCAAGCGCGACATGTTGATGCTTGAGAATCAGTTGCCAATCCTGGTTCTTGACAAGCTGGTTGCGGTTGAGAGCGATGACGCTAAGGTATACGAGTCCGTAAAGTAGAGTGTCAATCTCAAGTCAGGAAATTAAATTGTTGCATAGTAATTAAATAAAATCTCGAACCCCTGCACCCATTGCCAATTGATTTTCGTTCGATGCTAACAATCTAACACTAAGAGTCTGTATCCTATGTCGGATGCTCATGTTCTAACACAGTCCGCTGTATCCTATGTTGATGTTTTTCGTTGCACAATAATCTCTTTGTTTCTGGCAGGATGAAGGGTTTGTCATCAAGCTCCTAATCAAGTTCTTCTCCCCCGGTACAGCAGCCTCAATCACGGGAAAATGCGTGCACGCATTGGATGTGTATAGGAAGAGCCAGCTTCAGGGAGAGCCGTATTGCAAAACAGGTCATTGCAGACCAGAGACTGTGAATCGTCACGAGGAAATCATCTGGTCAGCGACACAGCTCAATGAAGCCGGGATCAGATTCAAGAAAAGCAAAACCAATAGCCTCAAAGACATCTCATTCTCCAGGGGAGTCCTCAGGCTCCCATCCATCATTGTGGATGACACCACCGAATCCATGTTCTTGAATCTGATAGCGTTTGAGCGCTTCCATGTTGGGGCAGGCAACGAGGTCACATCCTATATATTTTTCATGGACAATATCATAGACAATGCAAGAGATGTTGCCCTCCTACACTCAAAAGGTATCATCCATAATGCCCTGGGAAGCGACAAGGCAGTTGCGGATCTTTTCAACTCGCTCTCCAAGGACATAACGCTGGATCCAGACAGCAGCCTTGATGCGGTGCATAAGAAGGTGTATCACTACTGCAAGAAGCCTTGGAATGTCTGGCGCGCCAATCTCATGCACACTTATTTCAGGAATCCATGGGCTATTATTTCCCTCGTTGCCGGTGTCTTCCTCTTCGTGCTCACTATAGTTCAGACCGGATACTCCATATATCCCTACTACTTTCCAAATGATGGTTCTCCCACCTGTCCATGTTATGTTAACAATTCTACTAGCCCCGCGCCTCCTCCTCCGCCTCCACCAAACGCTGCATACTCCACCTCACCATCAAGATTTATAATTTATTTTCTTATGTCGGTTGTATGGATGCTTACGGGTTGAAAATGGTTTTGATCATTCCCAACAATCATCTGTGGGTTTTGGGAGGGTTCTTTCATAATTCTTCTTGTTTGAATGATTTCTTCTTGTTTGCTCGGTGTCCAAGAAACACCAGATTCATTTATTTTCTATCCATAAATAATTCATCAGGGAGGGAAAATGCATGTTGCAAGATGACGATTTCTCGAAATAGTATTATATAATGATTGATTTCATAAAAGTACTGACACATACATAATACCCCGATTCTAAATCTTTCCCTACAATTTTCTGTCCTCACAAAGAAAATTTGGGCCTGCTTCATCTTCTGTACAGAAGCTCCTACTATATACATGGAAAGAGTGGGGGAAAGACTGCGTGCCTGCCGGAGCCTCTCCGAAAGACCAAACTCCGCATTCTTTCATATCTCGAAATGCAACTAACCAAAATCAGTTGAACAATTTGGGTTCTACAGTCCAAGAAAAAAGTGACTACTTGCACGGGCACTTCAGTCATATTACCCAAGAGCTGCTCTCTATCACTTCATTTTCCGATTCCAACCAAGGTAAGCTGCAAGAGAGAATATAGATTATCAGATTACAAAACCAGTAGATAACTGAATATTAATTCGAGAAATTGACATCTAACACAAGAAAGAAAGAAAAAGGAATTACAATGTTGTTCTCAGGCTTCCCCCAATAGAATCCAAAGAGGACAACTGGCAATATATTGCAGGCTATGAGTACGAAAATCATCAGTGCATGCATTCCCATCCATTCCATCACAATAGCCGGGCGTCTGTAGCCACGCACATCTACCTAAGGGAAGAAGAAGAATAAGAAGAAGAAGAAGAAGAAGAAGAAGAAGAAACCGTGCAGTGAGAAAACTAGGAAGGCCGAACCATAAAGTATTTATGCTAAGACGGTGTCAAGTTGAAGAGAAAATTGAAAGAAATTGTGAAAAAGTTTCTCTCAAATTCCTTGACTTAGACTTGAAACCCTACCATCAAGTAAATTGCAGCAAAGAGAATTCCAGCAGCACCAGCTGTGATACACATATAACTGAATGTGTAAAGAGCCTTGTTAATATGCATGCCTGAGAAAAAAGAAGCATAAAAAGGACAGTTTAGCGATTAAAAAATTGCAGCGAATTCCATTCTATATGTGTGTGTGTGTGTATAACAAAAAAATTGTACTGGAACTGCGTACCAATTAAGTCGAGGGTGAGGCCTAAGACTACAAGAGACGAGGATGAAATAGACCAGTGTAGGATTCTTTCCCTGTGATCCTGCATTTGGAGGGAGTAATGGTTACAGATATGAATCCTCTGAGGAAGAAAAGAAGTACCTGATATGAAGTTTTCTCACCTTAAAATGGACAATGACGTGCCCGCAGTGCAAACCAACCAAGCAGGTAACAATGGCCATCATTGAACTGCAACGACGAAGGGGAAGCAAATAAATTTTAAAACACGAAAAGATTAGAAACAAATAACTAAAATACATGTCTATCTAAATAGTGATGAAATGGGATTCTGCAAAAAAAGTAAAAAACACACCTCAGAAGTCCTTCAGGATCAAAAGGGGCTTGGCACCAAGAAGGAGCATTGGCAGGCAACGGGCCATAATCGGGGGAGTTAATACTGCATTGCTGTAAAATAGCAAATCAAAGTTCATCATTACTAATGACAGTGAGGAACACTACAATTATATGAAATTAAGTAAAGGAAATAGATTCTTACCTCCGTTCGTGCGTAGACTGGTCTTTTATATAAATGCTCAATCCCCAATATTGTACGATCAATCATCCCAACTGCATTGCAAGCCGATCCTGTGTCACCCCATACTCCACATTTTACCTACAAAAAAGAGATGAGTATAAAAGCGGGATATATTAGTTTTATAAAGCAAAACATACGCCTAATTCTCAAACATTTTATGAAAAATTAAGGAAAGAACTAAGAAACAAATGATGGAAACTTACTGCAAATGTTTTCGGTGCAGAGGAGGAAATCGACAGGAATCTGGTACTCCCAATCAGGAACATATAATCCGTATAACAATGATAGGTATATCGTGGTGATTATCAATGCCACCGCCCTGAGAAACAGGGCATACATTATTTAAAATGGAGCAATATACACATTACTATTAGAGTGGTGCAGAAAAACAAAAAAATAGGGCTACTAATGCAGATAAATATTACTTACAATTGAGATCGATATTTCCTGAGCAGCGATCTTCCTGAGTTGACATTACTATCACGCTTTAGCCAAATCTCGCACAATGCTGCTACAATATATCCAATCGCAATTCTCTGTGAATAAATGAATTAGTTAACTTTTCTCTCAAGTTTCTAACTTAAGAAATAATCCTACTGAAATAAAGCATACCTGTAGAATGCCCATCCATCTCATCTTTGTGATATCAACCCCGAAAGTAAGATCCTTGACGCGATGGAAAAATCCGCCTGGACAAAAGATATGTCGGAAATTGCTCAGTATACAAAACCTTGTAGTTTGAAGACATAAAATTACTAGTTCACTATTGCCATATGAACATATCAATCAAATGCTAATAGCTTGACAATAGAGAAAGTTTCGGTTTGACGGTCTAATATATTAGTGTACCTTGAAGAAAAAGGCCTAATGCTAGAAGCTTCAGCGTCCGTAAAACTGCTTTTTTCGTAGCATCAGCTCCGCATGAGGGTTTCTGTACGCAGAAACATTTATCTGTTAGCTAGCTTCTTCCTAAAACTGTGACGGAGATCATGTAATCATGAAGAAAAAATGAATTGATGGAGCAAGAAATGTAGTGTACCTTGTAGGCAAGTGCAAGGGAAAGACCAACAATAAACAGGAAAAATGGCATGACTAAATCTGCAAGGGTTAAACCATTCCAAGGTGAATGGTTAATTGCAGGCAGGATTCCACCCATGTCGTCCACTATTATCATCAGCTGCATCAAACAATGGCAAGCAATTATGCAAACAAACATATGGGTGACTATGGGCCGTGTTCAATTTATCTATTTATGTTGGTATCATGTTCACATGAAACAACAAGTTAATCGACATGTCAAATGATGTAACAAATAGAACAATACAAGCACTCGTACTAAAACAAGGTATGCGATTATAAACAGAGTTCTATTAAATGTTTTTATATTCGTACGAGTTAGTATAGAACAAGTTATGTAAAGATGTATTTGAAATTGTAATTAGATTTTCGTTTTTTATAAAATATTGAAAGAGAAGAGAAGCTGCTTTTGCACTGGTTTCCAAGTGGCAGGAGTTAAATGGCATAAAAATTTATGGATGGACCAACCAGCTGGAGTTGCAGTGACTGCAGGCGAAGCCGACATACTTGGGAAGTACGACCCATCTCTACTTGTCAGATGCGATGATTTGGTACATCAGCCATCACATAAGATTAAAGAAAAAGTAAAAATACCTGTATTCCGAATAGAAGAGAGAAATATCTACAACATCGTATGTATAAAACGAGAGTGTTTTTGATAAGACTATTGTATTTGGAACAAAGACCAAATGAATAAGAATCGACACATGATCCAAATACGTATACTAAAATCAACCGACATGCGATCCGAATGTTCGTATTAAAAATTTTATGAACACAAATAAAAAGAAATATATTCCGATTATATAAAAAAATCTATCAAACAGTGCAGGTAAATTTTAGGCGCACGGTGGTGGATCTCCAAGTCACTCGATACAAAAAGCAAAAGACTCAGAAATGGGCATTGAGATTGAGGAGGTCGGTGTCTTTTGATTAAAGCCGGCAAAAGGAGGGTGTCGTGTCCATTGTGCATTTGATGTCACATGTGAATCGAGATCGGATTTGCACACGAATATTTACAAACGGATTGATCACAATAATAACAAGATGATTAAATCCTTTTTTTTTTCTTTCATTAAATTACGTAATTAGTCGGTGAATTTGTATTATAATTTAGATTTCTTCACTGAATTAAAAGTATGTTAATTTTCGTTTTTGAATTTGACAAAATCTGAAAATTTGGTTTTTCCATTAGGTTAATTACGTGGCATCAAGATTTTAAATAAAAATTAAATTTATTAAAAATCTAGTATATGAAAATAATAATTCCAAGAATTTTAAATAATCAACATGTTTTACTTTCAAATAGATCGGTGGTGTGGATGCGAGACGCTGGAGGTAGGTATGGGTTTGGGGTGGATGGCCGGAGGTGAGGGGGTATGTAATTAAATTTTTAGCAAAAACATAAAACATAGGAGAAGATATATAATTAATTTTTGAGCAAAAACATAAAAGAAGAGAGAAATTATAAAGAGGCTCGGTGAGATTTTTCATGGAATCTTTGAAAACATAATTTAATCTCAATTTTCATATCAATATTATAAAATATTATGCAAAAAAACATGAGGTAACAGTCACTTCATAAAAGGTGCAATTTTTAAGATAATCTCCTTAGCATTCATCAAAAGAAGTATCAATTTTAGACCGATATTGGGATTGAAAGGAAAGAACTTAAAGACAAGAAATCGATTTTTGACCAAAACCATAAGAGAGGATTATGCAATTAATCATGATACCCACAAAAGAGGGATACCATTTTATTTCGTTGATTTGGATTTTTATTATTTTTCATTTCTTCAAACAATCAATCAAAATTGAACGGAAAAAGTCAACAAAGAAGAGATTTTTTGCTACAATCTTAAATTTCAAATTTTCCATAGCAGATCACATTCATCCAACTCATTTAAGAATTAAAAATTAGTAAAATACTGAATTAGAAACCAGTTCCGTTCTCCTAAATTTTATGGTGTAAAATAACTCGCTAGCGTTTCATAACCAAAAACACAAGAACAATAACATTAATTTTATTTCTTAAGGGGCTAGTTTTTTTTTTTTTTTTTTTTTTTTTTTGAAACATCTTAAGGGGCTAGTTTGGGGTCTATTTTAAGTGACATGAGCTACTTAGCAACAGTTCATTAATCATCAATCATCCTTTTTGTTGATGGTTACATACAAACAAACAGAGCAAACCTTAAACCCATGCTTAGAAAAAAATGAAAACTAACGAAAAACTTAGTTTTAATGAAAATAGATAAACAAAGATGTAGTGAATAGTACTAAAAAAGATAAAAAATGTGATTTTTTGTTAAAAGTGAAAGTTCCGAAAATGTTTCGATAAAAATCCTAGAAAAAATGCAAAAAAAACCAAAATGAAAAAAAAAAAAAACATCGAAACGGTGCCGTATCACCAAACGAATGAAATTTATTTCGTTTCCGTTTAAGGGGTCGAAAAGCGTCGTATCGTTGCGCCTTCCAGCAGAAGGCAAAACTAAAATCTACCAAATGCCTTCAATATTAACCTTTAAAATTTATTTTTCATCAATTAATATTATTTATCTTTTTTCCATTACCAAAAAATAGAAGAAAAAACGAGAGAGAGATGAAGGGATATGAAAAACCAGGGAAATCAGACGTTACCGCAACCGTGAGTCCACGAAAGACGTCAAGGGAAACAAGGCGTTGCTGCTGTTGCCGCGACTTCGAAGGCAATGACGCCGCCGCCGCTTCTTTGTTACTAATATTCTTACAAGCGGCGCCCCCGACGCCGGTGGAAGGCTTTGATATCGGCTGGACGGCCATCTCAACATCGTTGTCACCGCCAGCACCAACACCACCACCACCACCACCGCCGATATTAATGTTCTTCCCCATGATACGATCCGTCATACCACGTTTTTCATCGTCCAAGTACACTTTAATAGGCTCGTACATTGCCATATCTCCCTACCCTATTATGGACTCTGCATGTAAATGGACATGATATGCAAACCAGATAACAAATACGAGAATTTTAGAGTAGTAGTGTCGCTCGTAATCAGAAGAAAAAGGAAACAAATATATGAAAATATGAATCTTTAATATTGGCTACACAAACCTGATTTTGGAGGGCAGGAGAGATCAAATAAAATAAAATAAAACTCTGACTATTTTTGTTTTGGTTTGGGAGGGGGAGCGGAGCCGCAAGGAGAAGAGGCAGTACCTTGCAGGACTGCGTTGGAAATGCTCCCCAAGTTTTCTGGTTTCTCTTTCTCCTCTTATGCTCTTGCTCCTCTAATTTTCTCTCCCCTCGCTATATATATATATACCCATATATATATATATATATGTATATAACCTAAAAGGAAAAGGTGTGTTTCCAAAAAAAAAAAAAAAAAGAAAAAAAAAAAGTAAAAGGTATTTTTATATTTTTAGTGATTGCAATTTGCAACAGAGCAGATATTTGTTTTGCTCCCTGTATTTTCCCGTATTTACCCTCTAAAATCCCTTAATTCTCCTCCCCGCATAATAATTTGTAAATAAGAATATGCATTGTATTAGGACTCGTGAGTATATCTAGTCTCCCATATCTCCAATGCCAGTAATAGTTTGTACATTCGCGTATCGTCCTATATCTCCAATTCCAACAATAGTTAGTAAGTTCGCATAACATTCACGTTCTGATGATTAATTAAACTGCACGTATTTTATAACTACAAAGTATTATACACGTATTATAGACATACATATTTTTACGTTTAATACACAATTTTTTGACACATTTTACAATAAATATATACAATGCACGTTTTCTATCCAGAGTAATAGTAAATAAACATTAAAATAAAAAAATGGCCGAAATAATATGATTTTTTTTTTTTGACAAAGTTGTCGAACAATATGTACATTTTTTTCACATACTATACTCTCTCCATATTTTACTAGAAAGTTATGTGTATCTTAAGAAGGCAGAACTGTCACAAAGAATAATAGAAAATCACCTCTAACTATGGCTTGTATCTTATATTATGACATTTTTGTGGTTTTAATTTTGGTCATTTTATGTTTGATCAAGAATATATGGCCATAACCCTGCCCTTATTGCATAATAAAAAATTAGCTATAATCAACAAATTTGAATAACACCATTATTACTGGCCTATTACGAGGCTCAATTACTTCTTCATCTTCTTCTTATAAATAATATCATTTGTTAAAAAAAAAAATTATTATAACATGTAAAACGATAATAATACGTGATGATGTAATTTTACATCTGAAAATATCTTCCTTCCCTGCCGGCTTTAGATTTTCTCAATCTATTTTGGCATTGCTTTCCCGAATCCCGACTCTCTTTTGATCTGACGAGGCGCAAACATAAAATGCCTGGCTTCCCAAAAGCGTGACGTGAACAGCTGAAACTGTTTCTCGCTGGGATGGGACTGCTTTTCAGCAGCTCAGATTTTTGCTTTTCGGCCTGGATTTTAAATAAAGGAAAATTAATGAAAAAAATTTGAAAATTTTGAATTTTAACGATAAGGACAAAATAAAAGGTAAAGTGAATAGTACTAAGTTTGACTTTTTAGTGTAAAAATATGGTTTTTCGTTAAAGTGAACAGTACCGCGGACTTTTCGTTAAAACTCTATTTGAATAATGGAAGCAAACCATGGGTTGTAATTGTATTACTAAAAAAGTGTAAACTCATGCATTAGACTCACTTTCCAAATTTATTTTCCTTTTTTCGCATGTACGTGCACGTTACATTCTTGTGTATATATTTAGTACAACTTTAATAACTATATACCGTAAAAAATTGAAAAACTACTATTTTACTTTCAATATTCCTTCCAAAATTAATTGATTTTACCCACCAAGTAGAAGATCGACATGTGGTTCACGCTAGAAAGAAGATCGCTCGAATATATATTTGCAAGGGTTATGGTTCAGTAACTTCGAATATTTGACTTAAAAGTAATCTAGTGAATACCATAACTTCGAATACTGTCCACAAATATACAACTTTTTAAAAGAAAACAATTATAAATAAAATGACAAATAAGAACAAGTTAAATTCAGAATTTGAAACTCTCAAAACGTAAAAAGAAAAAAGCAAAAGTAATAAAGAGGATTGTTCACCACTATCTTTTTGCACTTGATTTGTTTTATGGGTTTCATGGTCAATTCAGCATTCAATTTCATTTCAGTGACAAGTTGATAAGCTTCCATCATGTGATGAGGTTGGGAGATAAATAGACACAGAGAAAAAAGAAAAAAGAAAAAACAGAGAAAAAAAGAAAAGAAAAGAAAGATTGAATAAGGATTCTCTTCGGATATTTTTTGTGAAGATCTTCTTTGAATACTCTTTGTGATGATTTCAAAGATCATCAAATCGTATTCGTTCATCATAAATCGTGAGGTAAAAAATTATTTTAAATACTTTTATTTAAAATTAAATATGAATATTTGACAAAAACTGATCACATGATGTATAATGAACGAACACGATTTGAAGATTCATAAGATCTTCGTTCATAAGGAAAGGACACGGGTAAAGATAATCGCAGACAAATCAGCAAAAGCACAAAGCAAACCCGCCCAGCCCCACTCCACTATGCTTGTATAAAATTCCATAATTAGACCATCTTTAATGGTGGGCTAAAAGCTAAATTACCCCCAAAATTTCCCCTCAAACTCAATCCAACCCAAGGGAAAAATTTTGGCTAAATGCTAAACCAAGGCTAGATTCCCCACAGAATTTAGCCCAAAAATCGGTGTGGGCTCCACTGAACCGAGTGAAAATATTTATCATAATTTAAATTTTTTTTAGATTAAAATGTTCATAAAATTAATTTACGGTATTATACATATTTTTTTTTAAATTTAATTTAAGAAAAAAATTTGCCTAAGTTTATTCTTTAGTAATCTCGGGCTAAAATGTTAGATTAGAACGGTTGGAGCAGAAAAACTATTTCTAGGCTAAAAGCTAAATTTTCCGGGCTAAAATGTTTGTCTTTTAACCCAGCAATTGAAGATGGTCTTATTAGGGGTGGGTTCGGTACGGTTACCGTACCAAAACCCTCGTACCAATTACCGTACCAAACTTTCGGTTTGGTAAAATCTATTACCATTACCGTACCAAACTTTCGGTATACCGAAGTTCGGTATTGCCAAAAGTTCGGTTGGCATGATATGGCAATGGTAATTGCCATTTTATTTTGGGACAAAATTTGTTTTTGTTTTTTTCACCCAATTCAAGGGCAAAACTCTTTTTTTTGTACCTTTATCTCATACATTGTAGCTTAAATTCATCTATTATTCATCGTTCACAATTCACACACACAATAATTCAAATAATGCATCAAGATTCATAATGAAAATTAAGCTTGCAATCCAAATAGAAGTTACGAACCAAAACAAATAGAAGTTAACAATCCAAATAGAAATTAAAGTTTCAAACCAAATGAAAATTGGAACTAAACTTCAAAAGTAGAATTCATTGATTAATTATTCAAGCTTGAGATATCAAAGCTTTTGAAGGAAGCATTGAACTTGTAAAAGATTGAGCTTGTGTCAAGCCTACATTGCAAACAAATAAAACATATTAATTAGTAGCAAAAAGAATTAAAGTTGAAAACCATTTAATAACAAATTTACTAAAAAATATTAAAGCATATCTTTCTTGTTTCCTCTTTTTCCATTTCCTTGTAAAATTGAAGCATATCTTTTGTTGGTCCCTTGTAGAAGTTTACTTCATCTGTCCTAAGTCAACCATTAGTACACACTAGTGCCTCTACTATTTTAGAAATCAAGGATGCCCTAAAAAGGTCAACAACCCTCCTTCCTAGGCTAAATGCATTTTTTCTAGCAACGATAGAAGTGGGGGTTACAAAGATATCTTGGCCATTTGTGAAAGAATTAGGAACTCTTTTGTATTTGATTTCCACCATTTCAAGAGATCAAAGTCACCAACAACAATGGTAATATAAGTAAGTTTTATTTTCAAATTATTGGAATATTATAAATATGTGTTATATAATTATCTAATATATAATTTATAAATTATATATTTTATTTTATTTTCGGTACGGTAATACCGTGGTAATGATATCCATTACCAATACCGTACCATGAAATTTCGGTACGGTACATTACCGTACCATTACCGATTAGCGCAAAAAAATTGGCACAAGATCGGTATGGCACTGTTGGCAATTCGGTTGGCACAACAATTTGACAAAAAAATCCACCCCTAGGTCTTATGGTGGGCAGCTTATAACTATTTTCATTTGATTTTGCATCCGAAGTTTTATCAAATTGATAAAAAACAATTATACTCGTATCATGTAATGTAGGTTCGATTCTCACCAATAATCTTTTTTTTAACAATTAATTATTTAATCCATTAACATTATTGCTCTACTAAAAAAAAATTAAGAAAAAAAACATACAATGTACGGCGGATTAAAAATCAAGTGTGTCAAAAACACTTTTCTAACATCAATACCAACAACATCTGCGTACACGATATTAATGACAAAGATAGCTTTATTTAGTGAACGTTTATGTTCACAAGCATTTTGATGTTTCAAATTTAAAAAAAAAACATGTCGAACCTTGTAACAAAATTTAAGTAATTATTGCAGAAGCACTTTGACACTGGTTTCCGTATGAGGTGCTTCTCCGAAACACATTAAAAATGTTCTTGCGACCCAGAAGCATTTTTTACTTGTGATGGGATGAGGATAAACAAGTACAAAGGGATTTAGGCTACATTAGTTAGAAATGTGCTACAAAATATCAAATTGGGGAATTTAAAATGACTAGATTCAATGTACTTAAGAGAGATTTGCAAATGACTACTTGAAAGGATTCATTTGAAAGTGATTTGGTAATGCTCATACGGTACATTTTCATTTCCGTCATCTAATGTTTGTAGGGTTTAGTGTTTAGGGTTAAACCAAAATTCTAAAATAGCTAGAAATCCCTCGTCCAAACACATCATTAAGCAGAGTAACATAAATTAGGTAAAACACGATTACATGCCAAAGCCACGGACAACGCCGTTCATGACGGTCCTAAACCTAAAAACACAATCGCCTTTAGTAACTTTTGCAGGGGAATTACGCACTGAAAAAGTTGGAAGCATTACAAACACGAGAGGAGTAGGCGGTGCAAATATAAGCATATGGTGGTCCAAAAACTCCAAAACAGCTAGTGGGGTGATTCATATAATGTGATTAGGAATGCATCTACGTATTTGATTCGATAGAAAGGTTGGAGCAGTTAAGGGGGAATAGTCAGTTAGCAAAACCAAACAACTTGTAATAGGCCTATCACAAATACAAGTAACTTTTCCAATCAATTGGATGTCATTAGCTATTCATTGATTGCTGTGAGTTTTCTTTTGTGTAAAGCAAAAATCTTACCGCCTATAGCATATCGGACCACCACATAATCGGGGTCGCACAGTTTGAATGATTGGTGCTGGCGGATGTCTGCCCGTACTCCTTCACCAATGTTTCTGTAATCGAAAAGAAAGATCAGCTTCTATTAAGAGTAGCTCTACCGGAGGAAATAAGACTACGGTTGTTTTTTTTTTTTTTCTTTTTTCCAAGAGATTATTTCAAGCATCGCTTTTCAAGGGGAGGGGGGAGAGAGGGTATTTGCACGCGTGCAGACACACACTTGAAACGGACAATTATACTGGACCGCCCTAGGTGCAATATTTTCTAGGCATAAACAACACATTACTATATTTTTGGATGATAGACATAGTATAGTTTTGAACCAAAGAAGAAAAAGAGGCTATATAATGCATACGGGTATCGTATGCCATATGATGAATACAATTCCAAACAGCTAGCATATGCTTATACACTAATTGAACATGAACCCTACTCATCCTTTTGGAGAAAACCCTAAACTGCTTCAATAAAAAGTCAGCACCCTAATCCCTCATTTGTCACCAAACGTTGCATGAAATTAAGCTTTCCTAACCCAACGTGGTATCTAAGTATAAAGAATTCCCACTAAGCACATGTTGGCTCTAACTTACTAAGGAAAAGAAAAAATGCTTATGCATATTGAAGGACAATGGCGCACACACCAGCAATCCGCCCACAGGAATCATTGGGTCATCATATTCCTAAAACAAGAACCAGAAATACCAGCTTTCCCATTGCAAAGAGGAATAACCAATTTAATAAAACCCTGAAACCTCTAATTATGCTTTTGCTTTCTTTCATTGAGAAGATCGTGAGTACCAACTTTTGATCTCTTCAAGCCTGTGATCTAAACATTCAACGAGTATTTTTAACATATACCTACTTATAGGGATGCACTTAAATTATCTTGATGTCTTTAGAATCATGGCTTGGCACGAAAGTAATGCGATTTATCCCAATCTGATCAACTAGTTTTGTACACAAAAAGTTAGACAATCCTTAACTAATATGCATGTTCATATTAGTTTTATGAGAAGGTTTGCCATATATTTCAACTTGCTCCCAAAGAAAGCATGCAGTCATTTTCCCATTAAAAGTATAGGCTTTTGCTATCCCTTTTTTTAGTATGCACCCTCATTGTCAGACCAATTAGCTTGCACCTTGTAGCGATCACATTGGCAAGCGAAGCCATAGTCCTCCGCCAGAGTCCTCTGCCGGTTCGAATAGCTCTGGTTAACCGGAAAATAGCTCAGGCAAATCTCGCTCCCCGCTGGAACATCATGGATCATCCTGATAACCATGTCGGTGTTGTGTTCGCTGTCTGTGTCGATATAATCGAAGCGGCAGGCATTGGGGAGGCAGTCGTGGTTAAAGAACGAAGCTTTCGGATAAATGGCGTAGGCCCTGCTCGCCCTCTGCGACAATTCCGTGAAGGGTTCCATCAATCCGAAGGCGTTGAGCTTGTCCTTGGCCAGCAGGGCCGCCGAGAGCTCCACCGTAAACGGCTGCTCTAGGAACATTGGGTGAGGAGCAGAGAGTGTCGAGATGAGAGAGTGAAGAAACTGGGCAGCAGCCGTGGCGGTGGCGTCGGCGTCGGCGAGGTCGTGCGGCTGGCCCTGAAGAGACAATAGAATCTGGAAATCGGAAGGGGAAACCGCCGCGAGGTTGTAGGCGGCGATCAGGAAACTAGCCTGGACCTGGCGCTCGAGCGGCCGGCCGAAGAGAGGAGAAGAGGGGTCACGGAGAAGGCGGAGGGCATAGCAGGCCCAAGGGGAGTGGGAGGAGGAGAGAGCGGCGGAGAGGCAATTCGGGCCGCAGAAGACATGGTGCGAACACAGTGGACATACTTGGGGTTGGGGTTTTTGTAAGGTTTTGAAACAGTGTTGGCAGTAAGGTTGGGGAGAAGGAGCGATGAGAGGAAGAGCGGAGTAGAGGAGGATCGGAGAGTCTCTGAGAACGATTTCGCCGCCCCTGAGTGGCTGAGCCGCCACTAACGCCCGTCCTCTCCCTTCTATCTCCGTTACCCTCAGTAATTCCTTCGTCATTTCCGTTTGCTTCCTGCGGTTTTCGGTCAGTTGCGTCTCACACTATCAGAAGTTTGACCCTAAGAAAAAAATGGAAAAGACTATTATAGGTTCTTTTCCTTTCGAACCCACCGCGCCGTTTCGTTTTGGGCTTCTCTCTTCCTTTTTCACACTTCTCCTTTTTTTCTTTTTTGCATTTTTTCTCCTAAAACCCTAAACCCCTTACCCTTTGCTTAGTTTTTCATTTGGGCAACAGTTTGGCCAAGTATATGATCTCGTTAAGAATATTTTAGTATCAAACTTGTTATTTATGATAGTCGAATGTAGATCTGTACTATAATCTCGTAAGGTTTATTTTTATGTATATAATAAATAATTTATATAATAATGATATATATATATATATATATATTTCACTCGTACCTACTTAAGGCAAAAGAAATAATATATATATATACACTGTGTAGTACCGTTAAGTTTCATAAACAGTGAGTACCATTGAGTTTCATAAACAGTGTAGTATCATTAAGTTTCATAAACAATGTAGTACCGTTATGTTTCATAAATAGTGTAGTACCGTTAAGTTTCATAAATAATATGTGTGAGGACACATGGATCCTGCGCGTTAGTTTTTTTTAAAAAAAATTTCTAATATCAAAATTATGTCTTTTTCATTAAAATTTAAGTTCTTTTGTCATTTTATTAAAATTTAAGAGTTTTTCATTAAAACTTAAGTCTTTTTCATTAAATAAAGTTATAGCATGATTTTTTTTATTAAAATAAACTTAGTCCAACCCCTTTTTATGAAAGTTCCCTTTGATTTTGATGTTTCTCCCCGTCACCAGTCCTCCACTGCCGACCTTTGCTACTCGGCACATCGAGTATGTTTCCTTGGCGGTGCACTTTGGTATTGTGTGGTTATTAAAGTGCTATTAGCACTATTTGGTAAAATTATGGGAGCAATTTTTTGCGCGCGGGCGGGGGCCTTACCCCCATTTTCCTTTAATCCGGTTTCTTTGTGTTTTCTTCCCCTTGGTGGTGGTGGCGGATCGACTATGGCGGCACAACTGGTGTGATGGAGGCTACAATATTCCAAATGTAGGGTTTTTGTTGTTGTGGGCTTGGTCATTTTGTGTTTTTCTGTTGTATTTCTTTTTGGGTTATGCTGCCTTTGGGCTTTTTATTTCATGTATTAATTTTTTAATTAATGAAAGTTATCTATAGTTAGACCAAAAAAAGTTTACAAGCAGAGAGAACTAGATTGTAATACTTGACTAATCAGTGATTTTTGAAAAATATAATTACAAAAGTTTAAACTTGAACTTCCAATGGATTAGGATCAGGTGAGGAACTGTTCTCACGGGATCTTGTTTCCAGTTGCAGCTGAAGAGTTGTTGCTGATTTTGAATTTGAGTTGAGCGGGAATATCTGTTTATCAAAGAAAACCGAGACTTGAAGTGGATGGAAGAGAATACAAAAGAGGACTCTCGGCAGGAGGGTAGGGAGTTTTTTTAGCTGCAGGTTGGCAAAAGTAGCAAGGAGAGCAGAGATAGAGAGAGCTCTCGGCTGAGAGGCAGCAGACGCATCAGGGGATGCAGAAGGAACGTTTAGACGCATGAAGCAGAGGAGGATTTGGAGAGCTCAGGAGGAAGCCTTGTAAAACGGATTGTTCTCCCTCTCTTTAATTCCTCATGGATGCGGTTGTATGTATTTATAACTAATTTCCTTTTGCCAGAGCAAGACCATGAACCACAACGCAAATATGTAATTCTCTTGTGGTTGCTTAAGTATTTTTATATGTTTACTTTGATATTTTCAATCACTAAATTATATTGCTTAATGCTTGATCACCATTAGGATGCTTGGAAAGTAAGAATTTATGTGATTTCATCATTCATGAATTCATATGTGTGAGTTCATCAAACTATCGATTGCAGCTTAACTTAGTAAATGACCTATATATACCCTTAGACTTCTTAGGGTTTTATATTCGAATGAAGTAAAACATATTGGAGAGAAAAATATGATTAAGCCATATTTTGAATTAACGAAAAACGGTTGGCTTAATGATAACTGAAGATAACTGCATTGTTAATGGGATAAGGTAGTTATCAGAAAAAGAGTGGGATAGGTCCCTCAGCTCGGTACAAATATGGATGATTCACATTAAGTTAGGTTGCCCCATTTGAAACCTAAAATATCCATCGTTGTCATACAAGAGAAGGAAAGATAGATCCTATTGCGGATCATGGCTTCAAGTTCAGGTTTGCATGCATATTCATGCACATCAGTTTTACGTTAGGGTTTCATGTTATACTGCATTTATTGCAGTAAATATTAGGGTTAGTTGAATATGTCATATGTGTTGATTTACATGTAGTTTAGTAACTTGATTGATTGGATCCTAAGTTATATAAAGTTTACATGGAAAAGTAATTTAATGCAATTTTGAACGAATTTCATGTTAAAATTGGTTATAGCTTCTTGCGGTTGAGAATTGTAATTTCTCCCAAGGTAAATATCACTTTTATGGCAATAAATAGTAGGGTTAGCTGAATATGCCATATGTGTTGATTTACATGTGGTTTAGTAATTTGATTGACTGGATCCTAAGTTATATAAAGTTTAAATGGAAAAGTAATTTGACGCAATTTTGAACGAATTTCATGTTAAAATTGGTTATAGCATCTTGTGGTTGAGAATTGTAATTTCTCCCAAGGTAAATATCACTCTTAGGGATTGTATGGTTTATCAAAAAAGGTTTTCACAGAGTTCAATGAATAACTCATGTTCATATTTAATCTAAACTAGCCTCCATGCACACGCTCACGCGCGTGCAAAAGACATTTTTTTCAATCACGGCGTGCTACCTGCGATTTGCATGTTTTAAATGTATTTATTAATATAGATGGAAATGAATAATAAATACATTTAATAAAAGCAGTCTTTTAACTAATCAAAGCAACTGAATCCATATTAATAAAACGGTCTTTCAATTTCCATCTACATTTTATTGAATTTACATTAAGATTAGAAAAAAATAATATTTAATAAACAACTGATTATTATGCGTGTGCGAGAGATTTTTTTTTAATTTTTTATAATTGGCATTACGCATCTCTTAAGAGTTTAAAAATTAAGAAATAATATTTAATAAACAACCGCGTGCAAAAGGCATTTTTTGAATCACAGACTTAGATGTTTTGAACATAACATTCATGATTTTTCTTATCTTTTAGGGTAAATTACACAAAACTACCTCAACTATTGGTGTCACGACACTTTCATACCTCATCTTTTAAAATTGACAATGTCATACCTCATCTTACGATTTGTGCCAATGTTAGACCTCCGTCAGTTTTTCTATTAGTTTATCCGTTAAGTGCTGACGTGGCTAAAGACGGGACCCATTTTTTATTAAAAAAATAATTAAATATTTAAAATTAAAAAAAAAAACAGAAAACAAAAAAACACCCATCAACCCGTGTCCCCTCCCCAAAAACCTAGATCCCCTTCTCTCCCACCCAACCCTCTCTCTTTCTGCTATCTCTCCCTCTCTCTCTCTCTCTCTCTCGCCCCTCTCTCCCTGCAACTTGCATCCCATCCCAAAACCTAGAAACCTTTCCCACCGGACCCGTAATGCTCCACCCTAACCTGCACCTTCTGCAAGCCAAGGCACACCAACACTAGCGACCCCGCCACTTGTGACACCGCGCACATCCCCTTGGGGTTCATGATCGTCTCAATCTGGTGCAGCATCTTCAAGTCAGCGAAATTGTACACGACTATCTTCTGCTCCAAAATGACGACGATTCGGTCCCTCTGGAGCCTCACAGACCGGACAACGGAGTGGAATGAGAGCTCCCCGATGCACCGCCCCTGGTGGTCGTCCCAGATCATGACTTTATTGGTCGGGTACTGACGGTCGGGCCCACCGCCGACTATGGCCAAGAAGTTGTAGCGAAATAACATCTTGACGACGCCGATTCCGCCCCCGTTGTCAAAGTCGTTGCGGAACGGGTCGCAATTGTAGATCCGGAACCCGTGGTCCGTCCCCACAGCGAAGCAGGCCTGGTCTTGGTTAAGCAGATGTGGAAGAGCGACGGAGGCGAGCGGGGCGCTAGAGGGGCAGACTCCGGGGGCGAGGAGGAGAAGGGAATGTTGTTGTGGAGGTTGTGGTTAGAGTCAGGGTTTGGGGGCGATTGGGGGTCGTGGTTGTCATCGTTGTTGTCAACGACAGAGGTAGGGTTGTCGTCGGTGGGATCGGAGAGAAAGATTGAAGGGGGGGACGGTTGGGAAGGGTTTCTGGGTTTTGGGATGGGATGCAGGTTGCAGGGAGAGAGGCGAGAGAGGAGAGAGAAAGAGGGTTAGGTGGGAGAGAAGGGGGACACGGGTTGATGGGTGTTTTTTTGTTTTTGTTTTTTGTTTTTAAAATTTTTAATATTTAATTATTTTTTTAATAAAAAATGGGTCTCGTCTTTAGCCACGTCAGCACGTAACGGATAAATTAACAGAAAAACTGACGGAGGTCTAACATTGACACAAATCGTAAGATGAGGTATGACATTGTCAATTTTAAAAGATGAGGTACGAAAGTGTCGTGACACCAATAGTTGAGGTAGTTTTGTGTAATTTACTATATTTTTCTTCCCCATCACATGGGCACCATCAACTTTGTCATTTGTTTATTTTTTTCTCTCTTTCCTGTTATTTTTTTATTCTTTTCTCTCTCCCCATTTATATTTATATTTTATTTTATGATGACCAAATTACAACTTACCCTTGCATGTTTTGAATTTTCGACAACTTACCCTTGCATGATTTGATATATTAGTTTGGTCCAATTATTTTTGTCGAAGTTGTGACCCCAAATTGGGGCTCTGGCTTTATATATAAGAGATGTCATAGATAAATTGCATGTTGTGTTATGTATTTTAGTTTGAATGTCACAAGTAAAATTTACACAAAGAAAACCCAACTTTTAAAATTTGCATGTTTTCAACTACTTAAGTAACTAAAAGAGCTACATAGAAATGTTGAAGGTGAAGATTGAACTCTAGCACTTTGTCAAATTTGTTAATTTTCATTTGTTCTCACGTTCTTGTGTTGCGTTGAATCATTAGTTCTTTAAACCAATCCCCACTTTAAATATTTTGTGTAAGCCATGTACAATAAATTTTATATTTGTCCACTTTAGTTCTAGTGCTTAGAGTTAATTAAGTAAAATATTCGAAAGCTCGTCAATTGTGCATACCAATTTCTCAAGAGATCAACATTGCTTGAGCTATTATATAGCAAATATTTTTTTTATAATTTTTGCTTTGTTTTGCATGTGGTAAAAACCCCATCACTCACCACTCAATGAGTCAACAATTCAAACCGTACCCCTCATGAGACCAAATATGACATCCAGTGAGAATAAGGATCCTCTTTGGATTCTCTTTGTAAGAATCCCGGATATCCTCTAATCATATTCATTCATCG
The DNA here is from genome assembly GCA_036320875.1 of Cotoneaster glaucophyllus. Classification (NCBI taxonomy): domain Eukaryota; kingdom Viridiplantae; phylum Streptophyta; class Magnoliopsida; order Rosales; family Rosaceae; genus Cotoneaster; species Cotoneaster glaucophyllus. The sequence goes on along the minus strand of CM070069.1, from coordinate 25,407,304 downwards.
TATATCGTGCGGTCAGAAATCATTTAAAATTTAAAATTGAACACAAATAGTATCTGACAAAAACTGGTCACACGATTTACGATGAACGGACATGATTAAAGAATCTTCTGAACCCTCACAAAGAGGATCCATAAAGGATCTTCATTCACCCGCACTGTTGGAGCAAGTGGATGAGCTGCAACAAACCCAATATTTGGAAGCAACATGCAACCTTTCACGTGGGTGGGCCTTCATCCCCACTCAAAGTTGTCCCTATGTATAGTCCTCAAATATGAGGAAATTTTTTAGTACTTCGACCAATTCCTATACCATAGGGACCGGAGCTCCTCCCCACTGGAAGCCACACAAAGTCCTTAAATTTAAAAGCATACGGTGGTAGAGAGTGATAAGGACTCCACTGGAGATGCTCTAAAGACAATATTTTTGTTGTTGTTTATAACGAATTAAGGCCTAAAAGGTGCGCATGTTATTCATTATTTACAAGCTGATACATAGCCGGATCAATAAATTAAAATTTTTAGTACATTAAAATATGAAATTACAATTTTATGACATTGCAATGTTTAAAACATGAGATATGACGTTGCAATGTTTAAAATATGGGGTATGCGATTGTAGTTCGACCTATAGTTGAGGTAGTTTTTTTATAATTTAATCTTGGGTTTATATCACAAATGGTTCCTGAAATTGACCCCATCAATCATGATGGTCCCTGAAATTGAAAATCGATCAATGTAGTCCCTGAATTTTAACTCGCGAATCAATGTGGTCCTTCTGTTAGTGTTCCATCCAAATTAACACTAAAAAAAGGTTAGAGAACCAATTTTTCATGGTAAAATGACCAAAAAAGGTTAGAGAACCACTTTTTTTTGTTTTTATTTTAGTTTTAGCACCAAATCCATGAAAAAATGGAGAGAAAAGTGAAGATGGAAAAAAGAAAAGAGAGGTAGTAAGTAAAATTATAAGTAACAGAGTTATTTTTGATAATTTTACCATGAAAAATTGGTTCTCTAACCTTTTTTTAAAGATAATTTGGACGGAACACTAACAAAAGGACGACATTGATTCGCAAGTTAAAATTCAGGGACTACATTGATCGATTTTCAATTTCAGGGACCATCATGATTGATGAGGTCAATTTCAGGGACCATTTGTGATATAATCCCTTTAATCTTTTAGTTTTTAGTTTAGGGTTTACATTCCCGCTATTTTCTTTACAAACCAATCTCCTTCTCAACCTCCTCCAATCACAACCCACACCAATCAAAGAATCACGCATTCAATTCCTCCAAACCTGCAAATCCATGAGCGAGTTCAAACAAATCCACTCCCAGATCTTTCTTCTCGGACTGCACCAAGACAAAGCCTCCGTCAACAAGCGCATGGCTTTCTTCACCGACCCATCTATTGGAAACTTGAATTACGCCGAGAAAGTCTTCCATTTCATCCAAGATCCGTGCTTGTTCGTTTACAATGTAATGATCAAGGCGTTTGCCAAAAGGGGTAGTTACAGAAGTGCCGTTGAGCTCTTCCGGTGGTCAGGGAGGGGGGATTGTGTCCCAATAATTTCTCCTGCCCATTTGTATTCAAAGCCATTGGATGCTTGGGAGAGGTTCGAGAAGGTGAAAAGGTTCATGGATTTGTGGTAAAAACTGGAATTGGGTTTGATGCGTATGTGTATAGTTGGGCATGGTTGAGAGTTTCAACCAGGTGTGTGATGAAATGTCTGGGAGAAACAGGCTTTGTTAGAACGTTACGATTTCTAGGTATGTTAGGTGCAGGAGGTTTGAGGAGGCTTTGGGTACGTTTCGGAGGATGCGATGTGAGAGCAATGAGAGGCCTGATGAAGCTATGGTTGTAGGCACCATTTCAGGTTGCACAGCGTTGAAAAATTTGGAGCTTGATAAAGAAATTCATGAATATGTTAGAAGTGAACATGGATTCACTACTAGAACTGGAGTCCAACTACATGCATTGTTGAATATGTATGTAAAATGTGGTTGTTTGAGTGAACGCAGGATAATTTTTTTACGAAATGCGGTGAAAAACGTGTTCTGTTGTACTAGTATGGTATCTGGTTATGTAAATTGTGGTAGGGTTGATGATGCTAGAGAGGTGTTTGATGGGAGTCCAACTATGAGTCCAACTAATTAAGGGTGTTGTTCTCTGATGTCCGTGATTAATAGGTATGCACAATACAACCGTTTTAATGGGGGCGATGGCTCTATTCCAAGAGATGCAACCTAGAAGAGTTAAATGGGGGATAAATTTACAGCGGTTGCTTTCCTAACAGGATGTGCTCAGTTGGGAGCATTAGAGCAAGGGGAATGGATTCACGAGTATATCGAAGAAAACAAAATTAAAATTGATGCAGTTGTTGGTAGTTGGTACCGCGCTTATAGAAACGTATGCAGCGTGGGAGCATAGACAAATATTTGGAGATTTTTAATGGATTAAGGGAAAAAGACGCAGCCTTTTGGACTTTAATCATTTGTGGGCTTGCAAGGATTGGCAAGACAAGCAAAGCACTCAAGTTGTTCCCGAAAATGGTACATATTGCATGAAACCTGATGATATCATCACCTTCAGTGCTGTCTTAGGTGCTTGCGTCACAGAGGATTGGTAGACGAGGATTGTGAGTTCTTCAACTCCATGAGAAAGACATGAGATTGAGCCGAAGCCTGATTGACCTTCATGGCACCGTGCTGGACTGTTAGATGAAGCAGAGGAGTTGATAGAAAGGATTCCGAGTGGAAACAATGAGAATATGAATATTTGTAAAGCATAGAACAATTAACAACTGAATAACCAGTCAATATCGCAAACGCATTGTCTGTAAAATGAGGAACAAATCATCTGCTGACGTGATAAAATCAAATGTCCAAATAATTGAGCTGGGAAAACGAGAAAGACACTAATCGTAGTCTGCTGGAGAGCATAAAGCAAGAATAGATACTATTTAACAGATCCGGTAATGCTCTCTCTTCAAACTTTTGCCTTTTCCATCTCGGTGCATCTGTAGTATGCGTCATGGCTTGATCCTGGGCTTGACTCATCACACAACTAATCCGGATGTGGTTCAGGTTCAGATGTATACAAATAATGACCCCAACCACGATGCATATTTTCCTTCAAAGGTTTGTCCCATACTTTTCTTCGCTCTCACCTCTAAAAGAATATCAATCTTGTCCCCGCCTTTCATACTGAGCTTGAGCTGATCATTCGATAATTGTCCCTGCCAAAAATAATTCTCACGGAGATATGGTGGTCCCCAATGTGGAGAGGCCGTCAAAGTTGTATGCTTGGTAGAATTTACAACAGTAATGCTAACTTGTCCAATAGCATCAGCCAAACATTCATTCAATGTTCCAGAGCGAACGAAGCACAGAGTCAACCCTTTAAAATTACGATCACTGCGTTGAGGAACATCAAAGCTGATTTTATTGCCGTCAACGACAAACTCGAACCACTCCGGAATATCATAAATCCCATTCAGATAAATGCCACCAAATCCGCAAGAAGTCCATCCTTATAATATATATAAAATGTAATATAGTACTGTCAAATACTTGTACATGTGCGTTTGTGTTTGTGTGTGTATTGATAGAGAAAGACAAGAGTAGGAGGAGACAGGGAGAGAGAGGGACCTGTAGGATGTTGTTTCTAAACTCAGCCGTGAGATTGGTGCACCCTTCCATACAAAGCCTTGTCATGGAGTTTAATGATTTATCCGAGCCTAAACCTGGAACCTCTGTGACTTTGGGCGAATCACTTAGACTCAGTTCTCTCATATTTGACATTTGCGAAAAGTCTGGCATTGTTTCCAATGCATGGCAGCGTGTTGCAGACAACAATTCCAAATTTGTTGGCAAATTGGGGATTGCACGAAGATTTGTGCAACAGTCCAACCTCAAACTTACAAGATTTGAAAGACCACTGAGGCTGGATAGGCTACGAAAACTACTGCCTTCAAAATCCAAATCTTGTAAAGAAATTAGATTCCCAAGATCTTCGGGGATTGCACCTTCAATTAATTTCCTGCCTTGGAGAACGAGTTGTCTCAGATTCGTCAATCTAATTATGGAAGAGGGTATCTGTGTTATGGCTGTAAAGTTTGCTTCAAGTTTTCTCAATAGTACCATCTCCCCTAAGCCCTCAGGCAGTTCTCTGAATCTCTTGCAGTAAGTAAGAAGAAGAGTCCCAATAGATTTCGAGTCATACAAATCCCTTGGAAGATACCTAAGCGTTCTACAAAATGAAAAATTTACAGAAGTAAGTCTCTTAAGCTGACCGATGGATGGGTGAATTTCGGACAAACTCTCACAATGTTGAAAATCCAATTCTTCGAGATTTGGGAGCCTTGAAAAGTCTGGTGACTCTTTTAACTTATAGGAATTACTGAGATCAAGCATTTTCAAATTCTCGAGCGGCTGCACAAATCCAAAAGCAAATATTATTTAAAATCCAAGAAGAATATGTCTTAAAAAAATAAAGCTAAAACTAAAATCAGAAAAGCTTATCTTTGGGAGAAAAAGAAAAAAACTAAAATCAGAAAGAGAGAATTAATAATTATAACTAGGGGTGAGGGTGATTGTACCTTGGAATTCTTCCAGCCTCGTCTGAGTTTGCTGAAGCGCAGGTCAAGAGCAACAAGTTTTGGTTGATTAAGAAGGTGCTTCGGCATGGACTTGAAAGGGAATCCATGCCAGCACAACCATATCAATTTTTTCGGAAAACGTTTATAGTCTCCGGTGAGGTTTACGTTCTTGAGCTGCAGCAGTCTCAGGTTTTTCATATTGGCAAATGCTTTTGTACTGAAACTAGCCTTTTTAGAGCTTGGCAAATCTAGAGTAAGTACTTCAATTTCTTCAGTTCCCTGTTAAGTTAACAAAAGGATATATAATGAATAATAAAAGGGTAATTTGCATGTGAAAAAATGATTTACTTACAGACATCAAAGAGCGTACTAACAATTGTTACGATTTATAGTTTCGGTTGGAAATCGATTTAATTGCCTCTATTTCCAGGTGAAGGTTTATTGTATAAATATATTTCTACATAATATTCTTAAATATAGGCAGCTGCACTAAGAATTATCTGTCAGGAAACTACTTACAGATTTATTCGTCAACACATCTGTTACGGCTTCATGATCCCATAGTCTACTCCATCTTTCAGGTTGAGTAGGAAATTCTTTAGAATTGATCATCTTGCCCATTTCTCGAACCAAATAATGCATATTCAGCATGCCGTATTCAACAGTTACAAGGCACCGTTCACGGAGAACACTGATTCCTATTGTTGCAGAGAAGCCACATCCATCTAATATTTTTGTGACATAATCCTTGTCCATTCCAAGAAAGGAACAAGATATATCAAGGAATATAGCCTTCTGAGTATCATCTAGCCCATCAAAGCTTATTCTGAGTTTTTCTATAATTTCTCCTTCAGGTATTCTTTTCAATTTCTCTAGTTCGCTTTCCCACTCTACTATGGTTCTGCCCATAAGTAAAGAGCCCAAAACTTCGAGTGCTAGTGGCAAACCTCCACAGTAAGAGACTACCTTCTTTGACAATTCATGATGTTCTTCATTAGGCCAACTATTTCCAAAAGCATGCCAACTAAAAAGCTCAAGAGCTTCTTCTTCATTCATTACCCGAGCTGGATATCTCATATTCACCCTCCATTGATTTAGTAAATGCTCATCTCTTGTTGTCATGATAATTATACTTCCTGGACCAAACCAATCACGATTTCCAACTATTGCATTTAGTTGGCCCACTTTATCTACATTATCAATAACAAGAAGTACTATTTTACATCGAAGATGTTGTTTTATTACACTGATCCCTGCATCGACACTATTTATCTGGAACTTGATGGTTTGTTTCAAAATGTTAGAAACAAGTTGTTCTTGCAAATAGACCAGACCATATTTACTTGCATTGTCGCTAATGTCGACAAGGAAACATTTAAATTGGAAGCTATGATGAATTTGGTTATAAATAGCTTTGGCAACAGTTGTTTTGCCCAATCCACCCATCCCCCAAATTCCAACCATTTTAACGTCATTTGATCCACCACTTGAAAGATCACTGATAATTGGTTGAACATGAGAATCGATTCCAACTGGGTACCTGGCCACATGTAATTCGTTTGTGTTGGGGCGCCATTCCCAAATATTCTCATCAACAATTCTCCTAATAAGCTTTGCTTCATGCCTGAAAACTCAATTAGTAAGCATTAACTCACCGAAGAATTACTAGAAGCTATCACCTTCACTCAATAGTGAATATAAAGAATTAACTAAATGGGAAATATATATATATATATATATATATAAAGTCCCCTTCCGTTGAGGAATATTTCAAATAATTTTATTTGAGGGACACCTTGTAGTGTTGATTCCTTTTCTTACTTTTCCGGGTTCATTCATTCATGCCATATATATGGTCAAAAGAGAAAGAAAAAAATGTTATAATTTGTATATGATCTATTGCCTAAACCCAAATAAACATGGACGATACGTGGGGAGATAATATAGCCTGACTTCTTAGACTTCAATAAAGGTTTAAGAAATGATGGTTTAGGATTGATTTTGTGAAAGAATAGAACCAGAGGAGATTTGGAAGAAAGACTCTATAGTCTGTTGTTTCTCATTGATGCAATTATATACAGATACAAGTCGACTAAACTAGCACATATCAATTTGATACAGAGAGTGAGAATCACGTCTTGACAGCAAATATGGAGGATTATTGCTATTATTTTCGGATTTGAGAGTAGGAAGTACTTAGAATGTGGGATGTTTCAACCAAAAATCAACTTGCAATATATGATTTAAATAGATGGTCTTCTTAACATTACCCTTATTTTATGTTAGAAACCTTAATATTTCACTTAAGCTATTTTTCCTGTGTGCTATTTGCCTAACAACCTTTCATTTAAATGTTTCAAAATATGGAAAAGCCGAATAGATAGCAGCAGTACTATTAAACTAATTGAGTAATTAATGAAAGACTTCAAAGTCCAATGAATATGATTACCCGTATTTAAGATCCGCGCCAGACAAATTTGCAGCTTGAGTAAGAGCCTTTCTCCACTGCTTTATCCTTTCTTTCTTAGCTTCACGTTCTTTGCTATCTTTTTCTTCAACGATGCCATCTTCGTGCTTCTGAAATGCTTGGGCGAAATAACCTTCCTGCTTCCTTACATGCGAAGGATCGACATGATAGAATATTGGCAAAACCTCTCGCCCCAGATTTTCTCTACATTCCATGATCTTTACGAGCTCGTCGAGACACCATCTCGAGTCCGCGTAACTCTTTGAGAAGACAATGACTGAGATTCTGGACTCTTCGATTGCCCGGAACAGTTCGGGTTTTATTTCTTCCCCTCTTTTCAGGCCGTCCTCGTCAATAAAGACCTCGTAGCCCCTGTCTTTTAATGCTGCGTGGAGGTGGCCCGTGAAACCATTGCGTGTATCTTGGCCTCTAAAGCTCAAGAACACGTCGTACTTCCAGAGTTTTGAGGATGAGGAGGATTCATGGGGTATCATGGTGGTATCACCGTTTACAGCACTAGAGTGGTTCCAATCGAGCGAAAAAAAAAATGGCTTTGTTGTGTTGTGTTGCAACAAGAATATATAATACTGAAGAGACACTTTTTTGGCTTTTTCCAGCAAGAGTTCTCTCCTAATCTTTGGCTCTTTTAAGGGAGATTTTTCAGTGTGCCTGAAACACATGTGTCATTATACAAGTGATGAAATACTAGTATTAAAAAATCTACAACTTTTTGAGTACAACGATATAGCTTTACACTAAGGAGAGGGAGAGTTTGGCTAAGACACACAATGTACAACTTAATTTGGTATCGAATTCACCATCCACGAGATTCGAACCTAACACTTCTCATTTACAAATGAAGATGAAAAGCACCAGACCATAGTATTGAGTGGCAAAAAATCAACAAATTAAAAATAATTTTTTTCTCAATTATATAATGACACGTGATGTACAATCTGTGTTTCGAGCACAATGGATTTTTTTTTCTTTTTCTCTTTTAACAGCTTCCGCTCCTAATTTTGAAGAAGAACAAGGACGTTTCCAATGGAAAATCACGATGTTCGTGGCCACACGATCTGATCACTTAACGCCTAAGATTGAAGTTTCGGAAAAAAATTCGGAATTGAAGTTTCGGAAAAGATTTGTAGAAAAGTAGCTTTAAGATTAAACAACGTTCAACTGTGTAAAAAAAAAAAAGGACACCAACTTATGGGAGGAGTTGATTGGAAGGGTTTGCAAGTGGTTTACTTAGTGCGCTTGCAGACCTATGATTGCTGAGATGGGTGAAAGAGTTGGTAAGGTGAAGTTCAATTGAGATTACAAAAATGATATTTTATCATATTTTTTTATGTTATATTTGTATTATCTTTTTAATAGAAATAATACGTATGTATTGTTGAGTGTTACCTCTATTAGAGAGGTGGTACAATTGTTATATGAAAAATGTGATACGTGTAGTATTACTCTTGAGATTAATGAAAGAGTGATACTTGCATCCACATGAGGAGATCGCATATTTTTACATTTGCAAATAAAGTACCTTGAGCATATAAACTCAACGATCGAAATCATTCGAATCGAAAATCGTTTAACCATCCAAACGTATCAAATAAATGAACATTGTGAATATGTTACTTGGTATCTACACTGTTAATTTATTCTATAAGTTTTAATAACTAAATGATATCTGATTCAAATTAATTCTTTGATCTTTAAATAAAGATGAAGAAATTAAATAGTTATGATTATAAAATTTATATAATAAATATACAATATTTGCATAATGAAGAGTGGGCTCATCCTGTGTACATGAGTTTATTGTTGGCTATCCCTCTCACCTAGAAATGAGAGTGCGATGCATTATGTTGCATAGTCTGATTGTTCCTTTATTATTGGGTTTAGATGAGATAACGGGGTGCAAATCATCTTGTTACTTTCCTAATTTTTTTTTTTTTTTTTGCTACAAATAGGAGGGGAAGGGGGTATAAAAATGACGGAGCATATTTTCACTATGCTAGCTTCTTTGCCAGCCCAGCCGCCGATACAGTTACCATGCTTACCAGTTCTTATTATTGCTGCCTATAGAACAGAATCACACTCTATAAGACTTGAACCTACAATGTCAAATTTTAGAGACCCGCATTCTATTAGACTGAACTAAGAACGCTGTCTTATTAAAGTAGATACAAGGAATGATGGTGGAATAACATACAAATGAAAATAAAAAACCAAAAGCAATTTGAATTTGATTTCACTTTTCATTCTCTCTTTCGGTCATTCTTTCCATGAACGTCGCATCTTCCTTTTATATTACTCACTTTTCCATATACTTTTCCTCCATCACTTATCAAATTGACTGATATTTTGATTTAACTACAAAAAAAAATAAAAAAAAATCTGCACTATGCTCTAAATTATCTGGTTCTACAAGAAATAAATAATATTCTTAGGTTTTCCCTTTTGCTGGTGACTTACATAGTGCGTATTTTGCGAGAGATTTTTTATTGTAATAGAAACATGGGATGACATACCATGTGTTATTATGCAAATTGTGAGATATGTGTGTTAAAATGTTAATAACTTAAAAAATAAAATTTTCTACCACTTGTACAAAAACACGTAGTGTACCACTTGTATTTCGATTACAATAAAAAAATTTCTCGTATTTTGCAAGGCCAACCTGACATACACACATATTAGGTCACTCGTCGCAGGACGAACATGTACATGAAGATGACATCAGAAGGAGAAGAGCCCTATCAATACTAACTATTTATAAGAAAAATTAGGTTTCTATGCTTATTTTTCTTTTTCATTAATTAATTTTTTTTTTAATTTTTGATTATAATCTTTTAACTTTTCTTCAAGTCATTATTTGAAATTTTTTTTTTTAAGTCATTATTTGAATATCAAATTATTTACAAGTCATTATTTGTCAATTTTTATATAAAAAACTTATTATTAATCTTTTTCAAATATATCTTTTTAAATATTTTTATCATTATTTCTATTTATCATTTGCATCCTTTTTTTAATTTATACCAATATTCTTTTTAGTTTTAATATGTACCCATAATTTTGATTTTTAATATGTACCCATATTTTTAATTTAATTTGTGCCCATATTTTTTTTTTTGGGAATGTATACTTGCTAATTATATGTATTTTAATATATCAATAGTGTTTTCTTATACTATATTAATAATTACGTGGGTACATTATTTTTTTGCTAGAACTATGTGAAGAACAATATTACGCTCTCCTCAAAAAGAACAATATTACTCTATTATTGATTTTTAAGTAATTGTTATATTGTAAAAATATTATTTGAATTTGTTTAAATTTCATAATTGTAGAATATTGGATGAATAAATGCATGAGTTAAATCCCTTAAATGATGTTAGAGAGTCAGAAACCTCGATCAAACTATTAAACAAATAAGGTTTCATTCTAACAATTAGGTTGACTAGAGACTGGAACCAAAATGACCTTACCACGGGTCATTTTGGTTTCGGTCCCTAATCAACCTAGTTGTTAGAATGAAACCTTATTTGTTTAAATAGTTTGATCACGGACCCTAACATGATTAAAGGGATTTAACTCATGCATTTTTGCATTCAATATCCCACAAATTATGAAATTTAAACAAATCCAAATAATATTGTCACAAATATAACAATTACTTAAAAATCAATAATAGTGTAATTTGTTCTTCACATAGTTCTAGCAAAAAAAAAAAAATGTACCCATGTAATTATTAATATAGTGCAAGAAATAACTATTTGGTGCAATCATATTTAGAATAGGAATGTGATTGTGTAAATCCTAGTGAATCTAGGAATATCTCTTATATTCTTATTAGGAGTTGATTACCTATTAAGAGTTGTAATCCTAAAAGGGTAAGGATTTTATCTATCCTACTACTATAAATAAAGGCACAATGGGGTGATACAACGCACACCTCACAATTAAATCTCTCTCTTCTCTCTCTCACTGCCGTCGGCCCTCTCTCTGTTCCCTTAGAATAGCTCAATTAAATAGGCCTACAACACGTTATGAGCACCTTCTTGCCAGAAGCTGAAGAACTGACGGATCGTAGGAGGAGGCTATCTTCCACAAAATTCAAAGGCTCTTATTTGTTTTCTGCCAATCAAGTACACTTAAAATAAAGGAAGATGTTTGAAACAACCTTGAAGCATGAAAACATTCCCCATGATGCATGAACCCCCTATGTTTATATTTTCCTTATGATATATATATATATATATATATATATATATATATATATATATATATATATATGTTTCATGCATTACGCAATTAAATTGCTAAGTGGAATTGTGAGTCAAAGCATATAAATAAATTAGAAGCAATAACCCTAGGGATGTTGAAAAAAAAAAGAAAATTTTTGGGAACCATGAGGCAAGGCCGCCGCACCACCACCGTGGCTCCGCCGAACCACCACTGCTGGCCTGAAGCCCAGCCGTGTTGTAATACCCCGTATTTAAAAAAAATATAGTTATATATATGTGTGTATGTGGGTAATTATTTTTACGTGATGATTTTATTAGATTTATTTTATGCAAGAACCTACTTTCAATATGTAAAATAGTCTCAACATAAAATCCTTTTTGCTACAAAATTAGTTCAAAAAAACTAGCTAGTATTTATTTCATGTCCATGTATAATTAGAGATGTTTTTAGTTTGAATTGGAGAAGGGTGATTATATGAGATTGGCTTGATATTTTTACCAAATAAGGGTGCGTTGGCAAGTTTGTAATCATTAGGAATTTAGTAGTTAATGATTGGTGATTATTCACCACTCTGAAAAGGTGGAGGTAGGATGTCTATGACTTTGTACGTGTGTATATTAGCATGCATGAGGCAATATTTTGTGGTATTAGGAGTGCTTACTCACTAGTCTAGGGGAATCTCAATCATTTGAAAAATATTCTCTCTTCAATGTTATTTAACCAAGCTTCCAAATACTTTAATGATATTGGAGCTTTTACCAAACTCCATTTGTATGCCTAGTGATTGTAGACTTACCCATATGTTTTGATCTAGGAATAAAACTTAAGCTAAAGGCTCAACATGGCCTTAGATGCTTATATCCACCTTGCATGATATTGATTAGGTTAACATTTGGTGTGTTTCTATTGGAACACATATTAGGGCTAATGATTAGCTTAACATTTGTTTTCTTTCTATTGGACCACATATCATGGTTAATTATGAGGACAAGACTTGTTGCCTTGTTATTGGAACACATTTTATGTCTAATGATTGGCACAACACTAGGTTTCTTTCTATTGGCACACTTGTGGAGGTTTTTGGAGAGGAAGATGTCATGCAATTAGGGATGGGCAAATACCCATTGATTATGGGTAATCGTGGTTACCCGCCCGTTTAAATTAAACGGTTACGGTTATGGGTAACCGTTTAGATAAATAAACGGTTATGGGTATAACCGTTTACCCGCGAAATTTAAATGGGCGGTTATGGGTATTAACCGCGGTTATAAACGGGTAACCGTTTACCCATTTATTTTATATATGTAAAATTAACACAAACTATATTTCCTATCGGAAAAAACTTAGATCAATGCTATTGACTATAGTGCATGATTTCATGGTCCATTATATATATATATATATATATATATTTAATACTTTACATTCCGAGTTAAATAACCAAAGAATACTGTCTTTTAATAATTTTCATAACCCAAGAATACTTAGCCAATTTTATATTACCTTTATTGTTAACAGTTAAAAATATCGTCTGTAAACTATTATTTCAATTATTGGAATGATATAAGGACTTAAAAAATTAAAATGCGAAAATGTATGATGAATGTACCTATAACGGTGTTTAATTGTTAGAAAAAGAAAATTATGACAAATTTTTCTTTTTAATTTTCAAGTTGTTAAAAAAACACGTAGACGGGTGAAAAATGAGTAAATGGTAAAAAAAGAAAGGATAAACGGGTTAAAAAAGGATAAATGGGTAAACGGGTATTAAACGGTTACGGTTAAATGGGTACGCGGTTATGGGTATGGTTAACCGTTTATAAACGGTTATGGGTATGGGTATAACCGTTTAGGCAATTACCCAACGGGTAAACGGTTATGCGGGTATGAGAATAAACGGTTATGGATAAATAACCGCGGTTACCCGCCCGCCATAACCATTGCCCATCCCTACATGCAATCTCTATAAAGGAAGGAGCAAGAACCAACGGAAGGGACATGGAGAAAATTGAGAGGAAGAAGAAGAAAAAGAAAGAAAAAGAACAACTCCAACAAAAAGCTATCCTCCCCTTCATATTACCTCTTATCTTTCTTTTACATATTGTTAAGGCTTTAAGCCATCTTTCGTTGTATTTGTAAGTTTCTCATATATAGTGAAATACAATGAAAGCAAACCCCAGTGGATGTAGTCAATTTGGTGAACCACTTAAATCTGGTGTTGTTTATGCATTTACATTTTGAGATCATTGTTATGAGAATACTCCCACTAAACCATCGAAAAGCTCCATTTACTTTCCTTGAGAATGTTGTAAAATAAGATAGACAAATCCCAGAAAATGCATTAGAGCTTACCCAACATAATTGCTCTATGAAATTCAAATGGGTTTATGCATCAATATCACATGGAGAGAGATGGAGTAGAATGGTAAAGTAATATTTCTCAATTAGATTGTTGTGTGTTATCCATACTATATATTATTGATAATATAATACGATTTTGGCTACTAACAATTTGACTAGTGTTGCAGATATAATACAATTTTGATTAGTAACAATTTGATTAGTGTTGCAGATGTTTTAGAGCATATGATTATTGATATCCTTGTTACATGGCATATACATAAGCATTCTTGTAAAGTAAGAAAAAGAGTTAAGTTGTGTTTGAGTTGTGAGGATATTCAAGAGCTGAAGTTTGCCTTGAATATAAAATAATGAACCTTGTATACGGCAGGTGTCAGGGAAAGGGCTTAAGTATAAAACCAGGTGGTTATAAAATAATGAAATCTTGTATATGTCAGGCGTCGGGAGAATGGCTTGAATATACAATTGGGCGTCGAGGGAAGTGCTTGTATAATAAAGTGGAAACTGAGAATTTAATTACAAAAATTGGGTTTAAGGGATGAACAGAAGTTAACTCATATTCTAAGATATTCAGAGCCAAGTGATATAAGCATGGTATAGGACGTGCATGCTTGCGTGCCCTAGGTATGTGTTAGCGGGATTAGAAGGGAGTAAGTACATTCATCCATCTCATTGCATATATTTCATGCATTAGAAAGAATTGTTACAATTTAATTATTATTTTGTTGGTACTTTTTGTGAATTAATTTTTGCACTATAGTTATTCCGTTGCGTATTCAATAAATTATATGTGGTAAACTCAAGTTTTATCATGTAAGATTTTGTGATGTGATGTATTGTGTTTCAGTTATTAATTAATTTTATTTTAATTTTTCCTATGGCTCACACCTTAGTTTGTGAATAGTCTTTATTTGCGGGTCGGGGCGTGACACGTGTGAAGCATGACATGGCACGGTGTCGTTTTGACACCGTACCCTAGGCCTTCAGCCTAATTAGCTTTATATGACCTGCAGTCCCTTAGCCCAACCAAGAAAGCCTGCAGCCTTTTTGGCCCATTGTCTTGAGTCCTTAGGCTCAACTCCAGCAGCCTAGAGCTACTGGGCTTCCTTGTTGCCCATGATTCGGCTTGCCTGCAGCAGCCCGTAAGCTCACTGGGTTTCGCCCCAATTTCGGCCCACTCACCAGCAGTTTTATGCTACTGGGCTTAATTTGCCCTAGACCCAAAATATGAAACCCAGCTTTGCTGGGCTTCCCTGGACTTACCCAACGGCCAGCCTTCGCTGGGCCTGCACCCGTGACCCTATTTCGACCTAAAGCCAACAACTTTGGCTGCTGGGCTCCCCAAACCCTCTTGGCCCGAGGCATGCAGCCCTCCCCAAGGCTCAACACGCCTGCAACTGAACCTGCAGGGCTTTTCTCCCATATTATTTTGCTTCCACGATCGACCCCGTTTTGTCCTGATCTATTGGATTAATTAAAAGTGACCTGCAGTCCATTAATCTGATAATGAATCCAAAATTATTGACCTGAAGATCACTTTTGGACATTAACGATTTAATAATTTATTTTTATACTTTGAACTGTTGACATACTTTCGTAGTCCCAAAGCTCTCATACTTGAGTTCCTAAAGCAACTCAAATCCACTACACTTAAATCAGCATATTTCATTATGTGTTCTTGCAGGAACCTCTCCTTTATGAACTAATCGTTTATAAAAACTAAATTGAACCTATAGTTTCATATTTAGTGTCTTTGAAACCCAAAGTTTTCATTCAAAATTTACCACATGAAACCTGTAACTTTCATGCATAAATTAAACCAATACATGTCTATAGAACCTGAATATTCTACGATATATGTCTATGGATCACCATATGACTAATCACGTTTTGTTGTACCCTCCGTTTTAGGGAAATGTCGAACTTGAACAAGCTCGATTTCACCACTCTAGAAGTATATGGAATAAACTACCTGAAGTGGGTTCAAGACGTGAAGCTTCATCTTACTGCAAAAGGCATTAAAGCCACAATCGAGGCACATACCGACGACAAAGCTGTCGACGAAGCTCAGAAAGCTAATGCAATGATCTTCATTCGAAGACACATCCATGATGCACTGCAAACCGAGTACCTCACTGTGGAGGATCCACGCACCCTCTGACTTGCTCTGGCCAACCGTTTCGATAATAAAAAAGACATCTACTTGCCTGAAGTAAGACACGATTAACAGCATCTTCGCTTCCAAGACTTTAAGTTCGTGAATGAATACAACTCTGAAGTTTGTAGAATCTGATCACTTCTGAAATTTAATAAAGTGGAACTAACAGAATCAGATCTCCTGGAGAAGACCTATTCGACCTTTCATGCCACCAATATTGTCCTGCAGCAACAATATAGGGCACAGAAGTTCACCAAATTTTTGGATTTGATCTCTATCATACTTCTCGCTAAAAAGCAGAGCTAGCTTTTGATGAAGAATCATCAAGCTCGACCGACTGGCTCGAACGTCGCGCCTGAAGTGCATGCAACAAATTCTAGCAGACACAAACGATGCAAGAATCATCGTGGCCATGGTAATGGACGACAAGCCTCACCACGGGCCCAAGGCCCATAAAGTCAAGGCAACCAAGAGAGGAAATGTGACCCAGCAGCGTCTACCCTTTGCCCCTAAGGCCCCAAACTTCAAGAACAAGGGAAAAGTTCCCGTTCAGCTGGCCTCTATTGAAATGGACATGTACTACCATTGTGGATTAAAGGATCATTGGTCATGGGTATGTTGAGCTACCCCTGAGGCCATCGTCAAGTATCATTCCCGTCGTGAGTCTAACTTTGCATATGTAGATCATCTAGAAGATGCTACTACATCAATGGAGGTATCGGATTCTCATGAGGCATCAGCTCCTATGGATGAATGAATGTTAGACATGTTTTAGGATGTTTTACCCCAAGTGGTCGAACCCACTAGGAGTGGCCGGACCCTCCCCCCTATTTTTCTAGGTTTATGGTTTAATTTTGAACAATTTTTCTAAGTATTTGGAATAATTTGTTTAGTTTTGGTTTGTTTTGAATTATGAATTGTTATGTTATGGATATTATTTTCTTGAATTGATTAATTGAATGAACGGAATTATATTTATGCATGTGACTAATTCAATCAATTTGCTTCTAAGTATATGTCTAGTGGAGAAGTTAGTTGTCTGGCTGATAGTGCTACCACACACACCATATTGCGTGAGCGACACTATTTTACTAATTTTGTACCTAAGAAAACACCTCTGACAACTCTCTCTAGCCTATCCAACCTAATTGAAGAATACGGAAAGGCCCATATCATGTTGTCAAATGGTATCATCTTAACCATTAAAAAGGCCTCATATTCTCCAAGTTCCGGAAGAACGTTGTTGAGTTTTAGAGATATTTGAGATAATCAATATCATATTGAAACCACTGAAGATAATGGTTCTAAATTTCTTTGTATCACTTCGTACGAATATGGCCAGAAGCGTATTCATGAGAAGTTGGAACGTCTTCCGAGTGGGTTGTACATCACAACCATTCGCGGCATAGAAGCCCATCATATGGCCGACCCTATGCCTGAGTTCCAAAGCACTTTGCTGCTTTGGCATGACCGTTTGGGAATTGGTGTGGTATATTCATGTCATAACATATGAACAATAAGAACTAGCATTCTTATTGAGATTATAACTCATAGGGAAGAAAATAGAATTATGATTGGAATCAAATATGTAGTATTTACAGACAAAAGTATTTTGTTATTGGGGAAAAATCAATATACTTCTAATGTCGAATCATGATCAACTAGGACAGAAATAAAGCATTGGGTCGAACTCTTCTTTGGTGTCAAGGTAATAGCTATGAATAGTCATTGAATCCCGGGAAAGGGTAGAAGAATGGGAACTAATCCTGGACATGACATGATGCGCCGTATCCTCAAATCATCACATGGGCATCAGTTACCTCCTTACGTTGGATTCTCGCCATGCAAAGCGTGTTTTTTGGGGAAGTTGAATACTCAACCCTCAATTATAAAGATTATTCACAACCCTCCCAAGTTTCTTTAGAAGATTCAAGGGGGTATTTGTGGACCTATCCAACCAACATGCGGACCATTTAGATACTTTATGGTGTTGGTCGATGCATCGACACGATGGTTACATGTTTGCCTATTGTCCACACGCAATGCTGCATTTGCGAAACTCCTAGCACAAATTATTAAGCTAAGGGCTCACCATCCTGATTATCTGATTAAGTCGATTCGACTGGATAATACTATAGAGTTTACATCACAGACCTTCGACGATTATTGCATGTCAGTAGGGATTGAAGTGGAATATCATGTACCCCATGTTCACACAAAAAATGGCCTGGCAGAAGCTTTCATAAAGCGCCTTCAATTGATAGCTCAGACTTTAGTTATGTGAACCATATTGCCGGTATCTGCCTAGGGCTATGCTGGTCTGCCTGAGGCTCACCGCTACCCAACATCATTCACTGTTGCAGTTGGTTATTGGATACGAGCCTGACTTCTCGCATTTACGGGTGTTTGGGTGCACAGTTTATGTGCCAATAACATTGCCACTACATACCAAAATGGGTCCTCAGAGAAAAATGAGAATATATGTCGAATATGTTTCGCCATCAATTATTTTTTATTTAGAACCCTTGATAGGAGATCTCTTTACCGCACATTTTTCTGATTATCACTTTGATGATATAGTCTTTCCGTCGTTAGAGGGAGATAAGCATGCTAACGTTCCTGGAGAACACCGCGAATTGTTGTGGTATGCTCCCACTATGTCTCATTTAGATCCCTGCACTGCCCAATCTAAAACTGAGGTGCGCCAATTATAGATCTTCAGAGCGTTGCTCAAAGCATGCTAGATGCTTTTACCGATCTAGCAAAGGTGACAAGATCATATATACTTTCTACAAACACACCTGTAATGATAGATGTACCCCGCGTATGTCACCATCCCGCCTGGGAAGGCTGGACGGTCATCGAAGATAGGGAGGTCGCATCGATACATTGGCATCTAGCCAATCATTTGCTTCGATCCTGAAGCGTGGCAGACCCCTTGGTTCAAAAGATTCACAACCCCGAAAGAGGAAATCGGCACCAACTAGTGACTCTAGTTTGAATCTAACCATAGCTCACTCATATATTCTAACGCATGAGGTTATTCTAGATTACGGTGATGTCTTAGATGAGACAAACCGACCTCTAGAGAATCGTGAGATTTCGGCCCACTACGCAGTATTAGATGAGGTTTTAAATCGGAATAAGATGATTGTCGATGATGCATTTACGTACATAGTAGCTACTAACATCGTGCTTAATGATGACATTAAACCACGTTCCGTTGATGAATGTCGACGTAGAACCAAGGTTCTAAAAGACGCTAGGAGCTAGTCGGGCGGCGGGCTGGGGCCTAGCGCCTAGGCGCCTAGGCGGGGTCTACGCGGGCGCCTAGGCGGACTAGGCGGATTTAAGTAAATACATTATATTTCGTGTAAATAAGTGTCTGTTTATACTTGAAATATATATATAATTTCATCATAAACTACAAAATAGAATGACATATGTATTATGAAGTATTGGAACATAATGAAAACATGGGGAACAAGCATATAGTATGGGCTCATTTAAGTATTCAACAAGTCTCTTACAATTTATTAAAAAAATTAAATGCAAATTGAAAGTTATTTATTTTCTGTCTAAGTGAGTCGCAACCTAAGCAGGTGCCTAGGCGGGTTTGGGCGGGCTAGGCGGGTGCCTAGGCGGTCTAGGCGGGGGTCTCAGCTGGTCTAGGCGCCCTTTCTATTTTTCAAACGCCTAGACATTAATCGGGGCGGTGACCAGCCGCCTAGCGCCTAGGCGGGGCCTAAGCGGCGCTAGGCGGGGATTTTTAGAACAGTGCGTAGAACAGATTGGTCAAACTAGAAATAAGAAATCCAGGTCGAACTCAATTCGCTTGCAAAACGTAAGGTGTTTGGGCCTGTAGCTCATACTCCACCATATGTGAAGCCCGTTGGCTACAACTGGGTTTTCGTGATGAAGCGTAATGAGAAGAATGAAATAGTGCGATACAAAACACGCCTCGTAGCGCAAGGCTTCTTTCAGCGCCTTGGGATTGATTAAGAGGAGACGTATTCCCCCGTAATGGGCGTCATAACGTTTCGCTACTTAATCAGTTTGGTAGTTTTCGAAAAACTAAATATGCAGCTTATGGACATGGAAACCGCGTATCTTTATGGGGATCTAGATACAGAAATCTACATGAAAGTTCCAAAAAGACTTTCATTGACTGGTTCAAATAGTTCTAGACCACAGAACACTCTCTCGATTAGATTGATGAGGTCACTCTACGGATTGAAACAATCCGGGCAGATATGGTATAACTGTCTAAGTGAATATTCAGGGTTATATGAACAATGAATTATGCCCATGCGTATTCATAAAGAAGTCACATTCCGGATTTATGATCGTTGCAGTTTATGTCGACCACATGAACCTCATTGGAACTCCCGCAGAGCTTGAGGAAATTACCGCGTACTTGAAATTAGAATTTGAGATGAAAATCTTGGGAAAACTCGATACTGTCTCGGCCTAGAGATCGAACATTGTTCAGATAAAATTCTAGTACATCAATCGAACTACACCCAGAAGATGTTGCGACGTTTTAATGAGGATAAAGCGAAGTCTTTGAGTACAATTATGGTCATTCGGACTCTAGATGCTAAATGAGATCCCTTCCGTCCAAATGAGGATGATGAAGAGATTTTGGAACCCGAAGTTCCATACCTAAGTGCAATTGAGGCTTTATTGTACTTGGCTCAATGCACTAGACCCGACATCTCCTTCGATGTTAATCTTTTGGCTAGATACAGCAATGTGCCCACACGCAGACACTGGAATGGTGTTAAAGACATTTTTCGATACCTTAAGGGTATGACGGATTTGGGCTTGTTCTATACCCGCGAATCTTCGAGTGTAACCGCCCCCTTGGTTCTCGAATTGATTATCGATTTGTTGGTTACGCAAATGCTGGATATCTATCTGACCCACATAGGACACGTTCTTAAACGGGTTATGTCTTTACCGTTGGAGAAACCGCTATATCTTGAAGGTCTACCAAGCAAATGCTAGTTGTGATTTCTTCGAACCATGCTGAGATTCTAGCCCTGTATGAAGCATCGCGTAAGTGCTTTTGGTTTAGAGTAGTTATGGAATATATTCGAAGCATTAGTGGTCTTACATCCGTCGTTGACCTTCATGCGACGATCTTTGAAGACAATGCAGCATGTATCGAGCAGTTAAAGAAGAGATGCATCAAGGGAGACAATACCAAGCACATAGCGTCGAAGTTCTTTTATTCTCATAAGCAACAACAACATCAAAACATTGAAGTCAAGCAAATTTGTTCCTAGGACAATCTGGTCGTTCTCTTCACCAAGTCATTGCCCAAGTCTATTTTTCAGAAGCTCGTCCAAGGAATCGGTATGCGTAAATTATCTGAGTTGAATTGCTTGTAGTTCTCTTATTTAGAAGTTATGTCTAACTCAGGGGGAGTATCCAGAAGCATACTCACTTGATCTTAATGTACTCTTTTTCCTACGATTATAAGCATTTTTCCTATTGGGTTTTTGCTACCTAACGAGGTTTTAATGAGGCACCCATCCTGGGATGATCATACTCCGTTGAGTTCACTACTTTCGTCCTGTTTGACGTTTGTTTTAGACATTATGCATATTTCTCACTTTTTTCCTTAATATATGGGTTTTCCCCATACCTTGGGTTTTACCATAGCGAGGTTTTGTGAGTTTTACTACCAATGCATACTTTCTTAGATTTGAGACTTGCGTTCACCCGTTGTGCCACCGACTTCATCAACTATTATACCTTATCTGTTGAAGATTTGATGCGATGGCTTGTTGAATATTTACACACTCAAGGGGGAGTGTTGCAATCATATTTAGAATAGGAATGTGATTGTGTAAATCCTAATGAATCTAGGAATACCTCTTATATTCCTTATTAGGAGTTGATTACCTATTAAGAGTTGTAATCCTAAAAGAGTAAGGATTTTACCTATCCTATTACTATAAATAAAGGCATAATGGGGTGACAACATACACCTCACAATTAAGTCTCTATCTTCTCATTCTCACTGCCACTGACCATCTCTCTCTATTTCCTTAGAATAGCTCAGTAAATAGGCCTACAACACCATTGATATATTTTAAAGGATAAATTAGGTTCACATCCCTCATTTCTCCTTCTCATTCATTAAAACCTTATTCCTTTTTCATTTTTGATCAAGGTCCCTTGACTTTTCTTCATGTCATTATTTGAATATTAAATTATTTACAAGTCATTATATGTCAATTTAAAAATGAAAAATTATTAATCACTTTCAAAATATAATCTTTTTTGTAACGACTCGTTCCTGAAAATTATGATTTTTATAATTTTAATAAGTGAATTTACGAAAATGCCCTTCGAGGCACGTGTGTTGACTGGGGTTAATTGCAGTGTCGTATCACCTAAGATTCATTTTCTTGGCATATTCTTGTAGTACTCGTCGCTACGGAGGTGTGGGCGCAAGCGGTTCGTGATTTAGAGTTATAATGAAGGAGTTATTGACGTTTGAAGTTGGGGGCATTTTAGTAAATTAATTAAATATTAGAGAATTTCATATTTTGGGAATTAAATCTGGGGTGCCATATGTGTGGCCCAGATTAAAAGAAAATAAATCGGACGGCTGTGATGGAAAGGTAAGAAGAGAGAAGGGGATAAGTGTAGGCAAATGAAGAGAAGAGAGAGGAAGTGTGGACCAATGAGAGGATAAGGAAATGAGGGAAAGGAGAGAAGGAGAGTGCAGCCAAACCCGGATCTCCACGATCTGGTTCTCGACCTGACACCAGACCTGGTGTTCTTCATCACTTTCCCTTGTTATTTCGGCCAAAATTCGACGAATTACACCGATATTCCTCTTAAAATCAGCTCCATGACCTTCCCTCTACCCATTACATCCCAAATTTGGAGAGATTTGGTGGTGAAAATGGAAGAAACCGCGGGGGTGCACCGGAGGTGGTGTGGCGGCGATCCGCCATTTCCGAAGTAAATCCCGTCAACCACCACCACCATTAGACTCCCCTAGAACTCATAAACAAAGCCCAAGCAGTGGTGGAGACGTCGGAGCAAGTTTGGAGGTCGAATCGAACACACCCACACTTAGGGTGCCGACGGGGAATTGGGACCTTTCTGGGCTAAATTTGCCTTGGTCACAGGTATGAAAGTTACTCTACTCATTGAGATCTTCATTTTTGCAAAATTTGGTAATTTTTGGAGATAGTTGAATTTTCCGGCGAGTCAGGGCGGCCGATCGCCACCCACGGCGGAGCGTGGCCAGTGGGCCGTCAATGTCATTTTTAGGCTATGTTTGACATCTTAAATTCAGTTTTGATAATCGAATGACATAGATTGAGCAATTGAACCTAATTTCATTATGATACGTGGTTAGGTGAAAATATGAATCGACGATCCGATTGTTGGATCGTTACCAAACTTTGATACATTGTAATACGTAATATTTGAGGATCATAGGAACTTACGGATCGAGAATCCGACGTATGGATCTCCCCGAATTGGATTTGGAAGTTCATAAAATAAAACGTTAACTGCCACTTGGTTTTGGCAATTGGCAGAGATCCAACCGTTGGATCGTAATAAAACTTCAGTATGTTGTTCTAGAAGCATAATGTGCATCTTGGGAAGTTACGGATCGAAGATCTGAGTTACAGATCTTCCAGATCGAGTATATAGGATTGTGGACCCTACCGTCGAACTCTGATTGACAGTCGACTTTTGATCAATGGGTCTCAAATGATTATAGAATATCCTTGAGGATATGTTTTATATGAGTTACGTATTCTGTTGATAAGAGTTCTGAGATGTAGTTGATAATTGTTCTAGGCACCGATCGTGCAGGACGCCTCGTTACTGGTATTAGGGAGTCGTAGTGCGGACTCCAGGTGAGTGAGCACTTTGGTTTTTCTATATATATATATGCCTTGCATTTTCCCAGAAAAGTCATTTAATTGGTTTATGCTTTGAAATATCATGTTAAATGTTTATAAGTTAAAATACACACTTATTGGTCGCATATATTATGGTTGACACTGCGGATGCTCAGGTAAGTTCCAGGTAAGGTTATATGTGGTAAATGGTAAGTTATATGGTTATGGTTATGTTTAGTGATAGTTAGAGCTCATAAACCTGCACCCCGGTGTTAGTGCTCCCGCCCGTGGCCAAGGCACAGTCCTTCA
This sequence comes from Cotoneaster glaucophyllus, assembly GCA_036320875.1. NCBI lineage: Eukaryota > Viridiplantae > Streptophyta > Magnoliopsida > Rosales > Rosaceae > Cotoneaster > Cotoneaster glaucophyllus. Next base: position 25,383,275 of record CM070069.1, on the reverse strand, counting down.
CGTGATGTTCACCTTCCGCACCATACGCTCACCTTGGATCCAAGTTAGGTGCATAGTCTTGTCGTACAGACCACTATAGGTGGTTCCGACATGTAGATGACCCGCGAGTTATCGCACAGCCTTCACGTGATCGTAGCACTTGAGTGTACTTATTACACCTAGCCATGTCGTACAGACCACCCTAGGTGGTTCCGACTCGTGTGCAGGCATACTTGATGAGCCGTAGTTCAGCCGTATAGGCCGTATTAGGTGGATCCAGCTTACATGTTACTTTTCATTGATTTATTTTGTTGGGATTCCTCACTTGGTTTTATTGAGAGAGTTGGCATGGTTTGCATATGGATTTTGCATTCTCGAGCATGGTTTTTGGATATATTTATGTATACTATTTTCTGAGAAATTATACAGGTTTTACAGTGAGGGGTTACAACTTTTTAGAAAGAGAAATGGTTTTTGAAAAGCTTTGTTTTTGCCCACTCACATTTTCTTGTTTTGCGCCCCCTCCAGGTTTTAATTGCTAAAGTTTCGTATCGACGAGGATTCGTGGCATATTCCAGTATAGGTGGCTGCCTTTAAGGGTATGATTCTTACCCATACTACTGTACTTTACTTATGCTCTAACATCACTGTGAAATGGGCTCAATCCCGCTCACCGCGCACTTCTGCCTTTAGACACTTTTAGGTTTAAATTTATTCACATTTTTACACATCATCACACTTTATGGTTTCGTCACCTTCTAGGTGTCGGCCAGCACAGGCTCGATTCGGAGTCCTAGTGGACTTTCCGAGTCGGGGTGTGTCATTTTTAGTATTTTTTTTCTTCATATATTTCTATTTATAATTTGTATCCTTTTTTTTAATTTATACCAATATTGTTTTTAGTTTTAATTTGTACCCATAATTTGAATTTTAATATGTACCCACATTTTCAATTTAATTTGTACCCATGGTTTGGAATTTTAATATGTACCCATATTTTTAATTTAATTTGTACCAATATTTTTTTTATGAACGTACCCATGCTAATTATATGCGTTTATTTAATGTTTTAAAATAGAATAAATTAGGTTTATATGTCACGCCCCCGCCCCGAAATACTAGTTTATTTCGGGAATTAATAGTGTTAGTGATAGGCCCAACTAAAATTTGTTTAATTTGCTACCAATTTCAATTTAATCTCAAAACTATAATTAATATATTTAAGTACCAAAGCATACAATTACTCCACTACTTTATAATTAGTTTCTATTTTCTTCTCTTAGATACAGATTCCAACAAAAATTTAATTTCTCACTAATTATATGGCTGCATCTAACATCCTCGTTAGACTGCCTACGTACCCTAAACTGGGATCAAGCCGTTCGTAGTTCACCTAATCATGCCTTCTGTTATGGTAATGCATGATATGAGTTCCAGTGATACAAGTTCAATAGAAAAATAAATAAATACATACATATATATATATATATACATACATATATATATATATATATACATACATATATATATATATATATATATATATATATATATATATATATATATACACATTCCAACTTCAGATGTGCAACAGGTCTGATAATGTTAAACAAATGGAGACCTTAAATAGATATTTCATACATAGGTCAAATACCATATATGTCTTTTCAACATTTACCCAAAAGGTCAAATTGTTTCATATGTTAAAATAGGCATCTGTAAAGTTGGGAGAGCATTTATTTGTCCGGGGCATATAATCTAATACTGCATAAAAGTAGTAAGAAACAAAATATATGTTAACAACCTGTTCAAGTCCACTACTATAGAAAGCTCTATCAATGATCAGAAGCAATAATTAGTATAAACAGTCATATAGCTTCACTCTTATCACATGTGAAATCAAACTGATCTCCAATTTAAAGGTCTAAAAGTCATGCATCTTTGCGGATATACATATGTATATAAACCACCAAAAGAGGACCTGATGAGTTCCACAAACGTAATATAGAGTAGATATGGAAAGACTAAAGAAAATATGAGAATCTGTACCGATAATTAGCATACCATAGGTTTGGCAAATGATATCGCGCTTTTGCCCGAAGGTTTGGATCAACCTCAATCCCTTTCTTCTAATCCGGTTGCAGACAAGAAGGCATAAAGCAAATTTCCTATCTCTATTACTCGAAGGCATAGAGGCAGAGCTCCTCCGTTTTTTATATGAAAGACGCATAAGAAAGAGTTCAACTAACAGCTGAGATATGCGGAATAACCTTTTACAATTCTCCTTTATGCTATCAACAAAAGAAACAAATGCCAATGTAGACAATCAGACACAATTGCTTGCCATTCTTTTTCCCATATGTATAGAAACACAATGTAACAATTCACTGCTATATGTGTGTTCATACCAGGGAAAAATAACCATTGCGCTAAAGCAATAACCTTAAGGCTAGTCAATAGAACTAATATCGTCTAGCTACATAGTACCACAGATCCAACAAGCATTATGCACACGTATAGCAGAATACCAGAAGCCTGTGCACACATAGTACAAGTCTTCCAATCCTAAATAAACACAATCTGCCAAATCTCACCAAAGTATGCCATGGACTTGAAATGCAGATTAATCCTGATAAGCAATGCCAGTACAAACCAAACTAAGGCTTCAATAAACACCCATTAAACTAATTCAAAGACAAAAAATGTCAAACATTCAAATTTGCAAACTATCACTAAAGGGCATAGAGTACAAACTAAGAGATCCACTAGCTGGCATGCAACCACCATTTATTCACCAGAATTAAACTAAACTCACCACCTCCGCAAACACCCAATTATCAAATCAATAAAATAACAAGGAATATCTCATGACAAGGAGGAGGATTCCATGTGCCGTTGAGCTTTCCTACTTTTTCCTCTTCCTTTTCTTTCTTCCCGACCCTCTGATAACATTATCTCTCGTAATATCAGCGCCACTCCTTTGAAACCATCCATCCAAAAGTAGGTTTGATGACTCTGGTGGCCGGATAACGTGGCTATTCCCGCCGGGTCGGTCGTGTGTGTGGCATGAGGAAGGAAAGAGAGGGATGGAGTGAGAGAGTTTTTGGAGAATTCCCGAAATGGGTGTAAGAGACGGAAAGAAGTGGATGGTCCCTCATCTCTCTCTAATCTTTTCTTTTTCTCAACCATTCATCAAACTTTTCTTACACAACCACAGCCACACACGTGCACAGCAACATAACTCCAGATTTCTGGAGTTTTCCAAATTGAAATAAAATTACGAAAATATACCTTACATTAAACGTTAATATCTTTTTCATTATAACTCCGTTTCACGAACGGTTTGCGCCCACACGTCCGTGAGTTCGAGCTCCATTCAAAAATATAATTTTTTGACCTCGAAAGGTTTACGTATTTTAAATAATTCATTCTCAAACTTCAATCTTCGTAACTAGTTTAATATTAAAACTAAATTTTTATGAACTAATATAAATTCTCAATTCTTTTCATATATTCATAATTATGAATATCCGATTCATATATTTAAATTTTCCGGGGTATTACATTATATCCCTCATTTCTCCTTCTCATTAATTAAAACCGTATTTCTTTTTCATTTTGATCAAGGTCCCTTGACTTTTCTTCATGACATTATTTGAATATTAAATTATTTGCAAGTTATTAAATATCAATTTAAAAATGAAAAATTATTAATCATTTTCAAATATAATCTTTTTAGTATTTTTTTCCATATACTTCTATTTATAATTTGTATCCTTTTTTAATTTATACCAATATTGTTTTTAGTTTTAATTTTTACCCATAATTTTGAATTTTAATATGTACCCACATTTTCTATGACGACCCGTCCCTAATTTTCCTATGTAATTTCTCCTTGAATATGTGAAGTGACTATTATGCCCTTATCGGCGAATGACGTGTATGCGTGTACATCATTCTTATTTTGTTCACTTCGTCGTATTTAATTTATACACGTCGTTACGGGTACACATAAATTCTTATCAGTAGGAAATCACTATTCTGGATAGTGTAGGATTTCCTTTTCAGTAACAAATCCAAAAAGTAATACAAAACCTATCCCTGTCTATCATTTTATAACCCCAACCCGTGCCCCTTTCACTTCACACTTACACCAATCCTATCCCTTTCCCATTTGACAGCACCCAATCAGAAAATCCTCAAAGATCTCACACACTCTTTCTCCTCTCTCTTAGTCTCTCTCTCTTGTCGTACTCTTCTTCTTCCTCTTCTTCTCTGCAAGCTCCTCAAGCTCACTCAAAACCTGCAAACATGTTAAACAAATTACACCATCATACTCATCTTGACTCCACGAACACAACCATACCCTTGGTTCATGAGTTGACTGAGTTTTGGACGTCCAACTCGGAAGGTTCGACTCAACGAGTTCGTACAAATATTTTCAAGCCATTCACGGCCTAGGTAAGCCCCGAGAATCTCTAAAAACCTTCATTTCATCTTTATAGGTTGTTTTTGAACTCATATACTTGTCTCAAATGAACACAAACCCAGAAAACTCGAGGAAAAGAAGTTGCTTAGTTTTCCAACGAAGAAAAACCGTGGTCGTTTGACCACTTTCAACTCAGATTTCTGGTCAATCTCGACCACGACTGGACATCTAGTAAGTAAAGACTTGTTCTCCATATTCCTAACTTCAAAATGGCTTTTGAATCACTGAATTTGGTTAAGTATTAAGTTAGTTATAAGCCCTGGAAGTTGGGAGGAAAATTTCCAACTTTCTGGAAATTTTGGCCGTGGCCATTTGGCCACTTTCAGACCGAATTTCCGGTCAACACGGACCACCCATGAACATTTTGCGAAGGTAGATTGATTCACCACATTCCTAGCTTCATTTTGGCTTTTGTAGAAGTGTTTTTGGTTGAAAAACGAGCACGTTAGGAACTCAGGAAGTTGGGCCAAAAATATGCAAAACTGCAGATTTTTCGGGAAGAAGGCAAATACACTGTACTTGCGAGGTGCGTGAGCGCGCGTGACAGAACTGCACAGCCACCTTTGGGGGGTCGTGTGGCTGAGCGCCTGGCCTCTGGCCGGCGCGTGGTTGACACGTGTGCGTTCGTGACGTCGAGTAGATCGATTTCATATATTTACACCCTAGGTTTGGACAAACTATGGGGGTTTTATTTAGGTTTCCGTATATGTGCTTTAATTAATTATACTTTAGTTATTTCACATATAAGGGAAACGTATCCCGATGACGTATGAGGCCAAGCTAGGCTCGGGGGCTACGACCCAGCGACGTATTTGTGAGTGGGCAATTTGTTTTTATACCTATACATATTATAGTTTCTCTAATTGCTTAATTGCTTTAGTGTTATGCATAAATTGTTGATTACTTTAAATTGTGACATAGAATTATGATAAATGCTGCTATATGGTTGAGATATTACTTTCATGACATTCATACATAATTGTACATGCTCATCTTGCTGCACCCCGGTGTTAGTACTCTGCCTAGGGCCAGGGCCAGTCATTCACGTGTATGTTCACATCCGCACCATTCTCTCATCTTGGATCCAGGTTAGGTGCCCGTCTTGTCGGGTAGATTGCGTTAGGCAATCCGACTTGTATGTGATCGTGCTTCTGTACCAGTCTTCACGTGATCGTAGTACTAGAGCGTATTGATTTCACCCAGTCTTGTCAGGTAGAGTTGCTTTTGGCAATTCCGACTCGTGTGCTAGCTTAGATGATGAGCAAACAATTTATAATTTATTATCACATGATTATATCTTTGCGGCATTTGACATATCACATAATGGCATATTAGACTGTATTGTTGTCATACGTAATTACTTACATATATACTTATTACGTTTTGAAGAAACTATACTTGTTTTTATGGTGAGGGGTTAGTATTTTTCGAAAACAAAGGTTTAATTATAAGCATTGTTTTGTTGACCCACTCAACCTTGTTTTTGGCCCTTCCAGGACCTAGTTAGCGTACACTTCTGGCACTCGAGGATTTCCGGCAGTTTCTGACATTTGCCTTTTACTTAGACGTATGAACTTATCACAATTATGTAATAAGTATACTTTGGTACTTGACTACTCTAACGTAGTCTTACTATCTTAATGCTCTGAATATTGTAGTGGGTTACTCCCACGTATGCGCACTTTATCACTACTTGTCATTATTAGTTCTTCTAGTTTTAGTTTAAATTCATTCACTTTTCACGTCACATATCCTTATGGTTACGTCACCTCTCGGTGATGGCCAGCATGCTTCGACTTTCCCAGGTCGGGGTGTGTCAGATTGGTATCAGAGCATAGGTTTAGACAGTCATGCACTTCTTAGTGTGCTTTAACTCTTGTTTTCTTATGTCAGAACCATGCCACCTCGAAGAGAGCCACGTGCTCCAGCCGAAAATAACTTTCCAGACTTTGGACAGTTTGGCGAGGCTATTGCCAACGCTATTCAATCTGCATTTCATCCTGCACCGAGGAATACCTTGGACATCGTATCTCGCCTAAAGATAAACGAATTCTTTGGGTACGAGGGACCAGAAAAATCAGAGATATGGTTTGACCATGTGAGAAAACCCTCCCGGTCATGGAAAGATAGGGAAATCTTCCACTTGAGAGATGGGCCGAGACGGCGACTTAGTTCCTTCGTCTAGGAGCAGAGACTTGGTGGTTTCAGGCAAAGAAGCAACTGTCTACAGAAGAGGCTATGGATTGGGATGTTTTCAAGCATATGTTCCAGACCAGGTTTATTTCTCCAGGATATATAGACCGTAAGAAAAATGAGTTCACAAAACTGAAGCAGGGCAAAATGTCATCCCAATCACGTTATTGCTCTGAGATTGTCGCTAATCCCCAGGAGATGCTTCGCTTGTTCAAGAAGGGAACCTGCAAGAAATTGCGCTCTATGACAACAACTACTCACTGTGATACCTACCAGGAGTTCTACGAGATCTTGCTTCGAGTTGAGGACTCGGAGAATGCTCCTGATGATGATGATGATAGTGGTGGCAGGAATGCACAGAGGAGCTATGACAGGGGTCAGTCATCACTTGGTCCGAGGAGGACTCAAAACTTCAAGAGAAGTGGAAACAGCTCCGGATCGTCGAGCGGGGGTTCTAACTCATGTACACCTCGTAGGGGCGGCAGATCTATTGACAGCTCTCATTTTTAGAGTCAAGGGAACTCCAGTAGCTCAGGTGCCCAGCTTTCTTGCAGGTGTAACACTCGTCACTTGGCGAGTGTAAGAGGGTAGAAAGAGGATGTTACACTTGTGGACAGCAGGGACACATGGCCTACAATTGTCCTCAAAGTCAGAGGAATCAGCCAGCTAACTAGCCACATGTCATTCCCTTACAGCAGTTTTCAGCACCTGATACTCGTCAGCAGACAGGCTACGGTGAAGCTTTCCACTATCAGGGAGATGTAGCTCCGTACCAGTGAGGGACATACTAGTATACACCTGATGTTCCTTACTACCATGAAGGCTATCCGTAGATTCAGGGAGGCTACCAGCAGTATCAGGGAGATTACACACACTATCAGAGTGGTGGAGCATAGATGTATGCTGGAGGACAGTATCAGAACCTAGATGTTGCATCTAGCAGTGAAGGATCGGGCAAGCAGGCGAATCTACCTCAGCAGGGCCAAGGTAATCTGGGTCGAGAAATCAGACTCAAGGAAACAGAGGTCGTGGAGGCAGACAACAGGTCCAGGGAAGAGTCAACAACATCACTCTTCGGGATGCTCAGGCTAATCCGGACTTGATTATGGGTACATTGAATGTTCTAGGCCATTTTGCTAAAGTTTTAATTGATTCTGGTGCTACACATTCAGTTATTTCCCATAAGTTTGCTTAAACAACTCAACCACATCCTACTTCACTCGGCTACGAGTTGGAATTCTCGATGCCTAGAGGTGAAATTTGTTGTGTTAGCTGGGAGTATCAAGGATGTCCTATCCTTATTGAAGATGTAGTGATGTCGACTAATCTTATTCATTTGGATATCGTTGATTTCGACATTATCTTGGGCATGGATTGGCTATACTATAATCATGCCAAGTTGGATGGTTACCTTCCATCGACCAGACATGCCTACTGTCACATTTGTTGGTAAACGTAGTGGTTTAAAGCACGGAGTTATCACTGCCATGAAGGCGAGGCGACTGTTGAGTAAAGGCTGTCATGGATACTTAGCTCATGTTGCGCTAGCAGAAGAGACTACTATATATGTGGAGGACGTCAAAGTAATCAGGCACTTTCCAAATGTTTTTCCTGAAGATTTACCTGGTTTACCCCAGATCGTGAAGTGGAGTTCACCATCAATCTACTTCCAGGTACTAATTATATTTCTCTTACATCTTATCGTATGGCTCCTGCGGAGTTGAGGGAACTTAAAGCTCAGTTACAATAGTTAGTTGATAAGGGTTTCATTCAGCCAAGCATTTCCCCTTGGGGAGCTCTAGTTCTGTTTGTAAGGAAGAAAGACGGAACTTTGAGGTTATGTATCGACTATAGACAGTTGAACAGGGTGACGATTAAAAATCGTTATCCGTTACCTCGTATTGATGATCTCTTTGATCAGCTTAAAGGTGACTGTGTTTTCTCTAAGATTGATCTAAGGTCGGGTTACTACCAGCTGAAGATCAAGGACGACGACGTTCCGAAGACAGCTTTTAGAACTCGATATGGTCATTACGAGTTTCTTGTGATGCCATTTGGGTTGACTAATGCACCAGCAGCTTTCATGAACCTAATGAATCGAGTATTTCACCCTTGTCTCGATAGGTTCATCATTGTTTTCATAGATGACATTTTGGTGTATTTGAAGAATGAAGTTGAGCATGTCAGACATCTGCGTTTGGTTCTACAGACGCTAAGGGCAAATAAGTTGTACGCTAAGTTCAGCAAATGTCAGTTTTGGTTGGATCATGTGTTGTTCCTAGGGCACGTGATATCAGCTCAAGGTGTGCTCGTGGATCCTCAGAAAGTGGCAGCAGTGGAGAATTGGGAACAACCTAAGACGGTTACCGAAGTACGAAGCTTTCTTGGTCTTGCGGGTTATTATCGATGCTTCGTGAAAGGCTTTTCAACTATTGCACTACCCTTGACAAAGTTGACTAAAAAGGAAGTACCTTTCGTGTGGAGTGAAGAATGCGAGCAGAGTTTCCAGCAGTTGAAGTATTTTCTCACTCATGCACCTGTCTTAGCACTTCTCGATGGCAGTGGGAACTTTGAGATCTACAGTGATGCGTCTCTGAATGGTCTTGGATGTGTGTTAATGCAACATGAGAAGGTGATTACATATGCTTCACGCCAGTTAAAGCCTCATGAGAAGAATTATCCGACTCACTATCTCGAGTTGGCAGCCATTATCTTTGCCTTGAAAATCTGGAGGCACTACCTTTATGGAGAAAAGTGTAAGATCTTTACTGATCATAAGAGCCTTAAGTACATCTTTACTCAGCCAGATCTTAATCTTCGGCAACGAAGGTGGGTAAAGTTACTTAGTGATTATGACTGCACCATTGAGTATCACCTAGGCCGTGCCAATTCTATGGCTGATGCTCTTAGTAAGAAGTCTCATGGTCGACTTAATGCTCTTTATGCAAGTCGTATTCCTTTTCTGACTGATCTAAGGTCCACTGGAGTAGCTTTGAAAGAGGGTCGACGTGGAGCCCTAATTGCCAGTTTCCAGATGAGACCAGTTCTGTTAGATCGTGTTCTCGCAACACAAGCAAATGATGCAGAATCTCAGGAGTTGATTCAGGCAGTGACAAGAGGGGAAAAGAAGGACTTATGGATTAGAGATTCCGATGGCATGTTGATGCAAGGTGATCGGATGTATATGCCAAATGTTGAGGAACTAAAGAGAGACATATTGGATGAAGCACATATTTCCGCTTATGCGATGCATCCCAGAAGTACCAAGATGTATCACACTATCCGACACTACTACTACTGGCCACGTATGAAAAGAGAGATCGCAGAGTATGTTAGTCGTTGTGCGATTTGTCAGCAGGTTAAAGTGGAAAGAAAAAAGCCTTATGGATTGATGCAACCACTACCGATACCCCAGTGGAAATGGGAGGATATTATGATAGATTTCGTGTACAAGCTACCTCGTACACGAAATGGTTACGATGGTATTTAGGTAGTAGTTGATCGACTTACCAAATCAGCACACTTCATACCAGTTGGTGAGAATTATTCATTGAGTCAGTTGGCCGAGCGGTTCATCTCTGAAGTGGTTAAGTATCACGGAGTCCCAGTTAGCATCATTTCTGACCGAGATCCCTGATTTACTTCGAAGTCCTGGGTAGTTTTTCAGGAAGCATTGGGATCGAGATTACTCTACAGCACAGCCTATCATCCTCAAACCGATATGCAGTCAGAGAGAACTATCCAGACTCTGGAAGATATGTTGAGACCGTTAGTTCTACAGCTTGGCGATGCTTGGCATAAGCGTTTGCCGTTGGTAAAGTTCGCCTACAACAACAACTTCCATTCTAGTATTGGTATGGCACCGTTTAAAGCGTTGTATGGGAAAACATGTTGTACACCACTGTGTTGGTCCGAAGTTGGTGAACGAGCCTTGGTGGGCCCTGAGATAGTGGAGGAAACGACTCAGAATATTCAGGTGATAAAGGCAAACATGAAGGCAGCCCAAGATCGGCAGAAAAGTATCGCAGACGGACATTCCACGAACAGAGTTTATGATGTAGGTGATTGGGTGTTCTTGAAATTATCACCATGGAAAGACGACGTGCAATTCAGAAAGAAAGGGATGCTTAGCCCTAGGTACATCGGACCATACCAGATTATCAAACGAGTTGGAGAAGTGGCTTATCGACTCGCTTTGCCGCCAGAGTTGGCAAGAGTGCATAATGTGTTTCACGTGTCGATGTTACCGCAGCCACTAGAGATCAATCCAGATTTGACCTATGATGAGGTTCCAGTGACTATCCTTGATTGGAAGGATAAGGTACTTAGGAACAAGACCGTGAGGATGTTGAAAGTCTTGTGGATGAACCACTCAGTTGAAGAAGCTACTTGGGAGACAGAGAAGCGTATGCGAGAGATGTACCCACGTTTGTTCTATGGTTTTGATTTGTAGTCTATACTGAAATTTCGAGGATGAAATTTTTATAAGGGGGTAGATTGTGACAACTTGTCCCTAATTTTCCTATGTAATTTCTCCTTGAATATGTGAAGTGACTATTATACCCTTATCAGCAAATGACGTGTATGCGTTTACATCATTCTTATTTTGTTCACTTCGCCGTATTTAATTTATACACGTCGTTACAGGTACACATAAATTCTTATCAGTAGGAGATCACTATTCTGGATAGTGTAGGATTTCCTTTTCAGTAACAAATCCAAAAAGTAATACAAAACCTATCCCTATCTATCCTTTTATAACCCCAACCCGTGCCCCTTTCACTTCACACTTACACCAATCCCCATCCCTTTTCCTATTTGACAGCACCCAATCAGAAAATCTCCAAAGATCTCACACTCTCTCTCCTCTCTCTTCTTCTCTCTCTCTCGCCGTACTCTTCTTCTCTGCAAGCTCCTCAAGCTCACTCAAAACCTCCAAATGTGTTAAACAAATTACACCATCATGCTCATCTCGACTCCATGAACATAACCATACCCTTGGTTCATGAGTTGACTGAGTTTTGGACGTCCAACTCGGAAGGTTCGACTCAGCGAGTTCGTACAAATATTTTCAAGCCATTCACGGCCTAGGTAAGCCCCGAGAAGCTTTAAGAACCTTCATTTCATCTTTATAGGTTGTTTTTGAACTCATATACTTGTCTCAAATGAACACAAACCCAGAAAACTCGAGGAGAAGAAGTTGCTTAGTTTTTCGACGAAGAAAAACCGTGGTCGTTTGACCATTTTCAACTCAGATTTCTGGTCAACCTCGACCACGACTGGACATCTAGTAGGTAAGGACTTGTTCTCCATATTCCTAACTTCAAAATGGCTTTTGAATCACTGAATTTGGTTAAGTATTGAGTTAGTTATAAGCTCTGGAAGTTGGGAAGAAAATTTCCAACTTTCTGGAAATTTGGGATTGGCCATTTGGCCACTTTCAGATCAAATTTTCGGTCAACACGGACCACCCATGAACTTTTTGAGAAGCTAGATCGATTCATCACATTCTTAGCTTCATTTTGGCTTTTGTAGAAGTGTTTTTGGTTGAGAAACGAGCACGTTAGGAGCTCGGGAAGTTGGGCCAAAAATCTGCAAAACTGCAAATTTTTCGCGAAGAAGGCGAGTACAGTGTACTCGCGGGGTGCGTGAGCGCGAGTGACAAAACTGCACAGCCACCTTTGGGCGGCGCGTCCGGCCTCCGGCCGGCGAGTGGTTGACACTTGTGCGTTCGTGACGTCAAGTAGATCGATTTCATATATTTACACCCTAGGTTTGGGCAAACTATGGGGGTTTTATTTAGGTTTCCGTATATGTGCTTTAATTAATTATACTTTAGTTATTTCACATATAGGGGAAACGTATCCCGAGGACGTACGAGGCCAAGCTAGGTTTGGGTGCTAAGACCCAGCGACGTATTTGTGAGTGGGCAGTTTGTTTTTATACCTATACATATTATAATTTCTCTAATTGCTTAATTGCTTTAGTGTTATGCATAAATTGCCGATTACTCTAAATTGCGACATAGAATTGTGATAAATGCTGCTATATGATTGGGATATTACTGTCATGACATTCATACATAATTGTACATGCTCATCTTGCTGCACCCTGGTGTTAGTACTCTGCCCAGGGCCAGGGCCAGTCCTTCACGTGTATGTTCACATCCGCACCATTCGCTCATCTTTGATCCAGGTTAGGTGCCCGTCTTGTCGGGTAGATTGCGTTAGGCAATCCGACTTGTATGTGACCGTGCTTCTGCACCAGTCTTCACGTGATCGTAATACTAGAGCGTATTGATTTCACCCAGTCTTGTCGGGTAGAGTTGATTTAGGAAATTCCGACTCGTGTGCTAGCTTAGATGATGAGCAAACAGTTTATAATTGATTATCACATGATTATATCTTCGCGGCATTTGACATATCACATAATGGCATATTAGACTATCCTGCTATCATACGTAATTACTTACATATATACTTATTACGTTTTGAAGAAACTATACTTGTTTTTACGGTGAGGGGTTAGTATTTTTCGAAAGCTAAGGTTTTATTATAAGCATTGTTTTGCTGACCCACTCAACCTTGTTTTTCGCCCCTCCAGGACCTAGTTAGTTGTACACTTCTGGCACTCGAGGATTTCCGGCAGTTTCTGACATTCGCTTCTTAATTAGACGTATGAACTTATCACAATTATGTAATAAGTATACTTTGGTACTTGACTACTCTAACGTAGTCTTACTGTCTTAATGCTCTGAATATTGTAGTGGGTTACTCCCACGTATGCGCACTCTATCACTACTTGTTATTATTAGTTCTTCTAGTTTTAGTTTAAATTCATTCACTTTTCACGTCACATATCCTTATGGTTACGTCACCTCTCGGTAATGGCCATCATGCTTCGACTTTCCCGGGTCGGAGTATGTCATTTTCAATTTAATTTGTACCCATGGTTTGGAATTTTAATCTGTACCCATATTTTTAATTTAATTTGTACCAATATTTTTTCTATGAACATACCCATGGTAATTATATGTGTTTATTTTATGTTTTAAAATATATCAATAATTATTTATTGCATTATATTAATAATTACGTGCGTACATTTTTTTTTTTTTTTTTGCTAGAACTATATGAAGTGCAAATTACTCTACCAAACGATCCACTACAGTTAAAAAAAGGGAGTTTTAACGAAAAGCCCGCGGTACTGTTCACTTTAACTAAAAACCACATTTTTTCACTAAAAAGTCAAACCTGGTACTATTCACTTTACCCTTTATTTTGTCCTTATCGTTAAAACTCAAAGTTTTCAAGCCCTTTTCGTTAGTTTTCCTTTAAAAAAAAATGGGTGAATCATGTGAATATAGCCCATCATAATTTTTGCTACCGATTAACAAGTAAGCCCACATAATATGGCAAAAGTCCATTGTTCACAAAACACATTCCCACTCAATTTTTTCTTTATACAAAATGTAAGGATTATTTGTAATGTGAAACTTAATGTTGTTATCAACTCTTATTATTTTTATATTTTTGGGCAAAATTTTTTTTGGAGCCCTTATTAAACAAAAAATTGAGTAAATTACATCTTGCCCCTTAAGTTTGGGTCGAATGGCGTCCTCTCATACAACATCTTTACATTTCAATTTCATACATTTATTATCATTTCAATATCATACATCTGTTAAAAAGTCTGTTAAATTAACCGTTTAGTGACTGTATCGTGTCACATATGAGTCTACATGCCAACTTTGCAGTGAATATAAAACAAACAAAAATAATTATTAATTAATAAGTAAAAAAGTGGGCCCCACCAACCAATCCTCCCCAGCCTCCTTCCTAGGGATGGCAACGATTTTGTTTGGGGACGGAAATGCTATATTCATCCCCATAACCACGAAAATTAACCATATCCATACCCGCAAATTAATCATCGGGTATAATCCACAACCATATCCATGGGGTAACCGATTCCTCATCGGTTAACGGGTATATCCATCTTCGTCAATACAAAAAATATATTTGTTCAGTTGAGACATTATAAGTTAGTAGATATTAATTTCGTTATTAAACATTTCATGTATAAAATGATCCAATGAATGGATCTTGTTGAGTATAAAAATTAAAACACTGATGATGTTGGCTTGTCTTTGATATCTCTCATAAGCACCATTGAGTTCGCATTGATTTTGATTCAAAATTTTACTTTCCTACAAAATGCGACTTCTATATTCTCAAGGTAATGGTTCGGAGAATAATGGATATACAAATACATACATACATACATACATACATACATACATACATATATATATATGTATATTATACTATTATATTATATTATATATAAATTATATTGTTTACTATTCGAGTCAGATTCGGTTACGGATACGGTGTAGGGATCCCTGTAACCATATCCAAAACCATAACCGAATAATATATAACGGTTTTCCCCATATCCAAAATATACCCAAACTTCCATACTCAAATCTGTTCCATTCAGGTGGTTATCCACAGTTATCAGGTTTAACGATTAGAATTGTCATCCCTACTCATTCCCTTTCCCTTTCTGTCCATTCACTCCTTCATCACCGATCCCTCTTCACCCTCGCTTCACCAACAAAACCACAACCCACTCCCCCACCGCCACATCTCGTTGAGAGTGAGACCTACCTGATTAGAGGAGGAGGTGCCGAAGACGTTGTAGAATTCAAAGAGGCTTATCCTCTTCTTGGGCTTGACACTGGAGTTTCTTTTAGGCTGGGGAAGCTCTGGGACTCGGCCTAGGCGGCGAGCTCCTCAGCTTGGAGAGGCATATGGTGGAGCAGCAGCTATTTGACTGCGAGATTAGGAATATCGAAGAGACAGAGAGTTTCTCTTCCTTCTCTAATGCAAGACACACCCAATTCTTGTAATTCAATCTTCTCTCTGCAATTCAAGTTCGTGAAAACCCTTTTTGACTTCCCCTATCGAAGCTTTCCGCCCTTTATGTCGTTTTTAATGGGTGTAAATTCCCTCAATCCGAAAATAGCAGCAGTGAATTTGTTAGAGTTGCAGCACAATAAAAACAAGAACAATATTACCAAAGAATGAAGAACGTAAAATGAAAATTTGTCTTGGGTTGAGTCGCAGACAATGTCACTTTATTTAAGACGTTTCGTGGCTCTGCCTAATATGTGCAAGCTGTTCGAATAAGACCACGTCGTCCTCAGGATAAAACAGCCAATAATCCCTCTATCTAGACTTTCCTTTGCACTGAGGAAGATCCGAAAACACTCACCCTCTAGTTGCTCAGAATACTCAGTGTTATTAGCTAGGTTTTTTCAGTTTTTTTTTTCTTGTGTATCGACTAAAGAGAGATTCTCAAATTTATATAGAAAAACCAAAGTTTAACGTTGAAGAGGTTGAGGGAAAGGTGGCCTAAGAATCAGGCCAAAAAATCTGGAAGTGATCACCTAGTTGAGGAAGACTAGGTTTTTTCCTTTATCTTCAAAACCAAAATCTGTTTGATAAAATACAAATGGTCAACCATAAAAATAGGAGAGCTAGTTTCTGAATAAAACGATAACTAGGGTTTTAAAATAAACACAAAGTTTCAACAATCCCCCACTTATTTATTTAAAAACAAAATTTGTTCATTGAGCAATCAAGTTATAGATTTGTGCTTAAGCACATGTGTTAATCAACTTGAACCAGTACGTAGTGTCATTGCCTCAGAACAACAAGAGTAACACTTGGTTTTGAACTCTACCTTTGACGATAAAGCACACACAACTCTTCTAGGGTGAAGTTCGAAGCCAGCACATTTCGGCCTTATGCTTGTATCCCGGTTTAGTGACAATGTTAAGAAGTTTACCCCTAAACTTCTCAGTTGGCACCCTCACCTTCATCATCACATAGGTGAAACTATCAAGGACATTCCTACAGCTAGATGTCTCACTCAAAAATAGTATAGTTCTCATTAAGAGTATCACAAACTTATCATTCCAATCGTTATAGGATATCATGCTTCTGTAAATGATTAAAATGACATTTCTCAGTATCATAGCATGATTCCATATCACTTCATAACTTGTTATTACCTTTTGAACCAATTTCTTGGGATCTCTAGTCCATTGGTTAGGTTACCGTCACAAGTGACTCAACTATGCAAGGGCATTAACCCCATTCCTTTGGAGGTTTTCCAAACTTTCTCACGAGCTAATCTTTTCGTCAAATGATCAGCAATATTATCCTCGAACCTTATATGATCCACTCTAACAGCCCCATTAGAGAGAAACCCTATGATTGTGCTATGTTTTCGACGTATTTGACTTCTCTTACCATTGTAATATCGATTCTCAATCTTTACAATAGCTGCAGTGCAATCACAATGAATGAGAACTGCTGGTATAGGTTTTTCCCATAGTGGAGTGTCGGAGAGTAAATCTCTAAGCCACCTTGCCTCTTCACTGGCAGTTGCTCATGCAATGATTTCTGATTCCATTATAGACTATGCTAATATTGTCTATTTCTTAGACTTCCATGACACTGCAGCTCCTGCTATCTTAAAGATGTAGCCACTTGTGGCTTTGGAGTCTTCTGACAGTGTGTTCCAATCAACATCGTTATACCCTTCAAGGATAGCGGGAAATCTCTCATAATTTAAACCATGATTAATGGTCCTCTTGAGATATCTCATTACCCTTTCAACAGCCCTCCAATGCTCGTCATTGAGACTGCTTATAAATCAGCACAACACTCCCACGGCATAGGCTATGTCTGGTCTAGTGCAATCAGTAGCTTAACGAAGGATACTAATAATGCTCGCATACTCAGGTTGTCTAACATTGTTGCCAGTGTTTTTGAACAATTTCACACTAGAGTCATAAGGAGTGCATGCTAGTTTACAATCAAAGTAGTTGTACTTTTTTAGAACCTTCTCAATGCAGTGAGATTAGTCTAAAGAGAAACCTTTCATAGACTTGGTAATCTTGATCCCAAGGATTACATTTGCCTCACCTAAGTCTTTTATATCAAAGTTATCACAAAGCATAGTTTTAACTTCATTCACAACATGCAATATGGATCCAAATATCAACAAATCATCAACATACAGACATATCAATGTGCACAGATTATTTTCAGACCTTGAATAGATACATTTATCACTTTCATTAATTTTAAAACCTTTAGAGATAAGTATCCATCAAACTTAGCATGCCATTGCTTTGGTGCATGTTTTAAACCATAGAGAGACTTGTTTAACTTACATACTTTATGTTCTTGTTTAGGTATTACAAAACCTTCAGGTTGTTCCATATATATCTCTTATTCTAAGTCACCATTTAAGAAAGCAGTTTTAACGTCCATTTGATGCACAACAAGATCATTAATGGTAGCTAAAGCAAACAAAACTCGAATTGAAGTTATTCTGGTGACTGGTGAATAAGTGTCAAAGAAATCAACATTTTCTCTTTGTCTAAAACCTTTAGCTACTAACCTGGCTTTAAACTTCTCTACTGTACCATTGGGGTTCATCTTTCTCTTTAGCACCCATTTGCAACCGATAGCCTTGCACCCTAGAGGAAGATTTACAAAGTGCTAAGTCTTATTGGATTCAAGAGAATCCATTTCATCATTTATGGCTTCTTGCCATAAGTCTGCATCCAACGAGGTCAATGCTTCTTGAAGAGTTCTTGGAACTTCTTCCAAAGTATAAGCATGAAATTCTGAACCAAAGCCCTTAATTACTTTGGTTCTCTTACTTTTCGTTGGCTCGAGATTAGTCTCGGCCGAATCAATTATAGCATTTCCATTAACTCTAGGTGCATCCATAATAACAGTACTAAAGCCCCAACTATTTCTTAACTTGAAAGGAAACTTATCTTCAAAGAAATCAGCATCATTAGATTCAATAACAACATGGTTTTTCAAATCATAAAACCTATATGCTTTGCTATTGTATGCATAACCAATGAACACACATTCAAAAGCTCTACTCGCTAGCTTTGATCTTTTAGGGTCAGGTTTTCTTACATAGGACAAACAGCCCCAAGTTCTCAAGTAAGATACATTTGGTTTCTTATTTTTTCAGATTTCATAAGGTGGAATTTTGGTTTTCAAAAAGGGAACCCTATTAAGTACATAACAAATAGTCAAAAGTATTTCACCCCACCAATATGAAGCACTCCCTGAGTTAAGTAAAACAGCCACAGTCAGTACACTAAGTGTTCTATTTTTTCTCTCAGCTTTGGCGTTCATTTCTGGAGAATAAGGAGCAGTGGTTTCATGTATAATTCCTAGTTTCTTACAAAATTCAGTGAAAGCTCCATATTCATACTTTTGTCCTCTATCACTTCACAAGCTTTTAGTTTTTCAGTTGAACTGGTTTTCTATTTCACATATGAAACATTTAAACATGTCTAAGGCTTCACTTTTATGTTTCATTAGGTAGACAAAACAATAGTTTGAATGATCATCTATGAAGTACCATTTTCCATTTCGAGTTACTACACCATCGAATTCACAAATATCAGAATGTATCAGGTCTAGTAATTCAGTCTCTCTAAGAACTGACCTATGTGGAGCTTTAGTTATCTTAGCTTGACTGCAGAACTCACATTTCTCAAAATTATTAAGTGAAAGTTCTGGTAGTAAACCTAAGTTACTCATTTGTTTTACTAGCCTTTTGTTTACGTGACAAAGTCTTGCATGCCAAACATTAAATGAACACAACATGTAAGCAGAAGAAACAATTTTATCCATGGCACCAACATTCAATTTGAACATCCTATCAATGGCATACCCTTTAACCACAAAAACACCATTCTTTGTGAAAGTATACATATCAGCCCTAATAGTTTGAGTGAATCCAGCCTTGTTGATTAGATAACCTGAAACCAGGTTCTTCCTTATTTCTGGAACATGCAGTACACCTTTCAGAATGACAGTCTTCCCCGAGGTGAATTTTAGCTCTACTTCACCAATTCCAGCAACATTCGTTGAGTAAGAGTCACCCAACAAAACTCTTCTGTCCTTAGCTTCAGAATAGGACTTGAAAAGTCTGCGATCATGGCAGACATGGTGCGAAGCTCCAGTGTCTACCCACCACCCCTCGGATTTGTCAACTATGTTGACCTCTGATATCATAGCAATGAGTTGATCCTCAGTCAGATTAGCTTGAGGAGTAATCCGACATTTGTTGCGACAGTTCCTAGCCAAGTGCCCAGGTTTGTCACAGTTGTAGCACAAAAATGGCATAGCAGCTTCATTTCATGAGGAGGGTACCTTCTTATTCTGACTTCGCTGAGGATTTTGGAAGTTTGGAGGGTTTTTGTTGTTGCTGCGACTCTTGGTGGAATTCTTCATATTCTTACCCGTGGGTTTGAGCACTACTGCTGCATGAGTCCTTGAATGAGTCTTCTTGAGATTGTTGTTGTTTGAAACAACTAGCACTTCCTCCCTTATATCTTGTTTCTTGGCTTCTTCCTCGATTCGAAGGCGAGTGATTAAGCTTTCCAGTGAGAATTCCTTTGTCTTGTGTCGCAGATCCTTCTCGAACTCCTTCCAACTTGGTGGGAGCTTGTCTATGATCACAGCAACCTAGAACAGTTCATCCAGATTCATGCCCTCAGTGATGATCTCATAAGCAATCTTCTCCAGTTCGTGTGATTGCACTTCCACTGATTTGTCATCCACCATTTGAAACTTCATGTAGCGGCCGACTGCAAATTTCTTTGCTCCTGCTTCTTCAATGTCGTACTTCTTCTGGAAAGCATCCCATAGTTCTTTAGCTGTCTTACAAGAAAAGTAGTAATCATATAGGTCATCACATAATCCATTCAAGACATAATTCTTGCAGAGAAAGTCATTGTCAATCCAGGATTGAAACAACTTGAATTGTTCAGCAGTGGGTTGATCAGGAAGTGATGGCATTTCAGACGTGGAGTGGGTGGCAAGTTTCTTGGTGGTTAGGAAAAACAACATATTTTGCCTCCAACGTTTGAAGTGGAGTCCTTCAAACTTGATAGGTTTGTTTAGATCATTAGTGAAAGTGTTGTTTTCATTCTCCATTGCAGAAATCAAACGTCTTAAAATTGTTAGAGTTTCTGCACAATAAAAACAGGAATAATATTACCAGAGAATGAAGAACGTAAAATGAAAATCTGTCTTGGGTTGAGTCGCGGACAATGTTGCTTTCTTTAAGACGTTTCGCAGCTCTGCCCAATGTGTGAAAGCAGTTTGAATAACACCATGTTGTCCCTAGGATAAAACAGCCTGGAATCTCTCTGTCTAGACCTTCCTTTGCACTGAGGAAGATCCGAAAACACTCACCCTCTAGTTGCTCAGAATACTCAGTGTTATTAGCTAGGTTTTTTCAGTTTTTTTTTTCTTGTGTATCGACTAAAGAGAGGTTCTAATTTATATAGAAAAACCAAAGTTTAATGTTGAGAGGTTGAGGGAAAGTTGGCCTAAGAATCAGGCCAAAAAATCTGGAAGTGATCACCTAGTTGAGGAAGATCAGGTCTTTTCCTTTTATCTTCAAAACCAAGATCTGTTTGATAAAATACACATGGTCAACCATAAAAATAGGAGAGCTAGTTTTTGAATAAAACAAGGGTTTTAAAATAAACACAAAGTTTCAACAGAATTTCCATGGCGACTGTGACTGTAACATGCTCTCCAAGCTCCCTCCAGCTTCGCTTAGCTTTTAATTGCAGTAATTGCAGTAAACCCTCCTCCGTTTTCGTACGGAGGCGACTGGGGAAGCTCGATCATCGAGCAGAGTGCTCTGCGTTGCTCAAGGCGGTGAGAGGTCTGGGAGTGGATTGGAGCTTCGTCGTCGCAGAGGAAGAGTTGGAATAGCTGGGATAGCTGGAGACGTGGACAACGTCGATCGGCGTCAGAAATCTAGCTATTAATTGTTTCTAACCTTATATTGAAAAGCAAAGATCAGCCTTTTCTTTCATGTGAATAAAGCATCCTCTATCACTTTCGGAGTTTCCAATATATACCCACCACAACACATTGCCACTTATCTCGATCGTATTCATATATTCTCTCGATCCCAACACATGAATGAACTCTGCATGTTGTCACGAAGCTAACAAAATTTGCACCACCGTGGTTTGTTGAATTGTCATTTGTGATCCCTTCGTGGCTGGATGACCAAGCACCATCTGTGTTAGACAATTGTTCTTGCACAACCTTCATGCAGCAGTCACACGAATGCCTCGTGCATAAACGAGTTTAACATGCACCTTATTCTCCTCCCTCTATATATATATATATATATGAACTTACCTTCACAATCTAATTCATCACCATTTGGACTCATGTCTAACTCTTTCCTTTTCACTTTCTTTGATATAAAAATAAAAATGTGTCCCGTTTCAAATATTAGCATTGCCTCGTGGTGCAAGAAGCATGAAGATGGAGATGGTAGAGACGATGCCAAATTCAGGGATCTTTCCCTAGTAACTCAGAAGGGGACGAGGACGATGACGATGACGACGATGACGACAACGATGATTTTGCTCCTGCTGCATAAGTATAGAGAGTAGGAACAAAATCATAGTCGCCATCATCGTCGTCATCATCATCGTCCCCATCCCCTTCTAAGCATGTTTGCGATATATCAAGTTCGATTTCCTCATATCACAAGATATGGTTCTATAAACCCGACCCAATATCCCATAGATCGAACATAACTTGCGCACTTGAAGCCGTGAGCTTGGCACAAGTAAATTCTAGCGACCAAGACCCTGATGCCAAAGACAGGGCCGTAGTTGCCGGAGTTCCGCGACAAATAACTAGACGCGGAACTCCGGCGTAGAACAATAAATGCTAGAGTAAACCGATTGGGCTAGTGGGCCGCCATTCCTCTCACGCCCAAAGAAAATCCAAAGCAGCAGCACGTTAACGCATTGGATTTAAAGCCCAAAGAGAAACTTGAGGTACAAAATTTGGCTTAGTCGTCGTATATTATTTGTCTTTTTATTTTCAGAAAAGTAAGGTCGGTTCCGGAAAATTCCAAAATTGCAAAGGGATGGGTGGGACGATGGGTTGATGTAATCGAACGAGGGTTAAAAAAGTGGGTTAGGGTTAGGCCCAGCGGCAGCTGGTGGTACTACATAAACCGAACGTCCCTCCTTCTCTCCTCCTCTTTTGATATAAAAATATCCTCCGCTCTCGACCTCCAGGAGCTCTTGGCTGCGCGCTTTCCATCAGGTCGTTTCCTCTCCCTCTTTACAGTATTATTTCTATATTGTTTTGCGATTTTTCTAGGGTTCATATGCGATTTTTCTAGGGTTCTTATGCGATTATGCGATTTTGTTCTCTCAGTTGTTTGGATCTGCTATTATTTCTGTCGAATTTGCGAATTGGTATGTTTTATATTCCCTGTGAGCCTATGCCTGTTGTGATTGGTGATTTTTTCTGAAGATATGCAATCAATTCACATATAATTGTTTTTTTTATAACTTTTTTGTTGTATATGTTTTCGTTGAAATCATCCGGTTTTATGCTTAATTTGTGGTTGTATTGATATTCCCTGTGATTATTAGTTTCCATCGTGAATAATTGTTGTTTTATTTTATGCTTGATATCATATATTTATTATATTTAGCTGGAGTTTGTCAATAGTTGCCGGGGATGTGTGTTTTTTCGGCATATGTACGCATCTTATCCCTTGTTACGTGCTAGGGCTGGATTTGAATAGATTGCATGAACTATGTAGTGGGGAGGCGTTCTGATATGTTACAAATTTAGATTGCGTGCCTCTCAGATTAAGTGGTAACATGCGTAATTAGGATGCTTATTCCTTTTACGTTGGATTCAACGGCTTCAGATTCGGTATTTATAGTTATAACTTTTTGCACTCAAGCTATTACCTTATTGCTGCTTTTTTTTCATTTTGGGTTGTCGGCTGTTTAACTCTCTCAACGTGAAATGCGTTACTTCTTTTTGTGCTCTACGAATTAAGTATTTATAGTTGGAACATCTTACCTTTTATGCTTCTTCATTTGCATGTTGGGTTGCCGGCTGCTTAATTCTTTCAACATGAAATGCGTGACTTCTTGTTGTGTTCTAGGAATTCAGTTGTTATAGTTTGAACCTCCAACCATTTATGCTTCTTCATTTTCATTTTGGTTGTCGTCTGCTTAATTCTTCCAGCGTGAAATTATGACTTGTCGTGTTTTTCAAACAGTGTTTGTAGTTACAACTCTTGCATTCTAGTTCTTACCTTTATACTTCTTCATTTTCATTTTTGTTGTTGGCTGCTTAAACCTTCCAAAGTGAAATGCGTGGATATTTGTTGTGTTCTTTGAATTTAGTATTTATGGCTAAAATTTATGCATCCTGGCACCTTACACTTTGTTACTTCTTGTTTCGTATTTTGCCTTTACTTATTGAGTTTTACTCTGTCTTGTAATTGGTGGCCTTATTTCATCTGGTTTTGTTCTTTTGAAACTCATCTGTTCAATGTTATTTTGCAGGCCATCATTTGTTGTTTCATCTGTTGCTGTAATTCTTCAGAATGGCAGATGGTCACGAGACTGATAAGAACATTGAGATTTGGAAGATTAAGAAACTGATCAAGGCACTTGAAGCTGCAAGGGGTAATGGAACCAGCATGATTTCTCTCATCATGCCTCCCCGGGATCAGATTTCTCGTGTTACTAAGATGCTTGGTGATGAATTTGGAACTGCATCGAACATTAAGAGCAGGGTGAATCGTCAATCTGTTCTTGGGGCTATTACTTCTGCTCAGCAGAGGCTCAAGCTTTACAACAAGGTTCCTCCGAATGGGCTTGTGTTGTACACAGGGACCATTGTTACTGACGATGGGAAGGAGAAAAAGGTTACCATTGATTTTGAGCCTTTCAGGCCCATCAATGCATCTCTTTACCTCTGTGACAACAAGTTCCATATTGAAGCGCTGAATGAACTCTTAGAATCTGATGACAAATTTGGTTTCATTGTCATGGATGGAAATGGGACACTTTTTGGGACATTAAGTGGAAACACTAGAGAGGTGCTTCATAAATTTAGTGTTGACCTTCCAAAGAAGCACGGAAGAGGAGGGCAGTCAGCTCTACGTTTTGCTCGTCTTCGAATGGAGAAGCGACACAACTATGTTAGGAAGACAGCGGAGCTTGCCACCCAGTTTTATATTAATCCTGCCACCAGTCAGCCCAATGTTTCAGGATTAATACTCGCTGGGTCAGCTGACTTCAAAACTGAGCTTAGTCAGTCAGATATGTTTGATCCTCGTCTGCAGGCCAAAATACTGAATGTGGTGGATGTTTCTTATGGAGGAGAGAACGGTTTCAACCAGGCTATTGAGTTGTCGGCAGAGATCCTGTCCAATGTGAAATTCATACAGGAGAAGAAGTTGATAGGAAAATACTTTGAGGAGATCAGCCAGGATACAGGAAAGTATGTTTTTGGTGTGGACGACACACTTAAAGCTCTAGAGATGGGTGCTGTCGAAATTCTTATTGTGTGGGAAAGTCTCGACATCAATCGGTATGTGCTGAAAAATGTTTCTGGCGAGATTATAGTGAAGCATTTCAACAAGGAGCAGGAGAACAACCAGAGCAACTTCCGGGATGCTGCCAATGCAGAGCTAGAGGTTCAGGACAAGATGTCACTGCTGGAGTGGTTTGCTAACGAGTACAGGCGCTTTGGTTGTACTCTTGAGTTTGTCACCAATAAGTCACAGGAGGGGTCACAGTTCTGCCGTGGTTTTGGTGGAATTGGGGGGATTCTTCGCTACCAGCTTGATATGAGGTCGTTTGATGAGTTTTCTGACGATGAAGAAGTTTATGACGATTCTGAATAGCAATCAATCAACTCTTCCCCAAAACTGGTGCAGGAAGGTGGGGTGCAAAAAGCCTGCACCAGTGCGCTCGGAGTCGTGGTTGCTGCTGCTGCTGCTGCTGCTGCTGCTGAGCTATTGACAGAAACACGCTCACGCTTGATTGAGGTATCTATTTCTTCCCTCTTTAATATATATAAAATTATTTTCTTTTACAGCGATCGGTCCCTTTATCGTGTCTTTATTTCTTGAAGGACATTACATTGTTGTCTGATCCTGAAAACCTTGATCTGGTGATTTCATCTGGATCGCAGAAGAGGCAAGGAAAATCGATCATATTGGACGAGGATACGACGCCGAGGGCTGCTTCCTTTGGGCCAAGACCTTCCGAACATATGCACCCATGTATCGAGAACCCCATAATGATGCTGCATTGTGGTCCTTGGGGTTGCGCATTTGGTTATGTAGTTGTATTTGGTGGTTTACTTGTGACTTAAGCCGTGTCGTGTCGCGCGTCCGTCTTGCGAAACAATTTACTAGTATCGATGTGTTATTGTCTGTCTGGTGAGACAATTTACTAGTATCGTTGTGGCGGCGCATCTCTGAGATGGAGCCGGGCTGAATAATCATGTTTGAACTAGTAGTTATCTTTCTCTTATCTACTTGTGATGACTCTAAACAAGTAATCTATGCTTATTGTGGCTAATACTCCTCATCTTTCTTGGTACGTTGGATTCCTTGGATTCTTGCTTGATGTGTAGAATTGGAATCGGATTGGTCATGGAATTCTTTTGGATGCTTTGAGAGAAAATGTTTTTAGGTTTTAAAAGCCTTTCAAGTTTGTTTGTTTTGTTTTCTTCTTTTTTTTTAAGGATTTATTTGTATTTTTACCAAAGATTGGTTCTAAAAATGTTCGCATTGGTGCTTTCAGTTATTTTAAAAAGAAATTCTAAACAAACTCAAGTACGTTTTTTTTTTTAGTTTAAGACATGCCCTTGTTTATTCATGTCAGTTATTTTTTATTTATTTATTCAATTTAACAATCAGAAATAGAGAGGGAGGTTAGTTATTTTCTTTTGATTTATTCAATTTAACAATCGGAAATAGAGGTGGTATACGAGGAATTTAAATAAGAATAAGTATGGTAGCAATCCCATAACCAATGTCTCTTATATGTTGGCGAGTCCAATAGTGTTTGGATACAAAACTATTGAAACACGCAAAACATGGCACATCAGTTGGTGTTCAAGAAAGGTGGTGCTATCTACGCTCATTTTTACATTTTTTTTTATCTTTTAAATTTATTTGTCTGATGGCTTAACATTGAGAGAAGTGTGTGGAGGTAAAAAAAAAATGATGTGGATAGCACCACCCTTTGAAAATTGGTGTAGTAAAGTTCATGTCTAAGTAGTGGTCATTTTGAAAACATGTGATGTGGCTACAATATAGGCATAAGATTTTTGCTCTCATTTTTAACCTCATGCACATTCACGTGTACTTCTGGTCTTTCAGTGGAATAAAGCAAAGGAGAATCAATAGGCAAATAAATAGGAATGTCTGATGGTTTAACATTGAGAGAAGTGTGTGGAAAGTAAAAAAAAAAAAGGTGTGGATAGCACCACCCTTCAAAAATTGGTGTAGTAAAGTTCATGTGGAAGTAGTGGTCATTTTGAAAACATGTGATGTGGTTATAAATTATAATATAGGCATAAGATTTTTGCTCTCATTTTTAGCCTCGTGCACATTCACGTTTACTTCTGGTCTTTTCAATGGAATAAAGCAAAAGAGAATCAATTGGCAAATAAATAGGAATGTTAAAAGAAGAAACCATGTGCAAAATTTATTTTTGCATTGTGACATTTTTTCTATTGGAAATAATAACCTCACACAAAGTTTGTCCTCTTACACATAATTATTTATTTATAGTCATCAAATTCAATAAATGACATAAAAACAACGAACATGAGCAAAAACAAGCGTGTAATATGAGAATAAAATGTATTAAATGAGAACAAAAGAGAATGGCAACTAATGGCCCAACAAGAAAACAAACCCTAAACCAGAACGAAGATGAAGCCCAGGAAGCACGGCCCATATAAACAAGTGGGGGTTGCACCTTGCAGCAGGTGACAATTAGGTCTAGCGTTCGAGTTGCGGCTCGTCTATAAAATGGCTGCTTTGATATTCATTCGGTGGAACACTGAGTACGCGGCCGCCACCCCAATGCCTCAAACGGAAGGCCAATAAATTCTGCAGAATCCTTTGTTTCCGTTTTTTATTCCTCTCTGCCTTGTTAATCGATACTCCGCTTTGTTCTTCACCTTTCATCTCTGCTGACAAATTCTGATTCGCATTTGCATGGTGTTATTTATTTTTTTTATTGCTTTCTCAAAACTTTGTTTCATTTGATTGGATTAAAAGTTTTGCATTTGATTTGATATGAAGCAGCAGCAGCAGCCGCAGCTCCCGATGATTGAACTCCATTTATATATTAAAAGTTTCAGCCTTGTCTGAATCAATTCTGTGTTGATAGGTTTTTACGTTCTGAGGGAGCTGCCTCTCTTTTTTGTTTCTTTTTTTTTTTGTACCGGTATGGCGACTGTGGAAATTGCAGAAAAGTATTCGAAATTATAAGATGCAGTTAGGAAGGGAAAAAAAGGTTTTCTGGTAGCTGTAAGAAATCATATATGCCATGGCAACCAGTTTGGGAGCAACCACTCAAAACTCTGCAAGAAAATGAACTCATGACTCATGAGTAGGGATGGGCAAATGCCCATTGGTTATGGGTAACCGCGGTTACCCGTCCGTTTAAATTAAACTGTTACGGTTATGAGTAACCGTTTAAATAAATAAACAGTTACGGTTATGAGTCATGAGTTGATACGTTTTGGAACACTCTTCTTGTACGATACTACGTAGGTCCTAACTGAAAATGCTTATGTAACAAGTACTTGTGCGCTCATAAGCGCTTTCGTTACAAGTAGAACAAAAAATTTATCAGAAAACCAAGTTACATTTCCACGGTGGACCTTCCAGAACATCCTTATCCGATTAAAAGTTAAACATCCCTAGTAAAATGTAACATTGGAACAAGTAAGAAAAAATTGTGCAGTGGTTAACGGCTTTCGTTATTTTGTAACTCAAACAACACATATATATGAAATTTGACACAACTTAGTATCAACATAATACAGATATGAACCGTTCCAACTCTCCCAAAAGCAATGTTAGAAAGGGAAAAGATTAGTGTTAATTAATCAGGGAGAAATAAATTCTTCTTACACAGGCAGAATCCCCTTGTTCTCTCGTATATTAAACAGAGTTCAAGGACTAGCAGAATTTCCGAATCAATAACTTTTCCAGGCGCAGCCAAGGGGTTCGAATCGGACAAGCTTTACAATGCCAGGATACATTTGGATTCTCCTACTCCTGCAAGAGGAAAAAGTACATTAGTACTAGAACCAGAGAATATCAACCAACATATCATATAAGTTCGCCAACCTACAAACAGACCACAGGATCATAACACATGAGAACGCAGTACTAATTTATAACAACTATCCTTCTCAAAATGGGCTCAGCAATTACACAATCTAACATATCAATTATCAACCTTGCTAAACAATTGATTCTTCCCAAGTGGATCGAGAAGTGATAAGGTCAACAAGGTCAGGGTGTTTGATCGTGGACAATCCAAAAGCACGATACGGTGACTCTCAAAAGCTCTCCAATTCAAATCTCCATGCAACCATTGGACTAGCTCATTTACCTACTCATCCTGCAATATCCTAAATTTCTCGGTGATAGATCACAGTATCTTATAAATAGTACCGAACATTAATATATCATCCATGTAAACACTATCGACAACATAGCAGCTCATCTTCAATAATTTTTTCCAGTGAGCTAGGCATAACTAACATTCATAAGACAATACACAAACTAAAATATAGGGCCGCAGATGTTTTATTACATTATGAATGCTTTCTGACATTGGTCAACAGAACTATAGGGTTGCAGGATCTTCCAGTTCCTATAGAAACTAAAATATGCCTAAATAGGAACATGAGAAGCAGAGGGAAAAAGGAAGAGCAGCTTAAAATAGAATTAAGCTAACTGAAGCACTTGATCCTATTTCTGTATGAATCACTAATGTGAAGAAGCCAAAAGCCATCAAAACCTAAGCCAGCAGAACTGATAGGAGGTACAATAGTATGTTTAAGATGAAATGAATTCCGATAGCTGAAGAAATAAACAGACAAAGGCTGAACCGAACTCATCCTATTTCCTTCTGTCCATTCCCTATGCCCTTACATTATGACAATATTATAAGCCAACAGAGTCGCTCTCGTTTGTAAAGGGTCCTGTTTGTACATTGCATTATTTGAAAACAATAACACCGCTATCTTGATTTATAAGATAATTTTTGAGGCCATCAAAGTTGTATGCATCTTCTTACCCGGAGAACATGAGACCCTTCTACAACAGTGCACAGAGATGAAAAAAAAAAAATAATAGAAAATACTTTAAACACTATAGGAAGTGCATCGATACCTGTTCCATCATTTCAGCTTCATCGTTCTTCTGCTCCTCCACATCTTTTGGTTCAGTACTAGCCTCATTTTCAGTATTTGTGTCCATTTTATCATCCTTTTCTTGAACACTATTGGGCTCAGCATCATCATCAAAAATTTCCAAATCTGCAGGAAGCTGACCCGACTTCAGTGCCTGCTCATGCAAAACAAGTAGAATGTTAAAGTAAAAATATTAAGAGATAAGACATCGAGAAAATTGTGAAGTAGTTTCTCAGCTTGAGCAAACAACCTTTTCAAGTCTAGCAACCTCTTCAAGAGTCGAGGAATTCACTATGGCAGCCTGCACATGGACAAACAACGTATAAAATAATTGAAAACCTAAGATGACTCCACAAATAGCTGCAAAGTAGGAGAAAAAACCACCGAAACAAAGCAATAATCTATCACAAAAGATCAAATTCTCAATCAATTCCTACAACTGGATATCTCAAAATATCAGAATAACTTTCAGTTGGGACAACTAATGTTGTAGTGTTTATGACAGTATGAGATACCACTCAAATATACTAACTAGGGGTGGGCAAACGGGTCCAAGACCCGCGGGTCGGGGCGGGTACCCGTAATTTGGGGCGGGTAAGGGGTGGGTCCAAAATTTCAGAACACAAAACGGGGCGGGTATACGAATTTTGCGGGGCGGGGCGGTTCTTAAAATAAGAGTGGACGGGCCCCCGGCCCGGCCCATTTCTAGCATGTTTGAGAACCCCAGAAACCCAAATCTCATTGGGTTTGGGAGGTTCCAGAAACCCATCGTGAACATCATTGCTTCTTCGTTCGCCAAACATCATCTCACCCTAGGCCAACTTCAACCCAAACATCATCTCTCCTCCGCCCGCCACCATCGTCAACCTCTCGGCCTGATTTCTCTCCCTCATTTTCTGAATTTCCTTCTCTCTCTAACCTTTGCAAAACTCTCTTATTTCAACCGAGAAACCATCACCCACAACCATCATTTTCCCGGCCAGATTCAAAACGAAACCACCAAAATCAGTTTTTTGGGTGTCTTGAAGATCATGTTGTGTGCTTGCTTGCATGGAAGATCCGAAGCTGCGACAGTAGTAAAAGCTCGAGCCTGAGAACCCTAGGCCAACTCATCGAATTTTGGTGAGTCATTCGTCCAAATCCGTACCAATTTGTATATGGTTGAGTTATGTAGTGATGTATGTTGGGATTTGGTATGAAATTTAAGGGTTTTAACCCTTATTTAAGTGGGAATCGGGATTCTTAACCTCTGAATGCCTACGAGCATTTTTCCAGAAACCGGTCACGAACTCCGGCTGAGTTTCGTCGAGTCCGAAGCCAATTTCAACTCAAATCTTCTTGGCTCCATCATTTCTTGAGGGTTTTGATTGAATTTGGTGAAGGAATATAGCTTATTTTAACCCTGGACAATTTCTTGATCTCTGCAGAATCTGGTAACTTCGGCAATGTCAAAGGTCTGGAGGATGAGCGACAGGGCGATCCAAACCCGAAAAAAAAAAAAAAAAATTGAGGACCCGTGGACCCGTCCCAAACCGGCCCGTTTTAAACGGGCCGGGTTAGGTCCGGTTCCACTGATTAGATTTGTAATATCCGGCCCGGCCCGCCCCGTTTCCTTTTTAAGCGGGTCCGGTCCGGTCCCTCCAAATTTGGGCCCGGCCCGGCCCGTGCCCACCCCTAATACTAACTATAATTACTATGATTTGAACCTAAACAGCAAAGAGAAGATAATTTAACATGGAGAATAGACAATGTATCAGAATAGCTCAATCAGTTTATACTTGTGAACAAATCCAATTATAGAGGTTGGAAAAATTATTCATAATTTCATACTAATGTTTATTCATTCGTAGAGGAAAAAAGAATAACCCTAATTAACTGTCACTTCCTTCACAGTTAGAACGCGGACTTAAAAAGACTATGAAAATTGTTGTTTCTTGAATAAAACTGTGTTGATTATAAAAGTAATTGAATGGTGAACTTTGTCTCTCCTAGATACATTTAAATAATATTTCACTCGTTTTACTAACAGCTCCAACATGAGAAAGACGTGGTTTTTCCATGCACATACATGGTCACAGAATATAATGATTGATCAAATTATGTAAAAACTTGATAGCTAAGATCACCTTGATTTTCATAATTTGTTCAGGAGTGGGGGCAACAACTTTTGGAGCCTGTTGTTCCTGGGAAACTTCTGGAACCTCTGCAGGCACGAATTTTTTGGGAGATACCTTTCTAGTCTCTTCTTCAACCTCTTTAGATGAAAACAAAGTTTGTGCTTCCAGTCTCTCCTATGATTGATAGAACAAGACCAAATAATAATTAATTCAGGTGATAGGTACAAAAGGAACAAACTAACCTTCTACGAAAAATATCATTCTATTTCATATTTCCACTTTTTGGGTGAAACTAGCTAGAAATAAGCAGAAGCCATTGATACAAGTTAGCAAAAATGAAGCATTTGGAAGGAACAAAGCCTTTCAAAGCTATAAAACCAAAATAATATTGTGTAACGTCTGGGAATCAGACACTACAGAAATTGATTTTCAGTAGCCTATGAGTTAAAATCAAAAATCCCTCGGAGAAAAAGCGTCGCAATTATAATACAACATATATGTCACATTACACCGTAGCTAAGTACAATATGGTTTTCAGTAGCCTATCAGTTAAAATCAAAAATCCCTCGGAGAAAAAGCGTCGCAATTATAATACAACATATATGTCACATTACACCGTAGCTAAGTACAATATGGCCAAGCCAGTTTTGCTCACAAGATGTGTGCTTCTGTCATGTCATCATGGAACTCAGCTATGCAATTCAGGACATTCTAATACTAAGTATTAGTGTTCCATTAGTATGTTATTCCTAGGCACTCTAAAAGCACCTCATAAATGGTACCATAGAAAAGTAGCGCCCACACCACAACGACAAACATGAGTTTGGCAATCTAAAGTTGACTCACCTTGTTTTTCACCTTCTTAAAATCAAGAACCCGAAGCGATTTTAACTTATGAATCAAGTACAGCCTATAGTTGGGTTTCTTGGTGATGTTGTTATCCAAAAGGCTAAGGTACTGCAACTTTGGGAGGGATGCCAGAGGGTCAATCTCTACCAGGTTGACTAGCCTGTTGTTGGTAAGCACCAAGGTGTGTAACTTCGGCAAGAACTCTGTAGTTACATACAACTAAATACTTTGGTATGTAAAAGATAACATGATGGTATGAGATCAAAGTGAAGGTAAGAGATCAAAGTGACAGAAGGATAGAAGTTAGTTACCTCCGATGTTGGGATTGATACGGGTGATTCGGTTGTTATTAATAATCAAAGTACCCAAACGATTAAGATAGGGCATGTTTTCGAGCTTGACGATTTCATTGTCAGACAAATCAATGGTGTCAAATTGGTCCTGTTCAAATCAAAACGAAAAGCCATATTTCATTCAACTAAATTCAGCAATTTGAAGCAGATTAAATCGAAAAAACGATGGCTTGAAACGATTACAGTTATATTTAAGTAAATCACACCTCTGTAGCTCCCAAGTTTTCAATTACAGCAATCTTATTACCTGACAACAAAAAGGAAGCAAACAGTTTCAATTATCAAAACCCTAACGGCGTCAATGTAGGGTTTGGAGTTGGGAATTGGGAATTGGAATTGGAATTACCTCGGAGATCCAACTCTCGCTCCTTAAGCGCATTGAAGAAGTGAGGGCTCTTCCATACCAAGTCGGCAGTCAGCCTCACCATCTCTCTCTCTCCCTCTCTTAGCTTCGCTGTTCCGCTCCGTCGCTGTTGGCCTGGCCTTAAACCCTAAACCTCCACTCTCTCCGCTACTAATTTGGGTCGGAGCTCGGAGGTCACCAGCCACTAAGTTGAATTGAAAACCTAATTGTGCGCCTACCCGGCTGCGGCGTCGTTTTCGTATTTTTGTAATAAGCAAATTTTCACTTCCTTTGCAATTTCTTTTCTTGCATTTTCCATTTTTGGAAGAGTTTAGTCCAATTCGTCAAATGGCTTTCTTTCGAAATCATATATGTTGCAGTCTTATTATATTAGGAATGTGATTGTGTAAATTCTAGTAGATATGGGGATGTATATAGGAATGCATTATATTCTTACTAGGAGTAGATTACCTATGTTGTAATCCTAAAGAGTAAGAAATTAATTTTTCATGCTACTATAAATAAAGGCACAATAGGGTGGAATAATACACACCTCACAATTACACATTTCTCTCTTCTTCTCTATATATGGCCTCCATAATTATTCAGTAAATTATGCCTACAACACGTTATCAGCACGCTCTAGACGCTGCTCTAATGAGAGTTTGATCTTCAATCATGGGAGTATAACGTGATTCAATTTAATTTTTCTTTGTTGAATGTGATACAAAGCATTGGAGATGCAATTCCGAATTTCCGAGAAGAATCTTCTAAAAATTCAAAGGTTTTTTGTCGTTTTCTACCAATCAGGTACACTTAAAATAAAGTAAGATATTTGAAACGACCATGAAGCATGAAAACATTCTTCATGATGCATGAACCCTTCTATGTTTATATTTTCCTTCCGATATATATATTGTATATGTTCATATAATTGTGAATATATATATATATATATATTTGTTTCATGCATTACGCAATTAAATCGCTATATGAAATATGTGAGTCAAAGTATAAAATAAATTAGAAGCAAATTTAAGGTTTCCTAAACCTAGGGGATTTCGAAAAAAAAGGAAAAAATTTGGACATGATGCAACACACCCACCGCACCACCCCCTTGAATCCCAAACCAGCAGCTTGGGCTGTTGTATTTTTTCCCCACCCAGGCCCGTGGCCTGCAGTCCACTCCTGAGGCCTTTAAGGCCTTACCTACTCACGGCACCCAACCCAAATATTTTTGGGGCTATATTTTTTACCCAATAATATTACTTTAATATTAATTAGCTTCTACAATCGACCCCGTATGTCCTGATTTATTGAATTAATTCAAAGTGACCTACAGTCCATTAATTTGATAATGAATCCAAAATTATTAACCTGGAGATCGCTTTTGGACATTAACGATTCAATAATATATTTTTATACTTTGAACTGTTGATATACTTTCGTAGTCCTGAAGCGCTCACACTTGAGTTCTTGAAGAAACTCAAATCCATTACACTTAAATCAGCATATTGCATTCTGTGTTCTTGCATGATCCTCTTTTTTATGAACGGCATGTAGTTTCAAATTTAGTGCCTTTGAAACCCGAAGTTTTCATAAAACAATATACCCATGAAAACCCGACATTTTTCATTGAAACCATGTCTTAGAACTCGAATGTTCTAACTTTGATGCTTATGGATGATTCATTCTCATAACACCAATCACAATCTTGTTCCCTCCAATTCGGAGAATTGTCGAACCGTCACAAGTTCGATTTTCCTGATTTGGACGTTTCTAATAAAAACCACTTTATGTGGGGTACAAGACGTGAATCTCCAATTGACTATTAAAGTAGCTGAGAAACCATTGAAGCTAACAATGGCATGGAAGAGCTGAATAAGCCTTCGCCATGATCTTCATTCGAAGACTTATGCCCGAAGCATTACCAACGGAAGTACCTCCTGAACGAGGATTTCATGGCTCTTTGGCTCGCTTCTATGGACCGTCTAATCATGAAAGACATTGCCTGAAGCACACCATGATTACGTCCATGAATGAGTACGATTTTGAAGTTTATAAATTTGATCGAATTTTGACTAGAGAATATTTTTCCCATCCTTCCTTGTTTCTAACTCGCTTCTGAAGCAACAAGGCCTGCCAAGTTGTGGCATCATGCCCGAAGCGTGATCCTTGGCACCTAAGACCTAAAATCTTCAAGAATAAGGGATAATATTCCCAAACCTTAACCCTGCAGAATGTACTTTTGTCTTGATGGAATAGATCATTGGTTATGCACTTGTTCGTGCCCCTACCAATGTTGTTAAAGGAGTACCATTCTAGTAGTCAATATGTGAGACTAATTTTACTCCACCAAACATCGTTGGAAGAGCAGAATTTTGACATGGATGACCTTGTTGGCCGAATCCCCTTAGTAAACCATTTACTTTGTGAACATTTTTCCATGTTCTTGGATTCAAGTTTGGTGTATGTTTTACTTATGGAAATCTTATTGATATTGTCCTCGAATATGAGTTAATTGAATCATATTTCTTAATACATGTGACCGATTCAATTAAACATGTGATTATGTATGAATATGGGAAAGTTAGTTATCTAGATGAATGTGTACTACACACACTAACTTTACACCTAAATCACATCTCTAACAACGACTTCAGGTCTATCCAACCTGATTAAGAGCATTGGCACGTTCCTCGTTGTATGAATGGTACTGCATCACCATTTAAAGGACCTTAAATTCTCCTTGTCCTTGAGTTTTTAAGGATATTCGAGAGAACAATGATCATAAATGAAACCACCAAAGAAAATAGAGAGGAATATCTTTGTACCACTTCCAAAAATGAGCATGCAGCTTTGATTTGGGGCCAATGGGTTGTCTCCCAACTAGGAACACACCACATGTGGCCGGCCTGAAGCCTGGTGATTGAGCAGTTTACTTGCTTTGGAACAACCTTTTGGGACACTTAAGTCGAACAATGATGCTACAACACATCTACTTACCCGAAGTAAGGATCTTATGCTTACAATTACACTTTGCCAAGCCTGCTCATTAAGGAAATTGATCTTCTAAATCATCCCTCGCAAGGATACGAAATCACCATTTTCATAAGTGGATTCAAAGGAATATATGTGGACTAATCCAACCAAAATGCGGACCATATAAATACTTATGGTTTTGGTTGATGAATCGACAAACTAGTCACATGTTTGTCCACACACATTGTTGCTAAACCTCATGGCCGATTAAGGGTTCACCACCCTACTTATACCTTAAGGTTCGAGAGATTGGATAATGCCGGAGAGTTTATATCGACGGTTTTCGATAAAGTATTGCATGTATTTTGGGTTTATAATTGAACATCAAATTCTCATGTTCACCCCAAATAGCCTCGTTTAGCGATCATAAAGCGCAATTTAAATGATCGCCAGGATTTTGGTAAACGTACCAAGCTTTTTCGGTTTCTGCCTAGGGCTATGCAATCTTGTACGCAGTTATGTTGGTCTGCCTTGAAGCCTATTGCTACCCAACCTACTAGGTACAAACCTGACGTTTTTCGTATTTACGCATTTGGGTGTGCACTCCATGTGCCAAGTTGCGTCGCCGCAATGTACCAACATGGGTCTTCAAAGAAGGATGTGAATCTTTGTCGATCATGATTCTCCTTTACACTAACTCTCTTAGAGCCCTTGCACGCGATCATATACAGGCTGCAAACATGCCTGTAAGGATATACGTACTTAACGGATGTCGAGTCAACATTCCTGAAGGGTGTGCCGCCCCTGTTGGACAATCCGGTACACCGACAAATAGTCAATCAATCTATCTTGGTCTAGAGTACGACATATCACTCGATTCGTAGGATTCTCTTCCCTATAAGAGGAAGACACGGCACAAAACGAATCCATACTCGATTGCTGTCTCAAATCATTTCCATCTCATGAGATTAATCCAGATTATTCCCAAGACATGAAGTTTTTGGTCCAGTATACTAGCTTGGATGAGCTAAATGGAATTGAAATGAGATTACCATCGATGATGTTTTCACTTATATGGTAGTTACCGACATAAATGAAAAGCGATGCTATCGAATCGTGTTCCGTTGATTAAGTGACAACGTAGAACTGATTGGACAACCGAAATAACAATCTAGGTCAAATTCCTTACCAAAGTGTGTTTTGGACCTGTCGTTCTTACACTGCCCAAGGTAATTCCGTTGTGTTACAAGTGGGAAAAGAGGCATTATGAGATGAATGAAATAGTGCGATATGATGCACGTCTTACGGCGCAAGGTTTCTCTCAAACGTCCTGTGATTAATAGCAGCATTATGAAATGTGGTTAGTGTTTTCTCCATGGGGATATAGATACGGAGATTTATATGTAAGTTCCCGAAGAATTACATGGACTAGTTTAAATAGTTCCAAGACCATGGAACACCCTCTTAACTCGTTTTGAGGCATTCACTTATGGATTGAAAAATCTGACGGATATGGTATACCCGTCTACGTGATTATTTAATCAGTCAGGGATATGAATGAATGCCCTTACGTGTTAAACTATGAAGTCTTATTCCAAATTGCTAGAGTTACAGTTTATGTCGTTGACACGAATATCATTAAGACTTTAGAAGATCTAGAGAAAACCACCTCGCACCTGAAGATGGAATTTAAGATGAAGGATATTAGGAAAACTCGTTTATGCCTTAACCTGAAGTTGAAGCATTGTTCTGACGGTATTTTGGTCTACCAGTCGAATTACACCCCGAATGTGTTACCTTTAAGTATACTTATGATCGTTCATACGTTATATGCCAATGAGACCCTTGAAGAGGTTATGGAATCCGAAATTTCATATCTGAGTTCAACTTTGCGCTTCGTAGTACTTAGCTCATTGTATTTAGATAGGACATCTCTTCGCTGTTGATCTTGGTAAAAATGCAACACTGCGCCTACACGCAACCACTGAATTGGTATTAATGACATACGTTGAAGGTACTACGAGGGCAAATCCCAACGCATCTCGAGCGAATCCAACCCCCCCCCCCCCCCCGATCTTCGAAATGGTGCTTGCCTTGTTTGTTATGCTGACGCTGGTTACTTATCAAACTCGCACAAGGCAAAATCCCCAAATGGTTATGTCTTTACCGTTAGGGATATCGCAATTTCTTAGAGGTCCACGATATGACCTTAGTTGCGAAATCTTCGAATCGTTCCAAGACTTACCAAACTTCACTACGCCACAAGTGAGACATGGTTAGGAGTTCTTGTTGAGCATATTCAAAATACTTTCATCCATCGTTAGTCCCGACAACAATTCATGAAGACTATGCCGCTTGTATCCACCCGACCAAGCCATGATACATCAACAAAATCAACACCAAGACATATTGTGTTTACATCAGTAAAGCATCAGGAGATTGAAGTCTTGCAAGCCGATCCTAGACAACCTTACCGACCTCTACACGACGTCACTGCCGAAGTCAACCTTCCAGATGCTTGTCCAAGGAATTGGTATGCCTAACTATCATATGCAATATTTGTAGTTCTCATTTTTGAAGTTATGTCAAACTCAGGGGGAGTATCCAGAAGTATACTCATTTGATCTTAATGTACTCTTTTCCCCTACGATTAGGAGCATTTTTCCATTGGGTTTTTGCTACCTAACTAGGTTTTAACGAGACACCCATCCTGGGCTGATCATACCCTGTGAGCTTTTCTATTTGCATTCAAAAGACGTATAGTTTTGACTTAATGCAACTTCTTACTTTTTGATAAGCTCATATTTATATATATTTTACATCGAATTCACTTGTCTTTTCTTAGTTAGTTCCTTATATTTCTGAGCTATTTACTTTGTTTTTGTGTTTTGGAGGATTTGTCAAGTAAATAAAATAAAAATAGCACAAGTGGAATTTTAAGTAACAAATTCGTCAAAACTGCCTGTGCAGGTCAGCTGACTTTGGAATCAAGTTGCGGACAGCTCAGAATGAATTATAGAATGAGCCTTATATGCCTGGAAAGCTACGGATGTCTAATTTCTGGAGCATTTCGCGGATTGATAATATCATTTTTCTAGAAGAAGTTATGGTTGTTTTAACACTGATAGGTTACCAAGAGGTTGAGCAGTTTATAACTGCAATGAAAGCAATAAACCCAATAAATGTAGCAGCCAAAACTGATGCAGCCAAGAACAAGTCAGCTGACACTTATTCAAATATAAAAGGGAATGGAATTAAAGATGAGGATTAAGAGGGAGTAATTGGCATAAAGGCTACGAAGCACAACTCTTGGGGGGCGAGGTAGGCCGGATGACACCCACAGTGCACCAGTCATATCCGGCCTTGGTCGATCAACAAGTCCTTCATCGCGACCAAGTAATTCGGACACGCGTGATGTCTCTACCATCGTTTTTGGAACGAGAAGAATCGTTGGTTGTTTGTGTGATCGAGGCATTACCAGACGACTGGCGAAAACCACTTATGTAATACCTTGACAACCCGAACGGCAAGCATGATCGCAAAACAAGGGTACATGCCACGAATTACGTCATCTATCAAAATGAGCTCTACCGAAAAGGTGAAGACGGCCTATTGCTATTATGCCTCAGACCACGGGAGGCCGTCCAAGCAGTCGCAGAAGTGCATGAAGGGATCTGCGGAGCCCATCAATCAGGTCGAAAGATGCGATGGCTGTTACGTCGACACGGGAATTTTTGGCCGAGCATGCTAAAGGATTGCATCGAGTTCGCCCGAGGATGTGTACAGTGCCAAATCCATGGCCCCATACAAAGAGTACCAGCCGAGGCACTACATTCAGTGACTAAACCTTGGGCGTTTAGAGGCTGGGCCATGGATGTAATTGGCAAAATCACACCATCCTCCGGAGCAGCAAAACATGCATGGATACTAGTGGCGACAGATTACTTCACTAAATGGGTCGAGGCAAGATCATATGCCGAGTTAACGTCTAGAGAAGTTTGTAATTTCGTGGAAGAGAACATCGTGACAAGATTCGGTGTGCCAGAGACGATCATAATAGACAACGGCACAATTTTCACGTCCGACAGGTTTAAGGAATATACGAGTGGATTGAATATTCGACTCGAACAGTCTACGCCATATTACCCACAGGCGAACGGACAAGCCGAGGCGAGTAACAAGGTTTTGATCGGTATCCTTGAGAAAATGGTGAAGGAAAAGCCTGGTATGTGGCACCTAAAGCTAAATGAAGCTTTGTGGGCTTATCGAACCTCACCACGATCGGCGACTGGAACAACGCCGTATGCCTTGACTTACCGGCATGACGCAATGCTGCCAGTCGAGCTAAGTGTAAACTCGCTGCGAATAATCAAACAGAGTAGTTTGTTCAGCGCCGAGTACAGCCAGGCCATGAGGCAAGAGTTAGAGGATTTAGAAGAAGCTCGACTTGATGCTTGCAACCTATTGGCGGCGCAAAAGAAGATTGCCGAACGAGCTTATAATCAGCGGGTTAGACAGAAAACATTCGGTGAAGGTGATTTGGTTTGGCAGACTGTATTACCGTTTGGAGTTAAAGATCCTAGGTTCGGCAAATGGTCGCCGAATTGGGAAGGACCATT
This sequence comes from Cotoneaster glaucophyllus, assembly GCA_036320875.1. NCBI lineage: Eukaryota > Viridiplantae > Streptophyta > Magnoliopsida > Rosales > Rosaceae > Cotoneaster > Cotoneaster glaucophyllus. The sequence goes on along the minus strand of CM070069.1, from coordinate 25,341,973 downwards.
CGTTGTTTACAAGGTTCTCGGCAAAGGGGCATATCGTCTCAAGGACCGAACGGGTTTAATTCATAAATTACCAATTAATGGGAAGTTCTTAAAGAAATATTATCCGGTTACTTGGGAAATGCAAGAATAATAAGAAGGTTCTCGGCAAGGGGGCAGGTCGTATCAAGGACAACAATATCCAGGATCCAACAAATGCAAGATTCGATAAATTTTTCATTAAGATTTGCAAAAAAGGGAATACAAGCTGAGTTTACAATTGAAAGCCCTAAGGCGAAGAGGGGAGAACAGATCCGAGGAAAGCCTTCAACTCCAGCCATCTCACTTCGCCCATTGTCACCTCAGCGTGCCAAATCTTCTTGTCCAGCTTCAGCTGCTCGACCCTCCTGCTGTTGGACGCATATTCGATCAGGGTAGATTTACCCGATTCGAACTCTTGTTCAAGTTCAGAAGCAAAAGCCAATCGTCGACTCTGGAGTTCGACAATTTGGCGGTCGAGGTCGGCAAGTTGTTCCTTTTTTCGTCACGAGCACCTCCACCTTCGGACGAAGGGTTTCTTGCAGAGCCGACGCAGCTTTCCAGTCATCATCAGCTCGAAGAGCTCTTTCGAAAATACCGAAGTATTCTCGAGTTCGTTCTAGCATCGACGAAGCTCGAGTGACAGCGGCATTATCCAAGCGACCGTCGACGGTAAGGTCGTTCAAGCAGGCCCTGACAGAATCGAGCCCTTTTCACTCAATGAGTTGAGAAGTCGAGAGGAAAAAGAGCTCTTGTAGCTTGGCCGCAGAGTCTGGGTCAGCCGAGCCCTGTGCAACGGAGGTGGAAGGCCCAGCGGCTCTCTTCGACGTGCTGGCCAGAAGAGCATCAAACTCGGCCTCCCAGGAAGGCTGCATGAAAGGACAAGTGTTAGCACAAGTTAAGCCGAAAAGGATAAAGAAAGGAAAGATGATAGACCTGACGCGACGAGACCTCGGCCATATCCCTTGGGTCATTGCTCGAACCCAAAGAACTTAAAGGCCGAGACCAATGTTTGAGACAACTTCTCAATTCACGCGACCGATTGAGGTTATCTACATTCGATGGCCACTGATACAGCCAAGAAATATAAACAACACCCATCGGCGCATAGAATTTTTGGTGAAAAGAATGGGAGGACACCTAACAGTTAGTACATACTTGGTTCAGAACTCTAAAAGAAAGACATGGCTGAGAATAAAAAATGGGAATCCTTACATAAGCCGACGAAACCTCCTGAGGAGGAATGCCGAGGTCGACGTCGTATGGGTGCACCGGGGTTTCCGCCGTCGCCTCTGGCTCACCAGGAGGGATCATGTCAGGGGCAACAACTCCCGCCTCGGCTGGAGCAGTAGTTGCCGCCCCGGTCGGAGCAACAACCGGAGGAACGTCGGCCTAAGCCGGGGGGGACACGACCGCCTCGACCACGGCAGGGCCGGATGGTTGGGTGACCTTCCTCGACGGCTAGGAGGAGGCAATCACGGGCTTGGATGGCAGAGGTCGACGAGGGCGATGCGCTAGTAGAATCTCCTCGCTGGCATCATCTTGTAACAACAAAATGATGACGTTAGCGTCGGGTTAAAATAGGACACCACACTTGTATGTATTCAAAACTGTCATACCTCCTCCAAAACGATCGCCGTTCGTTTTGGATGCTGTGCGGGTTGTCTCTCGACCACTGCCTCCAGAACAGGCGTAGCGGGTTGCGCCAAGGCTGCAGGCTCTCCACCCGGTGAAACAGCAGGAGGGTCGACCGTCTCGGGTATGGTTAAAGCAGCGACCTGTTCGACCGTCTCCAGGACAGGAGGCGCTTGGGACGCTAGAAACGTCAACCTCGGCCGCTACTCTAACGGGTCATGGGCGGAAGGAGCAGGAAGATGAGTCTCCGAAATAGTCGCCTCGGTAGTCTGGTTGGCGATAACGTGAACCTCTCGCTCTCCCTTATGTGCCAACTTCTTAATGCGTTTTGGAGGACGATGGGCGTCACGAATCAGCTCAACCTCTTGGTGGGGGCGTTTGCTCGACAGATTGGGCACGACAGCATCGGCCTTCTTGGAAACAGTCGCCCTTTTCTTGACCGCAGCCGCAGTGATCACGACTGCCTGTTTGAGCACTCGACCACCTAAGAAAGGAAAATAAGAAATTTGATTAAAAGGTGGGTAAACGCATTGGAAAGAATATAATAAGGGTAGCCGAATACCTTGAACTTTCTCTTTGGAGGGAAGGGCGGCCGTTTTCTGGGCACGATCGCCGAACATTTTGGTAACTATATCGTCGATCGATTCCCCGAAGAAATCTTAGGTATACGCCTCCCACCAGTCACCGAAAATGTCAGTACTGAGAGTTTCAGGGACAGTTGGTCGAAGGCGAAACTTCTTGCACCGCTCCTGAAACTCATTCTCAGCATCTCGGCATTCCTTCTCCGAGGAGCCAGAGAGTCGTCCTCGACTAAGAAGAGAGAGGGAAGTGAGCAAGGGCACTGGGTAGCCTTGAGAGAACCCAAGTTGTCTGGCCACGAAGTGAGGGTGGTAGACTTCCCAACTCGCCCGACGGGCGTCGCAGCCAAGGGGAAGGTCGCGCGCCAACACGAACGATCCCCAGTTCTGACGAAGGGCAGCATCCTCGTCGTCATCCCAGGTCGAGCTCGGAAGCTTGATAGATGAAGGATATTCCCGATGACGACATATCAGAAACTCGTCGTCAGAGAAGTCTTCAAGGCCGAAGAAGTATTTAAAATTTTCTTCGGCCCGATGAGGAGGTAGAGGATGAGGAGCCAACTGAAGGTCGATCGCTTCAGTAGAAGAGAAGGCGGGGACCTCTGGCCGAAGTGTGGTGAAGTAGGTCTGCAGCCAGAGTTAGAAGACCCAGAGTGGCCCGTTCTGGTGAGGATCAACCTTGTGAATGGTTGCTTCGGCCAAGTAGCTTAGTAAGTTGGCAAGAATAGCCGGGCTTAGCGCCAAGTTGAGACCACTGGCTAGGGCCTCGGCCATAGGCATATTCTCGACCAGGCATTTATTTGATTTGGTACAACAAATGAACTTGTTGTACTAATAGAACAGGAAAGCTGCATGCTCCTCCTTGTGGAGACTCGCATCCCCTCTGCCGGCAAAGTGGACGATGAGGGTGTTATAGTTGAAGAAGTTCTTGTGCAACTTCTGAACTTCTTCCTTCGAGGGCTCTTGACCGTCTCGGCTCAGTGTTTCGACAGCCCGAACCTCGAACAGCGCTTTAAGGTCAACATTCGATGAACACCCGAAGAGGGTGGCATCGATTGAGAAACCAGAGGGAGACGTCCCGAGGATAGCAGAAACGTCGAGGATGGTGGGGCCAATGGGCCCAAGAGGGAGAACCATGATGTTGGTAGCCGAGCACCAGAAGCTCAAGGCCGCCATGAGAAGCTCTCGGTCCATGATTATCTCCACCGTCGAGAGCTTGATGGCATCGTAGATCCCAAGAATTTTCCACTCTTGGCCGAAGAACTTTTCCATTCGGTCAACCCAAGCTGTCCAGGTTGCAGTAGTCGAAGGCTAGGCTCCTTGTGGCTTCGACACTTCCCACTTCGACCACTCGAACCTCTGGCGCAAGGGTGTCAAACAGTGATCCTTCAGGAGATTAGTGACAGGCGTAGGCACTGGTTTCTTGAACAGGGGTCCAAGAATTTGATGGGACGCACTGGAGTCACTCTCAAAACGCAGGGCCTTGATGGTGCAGTGGTCCATGATGTCCTTACATTTGTTGCACTCTTCGGAGAGCTTGGAAATGAAGGAGGCCATTGTTGAGAAAAAGGAAGAGTTGAAGAAGAATTTCTGGGTTGGAGGTGTTTTAGGAGGATTCTGGGTTTTCTGAAGGTCTGCAAGAAAGAAGCAAACGGATTTCAGAGATTTGAGAGCGTAAAATCAAAATAGAGAGGAATGGGATATTTATAGACGCCACGAAGGAAGACCAATCGTTTGGTTTTGAATTTTGAAAATGGCCAATAAGGATAATTGCGCGCCATGATTTGTTTCAGAAAATCCAGGTGAAAGGACTGAAGATCTCGCAGATTGAGGAAGTATCTCGAGGTTTGATGACGCACGATTGCGTGTGACGGCGAAATTAAATGCAACAAGACGCTTCGACGGTTGTGTGCGCCCAGAGAAATAAATGCGAACCGTTGGGGTGATCGAGGACTGACGCGTGGCAAGTTCGGGAAGGATTCGAGGGAAACATCATTGCTCATAAATGGGCGTGGTATTATTCTCCGAGACAGCTCATCGGGCGTTGCGAGAAGGGTAATGTCGTTTCGCTTCTTCAAGGCCGAGGCTCGACCATGGACTATGGGTCGACGACCTCAGAAGCGAGGGGGCAGTGTTTGGGCCCAAAATGACATTGGGCCAAGCACGGACCATCCTCGGCCCAGGACCTGCGCGAAGGCGGTGAATCGGCGCTATGGGCCACGGATTAGGAGAAATCCTATCTGGAAAAGGAAGAAAAGATAAGTATAAAATATGATAGAGGCCGAGACTCATTAGGAGAAGGAGTCCCGAGAAGAAAGTGAATCAAACTCGCAATTGGAGGCAGGTTCAGAGTCCTAGTTGGATTAGGATTGGCCGAGATGGAATTGGATTAGTATCGACCGAATAAGAGTTAGACTGGGAAAAGGATTTCTATCCAAGGACGGATTGGAGTATTCGCATTACTATAAATAAAGGGGAGAGCATAACATTCAGCATCTCCAACTCAACACACAAACCTGCCCTGAGCAAACTCTCTCAACCTTTTGAGATTTTATTTTCCTTTTCGCTGACACATCTTCAGTTTGGATAAACAGCACTGTGAAGGCAACCGGTGATATCTTCAGTTTGGATAAACAGCACTATCGCCGTAGAACTAGTCGATCGCGGAGCATCTTCAGTTTGGATAAACAGCACTGCGTCGAGGCCGGTTGGTTATCTATCCAAGTCTCGGTCGAGAAGGACTTCCGGGTTCTCATCGACAGAGGTCATCTCACCAGCCTTCCCGGCGAAGTGAGGTGTTACTAGTTACCGAGCTCGGCATATCGAACGCCGAGTTGTTTTATGATTGGATACTCACAGGTTGGTTTCAGAGTTCGACATTCTGATGGTCGAACCACTTTCACTGTCAAGACATACATTTGTTTTGAGTATCTGTGCCCCTATACTTTGGTGTCGATTCGGCGTGCTTATACCTTTACGAATATAATCACTGTCACCGAATCCGGCGCCCACGATTCTTGAACTTAGTAAGACTAGTAGCCTTGTCTTCAGGCTCTAGAACCCAAAGGCCGAGGCGCGTTCCTTCCTCGGCTGTAGTCGCAAGATTCAGAAGTCAGCCGCGCACACAACGCAACATCAACATTTTACTCATCGGTCGAGTTCGGCCGTCGAGTTGGCACGCCCCGCATTCAACCGAATGACGTAGTTAGCTCATAGATTATTCGGCCTGCGCGCCACGTAGTCTTGGTAGTTTTTAGGGTCAACAGGAAGTTAAATTTTCGCTTAGTAACTAATAACCCATGTCTCATGGGGAATGAGGATGAGTAGTTTAACTCCTTAGAAGCTTTCTTTAACTTATCAATGTACGATGATTCCATATTCTCACGATACAAGATTAAGACTCTTTTATGAATGAAGTAGGTGGATAGTTATTGCCGAACTGTTAAATAGCAATTTTTCTCTTTGATACCTAAAAACACGGAATATCGCTACATGATTGATCATTGGATTTGATCTAAAAACTTAAAGTTTAACCTTTGGATATGATCAGTGGCGGATCCAGACTTTTATCATTGGGTGGTCCCGGTATTGGAGTTGAACGGGAAGAGATCCGATCCGAATCTATCCCATCAAAGGCCCAGGATCAAGTGATCCGAGCGGTTGAAATTTGATCCAACGGCTACAAACAGGAGGCTCCTCTAAAAGTTATAATAATTGTAGCCGTTTGATTAAATTTAACGGCTCGGATCACTTGATCCTGGGATTTTGATGGGAGAGATCCGGACCCGATCTCTTCCCGAGTTGAACTATTCAAAATTGGATTAAACCCATCAAAATTGGTGTTGTACTATTCGAAATAACATTGTTTAAAGAGTAAATTGTAGCAATGGTCCCTTAACTTCAATGTTCTTAATTTCTACACATTCAATTATTAAAACAAAAATTCATATCAATTAATGGAGCTAAAAACATATGTATATTTGTTCAAAAACAAAACATATATATATATATATATATATATATATATATATTATAAATAGAAATTAACCATCACATGATCAAATCAATATAAAAAATCATAAATTACAATCCAAGCACTAACTGGTATCTATTAGGAATCTAACATTTTTATCTGATACACATCAATTTAATAGCATTCTATTTTGGACTAAAATTAGAAAACCTATTTAAATTTAGAAATTAGGACACTATTAAAATAACAAAAATAAAATTAAGACATGAAGTGGTGGTTGAGAGGAGAGAGGTGTATAGGTGGTGGCTTGGTCAGATGGGGTTGGAACGAAAATGGAAACTGGGGAGAGAGGAAAAAGGGATTGGGCATTGGGATTACCAGTTAGGGTGTCTTATATAAAATATTAAAATGGGAATTAGGCTCACACGTTCATTTTAATTGTATTGGGCTCAAACAGAGCGTTTTGGTCGATTCAGTTTAACAAGAAAACAACATTCTTCTTCCTTTTCCATCTGCAGTCTGCACATAGAGTCACCGCTGCATATCTCCCCTCCGCACAACTCCAGGCCGTCGGGTGGTCCTCGGATCACCCTGGTCCCTGAATGGATCCGCCTCTAGATATAATGCTACAGCTTGAAAAAACGTCAGCGCTTAGTGCATGTAGTTACCAAAGAAAAATCAGCTAAATATATAGGGCGGAGATTGGACCAATGTACTACTTGTGATTTTCTATATCATTTTCCTAGTCTTTCCTCACTAGGTACCGTAAGAATGAAAATTCAATTCATCTTTGTCGTGGATTTGCTCAAAAATACGTTTGAATTCATGGATTTGTTATGAAGGATGGCGACGTGTGCGATCGATCGAGCTCACGTCAACTTCTATTTGTCGTGCAAGAAAACAAGCATTTTGAGTGGCTTATCTTAATCATCATTTGGTCAAACGTCTTGTGTTCGAATTCATTTCTTTTCATAGGACTTGTACCGAAAGTGGAAAAAAAAAAAAAGAAGAAGAAGTAATTTTATCGGCAAACAAATTTGATATGTTGTTGAACTCTGATCACCATGTCCATGCCATCAACTTTAATCATATGATCAACATGTCGTAGATGTTCAAAAATTAAAATTAAATTTATGATCATATTAACTTAAAACAGTGGGAATTTTTTATAGGTTTGAAGCAGTAGCATCAACATATTATGACAAGAAAGATTACATTTAATTTAGTTTAATCACCAAACAATTAGAATTAGTAGTTTATTTAGTTGAAGGGTTGGTGTACAACACCTTGTATTTTATAACTCACCAAACTCCGGGGTGCAACTTGCGAGTAGGTGGGTCGATACGGTGGGGAAGCGAGTTGGGGCGTGTGGTGATGGCTGCTAGGGTTGGGTGGGTAGGTAGGGGATTTGGGGTTACAGGGTGGCTGCTAGGGTTTTTTCGTTTTTACATTGGATTTGATGGAACAAAAGGCTAGTTTAAAGTAACTGTGCTGTGAAAAAAAAAAAAAAAAACCATTTTTTTTCATTTACCAAATACAATTTTAGTCTCAAATTTTCTTAAAAACTGATTTCAAAATAATTTCAGCAATGCTTAACCATGGTTAGACCCCATCAAAACATCTCCCTACATATAGATTTATACAAAAATCTTGTTCAGCATATCAGATCAGTAGCCGTCTGTTGGTGTATTGGTGTCTGTGGTGATGGTATTTAAGGATATTCTAAGGAATAAACTTGGTGAACTTAGAAAAAGTTACATTTATAATTTAATGGTTTGAATAAAAAAAATGGTAGTGTTTTTCGTACATTTATTTTTATTTATGACACACTATTTTCAAATTTTAGCCATTATATTAAATGGATTGAAGAAGAACAATAGTAAAAAATTAACAAGAGTATGAGAAGTAAAAAATGAGTGTGTGAATAACACTACTCTATAAAAATTGAGCGTAAACTTAGATGAAATTCGGTGTTGGCATTTTAGCCAAAATGGTATCTGAGATTGACATAATTCCTCAGTTTGATTCTTAAAATTTGAAATAAATAGAAGTTTACCATCAAACATTTTGATCATTGCGTAAAAAAGAGTAAATTGTAGCAATGGTCCCTCAACTTTAATCAAATTGGAGCAATGGTCCCTCAACTAAAAATCAATTACCATTGGTCCCTCAACTTATCAAAATGTGTAATTATAGTCATTTTCATCAATTTTTTCAAAATAAGTTATGTTAGAATAACCATTAATATAATTAGGGTCCCTCAACTCATCAAAGTGTGTAATTATGATCATTTTCGTCAATTACGTAAATTTTTTTGTCAAAACGAGTTATGTTGGAAGGACCATTGCTACAATTGGGTTAAAGTTAAGGGACAATTTCTCCAGTTGAATTAAAGTTAAGTGACCAATGGTTATGAATTTTTAGTTGAGGGACCATAGCTGCACATTTTGATGAGTTGAGGGACCAATGGTAATGGATTTTTAGTTAAGAGACTATTACTCCAATTGAGTTAAAGTTCAATGACCATAGCTGCAATTTACTCACGTAAAAAATATATGTTAAATAAAAACTAAAATTGTTCAGTAAAGACTAAAATGACAATACCCTAATAAATAAATTTTGAAAAATCAATAGTCAAAATTGAAGCGCAACGAAAAGTACTCAAGAAAAAAATATAAAAAATAAATAAATAAAGAAAGAAAGAAAAAAAAAAGTTGTGATCTTGGGCCGCACGTGTGTTAGAATTTGGACAAGCAATCGATCGTCTACGCATCTACCAGTCCCCGCCCCCGGACGCCTAGATTCTAGAGAGAGAGGGAGTTTCAGAGGAGAGAGAGTTGGAGTTTCAGAGGAGAGAGAGTTGGGGTGTGGAGGAGCGTGGACTAACTAACAATGGCTTTGCAGACCAGTACCTGCAGCAATGTTCTGCTCCCGAAATCCGCCCCGGTTCCGTGTCGGGTCGATTCCATCCGGCTCCGAACTCGAGTGGTCGGAGCTGGAATCTGGGGTCGGAGGAGAGCGGGAGGAGGAGGAGGGGTTTGTATGATCGCATGCAAGAGCAGCAGCGGTGGCGATGTGCCCAATTCGAATTATGTGGTTCCCCTAGACAAATCGTTTTCGTATTCCAACTCGTCCCTCATCACTCGCCCTCTCACTGAAATCCTCAGAGACCTCAACAAGCGAATCCCTGATAACATCATCCAGGCGGCAGTTGAAAGTCCCTCCTCCACCTTCATCCCCTGGTAATTTTCTTTTCTCTCTCATTTGATTTTCTCGTTGACCAAACAAATCTCATGGAAATTTTGTGTGTTGGTTAGGTACCATGCGAACCGGATGTTGAGCTTCTACGCTGCTGGTGTGTCCTTTCTTTTCCTCATCTTCTCAATTTGCAAATTCATAAGCTTTCAATCATAATTCCTTATAATCTCAATTTTTAATTGCTCTAAAATACCCATTTTTTTTCAGCTAAAATTTGCAAATTGTTTCTCCCCTTTTGTAATCAATAATTGGTAATTGGTGTATTTTTAACTGTTAATCTGATTTTAGTAAGCAATTAGCTGTCTGTAATGTTCATCAGTCTCATGCGTTTCGGCGAGGAGATGCCATGCTATGTGCATTTTTCATTTCAAACATTCTTCAATATTTGTGCAAGTACACTACTAAGATATATGTTTGGTAATTGGAATGCATGTTATTCATCATTGCTCTTAATCCCGAATTCGTCTTTAGTTTACGAAACTTTGATGCCTGCATTATGAGTTTTAGGCAGAGTATTAAGATCAGCAACCCAATTCACGTTTATGAGCTTCAGGTAGTTCGCCCAACTGCTACTCTCTCTTGCCCTGTGTAGTGAACCGTGACTAAATTTACTTTCTCTGACCACTTAATTTAATTTCTAGTGAATCTCCACATGTTATCAGTTGTTAACATTCTCTTTTACAGGATGGTGCGGAGAAATCCGTGATGTTATATTTTCTGACAATGGAAGCGTGACTGTGGTATACCGTGTCACTGTACGTGGATCTGATGGAGAGGTCTGGCCCTTCTTCTATCTACTGCGGTTTATTTCTACATTATAACATATCATGTTTGATTACTAGTTACCTGTGACAATAATATTCATACCTCTGACTGTAATGTTTTTTCTGTGTGATTGCTTTGAATTTATGGAATCGTGGTCCTAAAAACAACTGGTACTATCAAGTATTAGGAAGTGAATCTTTCATATACTGTTAATTTAAGAGGTTTGGAGAGTCTCCTTCATCTTATCTTTTTGGTGGTTGATGAGCTTTTTAGAATTTTCATGATAGTTTTAAGATGGAGACTTGGGTGGAAGAAAAAAACGTTATGCTAACGAGCACTTAATACGTACTGAAGTTAGTTTTGAATGGGAATGTGAATTTGAATTCTTGAAATGTTAAATAACCTAAAACTGAGTGCCCAGAAAGCGTCACAAACCTTATACGCAAGAAAATGCCTAAGGAAAGAGCGAAACATTCTACACGAGTAAACAATTAGAGGCATGTCTTTATCTTGTCTTTATCTCTTCTAGTTCAAAATCAAAGGCAGTGAGGTAATGTATAACTATTGGCTGGGTGCCTTGTTTTCGGGGAGTAGTGCATTGCCAATGTTATATATGATTTCACCATCGTCGAATTCTTGTCATAGTCTTTATCTCCACAAGTTTCAATTGTAAATCTCCTGTTTTAAAATGGTGCCCTGAGGAACATACGATGACACCTACAGTTCTAATATTTGATCTGACGCACCAATGCAGGCACACCGTGAATCAAGTGGAACAGTAACACCCAGTGACGATATTGTTGATCCAGTTGCTGCAGCCGAGCAACTTGCTTTCTGCAGAGCATGTGCTCGGTTTGGCCTTGGCCTGTATCTGTATCATGAAGATTAGATGCAAAGAGACGGGAGGGTTGAGCTGCTCATCATGTCATCCTTTCGTTTGATTCGCTAAGAAGTCAGATTGCGGTATGCCTATATATATCCGACGGATGAGTTGTCATATATACTGCAGATTCATATTTACAGTAAAACCTTCCTAAAGTTATACGGTTGGGACTTGGGACCAAACCAATTTTATAACTTGGGTTATTACTTAATAGAGTGGTAGTTAAAAGATGTTGTTATTGACTTATTTTCCTTAATGATGGGTAGGCAATAGCAGACCACCTACGGATCATTCCATCTCGTGCCTGAATACGAGCTTGATTTTTTTAGTAAGGTGCTTGACTATGAGCTGGGAACTAATTTCGCGGGCGAAGCTATTTTATTTGAGGCTGTTTCGGATATTGCAGTCGCGTATTTATGAATCAAATAGTAACAGTAAACTATCATTATCCTTGTTTCTGATGCTTGTTTATGTTACAACTTCTTTTCTTCTTTAGAGAAAAGCTGCTTCTGCTACAACTTACAACCCAGCAAATGTACATTTACACACGTTTTGATTACTTCTATCTATACTTGAACATCTTTGAAATCACATGAATATGAACAAGATTTTATTTCCAATCCATTTCTTTTCATCGTCCTATCGAAAACCATGTCCTTGTCTCGGCGAGACAAAAACTTTGTTCTGTTTTGTATGGTATTATTTGCCCAACTCATCACTGCTTCAAGAGCTTTGGACCTGCATTTGAAGTTATCCACGACGCAATCACATCCACAAGCAGGCCTAAGTCTTTTGATGCTTCTGCACGAAGTACCTTCGAGTCTACACCCCATGTGCTGCCTACTTCTTTAGCAACGGTCTCCCATGGTGTCCCGGCAGTGAGATTAGCCAACATCTCACTTCCGCGATTTACTGCATCTGCCATTGCCGGAGGCACATCTGGGAGAGCCTGCACGATAGAAATATTATTTCTCTAAAATGCTCCTCTTTTAGAGATGGATCAAACTGGAACTGCACTCGGGGATTCTATGTATACATTTGACGTACAAAATTCACCTGTTGCAAAGGAAGCCCGTGATCTCCAGGCAATAAGCGAATTGACATGTCTAGCATAGAACTGATGGCTGAATTTGAGATTAGCAACTGCGCCAAAGTTGAAGTCTCGTCAATCATATCATCCCTGAACTTCACCAGAAGATTCCGGGAAATACCGTAGTATGATTTTACCTGAGAAAAAGCATCAATGGTGGGAAAAATTTAAGTGGTAAACCTTAACATTAAATATGAAGAGAAGCATAGAAGCAACTTGTAAATAGTTATAGCTTTGCTTACTAGTCGCCGAGTTTCTTCTGGTTTTGGAGCAAAATCTTCTCTTCCATTAACTAAGTCCATATACAGTGGAGGGAGCTGCTCAACTAAAGGAAGAACTTGCTTCATGATGGGAGGGCTAAGGTTTTCAAATTGCTTCAAAGTCATTTCTGCCTGCAAGCATTTCAATGTTGGAGTTTCTTTGGTACTAGAAATGAATAATGGAATTCCTCGATGAGATGATTATATAATCACGCTTCATGTGTCATGGTTTAAAACCTAAATATACATATATGTGCAAATTTACAACATGTTAATTTTAGAAATCTCACCCCTAGGCGGATTGTCGGTGATGATGCAATCTGTGATAAAATTGGTCCAAGGCCTTGAGCAACTGGAACGACAACAGGTGAGAACAGAGGAATAGTTGAGCTTGCCTCCTGTCAAATTATGAAAGAAACAATGTCTTTAATATCAAATGTTCTACCGAAACATTTTTAGAAACCATATATCGTGTTATTATGTATATGTTTTTACTTGTTATCTTTTGTTTCGTTCTATACGTAATTATGATGCACGTGAGATGTTAAGAGGGGGTGTATAGTTCAACTGGTTTCAGCATAAATGAGAAAAGAATTATAAAGCAAACTGTTAGAAATAGTGAGAATTCCACCTCTACTCATCTCAATTTCTTCTCTTCTTACCGAGTTCTGAAATGTATACCAATGAAGTCAGGGGGTTAAATACCTTGTTATTGAATGCCATCAGCACATTCCCATTTCTTTGAACAGCATATCTTGAACCTAACCAACCATTCAGCCACCAACGTAATGAGTTTCTAAAACCCAAAAGATTTGCACTCTTAGGAGCAGTTAGGAAAAAAAAGTGGCAATACCGATCAAAAGGTGGATGACAGATCCCAAAGAGTGGCCAATGCCAAAAGTAGGAAGATCTTGAACCTGTACAATCAAGCATCTCAGGTTTTGTGTACCTAAGGAAGAAAATCAAGCAGAATTCGAAACATACAGATTCTGAAGATAAGAAATAAAAACACACCGTCTCTTTAAGAAATCGATAACACCTATCAAATTTGAATTGGGTTTCATCTGCAATGAAGAAGTGATCAAATCCACTAGCATATGGTGTTGCAATCACCAAAATACCCCTACAACACATAAATGGCTGAATCATATTTTCTTCTTTCTCAAAAGCGGAAAATTCCATCAAAACCAATAGTAGATAGACAAAGATCAAATACAACTTTCTAATAAAAGAAATCAGGACAGCATATAAGCTGTATATGCATGATACAAACTATTCAAGTACCAGACAACCAAAGTTTTAACTGAATCTCACTTTTCTGAGAGGCGCTCAAGAAACAAACGGTAGGTAAGCTGAGGGGCAGCTCCAACAAATATGCCACCAATAAAATGTACAACGGCCTTGGGTTCTGAGTTTCTTGGTTTGAGAACCCATGCTCCCTGAAATAGATAATGATAGATAGGTTTAGTAAGGTTATGAATGAAGAATATCCTTCCCACAAATGAAACATACAAGAGATTGAGTAAAATAAACATATGGCTGCTTTTTCAATCAGTGCCTAACATATACTATTTATTCCTTGAAAAAAGGTTCGTAGGCTTTCAAGCTAGAGCCTTATGAAATGCTCGAGAAAGTTTCTCGGATTAACATCTGCAGCCACTACCTGGTTTACTCATCTTTCATTTTGAATGGTTGCGATGGGTGTGAACTTGTATAAGTTGCACTTCGAGGCGAATAAGGAAAGGACGCCCCTAAGCAAGGATGACCAAGTAAAGAAGAAACTCTGAGGCTGCTTAAGTCCTTACTAATGAGAGTATAATTTGATCGGGGTGTTTGACATGTATGGTTTCCTTGTACAGTTTCAACATTATAAACCTTGCTTTCGAAACTCAAAACAAAAAGTAAAACTTGCTACGCAGATTCGACAAGTTTTGATCCACCACGAAACCAAGTTTCGATCCACTATGAAAATTTGATCTACTTTCATCCCAGGGCCATCTTTCTAGAATTCACTTGGATAATGGACTTTTAACTAAATAAACACCCGGAAGTGGTTCCGAATACAGAATTCATCACGGAATATAAACATAACTGAAACAAAATTTGAAATCCTGTGATGGTTGACCTGTGCAGATTCCAGAAAGCCTTGTGCATACATGAATGAAACTAAAACCGATGTGATAAGCCGAAAAAAGCATGAAATGATACCTCAACTTGAGTCCAGTCGCCTGTACCATCCCAACGACCTTGGGCTTGCCTCGTTGTCTCTGTAAGTAATCTACAAGTGGATAAAAATATAAATAAATATCGACAAGGCGATATTCTAAACTACTCTAGTTCAGCGTAATTCGACCCCAGGATGCAAAGGGGCAGGCACGCACACACTGCCTGAACAACTTACCTCTCAATCTCAGCGTAGAGCTGAATCCCAGTTGGTTGTGGACCCTGTGGACTTGGTGGTTGTGATTGTCTCCTGGTCGTTTCGTCGTCGTAGTTGCAGCAGATTCTGCTCCGACGACGGCGCTGAGTATTCGAGAGGCTGAGGACGCGGCTCTGCGGCTGAATCAGCAGCCGCTTACTGAAAGATTGATGAGGGTGGAGATTGGGATGGGGCTGCGGACTCCTTACCCAGCAACTGGCCATGCTTTTTCTGCTCAAAGACTTCAACTTTTTCCCACCGAAACGCAAAAGCTTCGATCTTTAGACTCAAATTCCACTGTATTTATTTCGCTCTTGTTCAAATGGTCAGCTGCCTGTCATCGTCTTCTTTCTTCAGAACTTAAAAGACTTGTGCAGAATTGAAATTGGTAATGTGGCCCAACCTGACCACACCCAGTAAACGACACCGTTTCCCGGCTCTTCTTATAGTCCTACACCAGACAAAGTTTTTGTAACTTACGAAGAAAGCTTTGTCTGGTTTCAGTTACCTTCTGTTATCGATTTAGACAATTGAAGTAGACAAAATTGAATTATAATTTATAATGGCAGATGATGAGTAGTTAAATATATTTTGATGAGCCATTTATGTGAAAACATATTTCAATAGTGTAGTCAATTGATTAGGTAAACTTTGTCTACGAAATATTATCTACTTTCAACGTTATAGGCAAATCGGGCTCTACGTCTCTATTTATATTAGGCTAAATTTTTTTCACAATCCTTGTGGTGAGCTCCAATTTTAAACTGACTCTGTTGTGAATATTTTGTTAATCATAACCCTATGGTCAAAACATGTTTGCAATGTCAATCCATTAAACTCTACGATCAATTCTTGTTTATTCTACATTCCTTTTGGCTAAAATCCTAATAGGTTTTGTAGAGAAAAACAAGCGTTTTTATTGATGGAGGGTGATTTTGAAGTTTTGAATCCTCCAACTAAGGTATGACTCAATTTATGAATATTTTGTTCATTTGATTTCAATTTTTCTTTTAAGTTTAAAAGATGAGTATTTAGGTTTCAATTTTTTTTTTTCTAAGGTATGACTCAAAAAGTTAGATGTCATTAAGATTTTCATTAAAAATGGGTGGAGAATTAGAGTTGGTGGGTGGGTCCATCGTCACCCAAATTTTATGATCTAGCCCAATTCGCTGGCCGGTCATTATTTGTATTTAGAAAACAACAAATATTTAATAATAGTGTGAAGAAACAGTTCGAAAATCACTTTCCCGTCGGAGTTTCCACAAGTTTGGATCAAGAGGACCAACAAGATTCATCCTCTGTATTCATCACGTAATAAAATGCCCAACCTCAAACGCCGGCTGCTCGTGGCGGCAATGCTGGCGCTGGCCGTCTCCTCCGCTTCCTGGTTTTCCATCTTCCCCCTCCACTTATCCAAACAAAACAGCCATAATTTGGGTCTGTCCGCTCCTCCTCCTCCTCCAGATTCAGGCCCTTACCACGACTGGGACCTCTTCGCCGCCGATTTCCGAGAAATGCTCCAAAGCTTCAAGATTTACGTCTACCCCACCAATTCGAACCATTCCGATCCTCCTTCCTCCCCCTCCTTCGCTTCATTCCCCTCCGTCTTCCTCCCCCACCCCAACCCCTTCGACCCCAAGCTCGGAAACTACTTCAGCGAGCACATGTTCAAGCGCTCTCTCCTCTCCAGCTCCCTCGTCACCACCGACCCACAAAATACCCACCTCTTCTTCCTCCCTTTCTCCGTCAATGTCCTCCGCAACGATCCCCGTGTCCACTCCGAGTCCTCCATCGCCGAGTTTGTCGCCAATTACACTGTCGCCGTCGGCCGAGACTTCAAATTCTGGAACGCCTCCTCTGGCGCCGACCACTTCTACGCCTGCTGTCACTCTGTTTGCAGAGAGGCCGCCGACCAACATGCCGGGCTGCGCAACAATGCGATCCAGCTCACTTGCTCCTCCAGCTACTTCCAGAGATTGTATGTAACGCATAAAGACGTCGCCTTGCCGCAGGTTTGGCCACGGCCTCCTCAGCAATCCCTCAACCCCCCACATGCCAGGTACTATCTCCAACCCAACATTTTAGTTTGTATGTTTTGTTTTTGGGTAATGCTTAATTTCTTTGTCCAACTGTTAATTTAATACCACGCTAATCACTCCGTCTAGATCGATCAAGCTCGATAGCGTTACTGGGTTAAATAATCGCACCCGCATCAAAATCATATGCATGATTGTTTTCTGTTGCTGCGATAAAACAGCATTTGCAATAGCAATATAACATGCGATGTTATGCTCAATGCAGGGATAAGCTTGTTTACTTCTCAGGACGAATTCAAAACTCGAACATTCGTCAACAGCTGATCGATTTATGGGGCAACGACACTCGCATGGACATATTTCCCGGCAACCCGTCTTACCCTTACGAAGAAGGGTTTCGGAGGAGCAAGTTTTGCCTCCATGTCAGAGGCTACGAGGTCAACACTGCGAGAGTGAGCGATGCAATACACTACGGCTGCATTCCGGTTATAATATCCAACCACTACGAGCTTCCATTTGCTAATGTCCTGGATTGGACCAAGTTTTCAGTTATTGTCAACAGTGGCGAGGTTTCCTTGTTGAAGAAGACATTGTTGTCGATAACAGGACAATCGTACGTGAGATTGTACCGTAATTTGATCAAGGTTCGTAGGCATTTTGTTTGGCACGAGACTCCGAAAGGTTACGACTCCTTCCACATGACTGCTTACCAGCTGTGGCTCAAAAGAAGCTCGCTGCGTCTGTCCGCCTAAACCAAGTTCCGGCGTTGTATCTTTACACTTCTAAAGCTGAATATCACACTTGTACCACATGTATGATTTGCACCATATTTTGTGAAACAAGGCGCACGTCGTAGAAGCTGAATGATACCAGTACAACAGTTAAAGAAAACCCAAAAAAAAAACAAACAATAACACATACTTTCAGGAATTACACGCTCAAGGCCAAAATGTAACGAATCCACAGCGAAGATTCAACGGATTATTTACTCACAAGTCACAACAGAAGTCTAGGTAATATACAAGTAGAAACACGCTTCTTACAAAATGTATTGTAGCTATAATCCAGTTAAACGGCACACTAATATGGGTTCCTAAAACAAGTAATTTTATTCAATTTGTAAACGTACTACAATTAATGTTCGGCGGGCTGTGACTGGTATGTGCGCCGCCTCAGCTGAGCCTCTGGTGTGGGCTGCTGCAAGAAGATCCTCGTTGGATCATTAGGATCGACATACCTGCAAAATTAGGAAATCATAGTTAAACCAATGATCCTTCTCTGCCACTTGACTACAAACATAAAACAGAAAAATATGTTCACTTACGCATGTCGCATCATCTCATCAACAGGAGTTTGTGCTGCTTGCAAAGGATCCACACGAGGCTGCGACCCAGCGTTGGGGTGTTGATACTGGTTATATTGTCTCACTGCGGAGATTAAGTTGAAAAAGAGTGGAACGAACGTCCCACAGCCCCCTTCTTTGAACAAAATCTTGAACGAGTGAGTGGAATAAAGCGCCCCATGCTGACCTTCTGGAACCACCTGAAATTAGCCATCAAGACCGATAAGATCTCCAAAATCAGAAACGGGGATATGGGATGGCCAATAATTGAAATCCTCTAACCCATATACTTACTGGCTCCACCTGACCAGCAATGTTGTTGCAGTGGAAAATTGGTTGATTAAACTTTTCACCATGGACGTAAAGCTGAAAAACGGATGAATCCAAAGGTCAGTGAGATGCAAATAAATAGATACAAAAGAAACACAGGAAGAGACATCAACTATGCACGAAAACTGCACGGAGACAAAAGGTCAATCGTCACATGAAAAATGCTTTTAAGCCTTACACACATAATAACAGTAGCACTCGCCTAAGTCCCTAGAAATATGCACCAGTAAGGGACTGAAATCCAACAACTGTTCGATGTCACATTATTACTGCTGTGGGATTATGATGGTTGACAGTGAAAATTAGGGTGGTTGTAGTGGTGGATAATGGCTGACTGTAGGTTTATGACAAATTTGTGACATAAAGGGTTGATTAAATATGTTGTAATTTCAAATTTATCAGTTCATAGTCTTGGTTAGATAATGGCAATGAGAGATGCAGGAACTTTAACTCAGGATCCTACTGTCCTCCCTATGATCCAGTAGAGGGCCCTCGGATCAATCATAAGATGATACCAAGGATTTAATAACCATGCTAAATAGCCCAAAACATAGATTTGCGGAGAAACAGTAAAAAAAGATCTAACCAAACTTAAAAATAACGGGGAAGATGAGCTCATGATTGACATCAAATCAAGTAATTGAAATTGGGTGAGTGAAGTAGAAAGAGGCTCAAAAATGGCACGGCGAGCTTTTGGGCACACAGAAAAGGGGGAACTGGATGGAGAGTGCTTCTCAGCTAGGGTATGGGGTTTTCTTTTTCAGTGGGTTTTTACCCTTTTGTGGAACGTCTTTAATTCTTCCAACCAAGTCTCCATGTAGCTCACAAAAGGGAAACAGACTAAGAACTCAGCAAACTAAACATGCCAAAAGCAATACATCTGGTTGGTCTAGTATAAAAAATTAAAGCTCGTTGTTTCGGACTTGATATAAACATCAAAACAGGCTTACACGGTTATAATAAACAAAAATAAAGTGTTCCGTTTGAGACAGGTAGAGCGTTGAACAAATTCCTACTCTTATGTACCAGATTATATGTCTCTGGACATTCAATAGTTTCATGTTAGTATTAGTCTGGCAGAGTTCCGAACGATATTTCTTGTTACTGAATATTAACAAATAAAAATTCAAGGCTTCACAAACAAAAGAATTACATAAGAATCATCAGGTTTTGAATAAGTTTACTCACTTCAAATGAACTTCTGAAAGAAAACCGCAACAGAGCGACGAAAGGAAAGTAATTTAGAGTTAGGAGCAAGAATCACATACCAGGGGCATATCAAAAGCAAAAAAGCTCCCAACAGGCTTGTTGGAAACAAAGACCATCCGTATATTTGACAAGTAGATTGTTCCTTTTGCTTTCAGACGACCACCATCATATCTGCAAGTGCAAGTTGGAGGCAAATGCTCAATACAGAAACCAATTCCAATTTACCCAAACAAACAAGCAACAGTTCCACACTGCTGCAATCTTCTTCCAACAACTCCACAGAAATCAAACAGAATAAAGGTAGCAACTTCAAATTAAACAACCATCAAATCAAAATTCCAATCAAACCCCATTTGAGACGGATGAAGATTGAATGCTAGCAGAATAGAATTGAGTCGCAAGAAATTGTTACAGAGAAAAAGTGAGAGACGTGGATCAATCAAAATTGTAAGAGAATACGTACCCGGGAATCTTATCGACCTCGAACTCGACGCCGTCTCTGGCCAAAACGAACATCTCGTTCACGAAAGGAACGGGCATGCCATTGGGGAACAGTTGAGGATTCACAGCCATCTCTCTCTCTCTCTAGATTTCTCGGTTTCTTTCTTCTTCTTCCTCCGGTGGACCGCTAGAGGGACGGATCAGTTTTATTTCACCGCGTCGCTCTGCTTTCCTTCGGTGCGGGGGAATACCGAAACGGACACATCTTTAATTTGTTCCTACGCTCTCCAGCACTCCCCTGCCTTCCGCAACCTTCTCGAACGTAACATCTACACACATCTATTTTTTTTATTTACTTTTTCCTTCTTTCTTTTTTTTTTTCTTTTTTTTATTTTTTTTATTTTGAGCCTCCCTAATTTTTTTAAGTTTCCCTAACTTTTAATTTACGGTAAAGTCTGTGTCAAAGTCCCAAAACAAAATAATTCTCAATTTAGAATAATTAACAAAACTATTGACATGCAAATTAGTAGGAGTTTAAACTCAAGACCTCTCCAAAAAATCTGATCGAACAACATTATCTTTTATGTGATTTTTTGCCCCTCCATCGCCTCTCCGCTTTCTCACCATTTTGTCTCTTTAATCTATGTTGCTGAACGGAGAGAGAAGAAGAAACGGATTTTTTTTAATGTATTGATATTGTTTACATTAAAAATAAAAAATAAAAGAGTGGGCAAAATCTCATAATAGACTAATCATAGTAATTCAATTCAAAATCAAGTTTAGAGATAATCGAATTTAAACCACGATCATTTTCCTAGGGATCTTAGAGATCCCGTGATCGTAACCGTTCATCGTACATTATGTGGTTCTGTTGCTGGTCGCTCTTACAAACCATGAAACAGAGCGATGACGCATGCCAATCTGATGAACAACTATTTCAACCCCAACTCGGTGTACACATAAGAGGATTTCAAACATCGCTTCCGGATGAGGCGTCATGTCTTCGAGCGTTTACTTTGTGATGCCCAGCAGGTCAATCCATACTTTCGACAGAAGCGGGACAGAGCAGGCCGCCCTGGTTTCTCACCTCATCAGAAGGTTACTGTTACACTCCGAATGATGGCTTATGGCTCTCCAGCTGATTTGATGGATGAAACCCATGGTATGTCTAAGTCTACATGCCTTGATACTCTTGGACAATTTTGTGACACAATTGCTTAGGTTTACAAAGACGAGTACCTCCGCGAGCCAAATCAGGAAGAATTGGCTCCTTCGCAAAGCTGAAGATCGTGGGTTTCCGGGCATGATAAGGTCATTAGACTGCGTGCATTGGGATTGGAAGAACTGTCCCACCGGATGGCAAGAAGGCTTTAGCGGAAGGTTGAGAAAGTCAACTATTGTGTTAGAGGCGGTTGCCTTATATGACACATGGATCTGGCATGCTTTCTTTGGAGTCCCTTGATCCCAAAATGACATTACAGTTCTTGGGCGTTCATCCATCTTCAATAACTTGACGGAAGGTAAAACACCTCAACTTGACTACTACATCAACAGCCGTCAATACAATATGGGGTATTACTTGGCAGATGGCATCTACCCAAAGTGGGCGACACTTGTCCAAGCAATTTCAAACCCTAGGAATGACACAAAAAAGTTGTTTACCTTACACCAAGAGGCATACCAGAAAGATGTTGAGAGAGCTTTCGGTATTCTACAAGCACGGTAGAAGATCATCAGCGAACCGACAAGAGGGTGGAGTCGAGAAAATTTGGACTCCATCATGATGTCTTGCATCATATTACACAATATGGTAGTGGAGGATGAGCGAGATGGGTATATTGATGGAGAGTCCGATGACGACCAAGAAGATCCAAATAGGTCAATAAGGGCTCGTGCAAAAATATATGATGGGCCTAATTTGCCTTTCAATCCAAGAACCAGTAGTATCTCTATAAATGACTACATGAGGCTATAGAATGATACGTTCTCATGCCACAAACAAGTACCTACAATAGGATCTTGTTGCACATCTTTGGGCCAAAAGAAGCATGAAGTAGGCGTTTAAGTTTTATGTTGTTAAATGTTTTTAAAAATATTGTTTAAGTTTCATGTTGTCAAATATTTTTTTTTATGTTGTATAATTTGTATGTTGGTTAATGTTATTTAATGTTGTTTCATATTACTTAATTTAATTTAATGTTGTATAATGGCTTAGGAAGTTATAGGAAAAAAATATAATTTAAAAAAAAATATGAAACAAATTTTGTAAAATAGAAGTTATAGGAAAAAAAATATGAAACAAATTTTGTGAAATAGAAGTTATAGGAAGGAATTTAAAAAAATGTGAAACAAATTTTGTAAAATAAAAGTTATAGAAAAAAAATAGAATTTAAAAAAAATATGAAAAATAGAAGTTTTAGGAAAAATTTTGTAAATAAAAAATAATAATAAAACTGTAAAAAAAAAAAATTCAAATGCAACGGCTAGCTAACGTCAGCTAGCCGTTGCATTTGAATTTTAGCTTAAGCATTCCTATCGGTTATAACCGACAAGATTAGTGTTTTTTTGGCCAGCCTCTAGCCCTTTGGCCCTTTCAGATTCTGTGGGGCCCTCTCAGATTTCACGAGCCCTTTGGCCTAGTCCTCGGTTAGAGACGGTTTTCGGACTATTTTCGGTCATCTGGCCCTCTGGACCCTTTCGATTGGAAATGGCCTTATCGTTAGGTGACTGTCGTGCTAGTTTAACTATCTTGATCGTTACTAGATCGAATGGAAATCAATTAAGCATCACGTTTTCTACTGACATCTCCAACGACTTGTCAGCTGAACACGATGTAGGATAGGTACAACATGTTGCATGCCAGGTTCAAAGTTGTCGGAGGTCGCATCAAAATTTTGATATAAAACTGAACTTGATCATTTCAAGCATATGTACGTATTCTATAGATCTTTCGTACATAGATTGTTTGTATTGCATAGATGATTATCCAAATATTATGATTGTTCAATCGAATTTTGATGAACAAATTAAATTACAGATCGTTTAATCGTTCATATAAAAAAAAATCAACTTTTTTTAAATAACGAATCAATTTAGTAAATGATTTGCAATCAGTGACTAAAAAGAACAAGAACTTGATAGATGGATTACTCAATTAATTATTCATCTCTCGCACAATTAGAAGCAAACGATCAAGACATTGGTGTATCCGGCACCTCATAGTCAGCTTCCTCCACCACAAGCGGCTGCGACGCAGCGGGATTATACTGTTGAAACACCACAACCGACGCTGTGGACGAAAAGTCTGACGATGCCAAGAAGCTTCCCACCGGCCCCAACTCCGCGCAGTCACTCGAACTGTCTACCAACGGCGCCGTTGGAGGCATTCTCCCCACAATAAACAAATTGGCATTTTTAGCCATCGATTTCAACACGACACAAATCTCCGCCTTGCTGTCCACCACCTTCTCCTCGTACAACATCGACGGCTCCCCGCCGCCTTCCTTATTCCCACTATTCTTCATCACATTCATGTACTCCGCCAAAAGCGACTCGTCGTCCTCCTTCTGGTCGCCGCCGCAGTCTTCCTCTTTCAAAATCTCCTTATTCTTGTCAGAAGTTATCCCGACCAATTTCGCGCCAAAACTCAACGTCTTTCCTTGTGGGGCCACAAACCGAATCAATGTCATCACAATCCCGGGATGCTCTGCCAGCCTCATTCCGTACGCCAACGCCTCCCTGTCGTCCCGCCCTCCGAAAAACGCCACCATAATATTATACGACACCTCGCTGGCCGAAACCTGGGCTGTTCCGCCAAGACCCCTGTCCACCAAAATCCCAACGGAGCAGGGAGCGTGTTTAAGCACACGCTCGTTGACCGATCTAAACGCGTTTCCTAGAGACTCCATGTTGCCGTCGAGCCTCTGGTGTTTGTGAAACGGGAGTAAAATCACGGCGGTATTCTTTTGGTGGGCGCTGGCGCAGATGTCCTCATGGATGTTGTCGAGGGAGGAGATGGCGGTCATGGGGCGGACCTTGACGGAGCTGAGCTGTTCGTAGGCCTCGAATGCAATGACCATTTGGTCCTTGTTGTTTTCGTCGTTTTTTTTGTTCCAGAAGGGGAGGCCGTTGTTGCGGGCCTTCTGGACCATGGAGATGGCGGAGGAGCGCTCTGATAGCTCCATGAGATGCATGGCGTAGACGGTGAGGCGGCCGTGCTTGCGGGTTCCGCGGGAGGACTCGATGAGGTTGATCACGGTGGGGATGTTGCGGGTGCTGTGGAAGCAGGCCAGCACTCGGAGCTCCGTGTCGGGGTTATTGCGGAAGACGCTGCGGTGCTTGTAGGGAGCGCCTCGGCGTGCTGGCTTGTAGACTGCCATTACTAGTGGGGTGGTGATGAAGGTGGTGAATAACGCCATTAGGACGAAGATGGCGAAGGTTTGGTCGTTCAGCACCTGCCATGCGTATAGTGGTGACACATAAATTAGATTGTAAATTAAAATTGTGTAATCTAATCTAATAACTAACAATATGGGGAGAGAAATCAAGGTTTGTGTGTGACATTACCGATCACCACTATTCTAAAAATATCCGCTTAAGCTCTGTTTAAGCGTTAGGGTTGGCCACTGCTCAATTAATTCCTAGGCATTTGGAAATTAAGAAATGACGTCTAGATCTATTTAGGCGCCGCCTAGCTTGCGACTCTCACTTAGACATTCATTTTGAATTTTATTTTTTCACTAAAAGACCTATTCGAATACTTAAATAAACACTTATTATGCTTGTTCTTCATACTGTCAATATGTTCTAGTATCCCAATACAATTATATATATATATATATATATATATTTTAAGTATAGGTGAAAATTTGTTTGTGTGTTATATAATAAATTTAATTAAATTAAAAAAAAAGAGCCTAGGCCCCGTCTAAACGCTTAGACTAGGTCCATGCTGCCGCCTGACTAGCGTCTAGCGCCTTTTAGAACCCTGTTGAATCACTGCCACAATATGAACTAACAATATTATACAATTGTAAATGCAAAATTGATTTCCCACCCATAAAAGTTAGTAAGTTTACTAGATCTAAATTGCCTTTCCACCAAATAATTAGTAACTGTAATGCTGTGTGTATGACATTTTACCCACCCACATAAGTGAACATTTATGAAGACCTAATTTCATAGTTGGATACAATAAAATTAGACACTAAATACTTTTCAACGCATGAACTCTCTTTAATTACCAATTTTTCTCTATATATACTAGGAATCCAAGAATCATTAAGGTTTTTTCTTTTTTTTTTTTTTTTTTTTAATTTTATTCAGCGAAACGAATGTGTTTGTACACATATCAGAATCTTAATTATTAAAAATATATAAATTTAAAATAAGATTAACATAGTTAAATAACAGACTGATACAAAATTTGGTGTGTGTATCAATACTCATATTAGAATCATATTGAGGTGAATGTGTAAAATTAAACCAAATTTAATTCTTTTGAGAAGAATTTAGAGTGACATATGGAGGTGACAAGAAATTATAACAACTAACCTTTCTGTCCTTTCCAATATTGAGGACAATGAGCTCCACCAGTCCCTTGGTGTTCATCAGAAACCCAAGTGCCAACGCCTCCCTGAACGGCACCTTACACGCCATCGACACCGTCACCGTCCCCACAATCTTCCCGAAAGACGCCGTGAATATAACCAGCAGCAGCAGCGCCCACGACTGCCCGCCGCTGATGGTCGCCACGTTGGTCTTCAGCCCACTCGACACGAAATATAGCGGCAGGAAAAGCCCCGACACCAGATCCTCTATCTTCTCTATCAGCACCCCGGCGAACGGACCCTCCTTCGGGACTATTATCCCAACCACGAACGCGCCGAACAGCGCGTGTATCCCAATTACGTCCGTCACGAAACTCGCCGACAGGACGAGGGACAACGTGATGCATATGTAGAGCTCCTTCACCGGCTCCCCATCGGGGGACCTCCTCGCCATCATGGCTAGGAGGGGTCTTAGGGCAATGACGCAGAAGCCGACGAAGCCGGCCCCGGATAGTAGGACCCACACGGAGACGAGCGGGGAGGTGTTGGTTCCGGTAAGGGCGATGGCCAGGGCGAGGAGGATCCAGGCGGCGACGTCGTTCACAGCGGCGGCCGACATGGCGATGCTGCCGACGTCGGTGGTGAGGAGCTTGAGCTCAGCGAGGATGCGGGCCGAGGACGGGAAAGGCGGTGATGGAGAGGGCGACGCCGATGAAGACGAGGAAGGGGCCTTGGCTGACTCCTTTGGATACGGTGGAGCGGAGTGCGAAGGAGGTGAAGACGCCGAGAACGAAAGGGAGGGTGATTCCTGCGACGGCGATGCCTAGGGATTTCTTGCCGGTGCGGCGAATGGCGCGGATGTCGAGTTCGAGGCCGACGAGGAACAAGAAGAAGAGGAGTCCGATGTTTGCCACTGTGTCCAGTACAGTCATGGCTTTTGCCGGGAAAACGGTGTGTAGAAACTTCTGGCTTCTCCCAAATGCCGACGGCCCAAGCAATATTCCTCCCTACAATTACATGTGCGTGCGTGCATGCATGATAAATATGGTGTGTTACAAAAGCAAAACAAAAATAATCTTTTACCAGACAATCAAAATGATAATGTTGCTAAATCGTGAATTTGAATCATTGATCAGGTTAACGAAGGGACTTACAATGACTTCCGCTATGACTCGAGGCTGCCGCAGAGGTTTAAGAAGGAATGCGAGTGTTCTGGTGAAAGCAACGACCAAGACAATCTGGAGGATGAGTAAGGGAATAGCAAAATCTAGAGGATTTTCGCCTTGAAACGATCCATTGGATGTTGCCTTCATGGGGGCAACCAGCGGTGGCGTCGGAGCCATCTTCAGCTCGATTGAATTGGTCAGAGATTTAAGAGATCACCACACACACAATGGATCTGCCGGCCGCACCAACATTCCAGTGCGTAGAAATCAATTGATGAAGAAATGAACCAACTCAAATTTTCTTTTCTTTTGACATGATGAAGATAATCTCAGGATGCTAGACGCTGGACGACTTGTATGAGGATCTCCGGCGGTTGATCTCTGCGTGTGTGTAACTGTACGTAATTTGGTTTGATTCGAAACAGACTCTGGAGAGTGAACAGGAGAAGCTAGCACAGCAAAGGGAAGAGAAAAGTGATGCAAATAAAACCAACATACTAATTATAGCAAATGACAACACATTGAACGCTTTCTTTGCATGGGAGTTGAGCAAGTGCCTGCTGATTCCTCCTTCCCCTCCCACGTGTGGTTAATGTTAGCTTGAAAAAATAATTTCAACCTGAATTTGTTTCAACTCCGATCTCAAATGACCGAACAAATCTCGAGTTTGAATGCAATGCCCTAATGAGTCACTTATCAAGATATAGACTAATCACCACATATGAGAATTTCATCTCCGATGCGTGTAATTTTCAGGGATACAAACTGAATTCGAAAGAAAATTGACAGCGTCTCAATGTCAAATGTTCAATTAACTAGGAAACAGCAACTCTGCTTACACATTGATACATCCTTCCATCCAAATCTTTTACAAGAACTACAAAGGGGGTACGACGGTCCAAAATAGAATTAAAGTATTTCAAGATCTTAGAACTGAAGGCCGTGTTCCCTGGCTGCATCAGCAAGGGCTTGCACACGTCCGTGATATGGGTATCCACCACGGTCAAAGGCCACCTTTGAGATCCCTTTCTCCAAACATGACTTTGCAATGACTTCTCCTACCTTCTTTGCTACTTCCTGATGCCACATAGCTTGAATAGATCAGGAATTTTGTTTAACAAACATCAAAGCTAGGCAACAAGTTTTATCAAATAGAATTGACATATTACCAAATCATAAACGAACGACCAAAACCTAAGCTGAACTATAAGCTTTTTTTCCAGCTGTTAAGTTTATTACTACATCATTTATGATAAATCATCGAATTGGAATTAACGTATCTTAAAGTCAAACAATAAAAGACAACAGGTATAAGGAGCTAGTGATTTGATGATATGTTAACAGTTTAACAGAGAAGTACGGTTCAGAAAATAAAGCTAAAGGAAAGTTTTCAGAAAATATGGCTATCTATTGATGAATTCCATCACAGAGATGTACATCTGCAATAAAGTTTTCAGACTAAAGAACCGCATAGCCTAGGAACAATATCAAACTTTCTGTTCAACTGATATGTGTTAACTCACAATGGTAGGACCAGAAGTGTAGTCAAATTCTTCAGAGATGGGTTTCTGCATTGTTGAAGCCGAAGCAAGTGTATGCATCTTGGTATCATCAATCACTTGGACATAGATATGCTTGTGGGAGCGGAAGACAGCCAGCCTGGGCCTTTCGGGAGTCCCTTCAACCTGAAAAACAAACAGATGCGCCATCCATAATCAGAACAGGCAAATCAACCAAATTTTCGCAAAATGATCCACTAGAGAAGAAACTAATAGAATCAAGGGAAAATATTCCACATAAGTTCGTTTGCAAGGGTAAAGTCAAGGATTCGAGAGTGCATCAATGATACTAATAAGAAGACAATCAAAGCTTCAAAATTTAACTTTAGGTAAGAACTGTCAACAAAAAGGCAATACATTAAGCTTTCCGAATGAACATAGTAGCAAAGCCTGTGGAGAATATTGGGAGGCACCACTCATGGGAACCTTGTCTTTGCTACAAGCATTCGAGTTTTTCGAACCAAGATCCTATCAGTTAAGCTAATCTATATTTAATCTGCTACATTCAACCCGAAACTCTGTAATTGGAAACTAGAACAAGCTAACCCAATTCATGTGATGTCAATTCACGCGGAGTTTCTGGCATATGAAATTGAAGGCACCCATTTTCCTGTTCTGGACACCCACTAGTCAGAAAGTGACAAGCAAGAGTTTCTGAGTAGGGAACTTGGGAGGGAAGACGATAAGGGACTGTTAAGAAGATACAGTCCAAAGGGGCAACAATTTGTGCTGTAAAATTTTATCTTGAATTATGTGGGTTGGAAGCGAAGAAATCAAATTGCAGAAATTGGAGAGAAGAAGAAGTTGGGAAAGGTACCTTCTTTCTGATACGGGTATGGCGGGCGGTCCTGTCTTCTCTTTTGGTGGTGGCTTTGGCTTCCACGACAAGAGACCGACACTGAGGCCTAGGAGACGGAGTCGCCGCCACTCCCACGAGCTGAGGACGCAGCCATAGCTGCTGAGAAGACGCTAGGAACGAAAGCGAAGCTGACATTGTACTGTATCTCTCTTTCTCTCTCTATCTATCTTCGTCTCTCAGTGTGGTGTCTCTCTCCGTGTATTTCTAAAACCCAATTCTGCAATTTAGCACCCTATCCATCCCCTACCCAGAACACTACTCACCATTTACTCACTCTGTTATTCTTTCTTAAAAACTAAAGAAAATGGTTTGAAAACTTTAAGTTTTAATCAAAAGAACGAAAAGGTGTTCTAGTGAATAATAACAAAAGTGATTTTTTTGAGTAAAAATATTATTTTCATTAAAAGTAAACAGTACCGAAGTGTTTCGTTAAAACTCTTCTTTTTAACCCTTTTTTTTACCCCAAAGCCCAAGGGGTTTTGTTTTATTTTTTCATTACCTTGATTGAAAAAAAATTATTTTTGAACATGAAATTGATGTTTTGGAAGCTTTACATGAAGTAAGACTTTATATTTTTAATTGTTTTAATAATCTCAACGACATCGACATGCCTATAGTTGCGTTATGAAGTTAATGCATAATCAATTATGCAATGCATTTCTAAATCTTCATTCTTTGAATGGGAGGAGAAACAACATAGAAACCACCTCATAATTCGAATAAGTGAAGAGTGTGGGGTGTAAAAATAAAAACACAAAATATGTATTTGCACCTAAGATGTGAAAAGTGTGGAGTGTACGTAGAAACTATGAGATCTTAACAAAACAAGTCAAAACTTTATGTGAAAGTGCGATTTCAAATTTTTATTCTTTATTTTGGAATTTTTCGCCCAAAACGAAATGACAATTTTAAACATGACACGACAATTTTAAACATGACACGTTATACTACCGGGATTGTGTAACTGCACAACCAATGTTTACACAGTTAAAATGATATTAACTTGTTGGTTAATTCAATTAAAAATAAATAAATTGCTTATATGAAAAGCATATTGCACTTGTTTTCTCAAAGGCAAGCGTATGGCAAGAAAATTGGTGGTGATGTTTCTTTTACAAGCAGGCATGTTAAAGTCCCACATCGGTGGTGGAAAAGAAAACCAAGGGGTTTAAATATGATTACCCCACTCTAACTAACACTGAGGCCTTTTGTGGTAAAACCCCACACCTGACGGATTGGGCAGGTAGTTAAGTTGGGGACAGTATCGGTGTCGTTAGAGTGGGACGGGCCCGGCGATCCAAAAAATTCCAACAAGGCAAAAAAGCCTTTTAGTACAAAAGCTCATATGCAGCTGGTACATCGTGCACCGGGTGACCTTTCCGGTTTCTTTCCATTATCTTTCCCGCAAGGGAGACTTGTTTCCCCACCACAAAGATGAACGCCTTTCCGATTCCTCCAGCACCCCGGGCAGTTCTTCCAACACGTCGTACATACTCACTTGGATCGCGGGGGAAGTCAAAGAGTATAACATGATCCACGCCAGAAAAGTCGATTCCACGCGACGCTCTGCCAAATATTTCAAAAATGTCAACTTGCTGTATGCTATATGACTCGTTTTTATGGAACCAGTAATGACCCTGTCTATATTTATTATGCAAGCAAGGTTCAGTACAGGAAATGATACAGAAAGCAAAGGAAATTGCTACCTATCAGTGCAAACCAAAAACTGTGAGACTTCCTTTGCATGAGAATTGGTGAACTCCTCCATATTTGCGAGTCTTGATCCTTGGGCCAAGGCAGAGTGGAATGGTAGAACCCGAACGCGAGTTCCACTTCTGTCAAAACGTGTTAATATATTCTCAACTTTTCTGCACGTCTCAATCTGCAAATAGGCAACGAAAAGCTAACTTGAGTAATACTTTCTTAAGTGACTTGAGAAGAAATTTAGTTCCATATACATAGAATCAGAAAGGCTTGTAAATACACACAATCCCAGGTACATGGTAAGCCATTCAAAAGGGAAAACATTTCACGTTACCTTGTTGCAGAAAATTATCGATTTGGGAACTGGACTTCCCTCCACAAGTTGTAGAAGGGCAGATTTCTTATTTGAGAATGCCTTCTCTGGAGATCTTTCACTTCCATCATCTCCACTGCAATCTACAAGCACCTGGAAATGAATCATGATAATCAAAATCCGTCATTTTGGAGTTACGTAAAGCTCTTCAGTTCTAATAAAATGAAATTTGATGGGAAGCTAGGAAAAAATTTGAACAAAAGTAAAACTAATAATGCAGCAACAATAAGAACACCCTTTTTCTCCAACAATTGAAGGTGATAATTTGTTCTTGACATGTTATGAAACTGCGTAAACCATAAAATAAGAGCCTTCATACTCACCTCATTACCAGGACTACATTCGAAAACCATTGTATACGCAACAGGATAACTATACTAACCTCTTCAAGGCCAGAGCTTATACGGTGCATTCCAGGTGCCATGACTACTTTACAATCAGGAAAGGATTCAACCAATTTGTTGTAAATTCCAAGGGGTAACGTTGCAGTCACAAAAAGATATTGTGTGGTAACAGGTGCAGAATTGATCAAACTTTCTAGTGCTGCTTCAAAATCCTCATCATTAAAGAGTATGTCTACCTCATCTAGTACAGCGCTGCAGCATAGAGGTTCTAATATATTATCACCAAGCATCACCAAAAACTCCTAATCTATTATGTAAACTTCATCTAGATTAATTCTGGATAACTGAGTGAATTTACTCATCAAAGTGAAATATGCACCAATGAAATTCAAATTACAAAGGAGCTTTAGTTTTATCAACCCAGAGATATACTTATATAGAAAAGTTAAACGAAGTTAAAGGAATACTGGGTTACCATCTTAGATTTGATAAGTGCACGAAGCCCTCTTTAATCAGATACATAAACCGACCAGGTGTTGCTATTAGGATATCCACACCTTGTTCTAAACTTTCCATCTGAGTTTTCTGCCGATGACCACCAGTTACAACCATAGACCTAACTGGAACCCCAAATTTTGACATTGAACGGCAAACGCCCAAAACCTGCATGAGTTACACTTGCATTGTCACAGGCTGATATACCATAAAGTGGGAGAAATAAGGCTAAATATCCATTATATTCTTTTATATGTATAATCTTTCGGAGCCCCAAAAGAATGAGTGTAAGGTAAATCAAGAAAATCAGTTATATACAGTAAAAATACAGGTAGAGTTTTTAAAACTATAGTTGTTTCCTCCGTTCGTTTTTTTATTTTTTTTATTTTTAAAATTCTGGTTGAGCTTGTGCTGTACTGTTCTGCACTGCAGGCAGTTATTTTAAGTTACAAAAGTCTAATCTACAAACACATGCATATACATGTAGGCAAATCTCAGAGAACCAGGCCACACAAAGAGCTGGCAATAAACTAATATGCTCAGAAAACTGTTGTTCAACCAACGTGAGCAAAGATCAAGACGACAACAAATATTAAAACCAACAGCAACTGACCTGAGAAGCTAACTCAGCAGTTGGTACCAGTATAACAACTCGAGGACTCATTGACGTGGATTTGCTCAGCCCTTGAAGTTCTTCTTCCCTTAAACGCTGAATTACTGGAGAAAGATAAGCTAATGTCTTGCCAGATCCACTTTGGTCTGCTATAATAGACGTTTTCCCCTCAACAACAGGAGCAAATGCCATGGCCTGCAGTTATACAAGATGTGTAACACAAGTTTAAACTATACTTGAAAAATTGTAAGTAGGTCTTCATCAAATATGAGTTACCAATACGTAACTTTTTCAAGGTAAATCCATGTACAGGTTGACTAAGCATGAAATTTTCCAGGAGGGTGGAACTTGCTCACTTTTGCAAGTGAAGCAATACCAGTATTGGGAATAGAAAAGAGACAGCCCTTCGAAATAAGACGACAACAACCTAACTACACAAACATAACTAAACATGATAGGAAGGAAGTGGTGATGAAATAGAATCAAACAGCGACATATGAAAGCTGCAACAAATTAAACATGTTTCTAACAGCGTGGAATGAAATCCATAAGGTGGAAAATTATATATAATACTTCAGAGGATATTATATATGGGACATTTCTTGAAGTGGATACATTTCAAACAAACAACCAAATCAAATTATTCACATAATGTAAACTAAATATGGGAGCAATGTTGATGTACCTGAATATGCGATGGGCGCTGGAAAAGCTGCCTCTTCAGACATTCAATCATATATTCACTGCAACCCACATCCCTAAAGGATTTTCGACTGAAAAAGTCATTGTCAGTGGAAAATTTCCTTCGCTGATTTAGGTCGGGCAACTCAGCCAAGTCATACATGGACCCTCCTCCATTGCCCCATCCTTTTGAGTGAGCAGAAGAACCTCTTGGAGCTGAATCCTTTTGTCTGGCTATGTTGGTGTCAGACCTATAAGGCTTATGTTGTTTGTTTTGATTGTCAGAGATTGGCTCAAAACCATTTTCCGTCCTTTTCACAGGAGAATGGTCCATGTTGTTTGCTGTCCCCTTCCTCCGCCTCATGTCCCTAAACTCCTTCGAGTGGGAATCACTTGAACGTCTTCCACCAAGACCGCGG
This sequence comes from Cotoneaster glaucophyllus, assembly GCA_036320875.1. Taxonomy (NCBI): domain Eukaryota; kingdom Viridiplantae; phylum Streptophyta; class Magnoliopsida; order Rosales; family Rosaceae; genus Cotoneaster; species Cotoneaster glaucophyllus. Next base: position 25,307,977 of record CM070069.1, on the reverse strand, counting down.
GCATCTGCTCTGTTCTTCTTCCCATCAAATCCAAGTCTTGAACGCGGATTGACAAACGGTGGTGCATCTTGCACATTTACTTCATCATCATTTTCATCTATTTGTTGCTTAATCCGAGAAGGTTTCTCAGCTATAGATTTCACTCTATGTACTTTCAATCTCCCGAAACTTTGAGCAACTCTCCTAGTAGTAGGTGCTGGTTGACGGTCATTGCCTGTAAATGGTGGCACATGCTCAATTCCCACCCAAACTGGATAAACATATGTGCAGTTTGAAGCAGACAAATTATGTATGCTATAGCTACAGGTCTAATCAGACTCAAGTTTCATAATTTCGGAAAAACCAACCAAGTATGTGAGATTTGCAGCAAAACCCAAATTGAAATTGAGGGGGAGAGAGAGAGAGAGAGAGAGAGAGAGAGGACCTCGATGGGTGGTAGCGTTTCTGGTGGTGGGAGTGGGAGGGGCATTGTTGTCTTGTCCGAGGACGATGAAATCGTCCATGAGGTCATAAGAAGCTTCTGCTGCAGCTGCAGGGTTATCGGTGGGTCTCTGACTGAAACTGCAACTAATCCCCCATTTCCTCGTCTGATGAAGATAGAGACACTTGCAGCTGTGGGTTCCCGCCATCCATGATTCTGGTTCAAGGCGTTTTGGCCGCAGGAGGTGGTTGTGGTGGTGGTTGACTGCCGCCGGAGCAGGAACTTTGGCCAGCATTTGTACTATTTGTGTGTGAAAACAGTGAAATTGTGATACAAAGTGAAAGTGCAAGTCGTTGGAGTTGGATGGTGGAGGTGACAAGTAACAACGGTTATCTCTTTGCTGCTGCTGCTCTGCTCCCCTTATCAGCAATCGAGTCTCGCCTCTACCGGGTTTTTAACACAAGGCACTGCCACTACATTACTGTGTCCGGCCCACATTTACCTTATTTTGGGCCTTATTTCTTCTTCGTTTTCTTGGTCTTACTGTAAAAGCCTTTCACAATTGTTTAAATGAGTGTGATACAGGAATTAGGCATCGTGAGTTCGATATTGATGAGTTTTGTATATTAATGTGAAATCCGTCTACTTTTCTTTTCTATATTTTATGATTAGTTGCCTATTTTTTCTCTTGTCGTTTATTTTTTAGATATCATACTCATGAATTTAATATATTAAACTCAAATTAAGAATCACTTTCCTGGCATTCAAAATTTTCCGGCCTGTAAAAATTTAATTCCTATATTTTAATATCACACTCAATTTTTCGACCTACCATGGAAGTGTGACACGGGATCAAGCTTAATTTTATTCTTTGAAACCAATTCTTCTTCAAATGGTCAATTTGCTCTCTAAATTTTTATTTTAACCGGTTCAAATAATTCTCAACGATTAACAAATGTTTGATGATATATATTCTGTGACCTTCACCAAGTCTTTCGTCCTCTATAGAAATCAAATAACCTTCATCAACTCTTCCTATTTATAGCATTTTGGAAGTATATATGTTCATACACAAAACATAAAAGCAGGGGATTCTACGACCATAGAATTCTCAAAGATCAGATTGCTCACGACATGTTCAAAGTTTTAATCAAATGGATCGACAAAACAGCATAAGATCGGGTGCGAGCAATGATGACAGATTGAAACATTCAAATGAAATGGGACTAGGGGAAGAAGGGGTATTTGAATTTACATGTCCTGCATTGCCAACACCACCTGGCATCTGTAACAAGCCTCATGAGTTAGGACCCTACCATCTACCAAATCTTTCCAACCTCCGCCGTCGTAACTCTTCCAAAGTAAGGTCACCGGAATAATGTGGTGATCGAGGTGAAATGCCACTGTCATTACCATAGCCATCCCCTCTCCTATTTGTCGAACACATTTCACATACATCTAGCCAAGCAGAATTCTCATACGTACAAGCATGGCACCTCCAGAAACCAGTTACAGACATTCCTCTCTGACCCCCACCAACACGTCCTCTACCAGATATTTGCCTCCGCGGAAACAAGCGCTGTAAAAACCTCACAGGCCATTTCAGCACACCAAAAACACCTCTGAAGATAGCAGTAAGTGGGTCAGAACCATTATATGAACCCCTCAGCCGGATATAGACAAGACCGGCAAGTATTCCACCCAAATGGCCAATGAAAGAGACACCAGGTACCAGCATTTGGGCAAGAGCCAATTCTGCCCAGGCAGCATAATGAGACGGTATTGGAATTCCATACACATAACTATTCTCAGTCTGTGAATTGAGCACAACCTTCATGGCAAAGAGAACCCCAGAAAACCCAATAGAGTATTCATAGTAGTAAGACTGGTCATAGTCGAAGAACATGAGTAGGGACTTGGAAATCAGCAGTGACATTCCTTGGGACATACCCAGCAGGACAGCAACCATGGATGCAAATTCAGCACTATCCATTGAAGATTCTAACTGAATCCCCTTCCATAACAGGGATAGCATGTTGTAAACCAAGTGAGACTCTCCGGCGTGGTAGAACGGCGACAAGAAGAACCGCTTCAAGTCCCCATACTGTTCAAACCAATTGCAAAAACAGCTTGCCCACATCAATGTATAACGGACCCAATTCACATATAAAATCAAAACTATAAAATTTGCAAAAGAAAAAAAAGAAAAAATAGAAACAACTTACCCACATTAATATACAATGAACCCAATGAACCCATTAAACCCACTTAGACATATGAAATCAAAACAACAAAAAGGTTGTAGCTTTCAAGAAATTCTAACAGAAAATAATATTTCAAGTTCTATCATATACATGGACAGGACCGAAATTAGCACATTACAAACAATTTGGGGGTTTTTCATAATTTAGAAATGTGAAAAATAAACTGAAAGAGTAACAAAAATGGGTTATTATTCACATCGTTCATAAAAAAATTTAGTAGCAAAATCTAACAAAATATTACAATTCAAATTTTATTGCATACATGCAATTATAAGAAGAGCAAAAATTAAAATTTTACAACAATTTGGGGGTTTTGAGTAAGAAATGAGAAATTACCTTGAGGATGAGGTGAGGATTGAACCCGACTTCTTGAATAGACGGAAGAATATGGTCGAGAAAAGCTGGGCGCAAGTAGACCAGAGCATTGGCGGCGATGAGTCCGGCTGTGACGCGCGGTTTCCGGTCGAGCCTGTAATACTCGCTGACGGCGTGAAGTGCCAGCAGCGGCAGCATTCCGTTCGATCGCGGCCTTCGATTTCCAATCACCATTCTTGAGCTTCGAGCTGCGTTGGATTGGTTGATCTTCGAGCGCAACGGCCTCCTCTCTCGAATCGATTTGGCTTCTTGGTTAGCACGAAAAGCACCTTCCAGAGAGTCCAAGACGCTTCGGCTTGGCGGTTACAATTTTTATCTGTTTTGTGATTTATTTTGTAGGACTCTAATCACGTGACTTGCGCGTGCATGAGAGGCTTCCGTAAGTTTCGTGGGTTATGTTAAGAAATGGGCCGAGCCGTAAAATAGCCCATTAACTCGTGACGCAAGGCCCGCAGCCGGCAGTGCCAGTCCGGCCTGCTATAAATTATAAAAAAATAAAAAAAATAAAAAAATTTATAGCAGTCCGGATTAAGGAGTAGAGAAGTGAGAAGCTTCACAATGAATTAGTAATGATGTGGTTTAAATTCGTCTTTGATTAAAATTGAACATAAAATCTCTCACTAACAAATGAAGAGGAGTAACATTATACTAAGTGACTATTAATTTCCTTTTTAGTTGTGAATTTTTTTTTGTAGTGTCTTAGTATGACCTTCATCTGATCAAGGACTAAAAAATCGAGATATTATCGTTTTTTGGAACCGGCGATATTTTCAGGGTATTCCATTAATTATCGTAATAATATCGCGATATTATCGATAATATCGCGAGAGAGAGAGACTGAGTCATCGCCGGAGCCGTCGTCATCGTCGGCAATCCACGGCGTTGGTGGATCTGAATCATCTGAGAGCCTCGTGGGGTGTGTGTGTGTCTGTGCATGAGGGAGAAGAAGGATCGAGACTCAAGAGAAAGAGAGACTGAGGACTGAGGGATCGAGAGAGAGAGAGAGACTGAGGACTGAGGGATCGAGAGAGAGAGAGAGAGACTGAGGACTGAGGGGGGATCGAGAGAGAGAGAGAGAGAGACTGAGGACTGAGGGATCGAGAGAGAGAGAGACTGAGGACTAAGGGAGAAGAAGGATCAGAGAAGAGATTTCGAAGCTTACTCGTTCGGAAAACGCGAAGAGGTTCGCCGGAGAACCTTCCTGAGTTCGCTCCCTTTGCTGCGATGGTGCGACGGGAGAGAGAGAGATAGAGAAGGAGAGAGACGAAGCGAATGAGATGACCGAGGGAGAGAAGGAGACGGAGACGGAGAAACCGAGGCAGAGAAGGATCGAGAAAGGCTCTGTGTTCTTCTGCTTGTTGCGTGTGCGTGTGAACTGTGAAGGAGACGGAGAGACCGAGGGAAAGAGAGAGAGAAGGATCCAGAAGGCTCTGGGTATGCGTGTGTGCGTGTGTGCGTGTGCATGTGGGTGTGTTGCGTGTGCGTGTGTGAAAGTCCAAAAAAAAACTTCAGGTTTGTGTGAAAGTCCAAGTAGGCATACTGTGCGGAATGTGACTGTGAGATGTATAAAGTGTAAAATATTGCACTAATTCATTACATATAAATGATTTTGGTGTGTTTAAACTTCTTTTATTAATTACTACATATTTTCTACACTCACAATGTTTGCCAGCTCGCTATATAATCAACTTAAATCAGTTAAATCCATCATGCAATGCATTTACTTCCAATTTTTTGTGATAAACTAATAGATAATTGACTAAATAAACATCCTGCAAAGTTTCAATAAAAATTTCCAAGTTTTTCTTACAATTTCCGTGGTTTTTATTCAATTTTTATCGATATCGATAATATCCCGATATTTCCATCGATATTTCCGTGTTTTGGGACTACCGATATTTCCGATATCCTCGATATTTAATACCTTGCATCTGATCTATCTCCTCGACTTTCAATTTGATCATCATCTTTCTTACTAATACCTGGAGGAGGAGTACTTCTCAAAATATCCTGTTATCGATTTAAAGTATTTTGTCTTTATTATCAGAATCTTTTATATTATTAATCACTTTGTCGAGATTATCTTTGCAAAAAATTTAATTAAAAATAAGATTGTTTAGTCACTCAACTGTAGCAAATAGATAAACTTTTTATAATACTTTTATCGTACCCGATCATATATTTTTATGCAGTTTAATAACTAAGTAGTTTATAATATAAACGATTCTGGTTATAATCATAAAATTTCATAACTCGGTCACAATTTCACAAACATCTTGGTAGGGATAGCGAGGGGAGTACATGATTATGTTATTCATTGGGTTTACATCAACAAAAGAATATTTTGGTCGTCACGAAAAGTAAAAGAAAAAACCAATTTATCCTCTATAAAAATGAAGTCATGAATTTAGAAATCTCTGTCTGTGGGACAAAAAGGAACATTCTTTTATCTCCCAACTCCATCTTCTTCTTCTTCTTTTTATCAATCAAGCATTTCTGAAAGTAAGTGATGAGAGCCACAGACGATTGGAGCCGCTGAAACTGCAAAGAAGCTAGCTTGGATTTGATTTTCTGCCCAGAATCCAGAAGGCCAACAATCCATTTACCTGCTATTTCTGTAAGTCTTCCCCCATTGAATTTTTGTATTTTATTTTATTTTTTTGTTTTACATATTTCTCAATTTTAACCAATGAATTTTGTATTTCTGCTTATTTATCTGAACCCCAATTCAAAATTGCAGGAAAGTCATCAGAAGGGTATTGGGTGTTTTTGATTTTCAAGTTGGTATTTGATTTCTGTAGCGGAGTTGCCGGTGCCCATTTCAGATTCATAACCAAAAGGAGCCATTTTTTTTCTGGATATATTGAAAATATGTAAGCAATTGTTTCTCTCAGCTCTCAACTAACATATCAATTTTGCTCAGCAAGAATGCCATGCTTAAGATTTTTAGAAATGGTGTAATGGGTCATTTCGAAATTCCGAATTTGAGCTGATGGATGAACTCTTATATGACTGTTACTACATAAAATCATTTTTGCTGTTGTTGGTTTTAATTTTTTCAGTTTATATTTGGTAAATACAATTGTTGCTTTTTCAAGAACTGGCCTTTATTTTGTCTATAGTTCTATATGCATGTGGTTATTCCATTTTTTCGGTTTTCCAGTATTCGTTCTCAAGGATTTGGTTGGTTTATCTTTTGGAATATAGGGAGTCTTTGCACCAATGTATTATTCCTGGATTGTCTGATGATTTGGCGTTGAGATGCTTGGCAAAGGTGTCTCATGGGTACCATGGATTGCTAGAAACTGTCTCAAAGACGTGGAGAGATTTATTACGCAGCTCGGACTATGCCAACTATAAAGCTAGAGAAGGATGGTGCGGCGACTGGCTGTTTGTTCTTACAGAAGGATCTAACAATGAGTGGGTTGCTTATGATCCTGAAGCTGATAGGTGGCATCCTTTGCCAAAGATTCCCACCGCTCATGGTGACCGGAAACACTTTGGATTTTCAAGTATTGGTGTCTGCAACCGATTTTTCGTTATTGGAGGGTCCTATGCGCAGAATGATCCACCGGTTCCCCACCAAAAGTCTTTGGTAACAAATGAGGTGATGCAGTTTGATCCGTTTAAGAAACAATGGACCAGTGTGGCAAGCATGCTTACACCGCGTACTCATTTTGCATGTAGTGTTGTTTCTGGTAAAATTTACATTGCTGGGGGCCGCAACTTATCTTGCACCAGAGGGCTTGCTCTTGCCGAGGTTTATGATCCAGTGGCTAATAAGTATGTTCCTATATTTGGCACTTCAAATATGTCTGAGTGAGAACTGATGTTACTGTCACTGCTTCTTTCATTTATACATATGGAGAAGTTTTTCGTTCTTCATTTCTTGCTATATTATCTTTCGCAGTTTCTTTTTGAGCAAACTACTTCAGTCTTCCTTGAGGTTTGGTAAATTACGGACTTTTCTTATATTTATCTTGACCCCCTTTTTAGAAGTGAGGCCCGACGGTATTAATAGCAGATAACATAATGTGTATGCGTGTTTGCGATAATATTACAGCCAGCTGATTCAATTGTATTTCTTTCTTCTATTTTATTTCTTAATTTGGTAATTCTTTACTCGAGTTATAACTGTTTGAAATTTTCAGATGGGAGGAGTTGCCACCAATGCTCAATCCTCAGATGGACTGCTTAGGCTTGTCATACAAAGGCAGATTTCATGTTCTCAGTGATCAAGTAGGCCTGCCGGACCAAAATACCTCTGAGGTTTTTTCTCCATCCGATGGAACATGGCGCACCGTGGAAGACATCTGGCCTTTTTCTAGGGCAATGCAATTGGCAGCTCTGGTGATCGGAGATGATCGAATATATACTGTTGTAGACTGGGGTGAGAGCTTGATTAAAACAAGGGATACTGAAAAGGGAGACTGGTACACTGTAGGCTCAGTTCCATCGGTGATTTTTCACGATCACCCTCGGCAGCTGGAGGCTTTTGGCTACGGTTTTGCTGCCTTAAGGCACGAACTATATGTTCTGGGGGGGAAGGCTCTCAGGTGGGAACAATCTGGTGCCGGGAGGTTTGACATTGTGAAGTTGGGTTTGGTGAGGGTTTGCAACCCCTCGGCTAAGCCATTAAAATGGAGGGAAACTAGACCGATGATTGGGTCAGCTCGTGGCACCATTATAGGTTGTGCATCCATGGAAGAAGAATCTTCATTTTTAACACGGTGAAGTTGAATCCCGACGGTAAAATGCGGTGATTTCAGCTGACTGACTGACTGACTGACAAGAATAGCCATGCCGGAAGAATGTTTTCAAATTTGTCAAAGGAACATGCTTTGGCTTTGATTCTGTATTGAGTTATACACTCAAAACTCGAGTTACAAACTGTGTGCACTACTGTTGTGTTTTGAAACTTTATAATTTAATTAAAATCAGAACTTTTTCCTTTTAAATGATTACAATTCAAAACAAGATGATTACTGTTATAAGTTGAAAACTTGAAAAAATGTATACATTTGCAAGGGAACACTTAAAAATACCTATAAACTTTGGACTTTATTCTACTTTGTCCTCCACATTTTCAAATTGGTTTCGAGCTTCTTTGAACTTTCAATTCGTGTCAATGTTCCCAACTATCAACTTCGTCGCAATTTTTCGTCAATTTCATCACCTGCAATGCACGCATAACCGACTTTTAGGTGTATCACCATCAAAATACTACATTTGCAACAAAAACTAACTCTCAATTTGAAATTATTTCAAGAAGATTTGAAAATTACTCTTTTGACGAAATAATTGACATAATTGACACAACTAAGGACGAGAAAAACATTAGCCTGTATTGAAAATTGAAAGTGCAAATGAAACAAATAGCCTAATCGCAAGGTTTTCCCGTTTCTTTTAGACAATTTTTATTTGTTGGATTATTAGACAAATTGAAAAGAGATGTTTTGATACAAAATCAAAATTAGCGTTAAATTAAACATTTTTTTTAACAAACGATATTTTTTACCGTAAAAGGGAGGGAGTGGACTTCGCCTAACAATGAGCTAATAATAATATGGTTCAAATTCCGAGAATCGAACTTAGACTTGTCACGAATATCATTAGACCATGATAATTATTTGAAATAAATCTAAGTAAACATGCCAATAGAAAAACAGAGTCGAAAATTGAAAGCCCACTGAATCAAACGCCATCAACTCGCGGCTATCACTGCCCTTAATACAAGATCTCACAAGAAACCCAGACCAGCGACCCTTTCTTCTTCCTGCAATTACTTGCAAGATGGGTAAAGGAATATGGATTCACTGGGCGATCATGGCGCTTCACGTCGTCGCCATTCTCTTATTCACCAGAGGCTTTCTTCTCACCCGGACGGAGCTTCCCTTTTACAGCAACTGCTCCGACGCTTCCCAATCGCCTTGCTCATACTCCGCTCCAGAAACCCAGAACCAAAATGACACCGTTGAGCCGAATCAGCAGCGTTGCTGGAGCAAGCCTGCTGTTGGGCGGCTTGTAATCATCGTTTTCGACGCTCTCAGGTAAACCCCGTTTCAAATTTATCGAAGAAAATCATGTGGGCAATCTCAGTTTTGTTAATCTCTTTGTTTTTCTCAGGTTTGATTTTGTAGCTCCGAGTACTTTCTTTCAAGGTTAGCATTCTCAATTCTCACTCCATTAGTCATTGCCTGCAATGCGATTGTAAAGTCGAGTGCTTGATAAATGTTATGTTGCAGAATTGAAGCCATGGATGAACAAATTACAGCTTATACAAGACCTGGCAGCTAGAAATGCATCGTCTGCTCGGATTTTCAAAGCCATTGCTGATCCGCCCACGACGAGTTTGCAGCGTTTGAAGGTTAGCTTTTTCGCTTGCTTGTTCTAAATTGTAATGTTAGCTTCAAGATGGTTGCTTTGCACAATGCCTCGTGCACCACTTTAAGCTTATCCTTACATGGATTATGATTTGCTGTTCCATGCTTTTAGTTTGCGTTTCTAGTGTAGAGCAATGCATGCTTTGATATTTCGAATTTGGTGAATTAGAGCCTGTTTGCAGGCCTCATGCCAAGGATGCATGTTAACTTTATCAATTGCTTCCCTTGCAATGTTTTGTAGGGCTTGACAACCGGTGGATTACCGACTTTTATTGATGTTGGGAACAGCTTTGGTGCTCCGGCTATAGTTGAAGATAACTTGATACATCAGGTTGCTCTCTCCCCCTCCCATGATTTTACTTGGCATAATTTCTAGTAATTCTTCTTTTTTCTTTTCAAATTGTAGAACTTATTGTTGTCAATCTGAAACGTGGACCTACTTGCAGTTGGCTAAAAATGGAAAGCGAGTTGTGATGATGGGGGATGATACATGGACGCAGTTGTTTCCTCATCACTTTGAAAAATCTTTTCCTTACCCCTCTTTTAATGTTAGAGATCTTGATACGGTATGCCTTACAAAAAAATTCCAAATTTTTTAACCTTCCTTGAATTCAGTCATATTGTTGTATATGATCATGGCTAGAAGTAATTTGTCTTTCTGTTCCAGGTCGACAACGGATGCATTGACCACCTTCTTCCATTCTTGTACCAGGAAGATTGGGATGTTCTTATCGCACACTTTCTTGGAGTGGTACGATTTGTTTGCTTACTTTTTGCAGTGATAAATAGATTTGGATATTTTTATTCCAATTGTATAGACCTGCTCTAAGGGTTTCATACGAGAAGCAGATTATGTTCTTCTAATGAAAGCTGTGTATAATTTATTTATTTATTTTAAATTTTCTCATTGCTCAGGATCATGCTGGGCACATATTTGGGGTTGATTCTGTGCAAATGATAGAAAAGTTGGAGCAATACAACAACGTATTGCTGGTAAGTCCTTTAACTCACATATGAAAATTGCTCTTAGCAAGTATTCTTCATTGGACGCTTTGCTTCCATGGATTCCTAATTCTTGTTTACTTGCTAGTTGGCTGTTACTTGGCTCCCTGTGATAAATTGTTGGGTTTTAGGCTCAAAATTAGGATGATGCAAAGAATTAGGTTTGTGTTACCTATTTGGTTTTGGTATCCTATTTGGGTTTGGATTTTGACTTCTTAGTTGGTTTCCTTGGTGGAGAGGTTTTGTTAATTACCTATTTGATTAGGATTTGGATTTACTTCCTATTAGGATTCTTATTGTAACCTAAGTCCTATGCACTATAAATAGGACCTTAGAGTTAGTGTATTTTGTGTGGCAATTTGGTGAGAGTCAATTTGTGAATTTGTGAGTAAGAGAGCAATTTGGGAGAATCTTCTCCATTAGTTTTGGGTTCTCTACTCGTTTGGTTTAGGGTTTGTAATTTGTGGGATTTGTGTTGTGAGAGTTTAAACACTCTTTTGTAATCTCCGTTTGTTTAGTGAAATTCCTTGCAGTGCTTTGCCCGTGGACTTTACGCCAAACCACGTAAATCTCTTGTGTTAGTTTGAGATTGTTTGTTTTAGCTTTCGCCTACGACATTGATATTTGGTACTTTGTTATACTTCGCTTCCGTTTTCGCGTAAAAGTACATAAATTACCCAGTTTTTATGATATCTTTTATGTGTTTTTTTCGCTTTTCTTCCATGATAAGCAATGAAAGTATAATTTTGAAGCCCAAACACGTGGGAATTTTTATCGAAATTATGATTCTCCCTCAACTTTCTGAATTGGGTTCCCTTTCGTTCCAACGTTTGGGTCATTTCTTCAAAATATTGAATAGTTTTAGCCTTTTAGGAACTTACAGTTTGCTGCTTGGTGCCCTTGCTACGCCTTGTTCACCTAATAATGTGGTATAGGTCTAGCCTTTTTATCTATCCTTCCCTAATTTCCTCAACAAACTGATCAGTTTGCTTTAGAAAGTAGTTGAAGCACTGGAGAGGCAGTCGGCGCCAGGGGGCTTACATGAGAATACTCTTCTACTTGTGATGGGTGATCATGGTCAGACTGTGAATGGAGATCATGGTGGAGGAAGTGCAGAAGAGGTATGTATTAAAACATGTTTTTCTTAACGCTTATTTATTTTTTATTTTGTTTTACTCGTGCTAATAATAAAACACAGTGCAGGTTGAGACATCAATGTTTGCTGTGAGCTTTAAGAATCCTCCATCTCCGATACCATTAGAGTTTGATACTTCATCTTGTGAACTAGACTTGGTACCGCCTCTCTCCCAAAGTACAATAGAAGTACAATAGAAATCTTCTACCTACGAATGAGTTGCTCCCTTTGCTACTCTTCTCTTATATTTTATGGAGGCTCAAGATTGATTTCGTTGAAAATGAAAAAGAGAAACATTCAAAATGGTTGGACAATTAAATAATTTAAATTTTCAAAATCTAATTTTGCCTATTACTTAAGGGGATTGATGAAACTTGATTAGATTGGTCATAAAACTAATTTGTCTTTCAGACTCTCCATAGGGTATGAGTCCTATTAGCCTTAAGAGAATTTTAAAGAAGAAAATCTCTTTGTTCAAATGGCATTTTAATTAGGTTTTTATGAGTCATAAGTTAATTTTTTGTTCTGATTAAATTATTTATTGTTTGGCTTCAGGATGGGAGGAATATTTGTGCCAGTTCCTTCCAGCAGGTAAGAATGGGTTAATATATTTGTTCTTTTGTCTTACTTGCCAATCACCCATCCTTAGTCAAGTCACTCTCTGCAGCTTGACTTTGCAGTGACAATATCAGCGCTTCTTGGTATCCCCTTTCCTTTTGGAAGGTGTAGTGTAAGCATCCTGTCAATTTAAGTTTCGCCATCATGATTGTCATTACTTATTGATTTTATTGATCATTACATGACTACCTCGGCTTCTTAAGTATTATACCATGGGCAAGCCAATACTTCCGATGAAAAATGAAATGAAACATTCAATGGCCATGAAGTCAACATTTGTTTCCTTTATTTGAGTCAGTGCTTACTGCTTATATATGGACAACATTTTACCAGGTTGCTCATTTCCAGACCAAAAATAAAAAATATAAATAAAAGGCTGTAAGGCAATCTATTGGATGAAGCTGTCACTGTAGTTAACCTAATTGAGACTCTGTTAATACGCAAAATGTCATACAAACTGGGTTGTTGTTTATATCTTTGTGAGAGGTCAAATGATCCCGCGTTTGGATTATATGGGTTTGGTTTGCATTGTTTTCATGGTACTCAGTTTGTGAGAGCATTGCACACTGCAAATCTATCCACTTTGTGTCCAGTTGACAATGTCTGGTGATCCTTCACAAAGCGTAACTTGCTTGAAAACGTGACTTCTAATATATGGCGTCTAATATTTGTTCAAGTTTACATATCCTGGAACATATGTTGGCTTCCTTCATTTCTGATTTCTTTTATGTAGAAATCACAACAATCAATGTCCAATGGATTGTTCACCTCTATACCACTGTGTCATTACTTTAGCTTTTTGTTGTTGAAGGAATTATATCACTTATATTTGTTTTATTTTCAGTATTGGGCGAGTTAATCCTCAGCTATACGCTTTAGGTGCTGGAACATGGACTTTTGAAGATAGTGTGGGCAATTCCCAAAGTCATTCAAAGTTGGAACAATGGATGCTGAATTATGCCAATGTACTCTGCACCAATTCTTGGCAGGTATTACTCTAGCAGTTTATATTATGTCAATGTACTTCATCAATTCTTGGATGAAAAATTTAACCCTCGTGTATCATTTATCTGAAATAACTGTTGGATTCTATGTTTTTAGGTAAAAAGATATATAGATATTTATTCAGCTTCGTCAGTTATTGGATTTTCCCACGAAGACTTGTTACACATAGCGGACATGTATGCTAAAGCAGAGGAGAAATGGTCACATACTACAAAGAAATTGCTGTCACGTGAAAAGGAAAGCCAGAATGAATTATTGCCTGCTCTTAAGAGGCAAATTGATTTGTATTCTGATTTCCTGGCAAGTGTTGCTGAACTTGCACGCTCCAAATGGACTGAGTTTAATTTAAAGATGATGGGTGCTGGACTTGGCATTATGTTGATGTCACTTCTTATGCATTTCATTGCAATTAAGAAAGTGAAAGAGCAATATGGTTTTTCTTTTACTTCATCTGGAGATTCTGGGATATCCTTCGGTTTAATTTTTTCTTGTTTTATGGTGGTGATGCGTGCATGCAGCTTCCTCTCGAATAGTTTTATCCGTAAGTAATATTTACTGCTCATTTATATATGGATGCACATAATCCATGGTTAACGCTCACGTTGGCAAAGTAACTTTTTCTCTTTTTCTTTATTGTCAATCTTGAGATCAGTGGAAGAAGGAAAAGCGGCGTGCTTTCTTTTGGCCACAACTGGACTGATTAAGATGCGATATTCAATCATGAAGAAGAAGATGATATTAGAAGTAAGTAGTTGTTTACCTCCAGTTTCTTTTACTGTGCCCCCACCCAAGACCCTAATTGTTATTAATCATTTTTTGCGGACATACTGTTACAAGTTTGTGATTTCATTTCTGATAGAACAAGATCAAATATTGTTACCTGTAATGATCATTTTTCACTGATGTAAGTGCAGGCATTTGTTTTCCTTCTTCTGATCACCATTTGCAGATTTACTATTGAAGTTGGAATGTCAAAGCAGGCTCCTAGTTCTGAAATTATTAATGCATATCCTTCGTGGATGCTCAGGATCACTGCAGGGTTTCCAGTTTGGAATATTCTCGCTGAAGTTTTACCAGTAGTTGCCCTGATTCTATTGGCAATCTTGCTGCGCAAGGCTATTACTGGAAGCTCTTCTGAGGGGATTTGGAAGTATATTGTCATAGGAACTAATATAAGTTATATACTAATAGCAGTGCATTGGGTTTCAGAAAGTAACATATTGAATCTGGACGAGGTGCTTAAAGGCATTGGCAGAAATAACCTTCCTCGACTGATATATGCCATTGGATTTGGACAATTGTTTTTACTGGCATTTAATCAGTTTTTCAATAAAGGGAAATCCTCAGATTGCAGCAAAGTCTTATATATTAAAACAGTGGCCATGTTTTCTGCCTGGAGTTCAACAGTCATTCTTCTGTTGGGAAAGCAGGGGCCCTGGATTGCTTTAGCATTCCTTATTGGAGGTGCGTGTTTTAATTATTTATAGTTTTGGTGCTTTATTTTTCTACTGAATGATATTGTTTTGGCCAATAAAATTCACCTTTTAGCCCTGCTTTGAATACATGGTCAGTCGTAGAAGTTGTTTCATTGGAGATAAACCATGTTAGGTTTGATAAAACAATTTGTGCTCTTGTTCTCAAAGTTTTGGTACATGTAATAATCTGTTTTGACTTTTGCCAGGTTATTGCATAATGAGGCTGGATAACATAGAACTGGATGCCAAAGATGGAGGCAGTTGGGATACGTCGCTTGATCCTGTCCCTGTAACTCAATGGAGCCTTTTTGCTGTGTGCCTGTTTTTCTGCACTGGTCATTGGTTTGTTGCTTGTTTCCTACTTTGGGTTTCATGTTTTCTGATTTCTCTTGTTAGCACATTTTGTGTTAGTTTTTATAATCCTTTTGGTTTGGTCCCTACAAAATGAGTTGAATTTTTCTATATGATACTGGCATTGTTTTCTTCATTTTTGGCCCTCGTTATGTTTCATAACCCAAAACAAACTTTCCTTCAGGTGTGCTTTTGACGGCCTCCGATACGGTGCCGCATTTATTGGGTGAGTCACGGGTATCCAATAAGTATCTTTTGAAAGCTAAAGAATTCAGTAGTGATTGTCTCACACTTTTGCCTTTGTTAGTGGTCAATGGTCATAGTGTGGGAGCTATATCCATTGCCCTGTGGATTAGATTATTAAAACCCTGTATTATTTTCAGGTTCGATGAGTTCGTTCTAGGTCCCCAAGCAATCCTCCTTACAATGGACACATTTGGTTTTTCTCTCATCCTTCCAATATTTGGACTTCCATTTCTTGTTGCACGCCTGGGTCAGACCGAGAAAGGGAAGAAATTCATGCTCACGCGACTATCTCTAGTAAGTTTATTGACTTGCATATAGATCATATGTTTGCCACTGAAATAAGCTTTATCTTTACAAAAGGGATTCTTTTAGTAAGATCATGAGTGAGTCGATTATTGTTCATGTTTTAGGTGTATATGATTTATGGGGTCATCACGGCCACTTCGGTCACAGCCACTATAATATGCGTTACAATGCATAGGCGGCATCTAATGGTAAAAACGTCGTTCTAACACGAATCTCTCTTCTTTTCATGATAATTTTTTCCCATGATATGCTCATAGCCACATGCTTACCTTGCAGGTATGGGGTTTATTTGCTCCTAAGTTTGTTTTCGATGTGGCTGGTCTTATCCTCACGGACATACTCGTTTGTGTGGCGTCACATTACTATTTCAGTCGAGTAGAAGATGATGACGCTCTACAAGACCCGTTCAGCGAAAAATAGAAACCATACATGTAATCAACTGAAAATTTTTGTCCACATTTATTGATTGATTATTGTAGCAATTCATTTGAGATACCAAATGCATAGTCGTATTCGTTTATTTAAACAGGAATACTTGCAGAAAAATCTAATGAATGTGCTGTACCAACTATTTGAGCTGTATCTGCTGCTCTTCATGCTCAAACACGACCGGACTTGAGCGTGCACAAGCAATGGTCGTCGTACCTGCCTAACCCCTTTTCCTTACGACGTGGATTGTACAATAAGTTATCGATAGCTCGTGATCTAACTGAAAAAAAACAGCAGATTTGGTCGAGTGCAGTGCACTACAAAATGATGGAAAATACAAAGGTGATGTCTGGCTGGGAAGTGAATGATGCAATGAGCTTGTAAGAAGTTTGGAGGCAACAGATTGGAAAATCCGCTTGTAAACTCGGACATGTGGAGTGCAAGGGGAGTTAAATGTTGACGTTTTTGTAGGGTAGCTTTGGTCTTAAGATAAATACGTTGAAATTTTTATTAGCTTGATAAAGATTGAACCTGGCCGGTGCTTCTCCAAAAAGCGCTTCTATGAGCTAGAAGCACTTTTTAGTCCAAATGCAGTTTAGAAGCACCTTTAGCTGTTAGACAGAACTTTTGAATTTTTTCAAAAAGCACTTCCAAATGCTGTTTACATTTAACGCACTTTTAACAAAAACGCTTATGAACATAAGTGCTCGCTCAACAAACATTTCCAAGTGAGCCCTCATTGGTCACCTTAGGGGACTTGTCTCCAACTAATCATCTTTGGCTCCATCTTTCACGTTGTTTGAAATAGCATTTGTAAATTAAATTATGATTAAGGGCATAAATAACTTAGATTATAGATGGCTGTCAGAGCGACAATGATTGAGAATACTTGTGCTGGATTGGATCTCTCACGGCCGGTCCGTCGGCTTCTGGCTTTGTTTGGCATTGGCATTTGGGATCTGGGAGTTGGAATGCCACTGTTTTTGTATGCGTCCCACAATTAGGATGCCACTGGCACTGGCATTCGACATGATGGCGTAACATTTTATGCTCTCTTAACAACACACCTAATCATAAATATAAATATATATATATATATATATATATATATATATATATATATATATATATATATATATATATATGCACTTGCAACCTCCTTCACCGCCAACACCTGTAGGAGTCCCTTTCTCCTTACATTTCTCCCAAAAATCTCTAGCCACCCTTTTCTTTAACAAAGGAACTCTCTATCATCCTTGTCTATGGTAACTACCAAGGCGAAAACACCTCTGCTCATAAACGTTTTTGGTGAAAATCTTTTTAAATTGCTTTTATAAAAAATTTCAAGTGTTTCAATTTATAAAAAATTTCAAGTGTTTCTGAAAATGTTTCAGAAACAAATTACCCAAAAAAAATGCTTGTGAACCTAATAACATTTAACTTTTTCTCTAAACGCTTTCAGAAGCTCTTTAACCATTCTAAAAGCATTTGTTTAATGGACTGTGCATTTAAAGTGTCATGCCTTGCTCATTCAACTTTAGCATTTTACACAAAAGAAAAAAAGAAAATCAAATTAAACATGCATGGTTGTTCATTAGAGCTACCACATTTTGTATGTCATTTTCTCATATTAGTTGGTTATACTTTGTAGGGGTTGGACAATGAACTTGGTGCTAAGGACTTGGCCTATGAGCCCTTGAAGAGGAAACAAGGTGGATTCAAGGCCAACTATTTTATCTTTGGTAAGTGATAAGTGCAGCATGACACACTTTAATAGAAACGGACTCTACCATTTTATGTGGGACCCACTTATATAAAAAAATGATGTCATTTTTACGAAATCACGTTAATTTGAGACAGAAATTTGAGCTCTTGTTGTATGTGTTTTGTGTGCAGCAATGATGTTCCTTGATAACATAGGCTTTGTGGCTAACATGGCAAGCCTGGTTTTATACTTCATGTTCGTCATACATTTTGACCTCTCCGGCTCTGCAACCACCACAACAAATTACTTGGGCACTACATTCTTGCTCACCATTGTTGGAGGATTCATCTCTGATGCCCATATGAATCGCCTCAACACGACTCTACTCTTTGGCGTAATCGAGTTGCTGGTAAATCTTGTTTCTTTCCATCCTTCCAACGTACTTAATCCGATTCATCTTAACCGGAAACACAAAAAGAACTAATGTTAATCAATAGGGATCTTTATATAGTACTTTTCGTTCTTTAGTACAAACAGACTGTCTGTTTCATAGCCGGACTATACTAATCAATACACATATGCTGTGTTTTGACTTCCAGGGATATATGTTGCTCATTATTCAATCCCATTACACAAAACTGCAACCTCTACCTTGTCTGGAATCAACCTGTGTGCATGGCAGAAAGGCCTTACTCTTTTACGCTTCGATTTCCTTTGTGGCACTTGGAGGAGGTGGAATCAGAGGAGCAATCCCGGCTTTAGGAGCTGATCAATTCGACTCCAAGGATCCCAATGAGCACAAGCTCATAGCCAGCTTTTTCAATTGGCTTTTGCTTAGCATAACAGTTGGAGCTGTGGTTGGTGTCACATTTGTGGTGTATGTGAGCTTAAATGTTGGATGGGATATCGGATTTATCATCTCCTTGTCCTGCGCTGCGGTTGGTCTTATCTTTGTTGCATTGGGAAGACCATATTATCGCATCCGAGTTCCAGGAGACAGCCCTTTGATTAGGGTTCTAGAGGTCTTTCTCTCCCTTCCTCTCGTGTCTGGTAACTTAGCTAATAAAAACAGTGATTAGTAATGCCATTAACAGAGGACTGATTAATTTGAGATGACCCTGTTGTGCAGGTTTTGGTGGTGTCTGTAAAGAACTGGAAGGTGGAGGTACCCCAGAGTTCCGATGAATTGTATGAAATACGCGCTCGCGATTCTGCTTCTAAAGCAGAGCTCATACCCCACAGCAGTCAATTCAGGCAGGTTCCTCAAACCCTTAATTTGTTATCTCCACTTGTTCGCTTTCAATTCTTGTATACAATCGGCATGTACCATGTTTCTGGCAATAACGGATCACGTCACAGTATGTGACTGATTAGATGTTAGATCGAGTCACTGTTGATATTTACTTGCTGTTCAAGCAAGCATGCAAACCAAACAAAATATAGCAATGACTGAAAAGTACAACTTTTCTTTGAGCAGATTACTAGACAAGGCAGCCGTTCTTCCTACAGGCCTGAGCGGAGCAGGAAAATGGAAAGTTTGCACAGTCACGCAGGTGGAAGAAGTGAAGGTTTTGACAAGGATGATGCCTATTCTTCTAAGCACAATCCTCATGAACACATGCTTAGCCCAATTGCAAACCCTTTCAATCCAACAAGGCACCCTCATGAACACGCGCATTGGCGATTTTGATGTCCCATCTGCCTCAATCCCGGTGATTCCTCTATTGTTCATGTCCCTCCTTATCCCCATCTACGAATCTGCCTTTGTTCCCCTCTTGCGCAAAATCACGGGTCACCCCAATGGCATAACCCACCTCCAGAGAGTCGGGGTGGGGCTTGTCCTCTCAGCTATCTCAATGGCCATAGCAGGATTCGTAGAAGTGAAGCGAAAACACGAGATGGTTCACCACAACCACAAAATCAGCCTCTTCTGGCTCTCTTTCCATTACGCGATCTTTGGAATAGCGGACATGTTTACACTAGTGGGGCTGATGGAATTCTTCTACAAGGAAGCTCCCGCCGGCATGCGCTCTCTTTCCACTTCCTTCTCTTGGCTCTCCCTGTCCATTGGCTACTACTTGAGCACGGTTTTTGTTGAGCTCATAAACACCATCACTCGCAAGTTCACTAAGAACAAAATGGGGTGGCTGGAAGGGCGCGACATGAACAAAAGCCACGCGGACTATTTCTATTGGTTCCTCGCGATCCTCAGCGTGGTTAATTTCGGAATTTATGTATGGTGTGCCAAATGGTACAAGTATAAGAATGACGTTTCGGTCGACGAGGAAATGTTGCTCAAAGCCGGAGGACCTCAGTCTTTCTCTGCAAGTGGTGTAAGCATTGTGTCCAACTGAAAAAATAGGAAGCAAAGTGATCAAATTCTATTTAATTTGGGAATTTCCAATTTGGTGAACTATATATGAACCTCATATAGTGCTCAATACTATAAGACCAATTTCCCCAACGCATATGATATAAAAAGATTGTAACTCAAGTGATTATGAGTAGTTAACTTTGTACTTTGATCATGCGTTTGATTTTCCTCACTTTTAACATCGTTTGTATAATAAAAACTACAAAAAAAAGAAACAAAAAAGAAAAAAAAATGAAGTTGTCATGATAGATGTGTATGCAAGGAAATGAACTTATCTGCACATGTGATGCTATTGTGACGGTATTTCAAACCAATCATGCTATGTCATGCGTTTTTACTTTATTAATGCATGATTGACATAAAATAACGCCACAACGACATTCCAAGCGTATGAAAAATTCTTCTCGAATGTGGGACATGCAAAAGCATTGGTAAGCTTTTAGGATAGAACTCACTATGGTGTTCATGATGTTGAAATGTGAACTACTAGCATGATAAAGTTGAATATTTGATAAGCATGGGGACATCATGGCCATGGAAAGATAGCAAATGAGTGAGGCATAGTGAGAGTGTGGTACAGCTCTCGACTAGGTGTGATTGGCGATCAAATAAAGTGTCGGCTGCCATTCTCACAAGTCAGTCTGGATAAAGGGTTTAGGGTTGCCCTCAAATATCACTAAACCCCACTCTAAATTTAGAGGCATACATTATTTACTTAAAAAAGAAGTTAATTATGTCAAGTTAAAATGTCCCTAAAAGCTCTAATTCTATCAATCTACAGAGTCTATGGTTTCGACTTTCTCACATAATATTGGCATTACGAGCTTGTTTGAAAGTGTTTTTAAAATGACTCAAAACATTGTTGATTAGTACTACGGTCTATTGGTATTCATTTTCACTTATAAGTGAGAGGTCTTAGGTTTGTTTCTCACCAAAAGTGAATTTGAATCACATTATTGCTAGTTTATTGTAAGGTTAATCCCACCACCTCGCCCTTAGTATAGATAATATCGTTTGTTAAAAAAAACAAGACTCAAAGTGTTTTTTGGTGAAAATGTTGTTGGAACCAATCTTTAGTAAAAATGTAAGTAAATCCTATAAAAGCACTTAAAATGCTTTCTAAAAGAAGAAACACATATCTGATGCTTATTCTAAAAAAAAACATTTCAAGTGTTTTTGAAACTCAAAAATATTTTTTCAAAAAACGGTTTCAGTAATTTTAAAACACTTCCAAACGAGTCCAACATAATTTCAATAATCCATGAAAGAGTTGAAATAACAGGGGAAAGAATGAAGTATATGTAAATTGGCGGGAGCGAGCACCAACGTCCCTCCAATTTAGTCACTCACAATCATTGCATATCTTATTAATATTCCTCTTCATATTACCCAAGTTGTTCTTCAGCCACATTCTCTGTGTGTTTCTGTCTCTCTGTCTCCCCATTCTCTTTCTTCAGCTGAATTACAGTGAAATAAATAAAAAAATAGCTCTGATTTGAATTGTAGTTTTGCAATCATCATTTGGGTTTTTTGTTTTTATTTTCTCAACGCTGTGTTAGCTGTCGTTTTTACCATTTGTATGCGCAATGAGACTTCTGGGGTCAGCCAACATGAAGCTTTTGTGGGTTGTGGGGTTTATGGGGTTACTGTTTTGCAGAAGAACAGATGGAACTTTTATTAGGGAAGTGAATGTCACCCAGGAACAAGACCTGCATTATACAGAGAGTAATGTGTATGGCTATGCAGCTTATGGTTATGGGGTTTCCACCAGACCCTTGATGGTGGGTCTCACTCTCATCAATGGCGCTGCTGCCAAAGGAGCAGGTTCTCTTTTTTCACCCAAAAAAAGAAAAGAGGAAAAGAAATTAGAATTTACAGATTACTGTGTTTTTTCAATGATTTAACTGTTTATCTTGATGTGCATACCCCTTAATCTTTATGATTCTGTTTGTTTATTAAAGTTTGATTCTTTGTCCAACGATTCGATGGATTCATTGGTAGTTGAAAGTAAAATCATCTGTTTCTTAGTTAAATGCTCATGTGGCCAATTCCAGGAAATGCAAAGAAAGCAAGTGATGCCTTGAGTCATATGATTAGTTTTCAAATAATGCACATGCTTGCGCAAAAAGGACTAATCAGACATTCAATATTTCCCTGTGCAGTCTGCTTAGATGGAACATTACCTGCTTACCACATCCACCGCGGATACGGGTCAGGAGCAAACAGTTGGCTCATCCAGTTGGAGGTATGTCATAACTGAAGGAAATTACGACCTGTCATACTAACCGTTGGTACTTCTAGATGGATTTTTCATTCGTAACTGATCAAATTAGATTACCATCTAAAGTTCCTCGTTCGGCAAAGATGATTTGCACTTATTTTCCTTTTATATGTGTCTAAAGGAGATATGGGAAATAGATCTTAGGAAGGAACTTATCAGATGCCGAATATAGTCCTTCCTTGGTTAAACTTGTTTTATTGAGTGGCTTACCTGTAACATGTTAGGAGCTAAACTTCTTTTATTGACAGGGAGGAGGATGGTGTGATACAATCAGAAATTGTGTCTATCGTAAGAAAACTCGTCGTGGTTCATCAGCATATATGGAGAAGCAGATACCGTTTTCCGGGATATTGAGCAACAAGGCTGGAGAAAACCCTGGTAAGTTATATATCTGGCTGCGTCCTTTATTTCTATACACATAAAGCACTACTTGTCCTACATTTTCTTTCTGCAGTAACTGGTAGTCTGACATTCTGGATGCGAAACAAACAATTGCAGACTTTTACAACTGGAACAGAGTTAAGGTTCGATATTGTGATGGTGCATCTTTCAGCGGTGACAGTCAAAATGAGGTCAGTTTGCTTAATTTCCAAACTCCAGAGGTATTAACTCAAATTTGATAAAGTTGCTGTATTACAGTGGTTGTGATGTAACAAGTTCTTAAGATTTTTATTGTTAAACAATTTTTATGCGACCAAAGTTCGAAGAAAGCAGCATTCTTATAGATGTAATGTACAGAGAGAAAAAATTGCAGATGTGAGTTATGCTAGTTGGTTAGTGTGGTGTGCATGTCGCCTTGCACTCAAGTTTGTATTCCCCTCCCGGTTAATTTGATTAGTTTAGAAAAATCGCTTTTCAATCATGTTTTTTCTCACTGCTTAAGGCCATGTGGTTGTAAGCCTTCCTCTTATATTTTCCTTGAACATGTCACACTGCTACTGTTCTTTCAAAAGAATTTTCCACATTTAATTATGGATGACAAACAATTTTATGCAGGATTTCTTGATCATGTCCTCAATTGGTATGGTCATTTCCATCTTACAAATGAACTAATTTCTTGTTCTACCACTAATGCATGTATTGTTTTCTGGTTTAGCTTAATTACTTTTTCATTATTTGTATACCGCTAACACTGGAGGAAATTCTTTTAGCTTCATCACTTATGAGTTATGACCAAAAAATTATGGCTTATTTGGTGCTCAGGCTGCCCAATTGCATTTTCGAGGGCAACGTATCTGGAAAGCTGCTATGGAAGACTTGATGTCAAGGGGAATGCGCTATGCTAATCAGGTTATTGTTAATTTTTCGGAGATGGTATAATTTTACTCTTGTATTAGTATTATACACTTTACTGTTGGATTTCTAGGCTCTTCTTTCTGGATGTTCTGCTGGTGGTGTTGCAACTGTACTCCACTGCGATGGATTTCGTGGAATGTTTCCCGCAACTACTAAAGTCAAGTGCCTCAGCGATGGTGGATTGTTTCTTGACGCGTAAGTATCCTTTTCTTCAACAAATTTTGGCATGCCCGGTACCTTTTGGCTCTTAGTCAGATAAACGACCTTGTTATCTGAAATTGCAGAATTGATGTATCTGGTAGCCGCACTTTGAGAAGTATGTTTAGAAGAGTGGTTAGCCTACAGGTATATTACAATTTAAAATTAAGACTATCAACCTTCGAATGTGCTTGTTGTGGATCGAAGTTTCTATGATTAACACACCGAAGACGTGCAATTTTTCATTGATCTGTGAACTCCTAAAATTTGTTCTGCTGGTTTGAACTTTGATGTGGGGAACTTTTTAAGATCATTTTGATACAATTATTTTGCAGGGGGTGCAAAAGAATCTCCCACGGAGTTGTACCAATCGCCTCAACCCGACTTTGGTAATTTCATTTCTTGTATTTATTATTTTTCCTTAAGAAAAACTCTCTTTTCTATGTAGATTATACAAAGAATCCAATTTTACAATTGAGGCTTCCCTTCTGTTCTTAGTCTTGATTATTGACCTTGTCGTTCAAATTTCAGTGCTTTTTCCCCCAGCACTTAATTGCAAGTGTCAAGACTCCCCTTTTTCTGGTCAATGCAGCTTATGATACATGGCAGGTGCGTTCATATATAATTTCTCATCCTCGCGTTCCTTTCTGATTCATATGATGAATGATCTTGCAGTAGAATCGTGATACGCTGACGAGTGAATGATAAATTTAAATGTTATTCTCCTTCAATCAGATCCAGGCCAGTTTAGCTCCACGAACAGCAGACCCCAATGGCCATTGGCATGCATGCACAAACAATAATGCAAATTGTGCTGCATGGCAAATTAAGTTTTTGCAAGGTGACCTCATTAGTTTGATTATGCTTTGTGTTCCAGATGATGATTTAGTTACATTCTCAGTGCTTTGTGTTTCGGAACTGAATTCAATTGTCTCTTTTCTTTCTTCAACAAATTATTAGGTTTCCGGAATCAGATGCTCAAAGCTGTTAGCGGATTCTCGAGGGCCGGTAAAAATGGTTTGTTCATAAATTCTTGCTTTTCTCATTGCCAGACCGAGAGACAAGACACCTGGTTTTCTCAAAATCCTCCCCTTATTGGAAATAAGGTATGTCCTCTTTTCCACTTTAAACTCGGATAAAGGAACACATATCTATGGATTTGCAGTCGTTTCATTTTCACATTATTTTGTCACACTTGAGTCTGTCTTGATCTCATATGCCATCAATTATCTGCAGGGGATAGCAAAATCAGTCGGAAACTGGTATTTCGATCGGTATAGCATCAAAGCTATAGATTGTCCCTACCCTTGTGACAGGACCTGCCATAATCTGGTGTTTAAGTGAATTTCTGTATATCATCTCTATTTATGTCCTCTCCCCAATTTATATTGCCATGGGCATGTAATGTAACATGTACTGTTTGAAATGAGTCATCGCTGTGAAGCTCGAAGAGCGACCAGCATGTCCAGGTATCGTTTTTTATAATCCAACATATAAACGGAATAATCTTTGATTAAATTTCAGTTATATATTTTGACAACATCTAGTTGACGAAGATGCGATGAGTAGCAATTTATCGAATGAAATTCATCCAAAAAATTATTTTTCATGAGAAATACATGGTACAAAAAGGAGAAGACAAAAGTTCATTAAAACTCACATACTAGCTGGTTGAGTGTTCATATCAAACTAAGTGATGCACAAATTCCATATGTAGCTGGAGAATCGAAGGCTGTGATTCACATTCATCGGAATTGATCTGTAAAAAATTTCTAAATATATTCACCCACAACTGTCTAAAACAACTCCTTTATGGTTGTCTGCTCTTACTTAACTGATCCTTGCTTTTGTTCAATACCTTCGTCTACTTTTGGCCTTGTGTTCATAAGAACCTGAAATTGAGACAGAGATTTCAAATTCGACCATTAGAAAGAGATACGATTTGTAAACCGCAATGTGGATGTAATACTACTCAATCAACAGTAACAGAAGCCTCACCTTTCGAAGCATGGCGTTTTCATTAACAACCGTAGATATCTTCTCTTCAAACTTTGAATTCCTATCCTCCAATTCTTTGGCTCTTGATTCCAGATCGTTGACGTAAATCTTTTTCCTCTCCCGGGCTTGTTGAGCGGACACCCTGTTCCTTAGCAATCTGTAAGTTTGAATACCCAAGTTTTGATCAGTTTTAATTAATTGGTAATGGATATTTGTTATGAAATCATATCAAGCTGCAACCTGATAATGTCACTACACATGATTTCAATGAGCCTTGTAAACTGACTTAAGAACCAAGAAATTTGGACAAACTAGAGATAAATTGAGGTTTTGGGCAATGTCGAACTAAAAAAAATTCCAATTCAGCTAATTTCCATTCAAAATTTGACGAATTATCCAATTATGCATAATAGCGAATAAGAGAGTTCAAATCTAACAAAGATGGCCAAAAACAACCGGACATATTGCAGCAAAATCTTTCAAATGCGAGGTAGAACTTGATTAAGATTAAATGGAAATTTCCGAGGGAGGTTTTTGGGAGGAAGATTGAATTATGGAAGTAACAACGATTTGGCACATGGACTAGACAAATATTTGTGCACGCATGCAAGTTTTAAGCAAAAGTAGCTTGTGTATTGATGCAATGAACTGCATATATAAAAACTACTCCTATGTATAGAAGCCATTGATTGATAATATAGGGATTCCGAACCCCTATATTTATTATTGATAGTACCTCTTGAGCTGCCTGTACTCCTTATCGCCCGGGTTTCGGCCTCGGCGGCGCTTGGCCGGAAAGCCAGACTGGGCATCTGGGTTGTTGTTACTGGTGGCATTGGCGATTGTTGAGGCCGCATTATTAATACTATTATTGGGAGGACGTAATGCCTCCACGTCCGGAACCGTAAACATATCTTCATCGCTCTCTTCTGGAACATTATCACCATCATCATCATCATCATCCAATGACCAAAACCAAGGAACGTCTATTAATTAAGACAAAATTAATATTGAAAATTAAAAATATAAAAAAACAAAAGAGAAACCCTTAAAATTAAGGAATGGAAATGTAAGTAACTTCAAGCCAAAAAAGCCGAACCCTCGGATCAATATATCTTCTCATCTGGAAATACATTGAACTCGTTATTAAAAATTTAAGTGCTTCCTAAAAAAGCAGATTGAAGTCAAGTGCTTTCTAAACCCGACCTTTTATAGGTGCTTCTCCAGAAACCAGTTTTATGAACTTCTTTTGTCAAACGCAGTTAATTGTAAGCGTTTCAAATGTAAGAAAAGCATTGTTAGTTATTCTAAAAGCAATTCCGAAGAGGCTTAAATAAATTCAACTTAATTAGTACATTGGAATATTTTATATGAATTTAATTAATGTAACACTAATATGGAGGAAAATATTGTGCAACATTTAACTGGGAGTTTGAAAAAGTATCGGCAAACCTAGTTTGTTACTGTTCTTGTTGTTACTATGAAGAAGAAAAGAAGGATGAGGAAGCTTCAAGGAAGAAGAACCAGATGGCTGCTGCTGAGGTTGTTCCAAACTGGAGGAGGAGGAGGATATTGATAACATGGGTTTTTTGGCTTCACCATCTCCTGCTCTGATTGGGACTGACATGGCGGATGACCTCTCTCTTTGTTCTTCTACTTTCTCTCTCTCTGGACGTTGAGGTTATATATGAAACGATATACATACACACACACACACAGAGATATATATATATATATAATCATGGAATTTATTATGTGTATCCTAAGTAGTTGTGTGTGTGTGTGTGTTTAGATGATTTGACAGAGTTGGGAGTAAAAGGAAGGGTTTGGATGAGGAGCGAACACGTTGATGTAAAGGCAGCCGCGCGACAAACTTCCCCCTAAACAACACGCAACCAACCATTTTCATTTGTCCAACTCCTCCCTCCCTACAACGTCAATAAACCCTAAAAACAAAACAAAAATATACATTCCTCTTTTTCTAGCTTAATTACAGTCTTCAAGCTTAGGAATTCTTCCTTCTTCCCTTTTCTCCTTTTCTGTTTTTAGTGTACTATCTACTTCAATAATATATAAAGACATGGTTCTTTTGTAAGTAAAATACTATAATTACACTCTTTTTAACCTTTCACATTTCAAGTTTAATTTTAGCGCATATTTATCGTTTAAAGACTGTGTGAGAGGCTAAAATGAGCATGTAGAAATCTTCTCCCATTCATTTTTATAATTGCTCAGTCTTTAGATTTCATTTCAAGAATTATTCATGCATAAAAAGTCGAATTAATCGGGAATATTTCACTTAGCAATTTCATTATCCTCATTTTCATTTCAGTAGTATCCAATAAATTGTGTTATTTCATATTCTTGTATACGATCATACAATTTTGAATCTAGTTATTTTTTTTACGAGGATGACTTTTGAAGAAGTATGGACAGTTTTTATCATTGAACAATGGGATATATAAATCCTAAGAAGAATGTGTGCATTCTTTTCTTATAACAAAAACAGTTTCTTGCAAGTAGTGGATTGCACTGATAGATAGAGCACTCGTCAGCTCACTACATTTTGAGTTCAATCACTTCATCCTTCCCTTAAGAGTAATTGTTGAGAGTTGTCCCACATTGGTGAGAGACAAAGTTTGCTATGTGCTTATATGGTCTTGAGCTACTCCCCATATTGCCAATTGGTTTTATGGTGGAACCTCAATTTCATCATGGTATCAGAGCAAGGTTGTCCACATGTGAAGCCCAACAGCCACACGCGCTCCACGTCACCCAGTTGTTGTCCACGTGTAGGCTTGAAAATCCGCCACACGTGCGGGGGCGTGTTGAGAGTTGTCCCACATTGGTGAGAGACAAGGTTTGCTATGTGCTTATATGGTCTTGAGCTACTCTCCATATTGCCAATTGGTTTTACTGTAGAACCCCAATTTCATCAGTAATCACATCTTTCCCTTTCAAGCTTCAGCCAACCATGTCACTCATCCATTAATCAAGCCAAGTCAAAAGGTTGGAATGCTTTCTTGCTTGCTTTCCACTTTCAAGTTTCTAACTTTACAGACCGGCTTATATTAAAAACCACGAATTCAACCAGCTCCCAAAATACTATTCTCGCATCATGTCCTGCCCCTTGCTGCCTTGCATACTACAGTCCATTTGTTCTTGCATTTCCTACATACTTCTACACTATATCACATGAAATTGAATGTGGATGCAAGTTGGGCTGCTGCCACTGGTATAATGAGCATGCTGGGGTTATAGCGAGAAAGTTGAAGATCAAGGCGCCGAGTGCTGCATCAGCAGAGGCACTGGCAATTTTATACGGCTGCGAACTTGCCAGTTCGATGGGTATGGAAATGATTATTGTTGAGTCTGATTCGAAGGAAAATCTTTCTTGCTTGTTGGATGCCTTAATAACTGGCAGCTGGGAGGCCTTTCCAACATTGGTCAAAATCATGCGGCTTGGGGAGTCTTTTCAAGCTTGTCGCTGGTCTTGGGTTCCAAGATCAGCCAACATGACGGCGGACCGGTTGGCATCGAAAAGTAATACGGAGATGAGTGATTCCACTTGAGTTAACCGACCTCTATCTTCGTTGGTTCATATTCTAAACAATGATGGGTTACCTTGTCCTCCCTAATTTCTTGTAATCGGTAGTGAAGGGGGAAACGTTTTAGCATTTGTTGCAGCATCTTTTACCTCTGTACCCTCCTTCATTACCTTATTTATGTCTTTATTTTCTTGTTGCTTGCCTCTCTGTGGGCTTCCTTTGTACTCTTGACTTTTGCTCTGGCTATGAAAATCCCCAATTCACCAAAAAAAAAAAAACTAAAAACGTTATTTTTGCGCTCTATTTTTCTCCTCTGCACTTTTTTTTTCTTTTTACATTTTTAGCCTTTGATTGGAATATAAATAATAAGAAAAATGATAAGAGAACATATGAATGTAAGAGAAGAAATCGAGAATGTGAAAATCACTTACTGAACAACATATCTGACTTCAAATGGGCCTAATAAGCATGTTCATATATCTAATTCTGGGCCTCAATCTTATACTGAGATCCGTAATGAATAATATTATCAATTGGACCGTACTCGTAAGTCTTATGGGATTGGGTTATTTGGAAAAACTGAAATGAATTTGCAATGGCCCCATGTATGGACAGCCAGAGAAGTTGTGTTTCAACGATGCGCTTACTTCGAGAGCTAGATTGAGATCTAACTAGGGCAACATGATTCATGAGCATATCGACGCCATGCCAGATTACCAGACTTGGAATTCAGCAAAAATGGAGAAAAGCTTACCTATCACGTGACCAGATATGAGAGAGAGAGAGAGAGAGAGAGGGTATTGAAGTCGTTGCATCTAATTCCTCCTCGGCAACATGGATAACACTAGAGAGAACTTGTCATACAAGTGGAGATATAGTTTGTCGCGCATTGAGTGCTGCAAACATAAGAAGATATATCGCGGGTAAGACATCATATTTTCTCGTGACATTGACCAAACATGTTTGTCAATTGTCAGGACAACTAGACGAGAGCCTTTTCAAATTACTACCTCGTGTTCCAGTCACAATGAAAAATTTCTCGCCCACAAGAGCGACTCTCCAAGTCTAAACCCTAAGGTACAGGTAGGTCAATATTAATTAAGAAAAGCTTAATCACTTGCATTTCTTTTGGGCAATGGTAAAATGTGGTCATAATATAAGATAGATATAAAGCAATTAAAGGCCAGGAGGGGGTGAGTGGTCCATGCATTCTAAAATTTGTTGAGAAAACAAAAGGTGCATGGAGGAGGATCTGTCTCTCCACATGCCCTTGGGTCAGTTCAACGCGGGGTTTCTTGGCCCTACCCGGCTTTCTGTCTATCCCCTTCCTTGCTCACACAAGCTTTTGGACTTTGCTTTTATATCCATCCTCTCCTCTCCTCTCATTCCTCACTCCCAAACAATAATATGTGCACTAATGTTTTGCATGTTTTCTTCGCTCATGTCGTATTCAATTTGAGTCGTGGGGGAAAGCACACTCAGATTTTCTTGATTTTATATATTAATCATACTGGAATAATGTTAAATGTCATAAGCTTGAATTAACTGATTGCAATCATATCTTTCTCGCTCATTACATAATCAGTTTCGAAATGAAAGAGAAACACATAATTAGTAATTGAGCAAATACTCTTCAAATCCTCACATTTATTTAGAACTCTAAAACTTGAGTCTTGATCCACTCATTTTCCTCATATTTATTTGGAATACAAAAAATTGAGACTTATCCATGCATGCATCCATCCGAATGCAACCAGCTTCATAATAAGTCGGTTGATTTGTTTATCTGTTCATAGCTAGGCTGGCAAGTGGCAAGCCAATGAACAACTTCACATTCTATGTTGCAGAAGAATATTTGGTTGCTTTCAACTCGGAAGATGGTTGTTGATTAACACTTTATCATATATATTATTTAATCTGAAACACTTGAGGTCGATCATTCTCTCTGAAGGTAACTAATTAAACATTTGAAAAATAGTACTTTGATGGGGTGGGGCTTGTGGGTGGGTTGATTGGTTGATGATTTTAGTATAGCACGTTTGTAGATTGGTATTTGGTATGCACATATTATAAACACTTTCTTGGTTTATTGTGTGTAGAAGTCATTTTTTATTTATTTGTAAATTACAATTGTCGCATATGTAAAAGAAACTCATAAATTATGATTTCTCCTATCAGGAGAAATAATGCCTTACATATAAAGAGCCGAACATTTTCTTACAGATACACCTCAAATACCAAATCTAAAAAGGGGATTTGTTCGTGCCCCCATGTATACATAGAAGAAAGGATATTGAATATTTAAAATATTACTCTTTTATATAATGCTTATTTTAAAATTTTAAATTTTAATACATCGAGGATGCGAGGAATGAGTTGTCTTTTGGGATTAATGTGGTAATACAATCCTATACTATTAGTAGTAGCATATATTAATTTCCTTGCATACATCATACACGCCATGACGAGCTCATGTGGTCATCTCTATGTACTGGTTTGGTACTAAGGTGCTCGATAAAAAAAAGCTGATCTCAGTGTTTGGTAAACACTTAAAAACAACTTATTTTCATAATTTTGGATGAAAAAAAAAAGCTGAAAAACGTGAAACAGTAAAAATTAGCTTATTCTCACAGCACAGTAGAAACAATTTTTTTTTAAAAGTACAGCAATACCAAACCAGCCCTCTGTCAAGTGCTTTTCTAAGTATATAGCATACATGCTCTTTATCCTTTCTTCAGTCATTTCTCTTTGCCTCTCTGTTTCTTCAAACTCAAATTCCAAAGCAAAAGCACTTAATGCAAAGGAAAAGCACTTCTCCTTCTTCTTTTTCTTCTTGATTCTCCTCCCATAGCCATGTCTACTGAGGCTGCTGTAGAACCTGTGCCTGCTGATGATCTGGTAAACCTGATTAAATTCCACAACTTAATTTGCTAGCTCTTTCTTTAATTAGATGTTGTCTCTTCCCAATACGGATACCTTGTCACGACTTCACTTCAGTCACAAGCCAGTCCTTTGGATCCCTCAAATGAAAATTCTTGTAGAATCGAGTTCTATGTTTACACAGTTTTGTTTGCGATTCTCTGTGGTTTCAGTTGTTATTTAGTGGTGAAAACATCTTGAACTTTTGCTTTAAAGCTGTATGAAGACCACCACTCTTCCACAACATATAAACATCTATGATTGTATAGTGATATTTGGATGCTTAGGGGTAATAATTATGTGTTTATATATAGGGAATTTAGATTCTTTGGTTTATCATTTTTGGCAGTTCAATTGCTCATCATCTTCAACTGATGAAAAATCCACTGGTCTATCTTCACACGTTGTTTTCTCCTTAACCACCCTTTCTTCGCCTCTTGATTCTCTTTTGATTTATTCAATCTGACATGAAGTAAAATACAGAGAAGTTTATGGGGCATGGGGGAAAAAGGGTGCAGAAATCACTGCCCTAAATAATATGTAACTGTGTGACTCCA
Organism: Cotoneaster glaucophyllus; assembly: GCA_036320875.1. NCBI lineage: Eukaryota > Viridiplantae > Streptophyta > Magnoliopsida > Rosales > Rosaceae > Cotoneaster > Cotoneaster glaucophyllus. Next base: position 25,275,091 of record CM070069.1, on the reverse strand, counting down.
CTACTAATAACATTGAAACCTCTTGTAATAAAATTTCACACCTAATGTGCTAGTAGTGGTAATATACAAGTCAGAAATAATATCAGTGTGATTTATAGTGGACCGGTGATTTGTCTCTCTGAAATCTTTGACACCAAATTCATCATTAACTAAGGTTGTAGAAACAATTTTTCTTAGATATGCATGATGTCGTTTTACCAATCTGTTATTATGATTTAAAATTAGTAGCTGAGATCATTTTGAGTTATGGCAGCCAATTGTGGAAAAAGTTCATGAAGAAACACATGAGGTTAAGGAGAGTGATAGTCCTCCTCCACCCAAACCTGATGAGAAAAAGGATGCAAAGGAAGATCTTGTAGCAGAGAACTCTGTTGGTTCAGAGGTCTTTACAACCAAGGTTGAAGAAACACCACTGGATAACGAGAACCAGACCGAGACTCCTGTCGTTGTTGAGGCTGAGAAGGTTGATGATGTTCCAGTCGAAGTAGTCTCGGAAGAGATTGAAAGTTCTGATAAGGAGCCAGAGCAATCATCCACAAAAGAATCAGCTAGTGAAACAGTTGAAGCAGTTGAAGCAGTTGAAAAGGTACCAGTGGAGAAACCAGCAGCTGAGTCAGTTGAAGATAATCCGGTTGAGAAAATTGAAAGGGAAGCAATTGAGAAAGAAGCAGAGAAGGCAGAAGCGGTTGTAGCAAATGAGAAGTCAGCTAGTGAAAAAGCAGAAGCAGTTGAGAAAAAGCCAGTGGAGAATGTAGCATTTGAGGAAGTTGTGACAGAAGCAGAGAAGGATGAAACTATTGAAGCAGTTGAGAAAGAAGACAAAAAGACAGAAGCAATTGAAGAAGCGGGTGAGCAAAAGCCAGTGGAGAATGTAGCAACTGAAGAAGGTGAGAAAGAAGTAGATGAGCAAAAGCCAGTGGAGATTGTAGCAACTGAAGAAGTTGAGAAAGAAGCAGAGAAGGATCAAACTATCGAGGTAGTTGGGAAAGAACCTGAAAAGACCGAAGCAATTGAAGCTGCTGATGAGAAGAAACCAGACATCGAAGCAGTTGAGAAACAGATAGATGATGAGAAGCCAAGGGTTGAAGCTTCTGAGGCTAATACCTCAACTGAAGAAGCAGCTGGTCAGTCGGTGGAGGCGCCTTTTGAAACGCCTCTTGTCAAAGATTCAGAAACTGTAAGCGTAGTGGAGGGCAAGCAACATGAACAGCTAAAAGATTTATTAGAGATGGAGAGAAATGTTGAGAAGGAACTCAAGACCGAAGAAAATGCTGCCACCGCTAGCTCTGCCTCAACCATTGAGGAAGCACACAAAAATGAGAAAGAAGCCGAGAAAGATACTGCAGCTCCTGATGTACAAAAGCTAGTTGCTGAGAACACCGAAAAAGAAGCAGGCGAAAATGCTGCAGAGAAGGATGAGGAGAAGAAGATTGTGAAAACAGTACAAGAAACTGAAGAGCATGTTGAGAAGACTGATGAAAATGCTGCACTAGTTGCCAATAGAGATTTAGTCGCGGCGAAAGAGGTAGCATCGGAGAAAGAAGAGGAGTACAATGACATTAAAGAGAATGAAGTTGTTGTTGCGCCTTCTTCTGCCATTGTTGAACCCAAAAGTAAGTTGGAGAAAACCGAAGAAGCGAAAACTGAGACGGCTGCCGAGAGACTTGAGGCCTCCAAAGAGGAGGCGAAGCAAGATGTTTCAGTAAAAGCACAAAAGCAGTCAGGTGGGATCATATCGAAGGTGAAGCAGTCCATTGTGAAGGTGAAGAAAGCGATTATTGGGAAATCTCCAAGCTCAAAAGTGCTTTCCCCGGCACCAGAAGTCAAAGCAGATGAACAAGTCAGTGTCAAGTAGTTCTATTGGGCAGGAGAAAGATAGTTTTTATGGATTTTTATTCACTGTGTAGTTGGTTTTTTTGGTGTTTCCTCATGAGGGCAGAGACCATGCGTTTTGCTTTTTGTGGGATTTGCAATGATTTTTTTTTTTCTTTTTTTTTTTAGTTATTTTGGGCAGGAAAAAGATAGTTTTTATTGATTTTTATTACTTATGGTTGTTTTGGTGAGTCTTTTGTGTGAAATGTAATTGAACATTATATTGATTTGTATATTACATTTTTAAAGTTGTAATGATTTGTAGCTTACATCAACTACATTAGTTATAGTCTTTTTTGTGACGAGAAAAACACATAGTAACATAGTATAGTCAATTAAGGAAAATCAAACGATAACCTAAAAGCATCAGAATTTGTAATCCATCGAGGAAAACCTCAAGTCATATTAAATAATAATATAAATAACAAAATCAAAGTAAAAATAAAACTATTTTACAAACTACCTCAACCCTTAGCGTGGTCAAGAACCCTAATTGAAAGCAACGTACAAAAAACAACAAAACTTAAAAAAAATACCATGAAAACTCAACATTTAAACTAATAGACAATATCCTTAAAAGCCGTATATCATAAAAAGTAGCATATTTGACTCTTCTTGCTATTCTCTTTGAATTAATGTACTATAAACCCATATTGAGAGAGCAATTTACATGACAATACTACACCACTACCGTAAAGTTTGTGACAAAGACTTCTCATATCAAAGCTTTGGAGTCCAAATTAACAAAAGATCTTGTTTCTAGGCTTACACCTGCCAAACTGCTGCTTAATTCTATCATTATTTAAACATATACAACCTTTCTCTTTGATCACATGTATATTGAACAACTACTTAACCGAGCCACATTGAAAGTAATCCTAAGAATAGGGTTGTAAATGAGTTGAGCCAAACTGTAAATCACCGACACAAGCTGCTGATAAGTTTTACGAGCCGAGCATATGAAAGTTCAAGTTTGGCTTCTTTCTGATAGAGCCAAATTAAGCTTAGCTTATTTCTTATTTCTTTCACGAACTGAACTTCAACGAGTGAAAGACGAGCTAAACCCGCAAACTCGAACTATTTCGTGCGGATTCCAAAAACACATTGAGCTTTCTTTGTGAATTGGGCTAAAAGCCTAAAATGAGTTCTACTTGGGCTGACGCCAAGTGAGCTGAGCTGCTGAGAACTGCAAATCCTTGTTTTTTTCTTAGGGTCCAAACCTGATTCATGTTTTTTCTTAATGCACTAAACATCAATTTGTTTTCACATTTCCCATTTTACTTGTACACATTGATCGAGGAGTTTCAGGAATTTACGCATAGGGCTGCCACCCCATCTGAGATGAACAAAAAGAAAGTAAACTAGGTTAAAAGTAATAGGATTACATATGCAAGTTCTGCCAGCTAGACGACCAACGTTTCCACTAATGTACGCTTAAGTTTGAATTTTAAACTTTTAAATTAGAATAATTCAGAACATGTAACGTCCTGTCAAAATTGGGAGGAACAGGATCGATGATATAGTCGTGATTTGTAGAATAAATCAGGAAAAGGTCTCCTGACAAAGAAATATGCATTAAGAAAACACCACAAAGCAAAGGCTAGAAAAGGGATCGTGTTCGTGCCCCCACTCCAGCGATGCAGTAAGTAAATCAGCCACGGGAAGGAGACATTGCGTAGGTGGGGCAACTCCACTCAAATAATACCTTGCTATATTTGACCGAGAACGAAAAGGAGGACTAGAAAAAAAAGTGAGATTATGCTCTATATATATCTAGATTAGTAGGAATTGGAGTGATTAAATGAATAATTTGCAATGACATAGAACACACAGAATACAGCTTGGAATTGGACGAGAGAATAAAGTTGCAAAGAAAAGAGGGGTTATTCGGTGCCTCAGTTGCCCATGCATGACCTTTATTGGGTTTATAAATTGTGGGAGCTTAAAGAAGAAAAGAAATGGATAAGAAAATGACATTTTGTAGGTGACTATGGGGGCAGTGGTAATTAGATGTTGGGAGCTTTGGCCAAGGCCAGCTTGGAACAAATTGAAAGTGAGAGAGTAGCTACCTCTGTATATATGGTGAGCTGCTCGAAAATACTGGGCTCTTTATATATAAAAAAGATATTAATTTTTCTTGCAAAAATTAGAAAAGAATCATTTATTACTAACGAATCTCAACTTGATACATTTTTTTTTTAAGAAAATTTGGTTTTAGTTAATATACGGTGAGTTGCCATGGTTTATGGAATTTAAAAGCGTTTTTCATATAGAAGCACTTAACTCCTATATTTATAAATGAGTCGAATCACAATTAGATATGTAATTTTTTGGTATCTTTTTAGTGGTCGGTTATATATGTATCATATTGTGATTGACAGTTAAGAAGCAATGCAAAAGCCAAGCAATATTAATATAAAATATGTATTTATATATTTATTATATGTATACAGTATAGGCGTATGTATGCTTGAGATGTACACAAAGTGATTAACATGAAGATCAATGTCATTGAAGTAAGATAAAGATATGTATGGCAGAAGCACTGTGTGCCAGACCGAAGCAACATAGGGGGAACAACCTTTTCTCATACCCGTCCTTGTTTGCTACAACAAATCTTCTATCCCTCACTCACTCTTCCTTTGGACCCTAAACCTTTCTTCAGGACCAAGCTTGCCTACCTGTGCCCCACCCACCCCAAAATAAATAAACAAATTAAATTTAGGTGCCCTTTACTTGCCAAAACCATCCCAAATTTGAAGGAGGAAGGGGGTTTTTTGGGCGTGAATCTAACTCCACTCGTTTTTGAGATCCAGACTTGCACTTCCCGTCTGTGACATGTATGATGCAAACAATTTAATACATTTAGATAAACTATGACTTTGTTAATGATTTCCTTGGTGGCATCAATAAATAATCTATGACTTACATAAAAAGAAGATCACATGACTTACATAAAAAGAAGATCACATTTTTGGATTGTTGGAACAAAACAAGATATATAATTGAACTGTTTTTTTGTAACGCGTGACAGATTTGCTCAAACCAGGTAAGAATGATTGTTGGAAATATGTTAGCTCGTTGATAATGATGATGCATATGTGGTCATTGTTAGGGCATATATGTACATGTATAAAAGATTTGGAAGGAGCTGTGCTAACGTCAATCGTGCATGATACTATCATAGTCTTTCATGTGTGTAGCAACTTTGGAGCCTCCGAGTGCTAGGGTAACATGTGATTGGTGTTGGAAATTTTGAGTAGAAATTTCTTTGTCCCACATTGGCCATTCCAAAAGGTTTCCTCCAATTGGTATTTCCCGCGGTCAGAATGACTCGTTGGTGGGTCGCGCTATCGAGAAGCTTTCCCCGATTTCCTCCATAAATTCTCCGATCCGAAATTGAAGATGGGACTGAAAGCTGCCTTTGTCCCTTATAGAAAGTGATTGGAGTAATAGGTCTTGGAGAATAAAATTGGGCTCACTCTTAGGATTGTGCTTTGGGGTGTACTAATTAATTGGTAATTACTATATAAATTAATTAATTAATTTCGAATTTAATTATTTTTATCAACAGACTCATTTTTTCAGATGAAGTCTGAAGTGTGAAAGAACGCAGAAAGAAAACACCCCTATGAGAAGATGTCTCCCAACAGATGCATCCTTTCCTCGTACCTGTTGTGAACATCCATAATCATATTATATATACATCCATCTGCATGACATTTGGAACACATAAAATATCAAATTCTTCTTCTACATTCCTAAACCTTCTTACTAAGAGAACCACACAAATATTCGCCAGAAGTTAAGTTTTCCGATGCTGGAATTCTAACTTGATCGTTGAATCCTGGTGAAGTAGACATCCGTAGAACTACAAGCACTAAGTAGGGACGAAATATCTGATTCAAGGACATTGCGGTACGCAAGCCTCGATCTTCAAGTTGTCTATTTTTATATTTTTGATCTGTTCATACTCTGTTAATTTTTCTATTCGCACTTATTATTTATCAGCATAATAATTTTATCACAGATTGTTGACATTTATCCAACAATTGGCGCTTATATGCACTCTCTTTGTTTCGAGATTGTACACCTTAAACAAAGTTCTTGGCGCTTATATGCACTCTCTTAGGTTATATGAGTTATGTTAATTGAATTCTCATCCACAATAATAAAAGAAAATCTCATGAGTATGAACAATTAGGTCACGGCCGGCAGCTCTCAAATTAATGGGATGATTACAAAAACATGATAACTGGTCATGCATATGTGAGGGCTAAAATTGAAACAATGATTTGTGGAAGCATGTATTGATCTTAAAATAATTAATTTATATATGTTACTCGTTTCACATAACAAATCCTATATTCTTCTGCACGTGTATTAGATGCTCATGTAGTGCATGTATTTCTGCATTAGTTGCAAACGAGAGAGAGAGAGAGAGAGTGGTGGGTTTATAGGCGTTGGGTGCGGAATTTAGTTGATTGCATGTTTGATAAAGTTGGGTTCATGTCTTGGCTTTTGAGAGACGTAGTCTTGGTCTTTTGGATTAGTTCAAAAGTCTTTGAACTCAAGCAATTTATCAAACACCTCAATCGAACCTCCTACGACTTTTGAACTTTTTATAACTTTCAAACCTTCATATTCCATCTTTGTCTCCCCTCATCCCCTCTCTCACTCTTTTTGCTTTAATTTCCCCTTAACCTTATCTTTTACCTCTTGCATTATTACACCAACCAATACCAAATGACACACGTGTCGCTCTAATCAAATAGAATATAATACAATAATATCATCAAACATCTGACTATTATCATACGCACATATAACGTTGATTTTAATGAGTCTTTTGAATCTACAAAATTTCATATTTCATATGTCAAAATGTTTAATGAGTCGAAAGAAAAATTTAGGTTCAATTTTATGTTAAATAGTATGTCACGTGAGAAATATAATTAAAGGTGCCAACAAGAAATTAATATTGAAGGTGGTAGATTTTTGTCTGATGGGTAGTGGGAAAGCAATCACTTCACTTTATTACACAGATAATACATATATTAATTAACTAATTTGCTGTTATCATTACTAATATCTTACAGAATTTTTAGGGTGGCTCATCACCATGAGCCTATGCCTGAGAAGGAGTAATGTGAAGGGAACAAGGTATGTGCATGGCCGCTGAAGGCTGTCCCAAAAGACCTGTTAATCCCATATTAACAAAATTATATATTTACTATGTGTGTTTAATCATAAAATAAAATATGATTAGTAACAAATCGTAAAAGATAATTTAAAAATAAAAAAAGGGAGAAAAAGGGCAAGAAGGCAGATCAGCTGCTCTCCAAAGACGAGATTGTTACTTTATTAACTGTTTGTTTGTCTCCACTAGGCACTAAGCAAACTGCCTTTGCTTCCTCATCTTTCCCTCATATTGTTCTTTTATTCTTATTTCTTATAAAGGGCTAGGGTTCTTAGAGAATAAAGAAACAGTTGTCTGCCCCATCAAGTTCCTTGGTTTGGTTGGTCCATTGTGTCTGGATAAAGCTCTAGATTAATATTTTATAAGCTCTTAAATTTGTTTAACATAGTTTCTAATACACAATTATTATTGAGAAGGAGACATTAACCAATCCAAGTATGTCTAAGTTGTCTATGGCCCTATATATGGATGTCATCATTTAACTATAAAAGATTATCGCATGGTACTGAAACACTGTCACGTGATATAATCAGTTAATATGTAGTATACAACGATTTTATATTTGGATACAATTGTTTTATATTCCTCTTTCTGTATTACCTTGAATTAGTTATATCATTTAACGATATTTCAGTAACACAATAATTTCTCAATCTGATCGACACCCTTCTTTCTAAACCTTCTGTAAAACGAACATCTAGGACCTAGAGCTGCTTTAGAGAAAAGAGGAAAGAGGAAAAAATAAAAAAAAATAAAAAAAAACTAAAAATTACTCTCTGTGTCATTCACTTATGAACCCACAACCGTACAGCAGGAGTCCAGATCTTCTGCACCCAAAATCCCCTGTGGCCCCTCTATGTCTTTGCTTTTTGCCTAAAGATTTGGTTTACTTTTTATTATTTTAATTATTGTCAAGTTAACATTAATTATGTTTAGTTCAAAAAGCAAAGACACAGAGGGGCCACAGGGAGTTTTGGGTGCAGAAGATCTGGACTCGTACAGCAGAAGAGTCTCTGCAGCCATTGAATTGAACATTTCTCCTTGACAGCAAACTGAGTAGCACACATGAATTAATTAAAAGCCTCTGTATGTATATTCAATTTGATTGGGGGCTTTCAAAAAATTGTACAATCTGGAAGTGGGACATTGAATGTGATTAAATTAACATTTTATCTACTCTCCAACTTTATAATCAAGGAGGGCCTGCATGCAATTTGATTGCCAAGCATGCATGGTTAATTACACAGAAACATGACCAGAAATAAAAAAGAAAAATGGGAAAAGAGATGGTCAGTACATTACACAGGACCAGAATAAATAGATAGACAAGTATTCTATATTAGGTAAAAGGAGATTAAATTAAATTTGATTCCTTTAAGTTAATTGAATACTTGAGAACATTTTCCACCTGTTAGAGCTTGAGTAGGTTATTTGGTTTTAAATAAAAATTTAATTCAGGTATCAAACTATTTGGTATATTTTAGAAGAAAAATTAATGCATGAGTGTTTCACCGTCTCATTCGTAGAATCTCTCTCATAAAAACATAAGATTCTCATATTATAAATTTATTAACTCGACATTGGCTTCATTTGATGTGAAAGTTGTTCAAATTAGGCAACCTAGTGAAGTTTTTTTTTTTTTTTTTTGAATTAGAGAAATGAATCCACGTGGGATATGTTGCATGGACATGGTGGGCCACCCTTGTAACTAAATATATCAAACTGACTAGTCTTTTGTTTGGGATTTGGCTACCTCTCTTTTCCGGTGTAGTTGTGTGTGTATATATATTATGCACATAGATTCATGGCCTGAGATAGCGGCTTTTTATGTATTTTCACTTTGAAGTTTCTCAACACATCTGAGTAGAAAATGAGAAGGGGTGCTGCAGCTCATTCATCATCTTCTTCAATAGATAGCAGCAACCATCCTGATCATCATCTTCCTAGCCCTACTGCCTCAACATCTTCTTCCTCTCTTTCTCGGAAAATCAATGGAAATTACTGCAATAGCCTCAGCATCACCAGAACAGATTTGAGCACTGATCTGAGACTTGGCCTCAGCATCTCTCCTTCTCATCACAGTGACTTGTCTTCCACTTCAACCCCAAGGTATGTATGAAAACCCACCCCAATGCACCATTCCTTTTTTTCCTTTTCTGACGAGCAAAAAGTCCTCATCTCGGTTGGCTTTTGTGGTTTACACACACACACACACATATATGTATTTATAAACTAATATATATGTATGCATATATGTTATGACTGAAAGTTGATGACATTTTTTCAGGGAGCAAGCACTGATAAACTGGCCACCAATCAAATCTATCTTGAGGAGCACACTTGCAGGGAGAGCAGCAGACAACAGGCGCCATCCCTCCTTATTTGTGAAGGTCTACCTGGAGGGCATTCCAATTGGTAGAAAATTGAATTTGTTTGACCATGATGGTTATTCTGCTTTGATTTCATCTCTTTGCCTCATGTTCAAGACCACCATTCTATGTAAGTTCATTTTTTTCTAAAATTAACAAACTTATTATAGGACCACCAGTTTATGAGATCAAATCATATTTGGGTTTGCTTTTTATTTATCTATTTTAATTTGGGCACTATTTTTTGGGAGCAGGTCCCGAGAATAATCATGTTCATTCGGACAAATATCATGTGTTAACTTATGAAGATCAAGAAGGGGACTGGATGCTGGTTGGAGATGTGCCTTGGGAGTAAGTACGCATAACCCTAGGACTGCTGGTTTGGTAACCAAATAACGAAATGGTTAGCCAACGGCGTTTAATAACTCTATTTCCATTACCAACCTTTCCTCCGTTTTTCATAATACTTGTGTCCTAACATTGTGTGTCTCATATTTTGGCTTTGAAACACAGGATATTCTTGACCACTGTGAAAAGGTTGAAGATCACTAGAGCAGACAGATGTTAGTTGAATTATATTTTGGTCATTCTCAGATAAATCATTTTTGTCTTAGTGGTGGTTTATAACTTCTTACTGAAAAGAAATCAGATTTAATACATATTTTGGCTACATCCAATCTTGTGTACATTATCAAATATATAACAGTTGCATTTTTTTTTTCCTTTCATAATCTTATTAAGGGGAAGGGAGAGAGTTCGAAACTATTACAATAATATAGGGTAAGAAAGGAGTTTCGAATTCGGGATGTATGGGAGAAACCCAACATCCTATTCACTAAGAATTAGACCACATGCTATAATCTAATTTAATTTTCGAAGAGAATAATTTAAACTTGAATGCAGAAAGAATATATTTAAGCCAACTTAGTACACCTGTGTCTGGATATATAACAGTTGTATTTTTATACTTCTTGTATTTCTCAGAAGCATCTTCAAAATCCACATCAACCCCACTTATTCCAGAAGTAAAAGTGAAGGAAAACATGGGGCTTTTGAAATATTGCTATGAGGGCAGAAAATTTGCTACTATAGGACCATACTTGGTCTTTATTTTTCCTTGTGCACTTCCTCTTTTTCTCTTCTGTGCTTTTCACGTTGTTAGGTGGGAATTGATGTGGTTTAAAGTCCCTTGTCACAACAAGATTGTTGCCTTTTAGTTCCCGTGATGAAGAATTATAATTAGCAACTATGTTCCTCATCAAAGACATGACTTGCATGCTACACGTGTTGGTGAGCTTAGACGTGCACGCCATCATGCTCATGATTCCTATCGTTTTGATTACAGAAATTAACTCGGATTAATTCACAGATAGATGATAAAGTTATAAGCATCATAATTTTGATCTTAATAATAATGTTAAGAAGTGGAAACATTGTCCACCCAATTTCTTGAAATGTCGTGGTGGTGTCTCAAAAATTACTAGGAAGTGGTTGCGTAATCTCAACGGCTAAAGATAATTTGAACCAATTGCGTAGCAACTTGTATCTATCTCTTTTGTCATGTGCATACAGTCGAAAATAGCGGAAGATTCTCTTCAGCTGCTAAGCTTAAAGTTTGTTGTCCACAAAACCCTTTTATTTATTCTTGCTATATTCTTGGCAGGCCAACTTAGGTGAACCAACCACTAGGTTACATTACATCATGAGCAGTACTAAGGGACCTAAATTGATAATCAGAGAAAAATGGCAAATGGCAAATGGGGCAATGATCTTCCTTATTGATTAAAATTGTGTGACCACCAAGGGAATTATAAAAGTTTAATTAGCTACCAAGTCATCCTCATCAATGATGTCATGTTGGAAATCTATCCAAGGTGTAGAGTGTCAGTGTGTTAGGTACCCCAATCCCTACCGATTCAACCCCAATACCGATTCAACCCCAATCAACAATGCAAGAACCAAACCATACCAGCTCAAATCATCACTTGAAAACTTATGTCCTCTTTTCATAATTATATCTCTTACCATAATTATATCTCTTATCACATAACTAGTCGTTTAAGAATGGGTAAATTACACAAAACTACCTTAACTATTGGCCTCACGACACTTTCATACCTCATCTTTTTAAAATGACAATGTCATACCTCATCTTACGAATTTGTGCCAATATCATACCTCCGTCAGTTTTTCTGTTAATTTCTCTGTTAAGTGATGACGTGGCTACATGCGGGGTCCAATCACTAATCCAACTGGATTAAAAAAATATTAAATATATTTTTAATAATTAAAATTTTAAAAATAAAAAATTATTTTCTTTATTTTAAATCTCTCTCTCTCCTCTCTCTCTCTCCCCTCCCTTCTCTCTCGAATCTCTCTCTTCTCTGCATCCTTCCCACCCGACCCCCCAACCCCTTTCCACCTTCCCCCCCCCCCCCCCCCCAACCTTCCTCCACCACTGAAGGAAAAATTTTGTCCTAGCTAAGAACATGTGAGAACATTTGAACACATATGCAAACTAATAACACTTTAAAGTAGGCATGCATTCAAAAACAATTCTAAAACCCATGACTTTCAAAGCCTAGTGAATGGTGAACCATAAGACTCTTTAACAACATTAAAGAGAAGGAAGGTTTTGAGATTCATTACCCTTGAAGCTCATCCTTGTTTACACAAGGGATTCACCCAAGTGGAGGGCCTTCAAGTCACCTCCGAGCTCCTTGAATCTTCCTTGTGATTTTCTTCCTTTTGAATGCTCCTCTTGCTCCTTGAAGATGTAAGGAAAGGATCTCCAAGAACACTAAAGATTTAGTGTCTCTAAGTCTCCACACCAAGGATGTGGTGTGAAGAGAAGATGGATGACTTAGAGAGATTTTGATGCTAGTAAAACTCTCCCTAAGTGGCCGGCCTCTAGATGAGAAAAGGAGAGAAAATGTTTCTCTTATTTCCCTCAAGAAAACCCTAATGAGGTTATGGCTATAAAGTTGCCTTTATACCACCTCAAATGTGAGTGGCACACTTGTAATTAACCCAAGTTGGGTACCACTCACCCTAGGCCGGTTTTGACTTTGTTTTTGGGTTAATTTCCATTTAGTTTTAGTTGTCACACAACCTAAACTCAATGGGCCTTGTGGACCAAAAACCCTTTTTGGGCCCCGTAGCCCAAAACCAACTTAAAAGCCCAATACGAACCTTTCGTAAGATTAATTAACTAATTAATTAATCTTGACCATTCTCAATTAAACTATTTAATTGCTTATCCATCTCATTTATATTTCTTCACTTTCATCCTTACTCGGTGTACGATCCATTAGGTTCCAATTAGCGAGGCAGTGGGCGACTGTTACTCTTAACGATCGATTGCGAATTGAAACTACATTTCAATTCTCCCTTTGATGAAGATTAGTGTTAGCTAATCCTCAGGGCTTCCACAAACCATGAGTGACACCTAGCAGTATGTCATGGCTACCCAAGCTAAGTATAAGTGGTTGGAGAACCTATCCAGTTACAATTACAATGCAATACGATCCTTCTCTAATACAATACTCTTGATCACATTGTTTAAGTGATAGTTTATTTCATGTCTACTATCCAATGTGATACTTCTCTGTATGATTCATTTGAATATGACTTGAAACATACTTCCTAAGTCATATTCATATGCTTTGGCCAAAGACTCTTGAATCATATCTTAGAGTATTCTCCTTCCACCATGGAAGGTTAGAGATCCCTTGTTGTGCATTCATATGCCTACATGCCTAGATAGCTTGACCCCAACAATGCCGTGGACACTCTCGATGGAATGCCTTTGACATGATCAAAGATCAAGGACCTAACCATTAGACATCTATGATGCCTCAGGTCAAAGGACTACTTTGCATATTGCAACGTACGAGTTCTTACATGACATGTATGTTCGAACTCTCTTTTGATCGTTGTTCAGTGTACTCGATTACCTTTCGAGCACCTATGTGTTTGTCTCAGTGTCCAACACTAAATGACTTGAGACTAGTCATACTCACGATTGAGTTAACATAACACATACTAACCTTAGCGGATTGTCAAAGCCCAATTGGCAATCCTATGGCTAGGAACGTTTTAGGAATGAACATAAGAGAAAGGTCTCGTTAATCTAACTTACTTAGATCACTTCTCTCTTAGACTAAATACATTCCTTGGATTCTCTTATTGCTTAAACATATAATCCAATAAATAATGATTAACAATAAGCTTTGCCCTTCATTAAACATATAATAGTTTAACACAATAAGTATTCCAAAAGCTATTACATCAAATGAGTGGCTTTGTGGGCATACTTCCAACAATCTCCCACTTGCAAGAGGTAAATTGACATAAAATGTGTAGGAGGTAAAAAAAGATATGTGGATAGCACCACCCAAGTTACAAATAAAGAGTCACCACAATTTCATAAGTTAAATTATTGCCCTGTTGGACTTTATAGGCCATGATCTTCCACTCACTAATTTGGATTAAGTTCAAAGATAATTTATTGAAAATTTGTATTTTAAAAGTCCAAGAAATAAATATGCAAATATCACGCCAATTGGTTAAGTTGGTGCGCCCGTTCCCTTCTACTCAAGTTTTAATCCCCTTACAATAAAAAAAAGGTTCTAATCACCCTCCTTGTAAATTAGAATTGTTTAGAATATCGCACCTTTAAAAAGAAAACTCAACAAAAAAATACAAGTTTGTTTATTTAGTTAGTATTTGGCTTGTAAATAATAGAAAAGAATTCAATGCAGTGATGAATTGTCCTGGTAGTTAAAGCATTATTTTTTAACTCATTGCGTCTCGAGTTCAATTCCTCTCTTTTCTCCTTAGTGTAATTTAGTGTAAAGCACCGCTTGTAAAAAAAACAAAAAAATTCTAACTTTTGTCCCATAAAATGTTGATCCACAACCGGCGGGAAGGAACAAAAAAAAAAAAAAAAAAAAACCTGGCGGGTAGGACCGCATTGGCCCAATCCAATCAATTGTTGGGTTAATGGATCATAAGATATCGGGTTCAAACATACCCGCAACTTGCCAAACCCGTCAATAAAAGATCAGGGAAGAACGCATCTGGAAGGGTATTTTCGGGAAACAAAACAAAAGCAGAAGGAATCTCGGAGCCTGAAGCCGAAAAGAAGAAAAAGAAGAGTCGGAGCCGGGTCGGGTCGGGCATGTCAGTCGCTCCGAAATTCAGTGAACTGAAGAAATAAAAAAAAAAAAAAAAAACTAATGAAAAGTAAAAAAAAACTTCCATTTTAATGAAAAGCTCTTTTTAAAGGTATAGTGAATAGTGTCAGGTAAAGGTAAAAAAGTGGTTTTAAAGTAAATAGTACCAGGAGCTTTTCGTTAAAACTTCCATAAAAAAATTGGTGGAAGGAGGGAGAAAGAGAGGAGAAAGCCATGAAAGGCCAGCTGTCGCCTTCCTCCATAGGCCCTGTCAAGTTCAGAATGTGAGTTTCTTACTTCTTCTTGCTCTGATTTTATCGAACTCTCTGAAGTTTTTGCTTTTTGTCTTCAATTTCCTGGAAAAAATTTAGAGACATTTTGATTTAGATGCCTCAAATTTGAATTTTTTTAATCAAACATCTATAACTTTTAAACTTTTGACCAAACATTCTTCTACTAATTTTTAATTAAAAGTTATGATTTTTATTGTATTTAATTAACCAACTAGTTCATAAAATAATATCACAAATATCCTAAAATTACCACAAACATCATATCTTATCTTATCATAATCCGTTCAAAATGAATTTTTCTTATTCAAATAATTTTTTGTTTTAAATTCTAAAAACATATAAACATCCTATTAACATACAATTATGAAATATAACATGCACATTTATTAAATATAACATACCAATCATTTGGTATGTTATTGGTACGTTATATAATTTAATTTGGGTACTTATTAGTATTTTGGTACGTTATAAAATATTGCTTTTAGTACGTTATGCAATTCTTTATTTAGTACGTACCAAATTATTAGTACGTTGTATTATCCTTATTTTGGTACGTACAAAACTTATGGTACGTTATGTGTAAGTTGTGTAACCCAAAAAAAGATAACTTTTCACATTAAAAAATTCAAATTTATTTTCAGTTGCATGAAATTAGGCAGTTTAGTCTACATCTTAATTTTAATTATAAACGAACTCTTGTTTTTTTTTTATAATCTATATAAAATGTTGAGTTGGAAATTGGAAAAACTATATTTCATTCAATTAATCTTGAACTGTGACAGCCCGTCCCTGATTTTAAGAGTTTTTAAATTTTTAATAAAGGATTTTACAAAATGCCCTTTGAGGCACGTGATTTGTTCGAGGTTAATCATTATGTCGTGCCACCTAAGATTTGTTTTCTTGGCATAACCTCGTAGTAATCATCGCTACGGACGCGTGGGCGCAGACGGTTCGTGATTTGGAGTTATAACGAAGAAGTTATGGACGTTTGAAGTTTGGGCATTTTAGAAATTATTATTTTAGTAAAATTTGGAATTTCTTTTATGAAAATGGACGGCCCGGATTAAATGAAGGAGGAAATGAAGGGTGCGGATGGAAGAGAAAGAAAATAAAAGAGAATGGGCACTGCCCAGTGGTGAGAGGAGAGAGATTGAAGTAGCCAATAGTGGGGTAGAGAAAGGAGGAAAGGAGAGTGGGCGAGAAGCGGAGAAGAAAAGGAAGAAAACGGGTCCTCACCCGTGACCCGTTCGGCATCCATGAATTTCGACGTTTTTCACTCATTTTTCTGGCAAATTGCACCATCCAACTACCTAGAATCAACTCAATGCCTTCCCTCTATCCATTCCATCCCAAATTTGGAGAGATTTGAGCTTGAAATCAAGAAAATCGCACCGGTGGGTGCGGTGGGTGTGTGTCTTCGATTCTCTCATTTTTGAAACAATTCCTTCCAATTGACACCACCCATAGCACCCCCTTAGGACCTGGAACAAAGCCCAAGCAGTGGTAGAGGCGTTGGAACACGTTTGGAGGTCGAATTGAAGCTCACCCATTTCTAGGGTTCTTACTGATTTTGGCGAAATTGAGGTGTTTCCAAGCCAAATTGGCCTTGTCCAAAGGTATGAAAGTTGTTCCTCTCTTTAAGATCTTCAATTCTGCAAATTTTGAGAATTTTTAAAAATAGTTGAATTTTCCGGCTAGTCGGGGCGGCCGACCGCCACTCACGGCGGCCCGTGCGGTGGCGCGTGGCCAGTGGGCCGCCAATGTCATTCTTAGGCTGTGTTTAACATCCTAGGTTCAGTTTTGATATTTGGTTAGCGTAGATTTGTCGTTTGAACTTAAGTTCGTTACGATTCGTGGTTAGGTGAAAATATGAACCGACGATCCGACCGTTGGATCGTCACCAAACTTTGGTACGTGGTAGTACGTAATATTTGAAAAATGTTGGAACTTACAGATCGGGAATCCGACATACGGATCTTCCCGAATTGAGTGTGTAAGTTCATAAAATAAAATGTGAACCGCCACTTGGTTTTGGCAATAGGCAGAGATCCGACCGTTGGATCGTAACAAAATTTTAGTATGTTGCTCTAGGAGCATAATGTGCATCTTGGGAAGTTACAGATCGGAGATTTGAGTTACGGATCTTCCGGATCAAGTATGTGGGGTTGTGGACCTTACCGTCGATCGACGGTTGACTTTTGATTAAGGGTCTTAAATGATCCTAGAATATCCTTGAGGATATGTTTTACGTGAATTACGAATTCTATGGTTAAGAGTTCTAAGTTGTAGTTTGATAATTGTTTTAGGCGCCGAACGTTTTGGGACGCCTCGATGTTTACGTTAGGGAACCGTAGCGCGGACTCCAGGTGAGTGGGCTTTTGTTTTCCGTATTTACCTATATACTAAGTATTTTCCCAGAATATGCACTAAATGTTTTAGTAATGAAATGCCATGCCAATACCGATATACGTCTGATTATGCATCATGCAATGGTTATGCATCATGAAATGGTTATGCATCATGAATTTGTATGCGCATGATTGTTGGTGCTGTGGACGCTCCGGTAAGTATTAGGTAAGACTATGTGTGGTTAAATACAAGTTGAGTTAATAAGAGTATGATGATATGCGTTGAGAGCTCATAAACCTGCACCCCGGTGTTAGTGCTCCTGCCAAGAGTTAGGGGCCAGTCTTTCACGTGATGTTCACCTCCTGCACCATACGCTCATATTGGATCCAAGTTAGGTGCACAGTCCTGTCGTATAGACTATTGAAAGTGGGTTTGACTCGTAGGTAACCCGCGATCATTGAAAGTGGGTTTGACTCAGACCCACGATCATTCGCACAGTCTTCACGTGATTGTAGCACTAGAGCGTACGATTTCACACCCAGTCCTGTCGTATAGACCACTATAAGTGGGTTCGACTCGTGTGCAGGCATGATGTATGAGCTAGAGATCAGCTGACGAGCTATTAAAGTGGTTATAGCATTTGATATACGTACCTAATGAGTTGATTATTATGGCATGGCATATTCATGAGTTAATGGCATATTATAGCTTATTCATGATTTGATTTATGCATTGAGTATAATGATGATTTCAGTTGAGTTATAGTATATGTGTATATACTATTTTCTGGGAAAGTATACAGGTTTTACGGCGAGGGGTTATAAAGATTGTTTTTGAAATGGTTTTGAAAAGCTTTGTTTTTGCCCACTCACGCTTTTGTTTTGCGCCCCTCCAGGTATTAGGTAACTTTGTTGGTGGCTCACGAGGACATATCGAAGATTCTGACAGACATCACCCATGTAGGACCTCATTCGGGTGTTAATTAATTACGTACTTCTTATGCATTGACTGCACCTAGACTTTTATGCTCTGAATGTGTATTCACACTAAATTATGTTCTAACACTCTTTAAGTGGGTTTTTACTCATTCGTATTTCTTATTATATTATTGCTTCCGCACTGAGCACATGGCTACGTCACCCTCACGTGACGGCCAGCATGCCTCGATCTCGGTCGGGGTATGTCATGAACCCAGTAGATATAATTGAATCCTTAAATTGAGGACGGGATGAGATTCCATAAAAATAGCAATAAATTAATGAATATTATTGAGTGCATTTTTACATAGAAATAGATTTAAAAGAATTTATAAAATACTTAAACAAAGAATATACCTGGAATATAAAATTTAATTAAAAGTAAAAGCACTTTAATCAAAAGTTGAAAAGTAACAGATGTTTAATTTAGAAAAATCTAAAATGAAGCATCTAATTCTAATTTATCCAAAAATTTATTTTTCATGGAAAAGATGAAATTTTTCCGAGTAAGTTTTGATTGTGTTGACAAATTTCACACTGGGGCAGGCCAACAACTCAGAATTTGGTACCAATTCGCTTGGACCTCGACATCGACAGTGTGTTAGAAAATATTAGTATATTATAATTATTTAAGTTTGCGTGTTAGTTAGTATATGGGCCTAGCCCATCCGAATTAGGGTTTCTAGGTTTTGTTCTTTATAAATATGGCTTTAGTTTAGCATGAATAATAAGTTATTCATAATGAAGTCTCTTTTTGTAGCTGTTCTGGCATTCTTCTCATTTGTTTAATAATATTCCTATTTGTTTATAGTCTCGTTCGTTGCGCACTCTGATATTCAACCAAAAACTGCCTCACTTGGAACCCATCTGGTATTTCTCTGGATTTTTCTAAATTTTCGTTTTTGTTTGTGTTTTTTATTTCAAATTTTGAAACTTGGGCTTTGATGTTTGGTGGTTTTGGTGGCAGACCCTGACTCGGAGATTGTGGTGTTTGCGAGGAGGACAGCGAAAGACTTGAAGCTTCCTCCTGGTTTTATTACAGTCATTGCTTATGCCATTCAGGTTGGCATTTCAACTTTGTCAAATATTTTCCCATCAAATTTTGTATTAAATGCTTAATGTTGATAGCATATGACTATGTTGTCTGGTGTCAGTCACAAATTGTTGAATTTCGATCACTTGAGGGGCAAGACATCTACAATGGAGAGAGGATTGTTCCGATTAAGGTTAACTTTTATCGTATTATGAGATGAAAATCCACAATTGAAAGTAACAACCTTTCCATGTTTTTTTTCTTGTTGACACTGTTGTGATGATGTTGTTCTACTTTCAACTTGATCTTCGAGTGAACCGCACTGTCATTAGGGACCAGTTTCTATGGGTAAGCTTCGAGAGTTCTTGTTTCATCTTATCATTTCAATGCATCCTGCTCTTACTCATGGGTTTTGTCTATGTTTGGTGGATTTCAGGACTTGAACAACTTCGAAACTGAAAATCATGTGAATGAACATTTTAACCTGTACCCACTTACTATGGTCCTTTTGTATTTCATCTTCTAGATTGTAGTTCAAAGTGTAGCTTCAGTAAGAGAAACCAGAATAAGCAAGAAGGGATGCCGAGGAGCTGAGTATACTCCAGTCAGGTTTGTGTTTTTACAGAAATAATAGCTTTTCCCTTTTCCTAGCTATTGTGCACAGTTTGTTTAATTAAGATAGGAAGAGAGTAAATGGTAAAGGTTACATGCTAGTATTTTGATATATGTGTGATTAATTCACCTTTCTGGCTCTCTCTCTCTCAGTAAAGTCGGTAGTACTGGATTGGAAGACGTTATTTGGTTACAGATCCAGTGTTGTTCGGTATGTTTCTTACCCACTATGTTTTTGAAAAAAAATTTCCCGCTGAAATTGGAAAATTTCATGGTCTATGTTGTTAAATAAACTAAATTACTGCAGTTATGTTCATTGATTTTTATGCATATATTGTGGCATTTTTTTTGTAGGCACCTCTTTTTCTCTATAAGTTGCTCTTGTTGTTTTGGCAATAGTTTATAGGGGAATTCTTTTCAGATTCAACCTGGTAATTATTTTCTTCACTAAGGTACAGAGTCTACGGATACCCTTTTACTGGTCTCCCAAAGACCAAGACCATATACTTTCTATATCTTCTTTTGCCCTTAATCCTCCCGGAATCACTACACTGTCGAACTGTACTTTTCTTACTTATCAACCTGACTCACAATCACCAGTTCACTCCTGTCTTGATCTACTTCAAGGAGGAAAATGCTTGACAACAAAGACTATGGCCTCCATTCTTTACCTATAGAATGATTTAGTCGTCCCGCATAGAAATGGGAAAAGGAAACTAAGGCTTGTATGATAACCATTTCCTTTTTTGTTTTTAGTTTTCACCTTTTTGTTAGGGCTAGAAGTAGGAAATACATGGGAGAAAAGAGGGATGAAACTAGAAGGAAGTGGAAGAAATGTGCACTAGAAGAGTACTCAAATGAAAACTAAAAACTGAACAATTTTAGTTGGTTTCTTGCATTATCCTTCATTTCCCTCTCCTCCCACCCTCCTCCCTCCATTTTTTTTCATTCCTCATTCCTCCATCTCTATCAAGAAAGAATAAAAAATACATATGAAATGGTTATCAAACAAACCTTTCATTGAATACTTTGTTTCAGTGTGGATGTTAACCTATCCAAGGCACATATAGATGCTAAATTCCTACACGCTGCCAAATTCACTCTCTTAAGTGGGGAAGACAGGGCAAGGTTGTACTGAATTTCTCAATCAAAATTAAGAGTTTGCCCACTGATAGCGGCCCCTATATTATGTGTCAGTATCAAGGGTTTATTCACCCTCCAGCTTCGGAACATCATTTTACCTGACTACAGCACTCTGATTGATATGATTGAATTCAGTTTGAATACTGATTTTACAAAAGCAAGACGGAACACTAATTTTATTTAACAACATGTGGCTTTCGATTAAATGAAAAAAATAAGACGGAACAGAGTTTGATTCTGAACATCGCCCTACTCATCGTCTTCCTCCATGCTGTCTTCCTCCATCATTTTTTGGCATAGCAGTCTTATGCTCTCCAGCCGTTGAATCCTTCTCATCCTCTGCAATTCTTGATGGTTTACGTTAATTCCCGTTTCTTGGTCGACCATGGGACCGGTTTCTTGATGATGCTCCATACGTATCCTCCTCTGCAATTCTTGATGGTTTACGTTAATTCCCGTTTCTTGGTTGACCATGACACCGGTTTCTTGATGATGCTCCGTACGTATTACCGGTTGTTGGTTATTGGAGTTGAACACCACTTGAATTCAGACTACTTGCTCCGGTAGAGGAGGCGAAGGGGGGCAGGGGCGGGAATCGCCTCCTCCAGTGCCGGTGCAGGGGGTGTGAGGGGGCGTCGTCTGGTTGCGTGGACCACGCAGAATAATGTTGCGCAAGAGGCCAACAATCCAACAACGCTGCATGAGAGTGAAGCCACCGCCCGGACTTCTAAGTTGTTGTATTTCTCCATTGCTCGAATTACCCACGAATGTTTTAAGACGGCGGAAGACACGGTGGTGCAGGTAGCATTCCAAAGAATCGCCATAAGCCCCTGGAGTGAGGAATTTTGCACCCTGGAACCTGCATATCTTGTGATTATTTGAAGAAATACAACAACTTTGAAGTCCGGGCGGTGGCTTCACTCTCATGCAGGTTCAAAGAATCACAAGATATGCAGGTTCCAGCCTGCAAAATTCCTCACTCCAGGGGCTTATGGCGATTCTTTGGAAGTCTACCTGGACCACCGTGTCCTCTGTCGTCTTAAAACATTCGTGGGTAATTCAAGCAATGGAGAAATACAACAACTTAGAAGTCCAGGCGGTGGCTTCACTCTTATGCAGCGTTGTTGGATTGCTGGCCTCCTGCGCAACATTATTCTGCGTGGTCTACGCAACCAGACGATGCCCCATCCCACCCCCTGCACCGGTACTGGAGGAGGCGATTCCCGCCCCTGCCCCCTCCACCGGAGCAAGTAGTCCGAATTCAAGTGGTGTTTGACTCCAATAATCAACAACCGGCGATACGTACGGAGCATCATCAAGAAACTGGTGCCATGGTCGACCAAGAAGCGAGAATTAACGTAAACCATCAAGAATTGCAAATGAGGATACATATGAAGCATCATCAAGAAACCGGTCCCATGGTCGACCTAGAAACGGGAATTAAATTAAATCATCAAGAATTGCAGAGGAGGAGAAGGATTCAACGGCTGGAGAGCATGAGACTACTCTGCCAAAAAATGATGGAGGAAGATGATGAGTAGGGCGATGTTCAGAATCAAACTCTGTTCCGTCTTATTTTTTTTCATTTAATCGAAAGCCACATGTTGTTAAATAAAATCAGTGTTCCATCAATCAGTGTTCAAATTGAATCGTTCAATAAAATAAACAAGTTGAGATATGCTTATAAGCTCTTTAATGAATTATATGTGACACTTCACTATTCATTTTCTTAAGTTTTGGGTGATTTGTTGCACATTTAGTTTTGCCGATTTGAAATTTATTCTTCTCAACTCGTTCACGCTCTAACTGGGTAAATTTGAAAGTGGCTATCCTAAAATCGTGTCAAGTTCTTAATCATGTCATATTTGTCTTTGGACATGTATAACATACGTCATTTTGTAAAGGATGCAAAAATGTTTTTAAGTGTCACTAGAAACCATCTCCATAGTCTGCCATGTCGTTTTGACTTTGATGTTCCACCCAAATATTGGTATGCACATTGATCGTTTCTTTTGTATTTATTGTTCTGTGGTATTCGTTTTCCTTAAATCATACTGAAAATCTTGATTAAAAGAAAATTCCTAAAGGTTTTCCCAAAAAAATAGTTTGGGCCTGGTGGGCCATCCTGATGACGGGCCTAGATAGGAAGTCCAAAGGCTGATTGTTGGGCCGGTTACATAAATATCATAAGAGCACTTCCACCCCTAAGACTGGGTGCCAGCACCCAGCGCATTTATCCACTCAAATGAACAGTAATAAACTCCAATAAACAGTAATAGGCCAAACCATCTCCATCCCTAACAAAAAATTGTCTAGTCAAATTTATTAAAATATCACTATACCTTTAAATATTATTATTAAATTTATTAAAATATTATTATTTTTCATCTCCTACCTTTGATCTGGGCATTTTCCTGGAGCTCCAAAGTAGTATTTTCCTGACCTGGGCATTTTCCTGGGCGTTTTCATCTCCTACCTTTCTCGATTCATGACTTCCCATGTACAAAAGTATCTCATTAAGATCATAAAATACAAAGTCTTTGCATAATACTATTTTTCATCTCCTACCTCTACAGCCCCTTCATGACTTCCCGACAACTTCCAGGAGCTCCAGACCCAGGTGTGGCAGGCGGAAGAGCAAGTCAGGCTCATGACTTCCCGCCGGAAAGAGGACTCCAAAGCCAACGCTAGGGTCGTCGAGATCTTCGCCAGCCACCGCAACGCTTGGCAAGCCGAGGAGAAGCCAGCCAATTTGCCCGGTCCATTGGTCTGTCAAAATTGGACTGGGCTGTTGCCTGGCTTGGGCTGGGTGCCAGGCAAGTGGACGGGCTGGAGTGCATGGACTGGGTCCTAGGGGGGGTTTTGGACTGGATGCCGGGCAATTTATGCTCCGGTGGAAATGCTCTAATGTAAGGAGCTCAGCAGGTCACCGTTACTTCATTTTTGGCGCTTGAGAGACGTTCATGTCGCAAAAAGGGCAAAAAATCAAAATCCAAAACCTCAAAAATTCAAATGCTCTGCAAATGCAAGAGTGGTGACTCACCGAGTCCGTGACTCGGCGGCACTCTGCAACTCTCTGAATTTCCTGTCCAACAATGGCGTTGGAGGACGACGACTGGGATTTGAGCGCCGAAGAATTCGACTCTGTCGAAAGAGACGCGTTCCAGAAACTCGCTCAGCAACGCGTCAACTCCGCTTCCACTTGTTCTTCTTCCTCCTCATCGTGTCCTTCATACCGCTAGGTGCACCAATCTTTCCTTGCCACGAACAATTACAACAGAAACAGCCTCCGAAACCCGTTTCGAATTCTCTTCCGAACAAGGTGAAATTCGTCTTTTTCCCATCAATGGTTCTTTCTTCAAGTCTCTAGGGTTTCGGATGCCTAATTGATTGAAGTGTTCTATATTTCTGAATTCGAATTATTACTATGTTTTTCTTGGATTTTTTTTTATAAAAATTGTAAATTTAACACCTTTATCTGTTTACATGTTTGTTTTGCAACAATGCAGGTAGCACCTTTGTCAACTGGAACTAGAATATTACCTCCATCAGTCCCATGTAAAGTAAACCTTGGTAATTTCCCCCCTTACCCAATTCTATTTGACTTTTACTTTGAAGTTTTGAACTTTTCTCTTTTACTCAAGTGTTAAAAATCAACTCTTTCCAAGAAAAAGTAGCTTATGAAACCTTATTTTGACTACTTCATCACGTATGCTGCTTGTATCGAGCACAAATAGTGGTTTTAAGAGGACATATCCCTTTTCATATTTAATACTTCTTCGCTTTGAATGTCGAAACAAATCAGGAATTAAATGTCCCACCTTGACAATCACCAATGGTTAATCTTCCAATTTGATACCAGTTTGAACCTTTTTCATTATATTTTATCACGCGCTGGTTGCATTATTCTACCTGCTGATCTTATGTAGTTTCTGGCTAACTCTGGGCTCCTATCTCTATCTCACTGCCTTTTTACAAGAAGATGAGCGTCTAAAGGAGCTACTTAAGATCACTGTTAAATTTTTTCTTCATGCTAGCGGAAACATTGCTGCAAAATTTCCTTATGACCAGGTATTCCTTTCGGTAATAAATGTACATTCACAACACTCGTCAAAATCTTCATTTCCTTATCAATTATATTTCATGTTGCACCAGGCGGTTGTGGGTGCTGTCCGCAAAATCCCCAAAGCCACATGGTATGCAAAAGAAAGGTATCCCTACCCGATTTCCCTTCCTACCCAAAGCCACTTGGAAAATGCATTATGCTTTCTCTTCATATCTTGTATGGACTTTTGAAAAACGTGGACATGTTGTGGGATGGAGCCCCAGCCAGATATAATAGTGTTGAAGCTGCAGGTTATGGATGTTTCCTATACCTTCTTTGTCATTTGCAGAGAAAGTTCTTCATGAGACATCTGGTGTTAATGTTGAGGTAATAACTGTTGCCCTTTTCCAGTTTTTACTCAGGTGTTACGTTATGGTTTAGTTTAAATTGGCACACGTTGATATTTGGTGTATACATTCTGACCCTTTTTGTTTGAAGTTCACCAAAACTGGATTGTTTTTCGTTTTTCACTTTGTTACAAGTTGTTTCAGGTAGAGAACTTAGATCCCGTAGTTCACCGCGCTATTGCTGCTGCCTCTGTTGTTCCAGACCTTCGAGGTAAAGGGTGATTATGCAAGTATCAGTGAAGTTCAGTTTGCGCATAATTGATATGTTGGTATGAGTTGTCTTTTTCTTTTCCAGACAATTTTCGGTTTTTTACATAATTCTCTGGTTTGTTAAATAGATCTGTAACGTGTAAATTAGAAAAAATAAAGATAGTCAACAAGTATGTCTCCTATATTTTAGAAGGTAAGCTCGTGAAAGGGTAAATATTGGTCTCAATTGTGGTATTTTTAATTGTTTTAGAGTGACCGGTTCTAATATCTATATATCTTTTTCTTTTTTTTTCTTCTAACTTTTGCGTGCTATTTTTTAAATATCCCTAACTGCTAGACATGATATTCAAAAGGATACACAAACTATCAGCCTAGCAATAGAAATCTACATATACCTGAGGCCATGGCTCCAAATCAGTGGGAATGCATTTTGAGATTCCAACAAAACATCCGATCAGATTAATAATGCCACTGAAGAAGTCAAAAGGGATTGAATTTGTGACCCACATCGAGAAGTCTGACAATTGCCGCAGCAGCAGAAACCCTCAAGGGATAACAAGAAATATCCCCGTTATCAGGCATAGCCAATGCCTTGAGCAATGAGGAATACACATCTGCACTCATCTCCTCAAAATGCGATAAAATTAATGTTTCTTCTTAATTTGGTTGATGATGTCACAGTTATTTCGTTTGCTTATGTACGTATGTATGTATGGATTGGCGATTTCACGCCTGTTTGCACGACACAGCTCGGGAAGATGGCCGAGTACTCCCAGACGTTTCAAGAAAAGGGAGTGAAGCTTGTGGGTCTATCTTGCGACGATGTGCCTTCCCACCTCGAGTGGATTAAGGACATTGAAGCCACAATGTAAGTTTCGATTTCTATTTTTACGTGACACGATAATTGAGACCAGTGATTTCAAAACTCTTTTTCAGTATTGTGCGACGACAAGAAAGAGTGTTGAATTCACTACCCTGTAATTTCTTTAGTTATCCAATATATGCCTGAGATGTACACTTTCAAATGTGTTGTGTTATGTAGTCCGGGTGCAAGGTGGATTACCCGATTTTGGCAGATCCGAACCGAGAGATCATCAAGCAACTTAACATGGTGGAGCCGGATGTGAAGGACTCTTCGGGAAACCAAGTTCCCTTTCGCGCTCTTCATATTGTGGGCCCTGACAAGAAGGTACTTTGGTATATATTTTAAAAGTTTTTAAATGATATTATTTAGACTAAGCACTTAACTTGATGACTTAAGGGGTGCTGATATGTGTGTTTTTCTTTTATTATTGAGGTGTTTTAAATGTGTGTCGGGTCTAAATTATGGGGTTGATTATCGTTTTTGGTTACAGGTGAAGTCGAGCTTTCTGTACCCCGGCTAGCAATGGGTGGAACATGGATGAGGTGGTGAGGGTGTTGGCGTGTTGGAGTCGCTGCAGAAGGCGAACAAGCACAAGGTTGCAACCCCGGCGAACTGGAAGCCGGGGGATCCCGTGGTCATTTCGCCCTCGATTTCTCGGGACGAGGCCAAGAAGATGTTCCCTCAGGGCTACAAGACATTGGACCTCCCATCTAAGGAGTACCTTCGCTTCACAGATGTTTGATACAGTGTTAAACATTGTGGGGAAATCTGAAAGAATGAAGCAGTTATGTGTTCTTTTTTTGTGTGACTAGTGTCCATGAATGCTACCCTTTGTGTAATTAAGTACTGCCGTATATGATCGATGCGGATCGATTATGTGTTAAGAATTTTATTTGATAATTGTGGGTTTTTTATACCAACGATTAAGGGTGGGCATCGCGTGGGTTAGTTGGGTTTGGACGTCATTCCGTTTGACCAACCTAACTTGCCCGGGCTAAAATAGTTCAATCTCATTTTCACCCAAGAAAATGTGGAAACCAATCCATCCAAATCATTTTCAAGCGGGTTGGGTGAGTGTTATTGCGGTGAGGAGTAGAAGTCCATTAGCCGGGCCAAGCTCAGAGTTAAGTCAAAATGGAGATTTGATTAAATAATTCTGGCAACCTTTTGAGAAGCAACTTTATGTGGAAGTAGCAAAATGCGGGGATAGCTCAGTTGTTTTATTTCAGGCGTTGCTTGTATTTTCAACATCCTAAACCCCTACTTTCAATCAAACGAAACCAATCAAATTAGATTTTTATTCGATCTGGCTCAAGATTACACATTTTTAGTGTTAACATTAAAATTAAACCAAATCATTCATATGGATTTGATTTATCGTTTTGTGTTATGAATGAATCTCTCATTGATGAGAAAATAGATCTTTCATATGAATTCAGTACCTTGTGTGTAACATTTTTTTCTAGTTGATAGAGTTGTTAGAAAAAGTGAAAATTACTGATAGTTGTTTGCCACTTTGCTCCCAAATGTATCAGGAAAAGAAAGGAGCGGGATGTATACGAGACCATCGTTCATCTTCTATCAACCGTGGAAGTGGAGGCCCTTGAAGCCAAAGAAGAAAGGATTGCTCAATGAATTAAAACAGTTGTATTGGTTTAATTTTAGTTGTATAGGGCACCTTGAAGATATGAAATAGGGTACATAGTGAAACTTCGCTAGTCATTTTGACACTAATACTAGTTCTTCAAGTTCGTTGCTCAAACCCTGCAAAGTGCCCTCCATATATGTGCGGAATTCTTCCTTACAACACCGTGGTATACAATCCACCTCTCAAATCCGCTTGCCACGTGATCAGCGCGTTAAGAGTTGCATGAGAGGTGTTGAAAATTATATATTATAATATGAAATATTGTAATATATAATTTTAATAATTGAATGAAAAATAGTGTTAACCAATTTCTTAGAAAGGTTATGTTGCTTAGGTGTATTCCCTTGATAAATGATGTATACTTATAGATGAAAAGTTACATCACTATAACAAGAAGTACTTGGGTTCTATATAAACTCATGAAACCATCATCATTAAGATATAGAAAATTAGAGTTAATTTTTCCTCTTGAGAAATAGGGTTTCCCCACTTTGTTTCTCTCATGCTTTGTGTGTCAAATTCTGAGTCGTGTCTTGAGAGTACAGAATATATAAAGTTCGCCAGAGTCCGAAGATTGAAGTGTTTTGACTTCAGATTATAGACCTTACTGATAAACCTTGTTACTTTTGCAAAGAAGTTGGTCACTTGAGAAAAGATTTTGCTGGTTTCAAACATTGGTTAATTAAGAAAGGTAATATTATAAATATTTTTGTTTGTGTAGAGTCTAATTTAGTTTTTATCCCACCAAAAAGCTAGTGGTTTGACACTGGCAACTCCATTCACATTACCAATTGTTTGCATGGATTTACAAAACAAAAGGAGACAAATAAAGCTAATTACAATGTCTTTGTGGGAAATGGGAGCAAAGTGGCAGTAGAGTCAATTGGAAGTGTCAAGTTGCAGTTGTTTTCTGGTTTTATTTTGGTCTTAAATCCGGTTCTTTTTGTACCTTCAATGAGAAGGAGTTTGATTTCAGCTTCTAAACTAGTTGAGTCTGGTTTCATATTTACTGGTGACAGTGAGAGTGTCAAATTTTTCCATTCAAATAATAAAGATGTTTTGCTTGGTCATGCTTTTCTTAAAACTGATATGTGGCAATTAGAATGTGCTTATGTGAATGAATGTTTCGATGTAAACGTTGCTGGTTCTAAAAGAGTGCTCACTAATGAAACACCCCCCATGCTTTGGCATAAGAGGCTGGGGCACATTTCTAG
This sequence comes from Cotoneaster glaucophyllus, assembly GCA_036320875.1. Lineage (NCBI taxonomy): Eukaryota > Viridiplantae > Streptophyta > Magnoliopsida > Rosales > Rosaceae > Cotoneaster > Cotoneaster glaucophyllus. Next base: position 25,245,674 of record CM070069.1, on the reverse strand, counting down.
AGAAAGAATCATCACACTAATGAAGCAAAACATGTTGCCACAGTTGAATTTTGATAATTTTAATGATTGCATAGACTGTTTTAAAGGCAAACTCACTAACGCCAGAAAAATGCATGCCACAAGAAGTCAAAATTTACTTGAAATTATTCACACTGACATCTGTGGTCCATTCCCAAAAAAAAAAACTATCTGTGATAACACGTTCTTTGTAACATTCATTGATGATTTCTCACGATATTGTTACCTGTTTTTAATCTTACACAAGTCTCAAATTTTGGAGTGTATTAAAATTTTCAAATTAGAATCAGAAAAACAACTTGAAAAACAAATAAAAATAGTGACATCCGATATAGGTGGTGAGTACTTTGGCAGGTACACTGAAAAGGGACAACAACTGGGACCCTTTGCATCCTATCTCTCCCAAGAAGGTATAATGACACAATATACAACCCGTGGGAATCCATAACAAAATGGTGTTGCAGAAAGGAGAAATAGAACACTCAAAGACATATGGTGAGATCCATGTTTTCAAGATCATAGTTGCCTATTTCTTGTGGGGTGAAGCTCTCAAGACTGCAAACTACATTGTTAATCGTGTGCCAAGCAAGTTAGTGCATCTTACACCTTATGAACTTTGGACTGGAAGAAAGCCTAGCTTCAATCAGTTTCATATTTGGGGCTGTGATGCAGAAGCACGATTTTACAATCCATATGAGAAGAAGTTAGATCCAAGAACAAGGACTTGCAAGTTTATTGGATACTCAAAGAAGTCGAAGGGATATAAGTTTTATTGTCCCAATTCTCACACCAGAATACAAGAAACTCACAATGCAAAGTTCATTGAGAATACTGATCCACCTCATTCCTCCACAGATGTTGTCACTTTTGAAGAACTTACTGATAATTCACCTGAGTCTCTTATTGAAGCAACCAACATTCTTCTCCCCACTGATTTCATTCATGACACCAGTGACAAAAACTTGCTTGAGAGATCTGAGACAACAGAAGAAGTACATGTCAACATTCCAATTCACAATGAAGCTCATGATCCTCCCATTGACACTGCAATTAAAAATGATGTGACTGAAACTGTTGCATAAGCTCCAAACATCACTACTGTTGAACCTCAGTTGAATATTGACATCCCTATACCACAAGTCAATCCTCAAGCAAGCACCATACCATTGAGAAAGTCTGAGAAAATCAAGAAACCTGTTATCTCTTCAAATTACTTATGTTTTTTTTTGCAGAAATCTGAATTTGATTTTGGTGACACTGATGATCCAACCACATACAAACAGGCAATGGAATCCACTCGAGCACACTTATGGCACACAATAATGCTTGAAGAACTTGATTCCATGAAAAAGAATAGGGTCTGATCTCTGGTACAGGTATCTCAAAAGGCAATTGGTTGTAAGTGGATATTTAAAATAAAAAGAAATGCTCAAGGCCAAGTAGAGAGATACAAAGCCAGATTGGTTGCAAAATGTTTCAGTCAAAGAGAGGGATAGATTATAACGAGACATTCTCACCAGTCTTGTCCAAAGATTCACTCAGAGTTATAATGGCTCTCACAGCACACTTCAGTCTTGAACTGCATCAAATGGATGTCAAAACAACCTTTTTAAATGGGGAGTTAACAGAAGAAATTTTCATGCAACAATTGTTGAAAGGGGGAATGAGTCTATGGTTTGCAAACTGCACAAGTCAATTTATGGTTTAGAGCAAGCCTCGAGACAGTGGTACCTTAAGTTTGATGAAATCATATCCAACTTTGGTTTTGAAGAAAATAAAATGGATGACTACATCTACCTGAAAGTAAGTGGATCAAATTTCATCTTTCTAGTCCTATATGTGGATGACATTTTGTTGGCAAGCTCAGATATGTAGCTTCTGAGTACAACAAAGAACATGCTCACTGCCAGCTTCGAAATGAAGGACCTGGGACAAGCTCATTTTGTTCTAGGCATTGAAATACAAAGAGACAGAAACAAGAAGACACTTGGACTATCACAAAAGGCTTATATTGACAAAGTCATCAAAAGATTCAATATGGAAAAGTGCTCGGGAGGAGAGATGCCTATAGGCAAGGGTGACAAACTCAGTAGTGATCATTGCCGTAAAAATGAACTAGAAAGGCTAAGTATGAAAGACAAGCCTTTTGCATCACTACTGGGAAGTTTGATGTATGCACAAGTTTGCACAAGACCTGACTTGTCATTTGATGTGAGTGTACTAGGTAGGTTTCAATCAAATCCTGGTACAACTTACTGGGTGGTGGCCAAGAAAGTTATAAGGTATTTGAAAAGGATAAGAGATTTCATGCTAGTTTACAGTCATATGGAGAATCTTGAAATCGTGGCCTGCTGTGATGTAGACTTAGCTGGCTGCATAGATGACAGGAAATCTACAAGTGGATACATATTCATTCTAGCAAATGGAGCAGTGTCATGGAAAAGCAAGAAGCAATCTTCAATTGCCACTTCCACCACGGAGGCAGAGTTCATCGCATGTTACACTGCAACCAAGCAAGCAATATGGATGAGAAATCTTATCAAATGCTTGATAGTGGTTGATTCAATCCACAGGCCATTGAAATTATTTTGTGACAACAAAGCAGATGTGTTCTACTCAAGAAATAACAAAAGGTCACTACCTTGCAGGCTTATGGATATGAAGTTTCTGAAAGTGAGAGATGAAATAAGGAAGATGACTGTCGACATTAAACATATTGGCACAAATTACATGTTGGTTGATCCCATGACAAAGGCTTTGCTAGTGGGAGTGTTCAAGAAACATGTTTATAACATGAGAGTTCATGAAACATTTGAGTCTGCAAATGAGTGGGAGTAATGGTTAGACCACTCATCTTCTAAATTCTATCAATTGTTATGAATTCATCCAATAATTTGTCATGATGATTATTATTTTGTTCATACTCACATAAACTAGCTATCGATAGATGTTGTGAGCCAAAACTTAAGCTTAAAGCTCGATTATTGAAATGGGTGAAACTGATATCAAGATAATCAGTCCAATACACCTTAGCATAATCTGCAGTCATGCACTGAGATCATGCACCAGTAATTATGGAGCAAGAATGCAGAAAGATATGCATTTGAGTTTCCATAGTTCTGTGTTTCGATTTTGGACATGGCTGTTTTATAGGGATAACCGTTGTGCTAATAATTCAGTGATCACCATGATACATGTTGCGATCAAATTAATGATAACAATGGTGGTAGATCGAAGAGAATACAGAGAGTTTAGAGAGAGAACCAGAAATGAAGAATCTTGTATATATTTCTAGAGAGAGAATGTTCATTACATCATAAAGTGAGCTAGCTCACTATTTATACAAGTAAGAAATCATAACAGTTAAGTAACCTCCAAACTAACTCACATCCAATGGTCAACATTTCTCTAACCAATCTTTGATCTAACGGTCTACATCACTTGGCATCTACACATGGTTATTACCCCCCTCAATCTCAACTTGGGTAACCAAGCTTGAGATTGCAGCAATGATGAAGAAATAAAGGACCATGTAAGCCCTTAGTCAGAATATCAGCTACTTAGTCTTTAGTGGAGATATATTCCACCTGCAAATCACCTTGTTGCACCCGTTCCCGGACAAAATGAAAATCCGTATCCAAATGTTTGATTCTAGAATGAAAAATGGGATTAGAGCACAGTGCCTACGTGGAGACATTATCACAATGTAACAGAGGGGGATTGGGTAAAAACACATGCAAGTCTTTCAAAATCAATCGGACCCAAGCCATGTCTGCAGCTGCATTAGCTAAGGCTTTGTACTCAGCTTCTGTGGAGCTTCGAGATACCCCCCTTGCTTCTTAGACTGCCAAGAGATAGGGTTTAAACCTAAGAACACAACATAACCCGTTGTAGATCTCCGTGTGTTGATATCAGATGCCCAATCTGCATCACTGAAAGCAGTCAATTGTAACTGTGAACTAGTAGAATAAGTGAGACCACACTGTACAGTGCCCTGAAGATATCGCAGGATCCGTTTAACAAGAGAGAAATGAGCATCCGTAGGATGAGACATAAACTGACAAGCATAATTAACAGCATATGCGATGTCCGGACGAGTGAATGTAAGGTATTGAAGGGCGCCTACCAGACTTCGAAACATAGTGGGATATGTCAAAGGTGTACCCTCGTCCTTGAGTAATTGTGTGTGAGGCTTGCAAGGAGTTGAACATGGTTTACATGACTCGAGACCAGCTTTTTTCAATAGATCCTTAATATACTTGGACTGAGAGATAAACAGATCACCATTTGCCTAATATGTAATCTGCAATCCCAAAAAGAACGTAAGCTGTCCCATGTCCTTCATTTCAAAAACTCCTGCCGAAGTATCAATCTCTTGTTGCATCAGTGAGGGACTAGAGCCAGTAATGATAATGTCATCAACGTAGAGTAGGAGGATCACTACATCACCACCTTGAGTTTTGACAAAAAGACTGGTATCGGAATCAGAAGCAACAAATCCCATTGTAGACAAATAGGATGTGAACTTAGAATTCCAGGCCCTAGGTGCCTGTTTTAAACCATATAGGGACTTGACTAATTTGCACACATAATCAGGATGCTCAGAATCTTGAAAACCTTGGGGTTGCTTCATAAACACTTCTTCTTGTAAATCCCCATGAAGAAAAACATTCTTCACATCTAATTGTCGAAGATTCCATCGTTGTGATGCAGCAAGGGCAAGCACAATTCGAACTGTACTATGCCTAACCACCGGACTAAATGTATCTGCATAATCCAGCCCTTGTTCCTGACTAAACCCTTGGGCAACAAGCCGTGCTTTGTACCTGGAAATGGCATCATGTTGATCTCTCTTGACTTTGTAAACCCACTTGCTACCAATTATATTCCTGTTCAAAGGTGGAGGAACAAGAATCCATGTACCTTGTCTTTGTAAAGCTGTGAACTCATCCACCATTGCTTCTGTCCATTTTTCACATTTAACAACAGCTTTATATGAAGAAGGTTCATCACTTTCAACAACAGTAAGTAAGACAGTATATCCACAACATGCTAAAGCACCAGATAAAGAAGAAAAAGGAGATTGTGCAGAATAAGCAGTATAATCTTTCCTTTGAATTGCACATGTCTTTAGTCGAGTTTGCATAGGATGGTCACTGGAAGATACATAATGTACTAAACTTGAATCATTATTTGGGTAAATAGAGGGACCTACCTCACTTGGCTCGGAGTGATGGACAGGCAACAAAGAGTTGGTAGTAGGTGCAGAGAGTAGAGTAGTGTGGGGTGAGGAACCTTGGAGCTGAGAATTAACTTGAACACTTGTGGAGTCAGTAGACCTCTGTGAAGTAACTGATACCTCTGAAATCGGTTGATCTTGAACAAAATTGTCACTGCTGAAACTTGGTGAAGAAGAAGACCCCCTTTGTAAATTGTCAACATTAAATGGTAAAACATAAGGCACTATCATAGGATGAGGTGTAGAAGCTGAGCCAACAACAGTTTGTGCACTGGGTGAAAAGTTACAGTGATGAAAAGGGAAAGTCTGCTCATCATGAATCACATGTATAGAGATATACAACCATTGCTTGGCTCTATGATAACAAAGTACACCCTTATAGCCCAAGGCATATCCCAAAAATACACATTGATCTGTTCTTGCATCTAATTTTGAGGAGGTATAGGGTCTAAGATAAGGATACACTGCTGTGCCAAAGATTTTCAGAGACTGTAACACAGGTTGCACTTTAAACAATTGGAAAAATGGAGACTGCATACTTAAGGATTTACAGGGCATCCTATTGATAAGAAAAACTGCATGTGCACAAGCATGGTACCAAAAATTATGTGGAAGATTAGCTGAAGTAAGCAGAGTAATTGCAGTTTCTAATACATGTCTGTGTTTTCTTTCAGTAGTACCATTCTGTTGGGGAGTGTAAGGGCATGAAACTAAGTGCCATATACCTTTGGAATTAAGAAACTTCTTAAATGCCAAACTCATGTATTCTCCACCACCATCAGATTGAAAAGATTTAACAACTGCTTGAAACTGAGTTTGAATGAATGCATAAAAAGACTGAAATACTTCCAGAACTTGAGATTTGTATATTAAAGGGAATATCCATGTGAACTTTGTACAATCATCAATAAAGCTCACATAGTATCGATAGCCCTCTAAGGATACAATAGAAGAAGGACCCCAGACATCACTACTAATCCTCTCAAACGGCTTTACAGACCCCAAAGTTCTAGGTTCAAACATTTGTCTAGACATCTTGCCTTTAAGACAAAAACTGCAAACATGCTTATTTATATCACTCATATATGTAATCCGAGACTGGGATAACATACTATGAAGAACTTCATTGGTAGGATGACATAACCGATGATGCCACAAAGAAGCCTTTATTAGCTGCCCAAGAAAAGCTTTTGGTGTATACTGCTTTAGCTGATTGTACTTGAAGAAGAGCTGCTTTGGTATGTGATACAACCCCCCACTACTCTTTCCTCTCATGAGAATGGTCTTTGTTGCCTTGTCCTGCACCCAAAACCCAAATTCATCAAGAATTACATAGCAATTATTATCCTTGCATAAAGTATAGACAGAAATGAGACTGGCAGTTAACTCAGGAACATGCAAAACAGTATAAAGATTTAAAGGTTTATGTGAAGTCTGAATAGAGGAAGAACCAGTATTCTTCACTAGAAGACATTCACCACTGCTAACTGTGATTTTCTGATCTCCATCAAAGGGTGCAATCATATTCAAGTCTTCAAGATTACCAGTCATATGATGTGTTGCCCCAGTATCCATGATCCATGCCTGAATAGTGTTGAAATCTGTAGAAGATTGTGCAGTCAATGCATTGAGAGATGGAAGTGGTGGTGCTCCCTGGAAAGAATAATTGATGCGATGGTAACAGTTAAGAGCAGTATGCCCTCGTTTTCCACAGACCTGGCATTCAGGAACTGGACCATTAGAGGATGGTAACTGCTCATTTCTGTAGTAGCAATTAAGTGCAGTGTGCCCTCTCTTGCTACAGATCTGGCATTCAGGAATAATGTTGGATTTGGGACCAGTGTTTCCATTCCAAGAGTTCCAAGTAGAAGTACTTCCAGCATTGTTTGAGGAACCAGAGAAGTTACGATTACCTTTGTTGTTAAACCCTCCAAAGTTACCACCATTAAACCTTGGCTTTGTGTAGAACCGAGAACCATTGAAACCAGTTTGATTTCTGTAAGATTGTCCTGCATTATTATTATTCTGACTGCCAGGATGGTAAGTGCCACCTTGTCTCTGTGATTGACCCACAAAACCTGCTGCATTAGAATTATGAGAATTAGAACTCTCTCCGTGATAAAACTGACCATTAGCTCCTGAAGCAGAGCTTTCTCCTTGATAGAAATGTCGACGAGCTCCTGTGGCAGATGATTCACCTTGAGAGAACATCCCTGTCATTGGAAATTGCATAACAGATTGATACTCCTCAGCAGTTCTTTATGCACTCAGTAACTGGGCACGAAACTCTTTCAACGTTATTGGTGTCTCTCTGGCCACAATCACAGTACGGATCATGTTATACTCAGAAGGCAACCCAGCTAGAGCTGCCACAATCAAGTCATTCTCAGAAACACATTCTCCTGCAGCTAATAACTGATCCTTCAGATTCTTAAGGCGTAGCAGATATTTTTCAATGGAATCAGCTCCTTTCTTGATTGTATGTAGCTCCGTCTTAAGATGATTAATTCGAGCTCAGGAGATAGTGGCATATCGATCAGTAAGATGTGTCCATGCTTCATGTGCTGTCTTACTCCCTACAACATACTCGATCGCTTCATCTCCAAGAGTAGCAATAAGCAAACTTAGTAAAGCCTTATCTGCCTTTATCCATTCACGATAAGCTTCTGTAATTTCCTTTGTCACTCCACTCTCCAAAGAGATCAGATACTTAGGAGGACAGACATTTGTACCATCAAAGTAATCGAACAGATCATACCCTTCCAAGACAGACCGAAATTGAAACGACCACTTCGCAAAATTATCATCCTGTAAACGAATTGTAAGCATTCCCAGCAATCCATCAATCTTGAGTGAGGAAGTTGTCATTGTTCTTAAGAATTATATACTTTCTGCAAGACTATACCAATTCTCTAAACTCACAAATCAAAGAGCTTCGTGCTCGTAGACCAAATCACGTTGCTTTATACCCTAATTGAACACCAGGTAGTTATATACTTGAACAATCGATGAGCTTTGTGCGATAATTTGTTTTAAGGAACGCAAACAATCAACAAACTGAGCTTCGTGCTTCAACAAATCAACCACAATTCACACAAACTAAGCTTCGTGCTTCAACAAATCAACCACAAAAGACAGACAAATGGCTTCGTGCCAAAAAAATTTCCAAGATTCACCAAGAAATCAAAACTTAATCACAAACTGCTTCGTGCTTCAGAATACACATCAAATTCTTACGCAAGCAGATGAATCGGAAAAATGAAAATGACCTGAAATTCACCGCCAATCGTCGCAAATGGAAAGTCCACCGCCATTCTTGAGTCTCTGCAAGAAACTTCAACAATCACCGAATCACAACTTGAATCGCAACAAACGCCAGAATCAATAGCACCAGACACCGACTCCAATTCGCCAACTCGAAACCACCTACTGCGACTCACCGACTCGAGGATTTGAACTCAGAGATCCAAAAATCTCACAAATCAATCACCTATTATCACAGAGACTCAGGTCCGATGAAAAACCTAAGCTCTTGATACCATGATAACAATGGTGGTAGAACGAAGAGAATATAGAGAGTTTAGAGAGAGAACCATAAATGTAGAATCTTGTATATATTTCTAGAGAGAGAATGTTCATTACATCATAAAGTGAGCCAGCTCACTATTTATACAAGTAAGAAATCTGAATAGTTAAGTAACCTCCAAACTAACTCACATTCAATGGTCAACATTTCTCTAACCAATCTTTGATCTAACGGTCTACATCACTTGGCATCTACACATGGTTATTAATTAAAACACTTGACACTCAAAGTGGGAGAATGTAAGAACCATGTTGAATTGTCCAGTGTTGCGTTTCGAATCACAATTAGAAGGATGTTACTTGCATGGCAAGTAATCAGCCTTCAATGTGATTAGCTGATTAGCATGCATCGTGGAATTGTTAGCTCATTAGTTGACTATTGGAAAGACCTAATTAAGGAAGATATCAGTACATGCCTTGGTAGGACAATATATGGATTAAATGGTGATTAGAGGAATCAATCCAATTACCATAATAGGCGGTATTGGAGGAAACCCTATGAGCTATAATAAGGATGTCCCTGCTCTCTCTAGACCATGTTCCATTACTCGAGCAATCCCTATTACTTGCTGGAACTCTTCTGCTGGAAGAAAGGAGAAGACACCCTGTAATTCACTTAACCAAATGGCTCCCATTGGTGCAGGTCTGTTTACTTTCGTTCTTATGCATCACTGCACGCGCTCGAGCACACACACACACACACATTTATATATATTGCATGTTCTGCTTGTGATGCTAGTAACATGTTGGAAATGATACATCTTACATAGGGCATCTGTTAGCGACTAGCTGGGATTCTGAATTATGTGACTGATGTAAATTGTAACCTGAAATAGGGTACCTGTAGTTGACAAGCTAGATCAGATGTGTGTCTGAATTCTCTACCTAGTGAAAACTCGCTGGTCATTTTGACACCAATACTGGCTCTTTAAGTTCATTGCTCAAACCCTGTAAAGGCCCTCCATATAGGAATTCTTACTTACAACAATGTTGTATACAACCGACGTCTCAAATTTGTTGTCACGTGATCAGCACGTTAAGAACTGGATGTGAGAGGTCAGTTGTACACAACGGTTGTAGGCATTCCAAAACTCACATTGTGCATTCAAATGCTTACAACCACCACCACAAATCTTATTCCACTAAGTAGAGTCAGTTATATAAATCTTAAAACGTCATTGCGCACGTGCACTAAGTCTTTCGTTAGCTCCAATTACTTCATATATTTTCCATATATTTTCTTATAATCTTTTTCATAGTCTTCTTCTACATTTTTTGCCCTGAGCCTCTGTCTCTTAGTCTCATCTTCTAACCAGAGCACATGTAGGTCTTCGGGTTCACTTGTCCAAACCATTTTAACCGACTTTCTCTTATCTAATCTTTTGTGACTGCTCCTACTTTACCCCGGATATCCTCGTTCTGAATCCTATCCATCTTGTGTGCCCACACATCTAACCAAACATTCTCATCTCTGCTACACTCTTTTTTTGCACGTGTTGCTTTTTGAACACCCAACATTCCGTTTCATAAAGTATCGCTGACCTTATTGTTGTCTTATATAAAAAATTTCTTGAGTTTTAATGACATACGACGACCGGATAACACACCGACGCACTCTTTCACTTTATTCATTCAGCTTATATTGCGCACTCAAATGCTTAATAAAAAAATAATAAAAAAAAAAAATTTTTGCTTGGCATCTAGCCTTCATTACAAACTTTAGGATATCTTCTTCATTTCTCCACTTGCCGCAATAGGACAATTTGATCTTTAAAGGAAGCAGAAGACAGATTCACTCATTATTCACATCCATCCATCCAAGCGCTAGTGATGGTTGAAAAAGAAAAAGGTTGGTGGCACTTTTTTATTCTGACAATTTGATATTCTAAACCTACTCTACTTTACAAAGAGAAATGATAATTCTAACTCGAGTAAATGTAAGTGGAGAGATGGACATACTACTTTGATCAACTGAGATGACATGCACTTGCATTGTCGGTGATATTCACCGGTGTGAAAGTAGTGACGATCCAGAACCCCAATCGAGGCTTATGGAGCCTACTTATATATCAAATTTCCTGCTATGATTCCTGAAATCAATCAATTCAAATTATGAGTCAATTTGTGTGGCCTTTTTGTAAAGCCACCGACTAAGAAATCAAGTACTGTAACTGCCTGACACAAACAATTTGGAGGACGGCATTGTTGTACTGGATTTGTACTTTGATCGACAGAAACATTTTCTTTGTTCCACCAGTTTCCTCCAGAAATTGTGCTTCACCGTTCCTCCATTATTTGTTTTGGACAGATTGTATAAGATTTATTTAATCGATAGTGTGCTGTTAGCCTGTTTTCAATCGGTGATAACAGATGCATGTGTCATGTTTTTGGTTTTTAGTCTTGTTTTCTTGAGAAAGGAATGAGTAATAAAGAAAAAAAGTCATGACTCTCGTCTTGATTTTTATATCTCCATAAATCTACTTATCCAAAACTTCAATGTCATCAAATCATGGAGAACTTATAGCTTCTTCAAGATCTTGGGGTTAGCTTAGGTGGTGACGGTGGATGGGATAATGAGATAAGGTTAGATAGGTCAAGAGTTCGATGTTTATTTTATTTTATATATATACTGAAAAATAATCTCAAAATTTGAATTGCCCTTGCATTAAAAGTTAGGGTAAATTACATAGTAATCCCTCAGGTTTGAGGTCTATTACAACCTCATACAACATCTTTAAAACATTTCACTTTCATACATTTACTTATCATTTTATTTCAATTTCATACAACCGTTACATTTTCCATCCATTGATCCGTTAAGTGCTGACGTGGCTGCCACATTTATGCCACGTGGCTGCCAAATGTATGCCACGTGGCAAAAATAATAAATTTTTTTTCTTAAAAAACCTGAATTTTCTTATTAAAAAAAAACCTAAACGCATGCGTCTCCCCTCCCCCCCCCCCCCCCCCCCCCCCCGCGACCCCAAAACCTGACGCCTGGCTTCAGCCTCTGCAACCACATGTCTTCCCCTTCCCCATCCCCAGCCGCATTCTCCCTCTCCCTTTGCAAACCCCATTTCCTCATCCATCATTGCCATTGACGCCGGTTTCAGCCTCTGCAACCTGGAGCAGGGTTTGGGAAAATTTAGGATTTGGACAAATCCAACCCCCAAATTCACTAAATCCAACCCCCAAATTATTCGATCCACGTCTCAAATTGTCAGTCCATTTGCGCTATCTGCCTAAACCACCGCCACCAAATTCGTCAGCCGGAGTTTGGGTGTTCACCACTTTGTGCTCTCTGCCTGAACCACCGTGACCCGCAATAGATTGTCGCGCGAGGAAGAAGATGCCATTGCCATCCGATTTGCAGCCCCGATCAACGCAGGTGGGGTTGGAGGCGATGTTGGTGTTGCCGGTGGGCTTGCAGTGGTGGACATGTTGTGGACGAAGATGTTGAAGACGTACTGGAGGGCATGGAAGATCTAGGGTTGGGGCTTTGCATTTGCAGCGTTGGGGTGGAGAGCTGCTATGAAAGATGGGGTGGGTTGCAGCAGGAGCGGAGCGTTGTAGTGGCGGAGGCTCGGGAAGGAGTTCGAAGAGAGAGGATGAGGGAATGGGTTGAGGGACGTGAGGTCGAGGGGGTGAAGAGATGGAGGATGAGGGAGGTGGGTCGGGAAGGGGATGGTTTCTGGGTTTAAGTTTTTTTGCCATCTCCCCACCGAGATCTCATAACCCCTAAAAAGTTGAAGGTTTTGTGGTTGCAGAGAGATTTCAGGTAGCACCCAGTTCTGGCAATGAAGATGAGTGTTTTTTTTTTTAATTTAGAAGATTCAGGGGTTTTTTTTAAAAAAAAATTAAAAATTATTTTTTTTGCCACATGGCATAAATGTGGCAGCCACGTGGCATAAATGTGGCAGCCACGTGGCATAAATGTGACAGCCACGTCAGCACTTAACGGATCAATGGATGGAAAATGTAACGGTTGTATGAAATTGAAATAAAATGATAAGTAAATGTATGAAAGTGAAATATTTTAAAGATGTTGTATGAGGTTGTAATAGACCTCAAACTTGAGGGGCTACTATGTAATTTACCCTAAAAGTTATGTTTGTACCATACTTGACCAACCCCAAAACTACTAAGCACCGGTCAACATTATACCGTCAATGACCGACAAGAGTTTCCCTCCAACCAGGAGGCCAATCATAACGCGACATATGTCAACGTTAGAGGCCAATCACAACACGACATGTGTCAACATCAGAGGTCAATCGCTGCATGACACGTGTCAATGTCAGAACAAAGCTAGAAACTCTCTTCTATAAATAGGGATCATTCTCGCACAATAATCCCGAATGTCATTTGTACCAAACTATTCACTATAACTCAACTAAAAGAGAGCTTGAACATATGTACTTGTGTAAACCCTTCACAATTAATGAGAACTCCTCTACTCCGTGGACGTACCCAATCTGGGTGAATCACGTACATCTTGTGTTTGCTTCCCTATCTCTGTCCATCTACAAACTTATCCACACTAGCGACCAGAGCAATTTAGCGAATGTCACAAACTTGAAACTTTCTATTGTACCAAAGTCCTCACTGATTTTGTGCATCAACAAGTTCAAATCCAACGTTAGACAATTATGGACATAAGTTTTGACATTTTTCTACAAACGATAGTGTTTAGTGGATTAAATAGTTAGTTGTTAGGGGGGAATCGGTAGAGATCAAACTCGCATCATGATACATATGCATGATTATTTTTTGTCACTACGTAAAAACGCCATCTGCAAGTTTGACCTTGTTCTATAACCCTTTCTTTTTCAGTTTACAGTTTTCCTTTTACTGATGACAAAATAAAAAATTGTGTCACTTTTCAATTTTTGAAATCTCCCTAAAATCAGTCAGGCTTTTTATTTCATTAGTTTGGTCTCCTACCCAAGGTATTAAATATCGGTAATATCGGAAATATCGGTAGTCCGAAAACACGGAAATATCGATGGAAATATCGGGATAATATCGATATCGATAAAATTTCCATGGAAACCACGGAAATTGTAAGAAAAACTTGGAAATTTTTATTGAAACTTTGCAGGATGTTTATTTAGTCAATTATCTATTAGTTTATCACAAAAAATTGGAAGGAAATGCATTGCATGATGGATTTAACTGATTTAAGTTGATTATATAGCGAGCTGGCAAACATTGTGAGTGTAGAAAATATGTAGTAATTAATGAAAGAAGTTTAAATACATCATAATAATTTATATATAATGAATTATATAATCATTTATATATAATGAATTGGCTGTAAATAAATAAAATTAAGATATTTTCCTTTGTAGGCTTATGCTAAAATAAGAATATCATTAATTATTTATAGTATTATACTACTATTATTACATAAGAAAATGGGCTGGAGATCACGACCACGTGGACCAAATCGGTCTCATCCATCATCAATCTCAACCTCATCCAACGGTCACACACACGCAGAAGAAAATGGGCTGGAGATCTTTGCTTGTTTCTCGACCACACACACGCAGAGATCTCTCGAATCTCGATCACACACACGCACAGATCTCTCGGTCCTTCTCCTTCCCTCTCCTTGGCCTTGTTTCTTCTCCGGTACTCCCCCCCCCCATCTCTTCTCTGCAACACACCCAGACCACACACGCACACACGCACAGACCACCCACACGCACAAACCCTCTCTCGATCTTTCTCCCTCATTCTCCTTGTTTCTTCTTCTCCCCCCCATCTCTGCAAGATTCTTTCCCGGGGAAGCGGCTGTTGCTCACCCGACACGATGGCGACTCTCCTCTCTCTGCCAAGATCTGCGCCGGTGGTGATGGTCGCAGGCCAAGATCTGCCAAGATCCTCGTCGCAGGCCGCCGCCGGGAGGTGAGAAAGGGCTCCGGCGCCATTGTGGTGGAAGTCACGGACTCACGGTGGGGTGGGTGTGGTGTGTCGAACTCGAACTCGATCCTTCTCCGGTTCTCTCTTCCCCCCCCCCCCCCAATCCTTCTCCGGTTCTCGTCTCTGCAACTCGGCGAACGCAGGAACCCTCCGGCGAGTTTCTTGAATTTCTCCGGTTAGGTAAGCTTCGGGTTTACCTCTTTCTGTTGAATCTGTTCTAGATCGAAGCTTAGATGTGAAATTGAAGTTCTATCTCGTGTTTTTGCAAGGTTTTTGGGATGAAATCAGCTCGGGAATAGGCACACCCATCTCCGGCGAGGCTGCAGAAGCTCCGGCCTCTTCTCTGATTTGCACAGATCCAAAATATTATCGATAATATCCGGAATATCGCGATATTATCGATATTATCGATAATATCGCGATATTTTGACGAAAACACCTCGGATACCAATTAAAATATCGTTAAAGCAAAAAACCGATAATATCGGCGAAATATCGCCGATATTATCGGCATTTCGGACCATGCTCCTACCTCAGCACCAATTATACGTCACAAAACGTACAACGCACTCCAAACTCAAAACTTAGCATTTGGGTCGACTTGGACCCGGCCGCACAACTCTTGGCTTGGACTGAATCAAATTCAGGCCACGAGTGCCTCAGACCAACTTACTTTTTTTTCACGTGTTTCATTCTTTAACTTTAAATTTCCAATTCAACAACACGAAAGAGAAAAGAAAGAAGTCATTTCTAAGTTCTGCAAAAATGAAAATTGAAGAAAATTGCCAAACAAATTTCCTCATTATTATAAAATAAAAATTGGGTTTTCAAACGAACCGTTTTGTATTCGATGCCATGGATGGCATATTCATTTGTGTCATATGGAGTAGATGCGAAATTTTGATGTTGGGTAGTAAATTTGTTTTGTAGCAAGTACAACAAGAAGCACAAGATATTTATTACAAAAGCAATGTGTTGGATTTTATTAAACCGCTGAAAAAAGTAGTTGGAAGCTTTTTGATATTTTCATTAGAATTCCCTGCACCTTGTTTGATTTGTCCTGCTAATTTATATGGATTTACAGAAACTGGTGAAGGAGATTTAATATGTTCAGTTGCCGATACAAAAAATTCTGATCTATAATATCATCAAATTAAGATATTATATTAGTTTTCTAACCAATAAAATGGACTATAAAGCAAAACAAGTCAGTTGACCATGCAAAATTTGTTTTTTATTTTGGGTATAATGGATCAATTGGAAATGGACTTACGTGAAAAAAGCCGTTAAAGTAGTGGTATCACAAACCTATCACGTATAGTTAATTTTGTCTTAATTTTTTATATAACATCTCATGAGTAGTTTGAAATTCTACTCCTTAACGTCTCCAAATTTTCTTAAAATAATGCAAAAGCCTTCTTCATGAGGACCAGGAAGAAGAGGTAAGGTGGTAGTTACAAAGAAACCAAGAGAATCAAGAAGAAGATAAGAAGAAAATGAAAATACTTTATCTAAATTTTCCATTAATAATCTCAATGTGATGTTTATCACATGGATTAGCCTATTCGTTAATTTAACAAATTATAAACTAAACAAAATACCTTTCTTGCAATGGGGGCAATTCTACAATTAAAAGCCTCACAAATCCCCCCTTCTTTTTCTCTACTTTCAGCTAGCTTTGACCCAAATTGTATGCACATATTTGCTAATTGCTGACGTGGGCTCTGTCTTTTATTTGTTTTTTCTGTTTTTTGAGATAGATTTTGGCCTCAATTATCGATAGCCATAGCCATCTATATATGTTAAGAAGTGATGCTGCAGGCTGAGGCCTTGGACTTGTCCAGAATAGACCACATCACCTGAACATCTTCATATGAGCATGCCATCACTTCTCCATGCAGAGCCATCACGCTACTTTCATTCCCTGTTCAAATTAAGTATCATGGAAATCATCAACTTTTATGTTCCCATACATGACTCGTATACATAATTCACATCAATATCCATATGATGATATTATATAAGAGCAACATTCTCTTGCCAAACGTGTGTATATCTAAACTGTGAATCTGAACCGCATATTTGACAAGAATTGACCGTTTAAATTCACACTCTGACAAGAGAACGTCAACACTTTCCGGCACATAAGAAAAGTGATGTAATATGTATGTATATACCTTGAAGCTGAGACTTCTTCTGCTCTCTCCCTCCTGGCTGCTGGTTGAAGAAAGTGCAAGCTTTCCTGAATGGAGTTGTAATAGTTTTCTTCCATGAAGCCATTTGTGCTGTTAAAACTTGGCGTTCTCCAATGAAAATGTTATGTTTAGAATACAGTAGTCTGAACGAAGAGGACGACTGAAATCTCTCTCAGGCCTAGCTTTTTATGCAGGAGCTGCGTAAGGAGGATATGGCACAATAATTATATAAGATAGTGTGTATATATATGAGTGGAGAGGAAGAGTGGGGCAAGATCCGTGAGATGGGCTTTTTGGAGATTAGAGGAACATCACTCTTTTATTTTTATTTTTAGTTTTTTGGTTTTTAAATTCTCTCATCTCATCATCTCAGCAAGGTCGCCGACTGCACCAACGCACATGGCGCACGCTCCCAAACACACCCTCTCTCTCTCCTTCCCCACCCCTCTCTCCCTTGGACTCTCTTCACGTGAATCCCTTCACTTTTCTGAATGTGACGTATATTATGGGATTTGCTTTGCCCATCTTACTCCTTCTCCTTTTCTTCTTCTTCTTCTCTTCGGTTGTTACATAAGTTATGAAATTGCCTTTCATTGGCCTAATTGACTTTGGGTCACTTTACTATTACATTACACAGCGTTACAATCTTTATGTTGATCATTTGCATGCTTATAGTCTGCAATTATCCAATTACTTTGCCCATTCTTAGCATGTCATACGAGAAGAATTAACTTAACAGTTATATGTCACGTGACATGATGAGTGACATATATTGTTTAGTAAAAACTTATGTGCATTACAATATTTTTGGTTAATAAACTGCATGCCTATCTGATTCCCAAAATGTGTGCAACTTAACAAATTTGGTTGCTCTTTTCTTTACCTGACAATTTAGAAAGTTTGGGCTGCGACTTCCTTGTCACTTGGCAGGATGAGTGGCAATACTGTCTCATTAAACCATAACGTCTGTTACAAGTTTTTGTTAGTAAATTCAAAGTATGTAGTAGATGTTATGGATTAAGTGGACATCTTTGTTACTTATCCTCTCACGTGACATGATGTTCACGTCTAAATTTTTTATTTTTTATGTAAGACTGACACATGCATGGATAGGTTAGATGCATTATCGCGTTAAAACATAATATGTGTTACAAACTATTTATTTATAATATACATTTTATGTTTAATTGAACAATCATTCAGCATTCATCGTGCCTCATTGTTGAAAAGTTCCTTCCCCAATGGTTTTTCACCTGTTAGTCTGTCACATGCATATTCAGTCTAGTTGTTGCTTCAATTCATCTTTATAACTAATCTGTAACATTTTGTGAGCGACTGACTAAGTGAGCCAGCACCCCGAACCCAATTCTGCAAGGGATATACATGACTATGGGACAGGCCCAATTATCCATTATTATCTCACACTTATGTGACTCCCACATGCAATGGTAGGAACAAAGACTGACCAAGACAGCCAAATCTATTGCAGTATTTATACAATTATATATGCTCATATACTATGTCAGGATGTAAAGGTTTAAAGAGTCCTTTATTTGTGAAAGGGGAAATTTTATAAGGGCTTATAAGTAAGTTCAATTATATTCTCTATATTATCAATTGATTTAATACTAAAACCCCAACTTTCTTCATGGTATCAAAACAGGTTAGCCCATGTGTGGCCCAACGGTCACATGTGCCCCACGTCACCCAATGCTTGTTGTCCACGTGTTTGCTTGAAAATTAGTCACACGTGAAGGGACGTGTGAAGTTGTGAAAGTTAAAGAGTTCCACACCAGTGAAAGGAGCCCTTGCAAGGGCATATAAGTAAGTTGAGCTACTCCCCATATTGTCAATTGATTTTATGGTGAAACCCAAACGTTCTTCATACCCAACCCAACCATGTTGTGTGCTCCAACAAAAAGAAAAAACTATGATGTGTGTGCTTATAACTAATTAAATTCATTAATCTATGCACAAATCTAGTTTACATAGTGAAAAAGATTGGGGTTCTGCCATAAAATCAATTGGCAATATAGAGAGTAGCCCAATTACTTATAAGCACGTGCAAGGTCCCTTCCTTTCCCGATGTGAGATTGATACTCCAAACAAGCCCCCTCATGTGTAGCAAATGTTCAAGCCTAGCACGTGGACAACATAAATCGAGTGACGTAGAGCACCTGTGGCTATTAGGTTTCACACATGGGACAATCTACTTTGAAACAATGATGAAAGTTGGGGTTCCATCATAAAACCAATTGGCAATATAGAGAGTAACCCAATTACTTATAAACACATGCAAAATATCTAAACTTATAGTTAAATCGATCCATCCCGGCATCAAACCGTACTTTGATTAATATAAAAACCTCATTAGTGACGCTTTGATTCTAATCATGAGTTGACAAAAGCATCCACACACCTCCTCTATGCGAACATATAAAATGTAATTAGTTTTATATGAACTACTTGCATTATCAAATTTGACAAATTGCAGTCTCAATGCAGCAGCAATATTTGCCATATTAGCGGGCACATGATCTTCTTTGCATAATGTGTTTGTCTAGTAAACCAAGATGGTCGTGTTGCTAACATCGTAAGTAAGAAAAGGGATTCTTAATTTTTAATTAAGTAGGGTTTTGCCTTCCTTGAACTCTCAACAACACCATAGTTTAATACAAACCAATAGTTTAATGGTTAATTGTTATAGAAACTTAGAATGCTCTGTTATGTCTGAGCACTTATTCTGATGTAAAATTTTCATGCAGTGTGAAAGTTCATCCCCCTTTGATATCCCTAGCTTCGGGTTCGTTTTAATTTTTTAATTTTTTGCAAAAGTTTAATGATTAATTTACCTTGTTTATTGCATCCCACATGCTCTCAATGAGAGTTTGCCCTTGATAAAATATATACTTATGATTGTGGTTTATATATAAGTGGATCTTTTGATTAAATAACTGCCATGGATGATTGGGGGCCAGTTTTCACATGTAGACAGACTGCATGTTTCTGCACTAAATTGATGGTCGGTTATTTTTTTCCAGAACATTTGAATGGCGGTCTTCGGTTTTGGTTTGCTACTTTATATACCAACATATTTACATCATATTACATGTACAAAGTTATTTCTCGTTATAGATACATCACAAATTTTATATGCCTACTATAATTTTTTACTTTTTATTATATATATGTTGGACTGTAATTTACACATAAAAAATCTATAACATTTTAATCCTTATATGTAACGAGTCGAACAATATTAATTATAGACACTTTAAGTTTTCTCTTCTTGGGGCCTTTTCCTTTTCCTTTAAAGATGCATGTCCTTTTTCTTCTTGGCCTTTTCTTTGATTAGGCTCAACAGAAGCACAAGACGACCCACATAATAATTAACTGGTGGTGGGGGTGATGACTGATGCGCAAAGGAAGGGAGATGAGGTCTGAGTTTTTGTAAGTGAATGAGATCGAGATGCATCTGATCGAGTGGAGATTTGGATTTTACAAAGTGCAGGATCATACGGACAGAAAGCCAACTACTCAAACAAACAAATTAATCCTGCCTAATCCGACCCAAGTTCGTGCAAAAATAGGACACAATTGGTTTTGGTTGGTTTCATTTGCCTCAACTTTTAGACTATCAGACTGTGAGGCATTTAGCTACTCCACACAATCGTCATGTGTGTGTGTCTCTCAAAGCAAATGGAAGTGGCTCCCACGTAACTATCATATCTGGAATTTGCTTCCATCAATGTCCATCCCTCCTAGTTCCCACTTGGGCTCATCTTCATTCTAAATTAACTCTTAATTAAGCTTAATCAATTATTTAACTAGAGCAAGTTGTCTAACTAATCTACTCCTTATCATAACATGGTTTATGAAATATTAACGTTGTCATTCATTTGTAATATAATACGTAAATTAGTAACACTTTATGATAGTATGAATATCTACCCTAATTTTTTTTTTCATATTTGTTGGTCATCGTGCAATAAGAGTTTGATTAAATTAGTCATATAAACTAGTTGCCTATGGATATAAAACATATAGTTTGGGATTCCATATGATTACATATATTGAGAACAAATTTAATACAAAGAGCATGTGCAAAACTAGCAACTAGAAGGCTTTTATTTTATGTTTTTATTCAATCTAAGAGACATTATTTAGTCTTGCAAACTCATAGTAACTGAGCAGTACTGATTAAATTACGTAATTGTACCATTACTTATTTATTCTCTTTACTTAGGTAACCATACAAATTCAAAATCTAAAACATATTATCAATTGAGAGAACTGAGGGAGAGATTGTCAGAGATTGTGTTTATTTTGTTTCTCCACCTCTATCGAAGGAACTCAGCAAAATGACTTCGTAACTTCGGAAGAAGGGGTATTTTAAATTATAAAAAAAAAAAAAAAAAAAAAAAAAAAAAAATTGGATGCGGTCCCTAGTTATGAATATTCTTTGACTGAAATCTTGTTGGTTTTTAATTTTTGATCGAAGTCCCTGAAATTAATGTGATAATTTATTTCTATGTATGTTACTAAGAAGGTATATTTCTTTGACTGAAATCTTGCTAGTTTTGAGACTTAAGAAGGTATTTTTCTAACTTATCTAGTATGTTGGAACAATTTTAGAGTAGTTTTAACGTCGGGACACTTGGGTTTATAGAGTTGCATAACTAGCCGGAATATCGAAGGATTTTCCGACCAGTTTACGTCGACCTTAGGGTGCCAAACAGGTATGGATGTGTTCTCCTTGTTGAGAGCTTTAAATTCATATAAAATTTGTGGGATTTGGTTGAGTTTTAAAAAAGATATTTAAGTTTTAAAATTTTCAAAAAACCGGCGACGCAGCGGTGACCGGCGCTGGAATTCGACGAACCATCGGAGAAGGAAGGAGAATATTCCGTCAACTTTGATGGAATATACTAACGGCGACTAACGGCTTCAGGTATATTTAACGTTATATGCTGTTATTTAACAGAATATTCCCTAACGCCGTTAGGGAATCCGTCAGTGTGCCAGGCACGTGCCTGCGCGTGGTCGGCGCGTGGGTCATCGGAAAAATTTTCTAAAAATATGGGGATGCTCATGGTGTTGAGTAGGCCATGATGATATATTTAAACACCACCATTGAGCAACGTATGAGAAGTTATTACATAGTTTGGTACATGTGCTTAAAATTAACTTTAAAATAGTTGTTTCACATATAGGTGAGACGTTTCCGGAGGACGAGCGCAGTCATACAAGACTCGGGGGGTTACGACCCAGCTACATACCAGTGAGTGGGCTTTTGGTTTTCTATATATTCGTATATATGTGCTTTACGTTTCCCATAAATGGTTTTAAATGGTTTTACGTTCTAAAATGCCATGTCATAGTTGCTTTATATTTTAGCATATGAATTAGTATACCTTTGCATAATGTTGCACGCTATTGCGGAGGCTAAGGTAAGTTCAGGTGAGTACATATTGTTGGTATGACTGCATAGTAGTTGTTTATGAGTTGATGCACGTTGAATTCATTATCCTGCACCCCAGTGTTAGTGCTCCGCCCGAGGCCAGGGCCTAACTTTCACGTGATCGTTCACCTCCCGCACCACACGCTCACCTTAGATCCAAGGCAGGTGCCAGCCTTTCGAACATACCACATTAGGTGGTTCCGACTCGTAGATGACTTGCAATACTTCGCAGCTTTCACGTGATCGTAGCACTTGAGCGTATTTATTTACAACTAGCCTATCGTACATACCACTTTAGGTGGTTCCGACTCGTAGGTGACTTGCGATACTTCGCACAACCTTCACGTGATCGTAGCACTTGAGCGTATTTATTTACACCTAGCCTGTCGTACAGACCACTTTAGGTGGTTCCGACTCGTGTGCAGGATTTGATTGATGAGTTATAGACTCAGTCGTACAGGTCACGTTAGGTGACTCCAACTGATGTGGCATTTTATATTCATTCAATTTACCTGGCTTACTTATGCATTGTTGAGATGATAGACATAACATACACTTGGTGTTTCACTACTCTATAGGAAATTATACGGGTTTTACGGTGAGGGGTTATTATTTTTGGAGAAGAGAAATGGTTTTAAAAAGATTTGTTTTTGCCCACTCACATTTTCTGTTTTGAGCCCCTCCAGGTTCTAGATAGAAATTCGTGCTGGTGGCTCGCGAGGACTCTACAGCGGTTCTGACAAACATCCATCTGAGTAGGGTTTCTTTCATGTTCTGTATAATTAGTACTTAGTCTTATGGACTGCATTCTGATACCTATGCTCTGATTGTGGGTGTATCTATACCCTAAATACCTTTATTAGTACCTATATACTAATCTAGTGTAGAATAGCTAGTTGGTTTTTATTTACCCTCATTTTCACTTCACTATCACTTCCGCCCCGCGCACATGGTTACATCACCTCCACTTGATGGCCAACATGCCTCGATCAAGGTCGGGGTGTGTCATTAAAAAAATTGAAAACATTTTTTTTAAAGCTAATGGGTACAAACTTATTCTAATTTTTTTATTTATTTTGGAAATGTTTTGAATTGAAAATTAGTTAGGAGTTTAATAAAGGTGTGAGTATTAAAAATCTAAATCAATTATTAATTTTTATTTTAAAAAATTATGTAACTGACATGTAAATTCATTATTACATTAATGCTAGGGACTTGGATCAAAATCTGAAAACTAATAAGATTTTAGTCAATGAACATCAGTAACTAGGGACCGGATACTAATTTTTCCTTAAAAAAACTATTGAGAGAAATGTTTTTTTTTTGGAGGGGGGGGGGGGGGTGGGGGGGAGAGGGGGGTGGTTCTAGCTAGCTAGGAATTAAGCAAATAATGTAGCTAGTTATAGGTCCTTGCCCTACTATTGGCTGTGTTGAAATTCCCTGTAATTATTTGGTGGGTCTCAAAGTATCCAGTAAGAGAAATGTTGAAGAGACTCTCGAAAGTGAAACTCTCTAAAGACTCTCTGTCACCTTATATTTTTTGCACAATGTTTTATAATGTTGGCAAGGGAATTAACTTTAAATTGTGAGGTACTAGAAAATACATAGAGAGTATCCTTAGCATTTCTCATGCAGTAATTAAGCACGTATGAAGTCTTAATATGACTTATAAGACGTGCTGCGATTTTTCAATCGTATATGTGCATTCAGAACTTTAGGATTTATTGATTGGTGGTAGGAATACCTTAGGATCAACTTCAGGCCTTCTCTGCCCAGACTAGGGATGGTAACAGTTCGGTTTAGGGGCGGAAATGTTATATTCATCCTCATAACCACAAAAATTAACCATATCTATAACCGCAAATAAATCATCGAGTATTATCCATAACCATACTCATCGGTTAGCGGTTATATCCATCTTCCTCAATACAAAAAATATTATTCGTTCAATTGACGCATGATAATTTAGTAAATATTTATTTTGTCATTAAATATTTAATGTATAAAATGATTTAATGAATGGATTTTGTGGAGCATAAAAATTAAAGCTAAACATTGATAATGTTGACTGATATTTGATATATCCCCACATATATTTTGATTCATATCAAAACTTTTGAACTTTCCCACAAAATGCAACTCACACAATGCAATTTTTAGTATTTTCAAAATAATGGATTCGGTGAATAATGAATATACAGATATATGTGTGTGTGTGTGTATTTCATTTAATATTTTAATATTATATATTATTCGGTTCGGATTAGGGGACGAGGACGGATAGGATTGGAAACCCCTATAACCATAACCGAATAATATTCACGGTTTTTCCCCTAACCCAAAATAGACCCGAATTTTCATACCCAAATTCAATCTATTCGGACGGTTATCGGGTTTAATGGTTAGAATTGCCATCCCTAGCCTAAACAGCATGCTCCCATTCATAAATGGTCCTGTCCTCCACCTGGAAGGCTCAAACTCAACGTGGATGGTGGATGGTGCCTAGTGCAAGTAGACTAATCTGGGCGGTGTGGGGTTGATTTTCAAGGATTCAAATGGAACTTGTGTGGCTGCTGCGAGTAGGAGATTTGGGGACATCTTCTCTCCTATTCATATTGAAGCACTCGCAATTAGAGAAGGTCTTTTGATGGCAATCGAAAGGGGTTTACAAAACATTTCATTGGAAAGTGATTCATTTCAGATCATTTATGCTGTAAAGGAGTTCTTTGAATATGTCCACTACCGGACCTATCATCGAAGATGCTAAATCCTTATTGCACTTGGTCACTGAAGCTATTGCGTCCCATGTTCGTCGTCAAGCTAACTATGTTGCCCATAGGCTTGCTCGTTTTGCCCTCCACACAGGTGATTGTACATGGCTTGATGAAATCCCCTCATTGATTTGTGATTTAGTTGAGGAGGATCTCCCCTTTCCTTGTATTGAGTAGCCTTCCTGTCGTTTAAAGAAATCATATCGTATTTGTATCAAATATTTGTATAAAAAAAAATAAAAAAATTAAAAAAAAAGACCTCTAGGGATTATGCTTAGGATTCTGCCGCGTGGCGCAAGTATACAACGTTATCATGCTGTTTTTTAACTGCTAAACCCTAAAACCCTAGATTTCAAAAAGCCAACAGTTTTTCATTCATACAAAGGAATATTAACATAGACGACGACCAGTAAACGACCGTGGACTGGATGGATATTCTCTTCAAATGTTCAAACTTTGGAACTTTGAAGTTTGAAGCCCTCTTTTTACTGAGCGATCCATTAATTAAATTAAAAAACTATGCAAACTAAAGAATCTTTGGCAAGTCCAACAGAATTGTGAGACTGAATGAACTAAATTAATGGCATAATTGAATATCCACTGCCCAAACTCGTGGTTATGAGTTTTGATCTGACCTCAATCGCAGAGGTTAATTTGTAGAGTGGAGACTGATTTGTCTGTTGAGTTAGAACCTCAATAGAATTAAATACTTTCACCAAAATTTGAGCATCATTGTGAACCATGGATTTAAGCATAGCTAGCTATAGATTTCATGCAAGTGGTGACAATTTGACCAAAAATAAAAATAAAACGGACATCTCCACCATACAAAAAAGGTCATTTTTGTGTTCTTTATGCAAAGTATCAACAAGGTGATGAGAAGTTATTTTTATGTTTGATTAATTGAATGTGGTTGTTTCTGAATTTAAACTCATGATTTTTTGAACAAAATAAAGATTATATGCTATTTAGGCTAAATGGTCATTCATATCAAATAAAAAGTTTCCGTTGGATAAATAAAAATTATATTTGTAACTTAAGTGGTTAAAAATATTTACTATACAGTCGGTTTTATGTGCTTGAACTCCCCTATCCCCGTATTGCTTTGTATGAAAAAAGAAAGTTAAAAAACAAAGACTATCAGATTGTATGTGAAATATCATATACACAATTTTCAACTGTTGAAGTGCACCTTATAATATAATCCCATGTTCTTGTGTCTTTGTTAATTTCCCTACAGGCTGTGCGTTATGTGACCTCTTGGCCCAATGCATTGCACTACGTATTAGCCTTAAATCACCCAACTTGGGAATTGGTGGGTTAGATTTTGGTTTGGAATGCCGAAAGGTTGGGGATTCAGGTTGGGCCATGTATTGGCCACAGTTCTAGGTGATAATGTTTCCTCACCACTTCATATTTTTATAAGTTTTCATAAAAAGGTACTCTAATGGAATCCTGTTCTCGTAAAAAAAATCTGTTTTAAAACTTTTCTATGCATCTTGACCTTGTTTGGTCTTAATTATAACCATCCGCATATTGTATATCACTAATATATATAACTTAACATCGCAAAATTGTGATTTATATATATCTCTGTTCTGTGTCAATATAAGTAAAAATAGGCACATGTACCACTTCAAAATGGTACAAAGCGTAGTTGATATGAATTATCTGCTTTTCATGCATTCATTTATGAGTTAATATATCCAAAAAAGAATTCATTCAAGTAATTCTTTAGTGGATTTAGTGAGTCACAATACTCCTGTAAGTACCAAAGGAACTAAATAATACATAGTGGAGCCGAAAGGTGGATATGGCAAGGGGTTTGAAGCTTTATAGATGCACATGGTAAAAGGGATTGGGGTAAAGGGATCTTTTCTCTTTAGATAGTTCTCCTTCCAAGTTGCTGCAGAAAAGAAACAGAACCCGTGTGTGTGTGTGTGTGTGAGAGAGAGAGAGAGAGAGAGAGAGAGAGAGAGAAATTACTTTTTAGTATTTTAGCCTGGCATCTTGCCTAGCTTAGAGTTGTGGATTGTTTCACCTTAAAGAGTTAGTAACATTAGTATATGGTGTTGGCTTCTTAGCCTGGCATCTTGCCCAGCTTATCACATTGATTTGTGGCTTGTTTCACTTCACCTCAATGAGCTAGTAAAATTAGCGTATTGGCTTCTTTAGCAATTTTAAATTTTATATCATTGTCATAGAGTTATATATAGGGCCACTTTTTCAAAGGTGCTTGGTTTTGCTTGGACTAGCCATGAGTTGGAAACCATTAGGATTAGGTTCCTATATGCCATTATTAGAGTTTCTTAGTACCAAAAACCAGGGCATTGTTATTCTTTCTTCAATTGGAAGTTGGCAGCAAACATCGCATGATTCCATGGTTAATAATATAATGGATGTTATTGATTAAGCTAGTCTAAAGATAAACGAAAATGGAAGTGATTAAGTTAGTGACATTCTGTATTATTCCAACTAACTATTTTGAGTAATGTGGGCTGTACACATACTATAGCCAAGTGAGTACGTAGTATTCACGGCTCCCTCATACTCTCTAGGGTTGTGTGGTTGGACACAAACCATGAACATGGATGAGCATAATTTCATCATGAATGTGCAACAATCTACTAAATAAAACTAAGTTTTAGAACCGAGACCTTTTGGAAAAAAAAATTCTGCAATGTCGCTCTCTTTACTTGCAATTCAAGGCAAAAAAAAGTTAATTAAACAAGATACTGCTACAACATTTCTAACATTATATTCCCTGCAGGTACTCTATGTGGTACATATCATTTCTCTCTTCGAAGTGGACAAAAAAATCGTTTTCCTTTAATTCTCTTAGGAGAAAAGAAAAGTTGGCAACTTTAATTCAGTATGATGTTGCCTTTTGATTTCATTTTGGCAGCTGGGGACCAAAAATTTGGCCAAATTAACTGTTGATTAAAAATGAAATATTGTTGGTGCCAGAAAGTATATTTTGGTGCAGAAAAAAATGAACGATGTTGGAATTTTGAATTGCTACAGCAGAGCTTTTGTTTTACTTCTTGATTTCTTATAATTCTTATTTATTTGTGATTAAATTGATAAACGGGAGTTTTAACGAAAAGTCCGAGGTACTGTTCACTTTAAAGAAAAACCACATTTTTACACTAAAAAGTCAAACCTAGTACTATTCATTTTACCCTTTATTTTGTCCTTATCGTTAAAACTCAAAGTTTTCAAGCTCTTTTCATTAGTTTTCCTTAAACCAAAGGCTTTATAAAGAGAACACAAAAGACTCTAGAGAGCTCTTCCTAGACAAATCGAAACTTTTATTCAGCTACTACCCATCCCTTCTCACTTAGTGTAGATAATATCGTTTGTTAAAAAGGTAAAAAAAAAATTTCTGTCTCTCTCTAATTAATAATTGAAAATTTTGACATTAATGTAGCAGCTGCAAACTGCCTTCTATGTAGATAAAACTCAGACTTAAGCTTCTATCATAAAAATGAGGTTGCTCAAGAACAGCTTGTAATAGAAGATACTAGAAAATATGCCCGCGCTTTGCTGCGGGACCTTGAATGCACCAGCCTTAACTACATGAATAAGACACACTTAACCTGAATAAATTAAACATAATCCTAAAAGAACAGAGGAATAAAAGAGTGACATTTTCTTGATTTTTCTTGTAAAACTCAAAGCTTACTGTCCAAAACCAAATAATTTTTATCATTTTACATCCATGTGCAACATATGCCTTACACTGGAAAAACATCTAAAATCAAATACAAATTCGTAAATCATCGATGGATTTTGTTTTACATTTTTATAATCAAATCAAGTGGCAGTGTAGCACGTAAAATTACAAACTTGAAGCAACCAGAGAGCATAAATTAAGATGTAGAGATATCCTTAAACTTTGCAACATACTGTATGGAAGCTAACCGTTGAGGTTTGTGAAGCAAACTGCGGCATGAGTTGCAGTCAATTGAACAAAAACATAGTAAAATGCATGATGAAATGGATTCATAGTTTTCATGCATGGCACAACCTTATATTATTCCATAAGTCAACTTAATATCATTCCACAAAGTGAAATTATAATGCTTACTTGTCGCAGATAGGGCAATGCCACAATGAAGGCATATGGCGAAACTTAGTAACCTGTAGCATTCATTGCACTTTGTAGCCGATATGATTTGCCTATCTGATGGCATCTGATAACACAAAAAAAACCACATAAGGGATGCCAAGTCTACTTTGATTCTTATGTCATGCGATAAATAGAACAGATAGATGATGTTTTCCATATCAATAGCATACCAAGAAATGTAAAGGACACAACACAGTAGCTTACTAATTTCTTCTTTACTTTTTTTTTTTTTAAAAAAAAAATTATACAAATGGTACAGTTTCAACTGTACATGTTTAAACCTCGGTGTTTTTCAATTTCAGTTTTACTTCTACCATCCATTAATTTTCCTATCCAAAATGCTTTGAAAAATAAATTTATAGCTACTAACGGTCTATATTCTTGATGCTGTCAGACCCTGCAACCTAAAAATTCATGTAAATGCAGAGGTTTGGCTGAAGGAGAGGGCAATCCTTCCATGGCAAACTTAGTTGTACACCCATGGCATGTGTGTTGTATGCTAGATGCCCTCTCTCTTTTAACAACACACAATAGCTTATGGAAATGCAAAGAGACATCAACATGTTTCATTTAAAATAAAATTAACTTCTAGATGAGTAATTTAACAGAAAAGAAGCAACAAAAAAACCCATAAATCTTTAATTGAACAATAATACTTGGTATTTGAACAAAACTAACTTCCAGATGAGTAATTTAACAGCGAAGAAGCAAAAAGAAACCCAGAAATCTTGAAAAAAATTGTCTATAAGAAATGAAATTGAGCTCAAAAACTGGAAATCTCACTTCAATTAAGCAGCTTTTCAGATGTTTACAGATTAAGTATGTATGCATGATAACAAAAAGAAGCATCCTTTCTTCACTAATTGGACACTAACAGAAAAACCCTAATTCATATTATTCAGATTACAAATACACGGGACCAAATAGCTAAGAAAGCTGAAGGTATTTACCTTTGGATTATTCCGCTTTCAGATGGAGTTTGCTTACGTGTGGGCCTGCAACTTCGTTTGCAGGCGTGATGTTTCCATGGAATTTCTCTCGGGTTTACATAGAGAGCAAAGCGAGAGAGCTTTCCAGATTTTGAGCAAAATCCCCCTAAACTACGACGTATATAGCTTCAGCTGGGATACATGTAAACAAATTCAAAGGTCAAGAGCTGAAACTGAGCTCAAAAATTATCTAGCAACACAATCTATCAAGAGATGTAAGTTCTCTATATACATATATATCAACTTGTCATATTTTATAAAACTATAAGCATGGACAATTAGGGAACCTTGGCTGCCATAAATCATATCCGGCAGCTACTTCAGCAACCCCTACTGGAATTCAGGGTTGACTGCATTTCATTCGAAAATCCATCACTATGAAAAATGAAAACCAAAAAATCAATTCAAACGCAACATATCCAACAACCCAAATATTATAATAATCTAATAAGACAATAAACAATTAGAGACAAAGCTCAATTACCATAAAGAAATCAGGGTTGTCTGGTAGAAGCTATCTGAAGCTTCATCAAATATATAGAGGATGATCAAACAATCAGAGACTAATCTCAATTACCAGAAAGAAATTAGGGGTTGTTTGGTAGAACTAACTGAAGCTTCATCCAATATATAAAGGACGCCCAAAGAAGTAAAAAACGTGGTGATATGTTGTTATAATTGAATCACAATTCAAGTATTAATCTAAGATAGTGTGGCAAGTTTAATTCATGAAATTAGGAATATATAGGAGTAAAAAAAAGTTGGATAAACCAAAATTCTTGATATATCAACTATGAGGACTATATAGTCATGTCAAAGTTTGGATTTGTATGTAGAGCAGTGAGAACCAAAATTTATGAGGACAACAAAGACTTCATATACGAAGAGAATAAGAAAACAAAACAACTTGACGCTATTTCTTTCTTGTATAGTGAAGCAGTAGACTGCCACACGCTAATTCCTGAAATCCCCTCTCTCAGACACCTCCCACCTCTCTCTGTCAGAACTGTAAACCAAATCCGTCAAATCCTCCCATTTTTTTCTCACCCTTGTTCCATCTGTCTGTCCTTGCAAAGCGTACAAATCAAACCCCAAATATAATCCCTGAAATCCTCTCTTGATACCCTATAGCTCTCTCTCTCTTAGAACCCTGAACCAAATCGCTTGCACGCATCTGCTATATAATTTACAAAACTGTGAACTATAGGTCATAGTGTGCAGCATGCAAAAGTTCTGCCACTACGAATTTCTAACATGCTTATAGGCAGCCACTATAAAGTATGACTATACATATGCAAGTACGTACACAAACAGATGCATATATACAAATGCATGCATGCATGCATACATAGGCTTGTACATAGACACACAGATGCATGCATACATATACATACATGTACACACACACACACAGAAGCATACATACATATACATACATGTACACACACACAGATGCATACAGACATATATACATACACATGTATATATGCTCACACATATAGATATAGCTATACAAATGCCAATACATATATTTAGACATATACTTAGGTATATACTGATGCATATAGTTGCACATAATCTTTGCTTAGATCCAAAATTCATAATCTTGTAGATTCTAAGATGAGTGAAATGAAAGATGGAACCTTCTTGAGCAAAGATCAATTACCAGCACAAATTAAAGCTCCCAGTTTGCTAATTTCTAAACTTTCATATTCTTTCTATCACTTTACAACAATTTTAAAAGCATGCTTGTTAAGAGATATAAGCTATAATCAAACCAAACAGAAAACTAAATGTATTTCAAACACCAGCAACCATAATTTTCTAACAAAAATAACATATCTTAACACATTTGTTAGGAAACAATTCAGAGTCCACCATATGTGAATGAACAAAAACCAAATGCATAATGTATTTTAGAGGGATAGATAACTGAGCATTTGATTCACAGGGCCAGCACAAAAACAAATAATAGAGCAATGAACTAAAAGGGGCAAAATGCATACAGTTTGAATTCTGCAGAGAAGCTATAACACTGAAAGACCAGCACAACAGGAAGAAAAATACACACACACAGATATACACATAAACACAAACACAGGCACAAATACATAAAAGTTAAAACAGAGCTCAATTAAAAAATGATTTTTTTTCAGAAAATCACAGATTGTAAATCAGTCTATTCTGTTTACTGATTTTGTTCCAATTTAAATCACAGAAAGGAACTGAAAAGTTTAAAACAGGAATGTCAAATACCTTCACCTAAATACAATGCTTTTGCAAGCTGACCACCAGTAATCTGCACACAACACCAATCCGAGAAATACAAACTTCGGGATTGAGTAAAAAATCACCTGGTCAATAAATTTAATAAGTTTAGGGATTAGTATTCTGAAAAAGGATTGAAATATTAAAAAACTAATAAAAGGGGTAAAATTCTATACATCGAATGACAGTCAACCCTAAACCCTGGTTTTGAAGATCAATACATTTGTTGTTTTTATCATGCAAAACGCATTGAAAGCCAAAGTTGCTGATCATGTTTACGATGACAAACACTTTACAGCAACTTTAAAAGCATGCTTGTTCAAAGACATAAGCTATAATCAAACCAAACAGAAAAATTACATCTATTTCTAACAACAGCAACCATAATTTCCTACCAAAAATAACATATCTCAACATATTTGTTAGGAAACGATTCACAGTGCATCATATGTGAATGAACAAAAACCAGATGCATAATGTATTTCAGAGGGGTAAAAAAACTGAGCATTTGATTCACAGGGTCAGCACAACAACAAATAATAAAGGGGCACAATGCATACAGTTTGATTTCTGCAAAGAAGCTAATACAATGAAAGACCAACACAACAGGAAGAAAAAGAGAAGTGAAGAGGAAGTGGTATTATCAGACAGTCAAGAAAGCAGCACAAAATATCTGTTTTTCTGTCCCAATTTAATAATTTAAAAACAAATCTTGCACTCCGAACTAAAAGGTGATGAACTGAACCAGAACCGAACAAAAAACAAAGCAGAAAAAAAACAGGTTTCTATGCAGGTTCAAACCCGAAACAATGAAATAAGGGAAAATTCGATTTAAAAGGGATACTTAGCTTTGAAAGGAATTGAAGGTGCCAGCTGGGAGAAATCCTCATCAGTGCTTGCAGAGATAGCTTCCAGCTGGAGCCAAATCTCTGAAACCAACCCTAGGTTTAGGCGTCCCTTCCTGCCTCACCGTTTCTCTAAGCAGAGCTCACCGAGAAAAAACAAAACCCAAATTCTAGGCAGCCCTACCTATTGCTTTGCTCAACCCTCAAAGAAACCCAAGCAAAATCAAACCATTCCTACACAATTGACAAAGGGGGTTTGAAAAGGACAAAAACTATATTTAATCAAACAAACAGATGAAACAGCATACATAATTCAAGGTTATATGAAAACCTATGCCATAATGAATCGAGCAGGAAAATAAGCACTTCCTAATATGAGACATTATTAAACTGGAATTATACTAATAAACCAGGGACATTATGGAGAGCAGGAAAATGAACTCACCGCCCCAACAGAAGCCTACAACACCAATTGTAGAAACAACTTTACTTCTTAAAGCGTCAATTACCAGTTTTGCTTCTTCGATTTCTTTTGGCTTGTAGATATGAAAACATGAAGATTTGAGGAAAGAAAAGTTCAACAATTAATCATTCAAATTAGGGGAAAACAATTACAATGTAAAATTAACCCAAAAACTTATAAACAAACATCAGAGAGTCAGAGCTCAACATTTAACCAATTTTGAGCGCAGCCTCACAATTAATTTTGAGGGAATGAAATATGCTAATTCATGTGAAAGAATTAGAAAGTTACAGCTCATTACCCACAATTTTCTTCATCCTCTGCCCCTCCATCAAGGTTAGTAGGTCAGAAGTTCATTTGAAATCTCGAATCAATCCAAGAACTTAAACTCCAGAAAACCCACTTCAATGAACAAATTCCCAATTTGTCAACCATTGGAAGTTAATAGTACAGGCCTTGATGTCATGCATAACATGATTACTGAGTATGACTACTGTGCTAATCCCTTATGTTCAGATCATGATATTAATAGTACAGTCTAAGATACATATGGGATTTTGTGCTAACACCACCTATCTAATATGCTAATGCTTTGAAAATAATGATATGAAGAAAGAATGGTAATTAAGCATGATGAGATTACCATTAGCATAATGCGTCCAAAAGATGGGATTACATTAATGACACCATTAGCATAATGTGTCCAAATTCAGAATACTCACCCTCACGTCCTCAATATGTTTTGTAAATGCTAACACTACCTATCTAATATCCAAATATAAATGCCTGGCAGTAGCAAAGCAATCGTCTAGCATCTAACAAATTTAAGAATGGATGGAAAAATACCTTAGTAGTGATCTCTTTTGTGCCTGCCCGTACTACACTTGCAGCTGATTGAGCCGCCAGCAACCAAAGATAATATTCCAAAACCCTATCCAAATAAAATAAATGGAAAACCAAAAACAGACAGATAGAGTGTATCAATATCAGCCATCTTCATCTACGATCACGAATCAAGAATATACATAATAACAAAAATAATGCAACCTGAGATTAAATTCGCAGCATATTGCCAATTAGAATTGAAAGGCAAAAATATCATTCCACATATTTCCACTGTGCTACAAATTCACTACTAAATAGCAAAAAATTCAAACTTGAGCTCTCAATTGTCTTTTTGATTCCGCGAGATTCAAAAGAAATCCTCAGCAAAGAAGATGACAGAGGCAACAATAAATTTGTTAGTCATAATATATCTCAAAAATTAACTCCTAAAAGTAATAAGAAAAGAAAAGGTGCTAAAATTGACAGGGAAGAAAAGTTAAATTGATCTTTTAGCTTACATTCAGAACATACATCAGAATGCAGAAAATGAAATTACCCAAAAATTTGTGGACAAAAATCCAAACTCACAACCAAATTCACATAAAAAATGCACAAAATGACCGAAATCAATTGCAAATTATACGAAGAATACTACAAAATGATGAAAAATTATTGAAACGTAGAAATTTGAAGCAGATGTTTACATGCAATAGACCCCTCCATTTTCTCTTTTGGGGAGGTTTTGGAGGGAGTTCCAAGGGTTGTTCCTTCTGTATACATTGAAATTCTGAAATATACAAAAAATAACGTCCATTAAGAGAACAACATATAGAAGAAACCAAATACATTTATTATTAATAATTATATTCATCACTATTTGCGTTCCGTGGACACCATCATCTCCACCATACCCCACTTTTCTTTTCCTTATTTTTCTTTTCACTTTCGGCTACTTTCTCTCCTTAAATTTGGAGTGATTGAAGGCAAGACTGATTGCTTGTTGCGTCTTTGCCTCCTTCTCGGCTTCTCTATAAGAGAGGCTTTATCTTGTATTCTTAACAACACATCAAATATATCATTTCAATTCAATACAAATCAATCTTTCAACCAAATATACATTCAAATTTAACATTTATTACTTCCACACATGCACGTATACCCAGATAATTCAAGAAAAATTTAGGATTTGCTGAAGAAATCACTCACCAAATCCATGAAGAAAAAGTCCAAGCAGGCAGTATAGGCACCAGTTGATTCAGTCAATGAAGCTGCAGTCGGTTTTATGGATTTGATGAGAAACCGTTTGAGACCAACCTCAAGGTGACTGTCGCCTGCACATATAAACACCACATAAAAATCACCAAAAAAAAAAAAACGAAAGCATGTGATTAGCAACATCAGTATCTCTTGCATAATTGTAATGTTTTGTGCTGCAACCCCCTTAGAAAAAGAGTATGAAATACAACAATTATCAAACTGCAGGAGTCCATCCTGGTTTGATATGTATTTGATTTCAGGACTTTTCGTGCACATTATCTCTTGATGCTTTAGCTTTTTAGCGTCATCCAGTCCCATCATGCTCAGTTGAATAAAATATCCGTGCTATGCTTTGGTCAGTCGGAAATAATAGAAAATGAAACCAAGTAACAAAACATTGAGTTGGTCTTGATGCTCGTGTCTATGGGTTTCCGAAAGAAACTGAAACATAGAAAAAAATTCAAGGCATAACAGAAGAAGTGTGCACCTTGATATATGTTTCCAGGAAGATGTCTTCAGAGCATCAAGACTGCTGTCCCATTTTGATTCGATCAAATAGATTGTGGT
The DNA here is from genome assembly GCA_036320875.1 of Cotoneaster glaucophyllus. Classification (NCBI taxonomy): domain Eukaryota; kingdom Viridiplantae; phylum Streptophyta; class Magnoliopsida; order Rosales; family Rosaceae; genus Cotoneaster; species Cotoneaster glaucophyllus. Next base: position 25,209,134 of record CM070069.1, on the reverse strand, counting down.
ATCCTTTGCGAATCCAACTTTGCGAATCCAAGTTGCCAACCCAAAACCAAACGGTTACAATTCCATCAAAATTAACCAAAACACAGAATAAAAATCAAAACACAGCAGTTAGAAAACATAGCTCAGTTGTAGAAAGTTAAAAGGGAAAATTAACTTCCCTTTTAATCTAGCAACATATTTGAAAATGAAGAGAGAGGATGAGAAATTTTTACCTCTGGGTGTGTCGACTCCAAGATCGGAGGTTCGGCCTTTGGATCAGCTCGTGTGCAGTTTGAAAATGCGAGATTTTGGCTCACTTTTCTGAGAGGGTAGTGCAAGCGACGGTCTTGGGGCTCTCATCTCTGATTTCTGAGGATGGATTTGTTCATATGGGGACGATGACGACGGTCTCGGCTGGTGGCTGGCGAGACTGAGAATGGTGAGAGAGAGAGAGAGAGAGAGAGAGAGAGAGAGAGAGAGAATTGGTGAGGGATCTGAGGGAAATTACAGAGTGAGAAAATGGTGGGATGGGAGGATTTGATGGATGTTTACAGAGAGAGTCGGGAGAGAAAAAGAGGGAATGAAAGAGGAGATGGAAACGGACGGAAAAGTAGTCGAAGCTGAGCACTCCACGATGATTGACGCGTGGGTACTGTGCAAAGCGGTGGCAATTTCGTAAATAAATAGAAATTCCAATCTGAACAACAGTGAGAGGGCGGTGGCAATTTTGTAAATAAAATGAAATTCGGCTCCAAACACTGTTCATTGGTACAGTGCAATTGAAAAGCTTACTTTAGACTAAAGTAATTGTTCTATAATCAACTGCATATATATGATTATCCAATGTTAGTGTTTAAGTGTTTTTAGCAGAAATAAGTTTATTCATTTTACTTGTTTTAATCTGAGCCCTTGGATTACATTCCAAATGGATGCTCTAGATTAAGTTAGAGTAAGTGATGTAGTGTGACACATGTAACTATCTCATAGGATAGATGACATGGAGGGCTGAGATAATTTCTTTCTATTAGAAGAGATAGAGAGGGATTATTCCCTTTCGGTTGCAACGGTCATATTCTGTGTGCAATTGTAGAGAGAGAAGTGAATCAATGAAATCATTCTTCTTGTTGCTCTCACTACTGTGAATACTCTCTCTGAAATTCTCCATTCTTCTCTCTAAGAAATTCATTCAAATCTCCATTGAATCACACCAAAATTCATATAATCTAACATGGCCTCAGAGCCACGTTGCATCATCTGCAATTGCGCGTGAATCTGTGAAGCGTGCAGCAGGAACTCAAATTGATCTTCGAGCTTTCTTGCTGGAGGAATATACAGAGAAGAGATCTCAGTGACCTTGAATCGAGTCTCATATGGCTGGATCAAGTGGTGCTGATCTTCGAGCACCGGTGTTCAATGGAGACAATTTCGATTTCTGGCAGATTCGGATGAAAACCATATTCCGATCCCACGAACTCTGAGATATTGTCGAGAAGGGTTTCGCTACTCCGATGAAGAAGGATGAAGAACTCACTGAAGTTGAGAGCAAGTTATTGAAGGAGAACATCGTCAAAGATGCAAAGGCACTTGGCATCATCCAAAGGGCGGTTTCCTATCAGATCTTCTCGAGAATCGCCATCCAATAGACTGCAAATGCTACTTGGAATGTCTTGAAACAAGAATTTGTGGGAGATAAATAGGTAAGAGCTGTGAAACTCCAAGGCTTACGCCACGATTTTGAGTATACTAGAATGGGTGAGAATGAAGCTTTCTCTGTATATCTAGTTAGACTGTTTGATTTGATTAGTCAAATGAGAAGTTATGGTGAAGATATTAGTAATCAGAGAATTGTTCAAAAATTGCTGATAAGCTTATCTAGATCTTATGATAGTATTGCCTTTGTGATTGAAAATACTAAGGATCTAGATACTGTTGATGTTCAAGATGTTGTGGCTATTCTAAAGGGGTATGAACAAAGAATTGATAGGCATGATGAGATTCAAACTGAGAAGGCATTTGTGAGCCTCAATATTTCTCCAAAACAAAATAAGTATAATGGGAATTAAGGGTTTAAGCCACAAAATGCAAATCAAGATGGAAGGCTTGCATGTACCTTTGAATGAGCTAAGAATCCTTGTATACACTGTGATAAATCACATTTTGGTGAATGTTGGTTCAAGGATAAGCCTAGGTGGCATAATTGCCATAAGTTAGGACATATTGCAAAAGATTGTCGTGGCAAGAAGGAGAATGCTAACCAACATGTAAACTTTGTTAACAAAGTCAATGATACTCCTACAGTGTTTTATGCCAGTAATAATGCCATTGTGAAGAAATGTATAGACATGGTATGTGGATAGTGGATGTAGCAACCACATGACTGGAATGAAGGATTTATTAGTTGACATTGATAGAACAATGACTGTTAAAGTTGAAATGGGCACTGGTCAGCTTATTGATCTCACAAGCAAGGGAAATTTGGTAATTGAAACCAAGATGGGGAGAAGATATATCAAGGAGGTAAGTTGGTTCCAGGTTTGATAGAAAACTTGCTTAGTGTAAGGCAGATGATGGAACATGGTTACTTTCTTGTGTTTGGTGGTACAAATGCTGAGATACATGATGATTTCTCTATGTCTAACTTGGTAGCCAAGATACAAATGAAAGGAAATAGGAGTTTTCCCTTGAAACTTCAACCTGAGATGCAGATTGCTCTAAAAGCTGGTGTGTGTCAGTCATCTATGATTTTGCATAGGAGGTTAGGACATTTAAATATGGGCAGTCTGAGGCAACTCAAAGAGTAAGATATGGTACTGGCCTGATCTCAAGTTGACAGATGAGATATGTGCAGGGTGTGCCTTTAGGAAGCATTGCAGAGATGCATTTCCAAAGGAAACAGCATGCAAGGCTTCTCTTCCTCTAGAACTCATTCACTCAAATATATGTGGGTCTATGCAAACTCATACTAAGGCTGGGAATAGGTATTTCTTTACCTTTATAGATGACTGCACTCGAATGTGTTGGGTCTATTTCTTGATAAACAAGTCTGAGGTGTTTGGTATATTCAAGAAGTTTAAGGCCACAATTGAGTTACAAAGTGTTAACAGTTGAAGAAGTTGAGGAGTGATAGAGGAGGGGAGTATACATCTGTTGAATTCAGAGAGTTTTGTGAAGAAATGAGCATGGAAAGACAACTAACAGTGGCCTACACATCACAACAAACTGGTGTAGCTGAGAGGAAGAATAGAACCATAATGGAAATGGCAAAATGTATGATGGTTGAGAAAGGTGTTCCATTTGATTTCTGGGCAGAAGCTGTCAACACAGCAGTGTACATCTTGAATAAATGTCCCACTAAGTCTCTTGATAAGAATACCCTATTTGAGGCCTATTTGAGGCATATAGTGGGAGGAAACCAAGAATCAAACACTTAAAGATCTTTGGTTCTATATGTTATGCCTACATTCCAAGTCATCTTAGACAAAAGCTAGATGAAACCAGTGTTAAATGCATTTTCTTGGGGTATGGCACATGTGAGAAAGGTTATAGACTTTATGACATTGTTTCAAAGAAGATAATTGTGTCAAAAGACGTGATATGTGGTGAAAATGCTTGCTGGGATTAGAAATCTCAATCTGAGAAGTACATCAGTGTACCAATGCCTGAAATGGGAATATGTGAACAAAGGAAGAAGGGAGTTCAAGTGACAGATGTGATGTAAATGATGAGTCTCTGATACCAGCATCTGAAACTTTTGAATTAATTGAAAATGGTTCAAGATTGGTACCAATGAAGAATAGCACAGGTACCTAAGACTATGATCACACTCCATTGAAGTTCAAAAGCTTGATAAAAGTGTATGCAAAATGCAATTTGTGAATAGTTGAGCCTAAGAACTTTGAGGAGGCATCAAAAGATGAGTCATGGCAATAGGAAAGCAGAAATTACTATGATAGATAAGAATTGCACTTGGGAACTTATGGACAGACCATTTGATAAACCAGTAGTTGGTGTCAAGTGGATCTACAAAACAAAATTGAACCTAGATGGGGTCTATACAGAAGAATAAGGTAAGGTTATTGCTAAGGGATACTCTCAAAAGCCTGGGGTCGATTTCAATGAGATATTTGCCCTTGTGGTAAGGCTTAACACTATTAGAACTCTAATTAGACTTGTTACACATAAAGGTTGGAAGCTGTACCAACTTGATGTGAAACAAACATGAGTGGACCAAATTTATATATATATATATATATAATAAAACAGTTATCAACATACTAACCCCCAGGTTTTATGAAAACATATATATCATGATAAACATAGGTTTTCTGAAACCTAGCATGTCGTGCAATGTCTCAAATCATAACTCATATATAATAATCGCTAGTGAATGTCCAATATAACTCTCCATGCCTCATGCCGGCTCCCCGAGCAGACAGTCAGAGGAAAATTACCCTCATGCCCCATGCCAGCTCCCCGTCCCTGTGCTTAGGCCTGGCAATTCCTGACATGACCCGATAACCTGACACGACACGACACGAAATTAACAGGTGTTCGGGTCGACACGATAACGAATCGGGTCGTTATCGGGTAACCCGATAAGCACCTGTTAAGATAACAGGTTGGTTCGGGTATACACGTGAGTAACACGATACACGATAAGCAGAATATTAATTTAATAATTTTATAACCCTAAAAAAATACTATAATAATAATTTTATATATATATATATATATATATTAATTTAACAATTTTATACCCCTAAAAACTATAATAATTATATATACTATAATAATTATACCCCCAAAATATTAACTATAATAATTATATATATATATATATATATTAAATTTTAAATTAAATTTTATACCCTTAAAAACTATAATATTTAATATGCATCCGCCCTTTAAAGAAAAAGGGAGGGAAAAAGTTTTCAAAAAAAAAAAAGGGAGGGAAAAAAGAAAATGATAAGAAAAGGAAACAAAAAAGAGAGGGAAATATGGGTGTACAGTGTAGTGTAGGTGTAGCATTTGCCCTTTAAAGAAAAAGGGAGGGAAAAAGTTTAAAAAAAATAAAAAAAAGGGAGGGAAAAAAGAAAATGATAAGAAAAGGAAACAAAAAAGAGAGGGAAAAATGGGATACGCATCCTACGAAACTAATTTCAACGATCCAACCGTCAAACATGTTTGTATATGTTTTGAGATCGCATACGCCAAAAATTGCAAAAAAAAAAAACATTCAGACATCAAGTAATGGGACAAAACTTTTCGACGGTTATAAACGAAAATTCACTATTTAACGGTTATTTTAACTTCGATTTTGATAATTTTTTACAGCTACACTCCTTAACCCTATATGAATACAATGAATGAACTCGATCTTCAATTTTAAATATTTACACTAGTGGATACCACAAAATCTTATGTTATACTTAATGAAAGAATAAATAAATTCTTAAGTATTAGTGAATCTATTGTTTTGATGGGATACGCATTCTACGAAACTAGTTTCAACGATCCAACCGTTAAACATGTTTGTATATACTTCGAGATCACATACACCAAAAATTGAAAAAACAAACATTAAGAGATCAAGTAACGGGACAAAACTTTTCGACGGTTATAAACGAAAAATCACGATTTAACGGTTATTTTAACTCCGATTTTGATGATTTTTTACAGCTAAACTCCTTGACCCTATATGAATACAATGAATGAACTCGATCTTCAATTTAAAATATTTACAATAGTGGATACCACAAAATCTTATGTTATACTTAATGAAAGTATGAATAAACTCTTAAGTATTAGTGAATCTATTGTTTTGATGGGATATGCATTCTACGAAAGTAGTTTAAACGATCCAACCGTCAACATGTTTGTATATACTTCGAGATCACATACGCCAAAAATTGCAAAAAAAAAACATTCAGATATCAAGTAACGGAACAAAACTTTTCGACGGTTATAAACAAAAAATCACGATTTAACGGTTATTTTAACTTCGATTTTGATGATTTTTTACAGCTACACTCCTTGATCCTATATGATTACAATGAATGAACTCGATCTTCAATTTAAAATATTTACAATAGTGGATACCACAAAATCTTATGTTATACTTAATGAAAGTATGAATAAACTCTTAAGTATTAGTGAATCTATTTTTTGATGGGATACGCATTCTACGAAACTAGTTTCAACGATCCAACCGTCAAACATGTTTGTATATACTTCGAGATCACATACACCAAAAATTGAAAAAAAAACAAATATTAAGAGATCAAGTAACGGGATAAAACTTTTCAACGGTTATAAACGAAAAATCACGATTTAACGGTTATTTTAACTCCGATTTTGATGATTTTTTACAGCTACACTCCTTGACCCTATATGAATACAATGAATGAACTCGATCTTCAATTTAAAATATTTACAATAGTGGATACCACAAAATCTTATGTTATACTTAATGAAAGTATGAATAAACTCTTAAGTATTAGTGAATCTATTGTTTTGATGGGATATGCATTCTACGAAACTAGTTTCAACGATCCAACCGTTAAACATGTTTGTATATACTTCGAGATCACATACGCCAAAAATTGAAAAAAACAAACATTAAGAGATCAAGTAACGGGACAAAACGTTTCGACGGTTATAAACGAAAAATCACAATTTAACGGTTATTTTAACTCTGATTTTGATGATTTTTTACAGCTACACTCCTTGACCCTATATGAATACAATGAATGAACTCGATCTTCAATTTAAAATATTTACAATAGTGGATACCACAAAATCTTATGTTATACTTAATGAAAGTATGAATAAACTCTTAAGTATTAGTGAATCTATTGTTTTGATGGCATACGCATTCTACGAAACTAGTTTCAACGATCCAACCGTCAAACATGTTTGTATATACTTCGAGATCACATACACCAAAAATTGAAAAAAACAAACATTAAGAGATCAAGTAACAGGACAAAACTTTTCGACGGTTATAAACGAAAAATCATGATTTCACGGTTATTTTAACTCCGATTTTGATGATTTTTTACAGCTACACTCCTTGACCCTATATGAATACAATGAATGAACTCGATCTTCAATTTAAAATATTTACAATAGTGGATACCACAAAATCTTATGTTATACTTAATGAAAGTATGAATAAACTCTCAAGTATTAGTGAATCTATTGTTTTGATGGGATACGCATTCTACGAAACTAGTTTCAACGATCCAACCGTCAAACATGTTTGTATATTCTTCGAGATCACATACGCCAAAAATTGAAAAAAACAAACATTAAGAGATCAAGTAACGGGACAAAATTTTCGACGGTTATAAACGAAAAATCACGATTTAACGGTTATTTTAACTCCGATTTTGATGATTTTTTACAGCTGCACTCCTTGACCTTATATGAATACAATGAATGAACTTGATCTTCAATTTAAAATATTTACAATAGTGGATACCACAAAATCTTATGTTATACTTAATGAAAGTATGAATAAACTCTTAAGTATTAGTGAATCTATTGTTTTGATGGGATACGCATTCTACAAAACTAGTTTCAACGATCCAACCGTCAAACATGTTTGTATATACTTCGAGATCGCATACGCCAAAAATTGAAAAAAACAAACATTAAGAGATCAACTAACGTGAGAAAACTTTTCGACGGTTATAAACAAAAAATCACGATTTAACGGTTATTTTAACTCCGATTTTGATGATTTTTTACAGCTACACTCCTTGACCCTATATGAATACAATGAATGAACTCGATCTTCAATTTAAAATATTTACAATAGTGGATACATCAAAATCTTATGTTATACTTAATGAAAGTATGAATAAACTATAATAATTATATATATTAATTTAACAATTTTATATCCCTAAAAACTATAATAACTATATAATATAATTATATATATATATAATGTTTTGAAGTAATATTTGTAATATCCTTGCACATTTAATATTTGTAATAGATTAGTAGTGTATGGATTTTTTTTTTATTAGGCTTTTATTTTCGAGTGTAGATGTAGTACTTAAACAAAAAATGTGTTTTAATGTTTTGAAGTAATATTTATATGGCAATGTGTGGTATGTGCAAATTTAAGGAAAAAAAATATTTTTCTTAACGGGTCGGGTCACTTTACCCGTTGGGTAAAGTGACCCGACCTGTTAAGATAACGGGTGTGACACGACACGACCCGTTAAGATAACAGGTGTTACACGAAAACGACACGAACACGACAGACACGACCCGTTTGTCAGGCCTACCTGTGCTAATAGCCAGAGGAAACACACTCCAGGCCCTATGCCAACACCAAACCGTCGCCCGGGACGGACCGGAATCTATCCCTACGTCCCGTAACGGAATAAGGACCACTAGGTAAGTACAAAACCATTGAACATACATATATTGAAAAATAACTTCATAGTATAAAGTCATCCATCATCTATACTATAAAGAGGTGTTCAAAACATGTTCTAAATATTGTATCGTCATCCATCAGATATCCTATAAAGAACATGGGTTATAGGAAAAATAGTAATAATTCAAACTAGCCTCAATAAGCATGTTATCTCAAAGCATTTCATAGAACATAAATGTTAAATCATGCTTTTCTATGTATGCATTTCTATTATTAAAACATGCATTTTTAGAAGGGGTCCACTCACAGTACTTCGCTGCTGAAGAGCCACGCAAACTAGCGAAGACGAAAACGCCATAATATTTGCCCCAAGTGGGGACCGAGTGGTGGCCGGAGTTTACCGGAAAATGGCATGAAAGATGGCCAAACGACCACTGCTTAGAAATTTCCAGATTTGCACAGTGACTTCCCTTGAGCTTTTTCGAGTTCCTTCGTCGGAATTGTGAGAAACTCGACGAGGAAGATGATGAATAGTATCGGCCGAGTGTGAGGGATATGTTTATGGTGTTTTCTAGGTTCATGGGTTCGCCTAGAGGGGAGAGAATGGTGGTGGAGGGTTGTTGTTGTTGTTGTTTATTGTGGAAAGGAAAGGCTGTTTTCAGAGAGAGCCAAGAGGAAGAGAGAGTTGTGAGAGAGAAGAGAGAAAGGGGAAGACTTTTCAGAAGAAAGAAAGAAAACAAAATAAAAGAAAAGAAAAGGGAACCGGGGGACAAAACAGGGGGTGGGCCCCTTGGGCACACCATTTAAGACTCAAAAACCATTTTTAAAAGGAAAATATCCCCAAACTTAATGAAAATACAAAAACACCCTTTTTGTTCTGTAAATCCCTGGACGGGTTGTTACATTTTAGATTTTAGGACTTCAACAATATTGTTTTTAGATTTTAACCTGAATGGTTTTCAAAATCTAATATAAGTTCCTATTTTTAAAATTTACCATATTTAAGTAATTATAGCACATTTATTATTTATAAACTTACCATTCTAAATTCTTTACCCATCCATAATTAATATTTTGTTTGTGCTACAATCATATTAATAGATAAAGATCTGTTCAAAATTCAAATTCTTGTTATTAAAAAAATTCAACAACAAAATAAAAACAATTTATACTTTCGGTACATTATTTTATTCATAGGTACGGAAATATCGATACGAATGTAAGGGTACATAATTTTAGGTACCTTATTTTACTCATAGGTACAGAAATATCGGTTCATAAGTTTCGGTACGAATATATCAGTACAAATGTGTCGGTACAAATGTACCAGTACGTAACTATAGTATCTAAACATACATATGTACGTAATACGCATATACATATATATATAGAGAGAAATTCATGCATAATGAAAAATATATGACTTTTCTTATTATAGGAACTTAATAAATAATATTTTTATTATTTATGGGAATCAATATATAACAAAAAAAAAACTCAATAATTATTACAACCTATTTCATATTTTAAAAAATTACAATTAAATGCCAATGACTAGAATTAGTTTTTAATCTTAGACAAGGTTTTATTTAAAAAGTAATCTTAGACAAGGATTAGAATAGAATTTTCCAATATATAAATCATGATATACATTTGGGAAATTTTATTTAAACTCATCTAACCTATTTCTACACCCAACTTACTCTTTGCACCCATTTGATTTTTAACTAAACTATTAATATCTTTTTAAACCCAAATTTAATACGTATTATACCCCCATAAACCCAATTCAATATGTGGATTTATTTTTACACCCATTTGATTTTTAGAAGCTAAATTTGATGTGTTTAGACCTAAGTTCTTTGCAGGGTTTTCCATAATAAAACGGGTTGTAACAAAACCAATCAATGTCTGGTAACTTATGGGCTGTTCTGATACTAGGGTTCCATAAGAGAAGTCTTGTGTTTACGTAGCACCTATAGTAGTCAAGAGGTGGAGGCCAGTCAAGTAGTAGGTAGATGAGGCCATTGGAAGAACCCACAAGGGATGAACTGTAGAGACTAGTATCAAATGCAAATTCATCTTCAAGGTCTCTACGGCTACTTTCTATTGTTGATGATGCGGTTGCTGAGGCGGAGGCGCTGCCAACATTCTTCTTCAGTGATTGGTAGTCAGTGAGTCGGGGAAATCGAAAGGGGATTGGTGGCCAGTCATGGGGAAGTGGATAGGGGCGTTTAAAGAGAATCAGGACATTCTTGTTGTTGTCGTTGGTATGTGCTCAGTGCTTGGCGACGAAATGGGAAGTAGAGATTAAGTCGCGCCATGACTTGCATACACAACGAAATCGGAGGTGAGATATGACCGGTAGCCATGAAAGTATCTCGACGAATATATCGTCGTTGCTGGAGGAGAAGGTCGGAAATTCTCCATCATTATCATCCATCAATAAAAAAAACTTATTTTTCTCTATGAGAGCTATTAGGGTTTTAGCCAAAATGAACGTAGAATAAACAAAGAATGATCGTAGGGTTTAATTATAGTGTTTGGGTTTATTGATAAATTTGAGTTTTATTATTAATTTCATTTTGTACTTAATAGTAATTATGCAATAGGGTAAAATAGACAATTAAACATTTAAAATTTAAGTTTGGTGTAAAAAGAGGTTAAATGGGTTTAAATAAAATTTCCCTATACATTTTGTTATCATAATTAAGGAGCTTGCAGTTTAGGTGGTTGTGAAAGTTTATTCTTTCAGCCGATCTTGTGCTCGAATCGCTTATGCTTAGAAAAAACCTCTTATAATCCACTATAACATTTGAAGGTGAATCTGCAATTCACTATGTACTAATTCAAAGGTGATGATGCTGCAAAAGAGGCAATATGTTTGGTCGTTCGATCACCTTTTTGCTGTTTATGATCAAATAATAAAAAAACAAACAAACAAAAATTAACAGGAAAAAAATAGCTATTTTTACTCTCTTATTTTCTCCTTTTACACAACTCCCCTTGTTTTCGCCCTTTGATTTCTCTTATGATTTATTGAATTCAAAGACTATAAAATAACGACGGAGTACCCCCCCGGATGGGCGGGGGAGTGCATGTACATTAAAGTTGCTAATACTTTCAACAGTTAAATCTAAATATTACTTTAATGTAATTATAAGCAACTGCCCAAGGAAAAGGAAGAAGGAAGAAAAAGATCTTGAAAGAGGTAACTATGTTACAATTTTATTTTCTGCATTATTTGTAACTAACACACAGATTACATGCACACTTCCAGGAAAAAATTACAAGAGAAGAAGAAGAAGAAGAAGAAGGGAAGCATGACAAGAATTGAAAGTACAATCAGCTAGTCTGATCAACCACTTTCTACAAATTTCTAGCTCAACAAAAACATGAAAACTGATCGATCAATTTGCGAAAGTTTGGCATTCAGGATCCGAAACACGACTCGCGTAGAACCTGGAAATGAAAGCAGTGGCCTTGCCATCGATGCCAGGCTCGGCAGTCCAGCCTCCTCTGTCCTCATCACTGGGACATATTCTCCGTCTAACATAAACACCGCCATCATCGGAGTAATATGTATCATCTCTGCTGCCGCTTGAAAAGCAGGCCTTGAACATGTTGCAGAAAGAGAAGAGTGAAGATTGCTTTCCCATCTTCTGCTTGGCTTTTTTTTTTCTTTCTCTTGTTTTCTTGATAAGCAAGGTTTTGTATATGTTGTTGCAATGGCATGAAAATATCTATGGCTTTTTATAGTGGAAGAAAACCCTAGTAATGTAGGACGTAGGGAGTCCAGCTAAATTCTGATTTTAAAATTAAAATGGACGGTCGCGATTGAATGATAAGATTTAGCATGAAAGGAAAGTAAGTGTTATTGTCCTCTCCTTTTGAATTGACCTAAACAGTTCTCCTTGGCGGTACAGTACCCAACTTTTTATATTCTTCTTACCAGTACTCTTTTCTTTTTGCCCTCCCAAAAGATGCCCTCTAACTATTGTAAAATAATGCCTACGGAAAACTAAGATTTGGAGGGTATTTCTCTTCTCTCATTTTAATGGATCTCGTGTTATATTATCAGTTATTTTCTACACAAAACAGATTATTGATATGGTATCGATAAAGCGTCAATAACAAAACGTACTAATTAACATGTTACCGATACATTGTACTAAGAATTCAAAAACCATACCCGTACATTTTGTTTCCAAGTCAAGCATAAAAACTGAGAGCTCAGACCAGTTTTTTCAAAAATTATTTTGAACTTTACTGAGACATTAGAATTATATGCAACTTATAGAGAATAATTGGTTGCCATTAAATATTTGGTAGCTAGATAAAGTTGCACCAAATGCTTTGTACCCAGCTAAGAAAACTCCCTGAGGAAAGAGTTTAGGAAGATGAGATCAAAGATATATAGAAGAAAAAGCTCAAAAGCAGCTTTTGAATGTGCAGTGTTTTCTCTTTAATTAATTATTTCTAGGTTAACTTTTGGGATAAGCAATGGCTGGTAAGAGTTTAGGAAAGCCCCCACAAACCCCTTCACAGCTGCAAACAGTGCATTCAAGCTGTCTATAGCTTTGAAGCATCTCGAAGAAAACCAGCACTGGAACCAGTTTGGTATGCATATCTTCTTTTCAGGCTTTTCTATTTAAAATTTAGGGCATAAGATCTCTTCCCTTTGCCTTTAGTTTGTTTCATTAGTCACTAATTCAGTATTGTATGTTTTTCTTGTTGTAATCACATCCGTTACGTTTATGTCTTAAAACTTTATGGCCCCCTTTTGTGTATAATATATGATTAGGAACAAGGGGATGATATACTTGTACGATCATATCCAAACTGGAAGAATGATAATTTCTGCATATATATATAATCTAAAAGACATTCTTCTGCAATTAACTCAAAATTTTACTCAAGATTTGTGAAATCTAAACTCATGGTCTTTCTAACAAAGTGAAAACTAGACACCACCGCTCTAATTAACCAAGATATGAACAACTGTGGTAGATTAAGACCATATATGTCATTGTCACAATATCAGTTACTACGTGCAAAGAAAATTAACTAATGAACTAGCACATGTTGTAACATACTAGAGAAGTCACTTGTCAAAATAAACATAAACATTTATTATGACGCTTGTCAACTTTTTTTCAGTTGAATGAGCATAAGATTTCATTAGATGAGAAAATGTCTATTGCAGGTTACATAAAGCAAGCTCAATAAAAATTTGAAATAGTCAAAAGCCCATTAAGCAGAAAGATAAAGAAAAAGAAAACCTAATCTCTAGCCCACAAAGGTAGAACCATTAGCCGTTGCTGCCACTACCACCTTTCCAACCGCCACAAGGGTAGCCGTCCTTTGAATGAGACGAACTTGCAACACAAAAATGATCAACCTGTAACAAAGAAATATCTCTAACCAAAATTTGCCACTAAAACCACCACACGTAGGTGTCAACTAGTTGTACCACTGACACAAGAGGCAAAAGTTTTCCAAGTAGTTTAACATTACTCTAGCCTTGATTATTTGGTTTGTTGGACTTTGAAGTCGGAGTTGGCTTGGGCTAGGCTTCCACTTGGATTATGGCCTAGTCACTCAAAAGATAAATGACCCACGATTTTAATGGATTTGAACTTTAGTTTTGATAATAAAATTAAAAAATTAAAAATTAAAAATCTCATGAAGCAACTCATATTGGACTATTCCAAACTAAAATTTAACAAAAAATCATCTAATAATTTTAGAGTGGTACTACGCCCACCCCCATTGTCTTATTTTCCCACCCCATTTTTTTTTCACCCTCCAAAAGTGTTAAAAGAAGAAAACAATCTTTTCTAATCCACCATCATTCTTAAAATACCCTAATGTGATTCCAGCCCTCGACACCCCTACTCCGCTGGAGTGCCGCACCAACTCCCAACACCCAACCCAGGTCCCCCAACCATCAGAACACCACCATGGGAGCAAATATGCCTCACCACCCATCTTCATGTTCCCTGCATAGTCTAGATATTTTATTTTTCCTATGAATTTCAAGTATTGCGTATTGCAATAGAATTCAATGGGTGGGTTATGCATTTAAAGTTTTAGAAAAAAGGGAAATGAGAGAGAAGGGAGGTGAGGTTTGGGTTGGGATTAGAACCAAAAAAGGGGCTGGAAGGACAGAGAGTTTAAAGCCATGGATGCTATGAAGCAATGATGGGTGATATATGATTGGTTGGTTTGTATTTGATTAGATCCCTGGAATTAGGGTTTTGGAGAAAGAAAAAATGGAAGTAGAAATACTTGTTTACAAAAGATGGGATTTCGTCCCCAAAAGGCACAATAATTAAATTGAAAGAGAGAATAATTTTTTTCTTTTACAGAGATGGTGAACAGGCATAAGGAAATGGGCAATCCGGCAATGTGTAGTAGGCATAAGGAAATTGGCAATCTGTAGTACGTTTTTGTTTTGGTCCTTAAATGTCATTTTACTAGAGGGTAAAATTGACATTAAAATTTATACTAAAATGTAGGTGGGAAAATAAGATAATGAGATGAATTTATCAGCACTCTAATTTTATTTAATTTAAAGAGCTTGATATTTAGTGAAAATAACAAAAAATATATATAGTAAGGACAAAAGCTAAAGTCTCATGAATAGGAAACAAGCCCACGTGCAAAACCATTTTTTTTTTTTCAGCCAATGCCCTTGACCCTAAAAACTGGTGTTTCCGTCAAGGGCTTGATGAGTTTTTCAACTTAATCTACCATTCAACTTAATTGTTTAATCTATTATTCAACTTAATCTATCATTCAACTTAATTGTTTAATCTATTATTCAACTTAATTGCAAACACAAAACCAATTGGTTTTGCACGTGATGGAAAAACCAATTAGATGAGTTTTTCAGCCAATGCCCTTGAACCAGTTTTTTCAGCCTATGTGGGCTTGTAATTAAGTTTTTTCAACTTAATTGCAAACACAAAAAAACTGGTTGTTGAATGATAGAATTGGTTTTGCGGGGCGTGCCCTTGACACAAAAAAACTTAATTACAAGCCCACATAGGCTGAAAAAACTGGTTCAAGGGCATTGGCTGAAAAACTCATCTAATTGGTTTTGTGTTTGCAATTAAGTTGAATGATAGATAATAAAATAGCATCTAATGGATTAGGTTTAATTAAGAAAACAAAACAATAATAAAAATGCATTGATTTCATACTACAAATTTGATACTTTGCGATTCTTCAAGTAAAAAAAAAGTTCAAATAGCTAAAATATTTCCAAAAGAAAACAAAATTATCAATTATAAACAGATAAAGTTTCCAAAATTTAAAATCTTCGAACTGAACACTATTTCTAGAACTGACAGTCCAATATTCTGAACATTAACTATTTCTAGAACTGAGCACTGGCACTACCACTATGTCTAGACCTGAAAACTGATTATTTTTAGAATTGAACACGATTATTTCTATAATTGAACATTGATTATTTTTATAACTAAACACTAACTATCTCTATAACCCAACACAAATACCATTCATATTTCTTAATTGAACATTGGATATCTGTAGTACTGAACATTGACTTGATTATTTCTTAAACTGAACACTAGTACTACTATTTTTTAAACTAAACACGGGTATTATCACTATTTCTAGTAGGGGTGGGTTCGGTTCAATTCGGTTCGGTTCATTTTTTTTCGGTTCGGTTATTTCCGGTTTCGGTTTTTTTTTTTTTTTTTTTCAAAAATTGAAATCTTAGATTTTAACATCTCCAACACAATCATAACATAAATATTCTAACTAGAATCAAAGACAATGAAAATAAACATTTAAAGTTCAACTATAATTATAACATAAAGGTTTTTTTTTTAATATTTTGGGTTTAAAGTTTAACTGTAAATAGATTTCTTTTTAGAAAAGTAAAATTTTCTACCATTTTCTTCACACCTCAACTCTTAACTATGAATAATATATAAGAGCTAGTATAGGTTGGTGAACATGAGCTGAATTATTTTATCATGATAGTACGTACAATGAGAGCATTATCATACTATAACCCACTTTGAACCAAAGAGGGTCATTTATCGATTATGCTCTCTTTGTATGTATTATCGATCATTTAGTAATGTAATTTACTATTTAATCGGCAGAAGTAATATCAAAAGGGAAAACACTTGATCAAAACCAATACATGATCACTGCATATAACAATAAGCAATGAAGTACTGAATAAGCATACAAATACTTGAAGCAAGAAGCCAGATTAAACAAGAATAAGGAACTAACAGTACCGTGTCAGGAGTTAGCACCATTTTGGTATCATTATTTTAGGTCCTGTTTTTTTATATGACTTCTTCCTTGTAGTTATAAGAAAAGTAGCAAATGCATTTGATACATTTTTTTTATTTTGGAAACACATTAGGCATACAAATTGGGTTTAAAAAATAATACCCAAAACAAATAATAAAATAAATAAAATATTAATTTAATTAATTCGGTTCGGTTCGGTTTCTAGACTACCAAAACCAAACCGAACCAAAAGAATTCGGTTCGGTTCAATTTTTTCGTTCGGTTCGGTTTTCGGTTTTTTGAACCCACCCCTAATTTCTAGAACTGAGCACTGGTACTATCACTATTTCTTAAACTGAACACTGATACTATCACTATTTAACTAAACACTGATTATTTTTAGAACTGAACATGAGTACAATCACTATTTTTTAAACTGAACACTAGTACTAGCACTTTTTTTAACTAAACACTGACTCTTTCTAGAACTGAATAGATACTGCCATTATTTCTTAAACTAAACATTGACTATTTTTAAAACTGAACACTGACTATTTTCTTAAACTGAAAACTAGTACAATCAATATTTCTTAAACTAAACATTGACTATTCTTAAACTGAATACTGATACTATCATTATTTCACTAAGCACCCTAGCCCCACGTATCAGAGCCTAACCCTGACCGTGGTGTGCCGACGAGGACGTCGAGCCCCTAAGGGGGGTGGCTTGTGAGATCCCACATCGCCCAGGGGAGTGATCCTTATATGTATTTTCTCATCCCTACCTAGCACGAGGCCTTTTGGGAGCTCACTGGCTTCGGGTTCCGTTGGAACTCCGAAGTTAAGCGAGTAGCGCGCGAGAGCACTTCCATGATGGGTGACCCACTGGGAAGTTCTCGCGTGAGTTCTCAGAAACAAAACCGTGAGGGCGTGGTCGGGGCCCAAAGCGGACAATATCGTGCTACGGTGGTGGAGCGGGCCCGGGATGTGGTGGACCCCAGGCCGGGATGTGACACCACGGGTACGAAGCAACTCTCTGGTCCAGATCTTCTGGACCCAAAACCCCTTGTGGCCCCTCTGTGCCTTTGTTTTTTGGCTGAGTATTTGGTTTATTTTTTATTATTTTAATTATTGTCAAGTTAATATTAATTATATTTAGTTTAAAAAACAAAGGCACAGAGGAACCACAGAAAATTTTGGATGCAGAAGATCTGAACTCCTGATTTGGGCCTCCAATTTTTAGCACTTCCTTTTGGGGGGGGGGGGGGGGGGGGGGGGGTTCCAAAATTTATATACACAAAATGGGGCGGGGCGAAGGAAATGGCAGGGCGGGGCGGTTCCCATAAACTGTGGCAGTGGGGCCCCAATCCGAATCGTTGCTAGCGTTGGATTGGATTTAACTCCACCGTTGGATATCAAACTCACTCTTCTCCTGTGTCATCTCTCTCTCCCATTCATTCACGCCACTGCACATCACCACCAATTCACCGACTCGAGCCCTCGACTCGACTCCATCTTCGTCTCCCACTTTATGGCGACTTGCAAGTTGCGACCACCATCACCACCATCGTCTCCTTCCTATTTTGCTTTGGCTTTGTTGGATTTTGGGTTTCCTTGTAGGCAGAGATCGAGCTAGCGCAGATCTGCCGATAATCCCCAAAACCAAGACTCGACATCGTCTCATCCTACGGCACAGCGATTGGCGCAAGCAGACCCATCCCGAAGCCGACGGTGCGTGGAATGAAAAGATGTGCGTTCGGCAGAAAAAAGCACCCCATCTGTGTCGGCAATCTCCTTGGCACGCGATGCGTCCACGTGGACAAGCTGGATCCCAAGGTCGGAATGGGTTTGTACCAAGAGGGGCAATCTTGACCCCCATGAACCTGATCTAGAATTAAGCTATGTGAATCAATTAATTGGGTTTTTAAATTTTGCTTATGGTATATTTTTTCCTCCCTCTGAAAAGCTCTGATATTGGTTTGCATCACATTATAAGTATATTAGTAGTGGCCTTCTTCTCATTTTTTTTCTTTGTTTGTAGATTCTAGGTTTTTTGGGTTTATGAGATGGATTGGGATTTTGGGTTTTCTAGGTTTTTTTTTTTTGTTTGTGTTCATCGAATTTTGACGGCTGCTTAGTTTCCCAATTTTTGTTTAAAATACTTTCATGTTATGTGATTTCCTCTCAATCATTTTCATTTGAATGAGTTGCCGATTTTGTTTAGATTCTTTCTTTAAATTGGTTTCGGGGTGTTGTTTCTTTGATTTCGTTGGCATATTGTTCATAATAATTAGTAAATTTCCATAAATGTTTTCTTTGATTCAATTGATTTGGTGGTGGTAATCAACCTAAAACTTGGAAAACTGAAAATATCACATGTTCTAACAAAAAAAAAATGTAAATGGAGCCGTGGACCTTCCCCGAACCGACCCATTTCAAACGGGTAGGGTTAGATCCAGTTCTTAGTTTCAAAATTCTTATACCCGGTCCGGCTTATCCCGTTGCATTTTAAAACGAGCCCAATCCGGTTCCTCCAAATTTGAGCCCAGCGCAGCCCGTGCCCACCCGTAATTCCAACTCCCAACCATCCAAATCTAGTAACGAGTAATGCCAAATTCATGATGGTAAATTCTCTCCACTCGATTCTAATGCAAACAGGAACAAAATTTCCACACAAAATCTCAATTTCCCACCCAAAAAAAAAAAAAAAAAAAAACTTACATGTAAGAACGTCAAACTGTATTATGGACTAATAATTATATGCGTCTATCCATAGAAAATTTGGGATGGGAAAGTTGAAAACTATAAGGTCTTTTTCTCTTGCATACTTTTTTTTCCAATGATAATGCTAGGGAGATCAAATTTTTAAACTAAATTTGTTAACCAAATGATGTGTCACAAATAAAAAATAAACACTTTAATCAACATTTAATAATCTAATTATTAACAGCGACATCTTTTAAGCAAAAAAAAAAAGGACAAATAAAGATGATAAAATGGTTTTTGTACCTTAACCGGACCCAGGTGAATCTTGACATAAAACACTTAGAGCCTGTTTGGTACTGTACTTGAATCCAACTTTTTAAAATCAAAAATAATTTTCAAGTTTTAGGCCTTAAAAATTTGTTTGGTATGACTATTTTCAAAAACTGAATTCAAGACTAACTCTAAAATATAGTCTATTCTCTAAAAACACAAAAAATGAGTTTTTAGAGTTTTTAAACTTAAACTCACTCATTTCTTTTCTCTCCCTCCTTCCCTCTCACTCCAAATCTCTCTCTTTTCTTCCTCTTCTCTTTTTTTTTTTTTTTTTTTTTTTTACCTTTTTCGTCTCTCCTCCAATCCGCTCTTTTTATTCTCTCAGTTCTTTTTCTTACTCCTCTTCCTCTCTATCTCCTCCGATCCTCTTACTTCTTTCTCTTTCCTCAAATCTTCTCTTACTTTCTTTCCTCCTCTCTCTTCTTTCTCTCTCAACCCCTCTTTTTAGATTTCTTTGTCCAGTTTAAGTTGTAAGATTTAAAATTTTTAAATCGCATACCAAACAAGTTTTTGAGTCTCAAAGAAAATTGTTTTCAAGAAAAATTCTTAAGAAATGTTTTGAGAAATTATAAAAAATTTCAAATAGGATACCAAACAAGCTCTTAGCTTTGGACCTACATATATAATGGTACTATGCCCATCAGATGTTCCTCGGAGCATGTCTGCATACGCTATCCCTTCAAATCATAAATTGAGGCATGCAATTGCAGCAATTGCACAGAGAGAGTATTCCAATTAGGTGGAACCGTGGGAGCCTTCCCAACCATAAGTCGAACCACCCATTTTTGTGGATACAATTTCATTGTATTTGTATCATTGTTTTAAAAATTCTTGTCTAGCGTCGCCTAGGTTTTAGATGGCTGATCACCGTCCCGATTAATGTTTATGCGTTTGAAAATTAAGAAATGGCATATAGACCTGATGAGGTACCTGCCTAGACCCACCTAGGCACTAGACATAAAATAGGTAACTTTCATTTTATTTTTTATTTTTTTGATAAATTGTAAGAGACTTACTGAATAGTTAAATGAACATACATTATATGTTTATTCCCCATTTTTCATTATGAACACAAAATAATATATATATATATATATATATATATATATGTCATTCTATTTGTAATTTATGATGAAATTATATATATTTTTAAGTATAAACAAACTCTTATTTACACGGAATATAATAGATTTACTTAAATCCGCCTAGTCCGCCTAGACGTTAGGCCCTAGCCCGCCGCCCAACTAGTGTCTATCGTCTTTTAGAATCTTGATTTGTATTTGTTGTGAGAAAGTCTTTTTTAATAGTATTCCACCTCTGCTGACTCGATTACAAATCATCGATGGCATTCAATCAAGTTGGTTGTTTCCTAGTCTCAGAAAATGACTAGGATTCTCTCCCCTCCTCTTACATACTTTTATTTTATCTTTCTCTTACTATAAAAAATTAATATAAGATATTGACGTGGCTTAACCGTGACCGTTCAAATAGGAGGGGAGCGAAAGGGAAGGAAAAAAAGAGGAGAGAAATCTTACTCCCTAAAATGTGACCCCGCTGCTATCCTCGTCTGCAAAACCAGTACAACCAACCAGGAAAGTGTCCAAGGTTGACTCCGAGTGTATGAATCCCCGGGAGGGTACAGGCAATAAACCGAACTCTGAAACGCCCTTATAGCAGTAGTGGGGTTGCCACTAATCTTTAGTTCAATGTAAAAAATTGCGATTAGTTTGTAACCTCTAGGCAATGTTCGATAAGTTTACCATGGATGGAACCTAGCTGGTTAGGCGGGACACGTTCGTTCCCAACCCACTACTCAAGAGGAGCACATATACCGGCCAAGACTGAAGTTAGCGGTAAATTGGAAGCTCGATAAATTATTTTATTTGAGTTAGTTTTATTGGGCTGGTTTGATATTGGATTTGTCCTAACTATGAAATAAAAGTTGGGAAATTTTATTTGAAGTCACATAATCTCTTTCTACATCCAACTTAAACCATAAATGAAAATTATCTTTTTTACCCTATTGCATAATTATCATCAAGTACAAGATGAAATTAACATTAAAACTAAATTTATCAATAAACACACCCCTAATAATCAAACCCTATCACCATTTTTACAAAAACACTATCAATACTGACTGTAAACATAGACAAAAATACTGAAAAGAACCTTCAAATGGTGGTCCATAAAGGATCTGAACTATTGAGTTTCACTGGCCATGGAAATTTGATGTCCCAAAACTAGGCCATTACATAATATACTGAGAGATCAAAGGATAAGTTGAAGAGAGAGTTCTTAGTGAATGTTGTAGAGAAATGGATGCAACATTTTTGGATCATGGCTATGTGGTCTCGAGGAGAAGCAATTCGATCCGGCCTATTGAGCTTCAAATTGTGGAGAAGGGAACTTTCAAGAAAATTTTGAAACAGTTAAAGTGAAAAACTAATCAGTTTTTCAAATTATTAACATTCAATAAGCTAATAATATATAGAACATTTTTATACGTACCCAAATTCAAACTAGTTAGCTATAAGGGGATTTTTTTTTTTTTCTGTTAGATCCAATTTAATTTGAGATTTTATTTTATAAATAGGTGTAAAGATAATTTTACATTTTGAATTGGGTTTGGAAAGGTAGTTTAGGTAATAATTTTGTGTATAAAGAGATTAATTCTTTAATTGCAAATAATATGGCTGTAGAGAATAAGTTAGGTGTAGAAAGAAATTACATGGGTTCAAATAAAATTTCCCATAAAAGCATGACATGATTTTTGGTTAAAATTCAAAGTATTAAAGTCATTTTCATTAGTTTTTTTTTTTTCTTTAAAAAAATATTATTAATTTTATTATTAAATGCTTTTAATTACTATTATTATTATTAAATGTCAAAATGTCACATAAGTTATCAAATTTGAATTTTGTATTTAAAATTTGACATCTTTGGATAATACAAAAGTTCAACAAAGTCTAGATCTAATAATGAGGTGTGGCTTCAATGCTAATACAGAAGTTTTTTTTTTTTTTTTGACAAACAATAATGCTAATAGGTTAAATTGTTAGTTAAAAAAAAAAAAAAGGAGTTTTAACGAAAAAGTCCGCGGTACTGTTCACTTTAACGAAAAACCACATTTTTACACTAAAAAGTCAAACCTGACACTATTCACTTTACCCTTTATTTTGTCCTTATCGTTAAAACCAAAAGTTTCCAATCCTTTTTCATTAGTTTCCTAAAAAAAAAAAAAGACCAGTGAAAACGAACCCGCACCAAACATTGAAAGGCATAATAAAACGTCATAAGCAATTAAAAGAAAAAAGGTGGGGCGACAGATGACGAAGACCAGTAGGCACCTAATCACCTCCTCCTCCTTCCCCCACCTACCCCACATCCTCCCCCAATGTGATGTGTGAATAGCCAAACTACCCTTCCTTCCTTCCCTGTGGACCTCTAGCCACCGGTGGACCCTCCAGAAATAAGCAAACCTTATGCCACCACCACCGACCAAACACCAGAAAATGATAAACCAATCAAAACACACGTCGCTGGTGTGTGTACATTTATATATTTATGATCATTCTGACCTCCAGAAAACAGCAAATTCTTACCATCCACTCAAAGAGTGGGGAATTGATTGCTTTGGTTTCATATATTCTGAGATTCATATTTGGTACAGATATGGCTTCTCAGTCCCAATCTCAGCCATCAGCGCCGCCATCGAAGACATCGGTTCTGGCAGCTCCACTTAGTGTATTAGGGTTCGAGCTTGAAGAGATAACCCCCAAAAAGGTCTCTGGTCGCCTCCATGTCACTGAAAATTGTGTCCAGGTCATCATCATCATCTTCTTCTCTCTTTCTCTTTTCATATCACGAATCTTACCCTGCTCAACTTTCTAAAATATGTTGTTATTTACAGAAGCAAAACACGTGATTAACTTCTTACCGTTCTTTTCTGCTGAGATCAGCCATTCAAGGTGCTACATGGAGGGGTATCAGCACTCATATCTGAGACCCTGGCTAGCATCGGAGCTCACATGGCCTCTGGTTTCCAAAGGGTGGCCGGGATTCACCTCAGCATCAACCATTTGAAGCGCGCCGAGCTCGGCGACCATATCTTTGCCGAAGCCTCCCCGGTCAACGTCGGCAAAACCATTCAGGTAATCCTCTCAAGTCTTCATCATCAACTATCATTTCCAATTAATTGCAGTTAATAACTGGTAAATGATGCTACAAACACAACAGTTATAGCATTCTATTTCAACATAACTTCCTACTGAAATAGGTTTATACTAAAGAAATGTGAACTCCAATACCCAATTATCCACATTGGTTTTTCATCTTTCATCAGTTGATCATTTCCTTTTCTGTAACGAAATTGATCAACAGATTACATCATTCAAGGATTGTTTTTGGGTTTGGCTATTTTTGGGCAGGTTTGGGAGGCAACACTATGGAAGATTGATCCTTCAAACTCAAACATCAAATCCATAGTATCCTCATCAAGAGTTACTCTTTTAAGCAGCATGCCTGTGCCGGAGCATGCGAAAGACGCCGGTGAAATGCTCAAGAAGTATGCCAAATTATAAACTTTGATGTGCCCTATTCATGTTCAACTCTGCTTGTTATGAAACCAATAAAGAAATCAAAGACGCTTTGAGTTAGCATTATATTCCAAACAAACAACTATATCACACTCGAGATGAGATTGTCAAAGTAAAGCATTTCTGTCAATATTTGAGTGTGATCTGCACTAAACACAAGGGACTGCAAAAGCCTGACTTGCTTGATTGCATCGACATGGTACAAGGAACAAGATACATTGTACTGATGATCGCAGTCCAAATTAGGCTGGTCGATCACACAAATGAGTTAGACCGAAAAATCATGATTCGACCTGACCTGCATATAAAGCACCCATTTGATGGCCATTTTGGTTTTAATGTTCACTTTCCATTTTTTGTGATAGAGATAGAGGGGCAAAATGAGGAGTGGAGAAGGATGAAGAGAGCTGGTGGGAGGGAGGAGGGAGAAATGGAGGTAACTATGTGAAAGCAAAAACAACTTAAAATTGTTTTCGAATTTTGGTTATTAATTTTCATATTGTGTGTCATTCCATGCACACTCATCGCTCATTTCTTCCACCGTCCTTCCTTTACTCTTCTTCATTCCTCTTCTTCCTTGTACTTATCCTCCGTCAATACCAAAAAAGATGAAAGCTAAAAGCTAAAAACGCAATGATTATCAAACCGGGCCCGAAGTTTGTAGCTTTTTAATAAATTATGCAACTTAAAAAATTGAAACTTTTATTAAATTTGCAAATACTCAATACAAGAGCACACATACATACACACACCAAGTTGAGATTAAACAACAAATTGTCACTCTGAATTCTTGCCAAACCCAGTTGTGGAAATCTGTTCCCTTGAAAACCCAAAAAATTCAAACCAGTATGAGCAAAAGCATGTGCCTTTAGCAATGTAAGAGAATTGAGGAAGCAAGAAAATGCAAATAGTTACCTGAGAGCGGCAAGCTGCTTGACCAAGTCGTTGATCTCAACGCCAGAGAGTTTGAGAGAATACAACGTTCCGGGCACCTCCCGGGACACCACATTGGATAGTTTTCTCACTGCAACTGCCAATCTTCTCATAGCCTGAAATCCCAATAAGCTTGATTAGCTCATAAATTGATAAAATGATTGCATCGCTCAAAATTCAAACCTGAAAAATATGCAGCGGAAGTGAGTGAGCAAGTGAGTGGCTTACGTTTATCGTAGGAATGCAAAGTATGGCGACGGAGAAAACTGCCGCAAAAGCCTGCAGGTTCATTGCGCCATTAACACAATAAGCAGTGGTTACTGGTTAATTAATAAAAAGGGCAAATGGGTAAATGGGTTTTACCGCGGAGAGGACAAAGAGGAGAGAGAGGAGGCCCAACTCGGCGGTGGGTCGAATCCGCAGAGCTTTGACGGTGCGTACGGACGGAGTAATAGCAGAGGAAGAAAAAAATAGCTGCGGTTGCGTTTGGGAGGATGGAGTCGTTGATTTGGAAGTGGGTTTTGGGAGTATCGGCCGTTGCTGCGTCGATACAGAATCTACAGATGGAATATTGGATTTCTGCGAAACTACAGAGGCGGCTCTGCAGCTGCCGCCGTGAGGAGAGCTCCGCGGCTTCACCGCCATGACCACTGGAAGCGGCTGAACCCACATCTCTCGACAACTCTCTGCGTGCTATCGTCAAAAATAGAACGACGTCGTGCTTCTTTAATCTGTTATCTGTTTGCTCTCTGTCTGTCTCCAAACGTCATGCCGTTGTACTAAAATCGAATTTTGGAAAATAGTTCAACTTTTAAGTATTATTATTTCTGCCACTTAGTATTATAGTTTAGTCGTATACATTTTCACTTATAACTAAGAGGTATTAAGTTTAATTTCGAAAAGGATGAGTTTGGAGGTAAGATGTCCGCTCACCCCTTATTGTTAATATATAATGTATAAAAATATCAAACATATACGTCGATTTGTCCTCTAAATTTGTATAGAGCTATCAATTTCTTCCTAGAACTTTAATTTTAACCGATTATTCGCCTGAACTTTTATAGTTCGCCACTTTCTCCCTTGAACTTTAATTTCAACCAATTACCTCTGAATTTTTATAAATAGCCAATTTCCCCATGATGCTAGATTTTAAAAAATTTCATCCAATTTTTTATCCATTTTGATTATGCGGCCAACACATGACAATTGTATAGATGTAAAAAGAATGAAAAATGATGGATGAAAATTAGAAGAAAATTTTAAAATCTAATGCTAAGGAGGGAATTGGTTATTTATAAAATTTTAGTGGTTACCTCTTTACAAGTTCAGGGAGCATACCGACAAATCCCTTGAAATATCATTTTGCTCAAATAGTCCTATTCCCTTTTTGAAAAATACTTACTTTTGGCTCATAAGTCCTCCTTTACTATACATATAAGCCCATGTGCTTTGGTGCCATCCATTTAAAGGTTGAACTGGCTCGAAAATCTTCCCATATTTCTTCCTTTCTGGTTTGATCTATAACGCGTAATTTGTCCGTTAATATCTAACGGAGGCTGGTCTATGGAGCCAAGGCCGAAGCAGCCATTGCCGTCGGTTTCGATGATTTTATTGCCGATGCATTGAGAGGTACGTGCTTCAAACAAAAGGCTCACCTGGAGATCAAAAGAGCAGATGGCAATGAGGCCTTCATTGCAGAACAGGTCTTTGAGGAAACAAAGGCAAAGTTCCAAATGCACTGAACTTTGCTGCTGTGCTTCCAAATGGCTTCTACTCCATCAAGCTTGACATGTCGAATAAATTATTACAACGGTAGTAGCCGTGCCTATTTGATCTTCTGTAGCGAAATACGAAGCATTTTGATCGTTATGCTAAGATTTAATGCCGAATCCAGTCAAACAAATACTTCTAGCCTTAGATGGCAGCACATAATTTACAACAGAATCAAATATTTGCAGTTTTTGCATCTTATTGCAATTCATACCAAGCAAACACCACGTCTTTTATTTATAAACAGTTACAGGAGGCCCTAATGCATCGCATTGGATACTTGAAATACATAATCCAATGGGACATTTACTGATCCATAATATCTAATATTCTACGATAATCGTTTAGTATTAGCATAAATCTTTTACGGATAAAGGGGGAAATCAAGTCTATGCACTACGTCGCTTTTGCAAATCCTACCCTGAGATTACCGAAATCAAACACCGTGTGGTATGCTCCCAAGAACAGAGCTCCGAGAACCCTGCAGAATGAACCAGTCTTACATCAACTTTAAAATTAAGATATTATGAACGAGTGACTAGGGCGGGACATGTCATGTTTCGTGCATACTCGAGGCACAGTCTCTCCACACACAGGTTTAGCATAATCACAGAAATCTGTTAAGTCGGACATAGAGGGTTCGTAGTGGCTTACCATAGAGGACCTTGTGGAGGAGGCACATCCAAAGCAGTAAATCCACTAAGGCAGACAGTGGAGCATTTTTCTTCTACTTTAAGTATGTACTGAACATCAAGTCCGAAAGGTTTTAGAAAATATAAAGATCTTCAAAATTGTAAGGAAAAAATCTCGAGGAATAGAGTGAGACTGTGAAGCATTAAGTATACCTGTTCTGGAGAGAGGGTGAAGGATTTGTTTCTGATCGTAAATGTAATATCCGGCATGAATGCAATGTTATCACAGTTGACGAATGACCTTTTCAGCGGATTTGGAAGCTTCTCGCACAGCTTTATAATTCACCAAAAATTCGCAACAAAATAAAAGAATCAAAAGAACTTTTAGATTGGTCTATATGCATATTCATCAACCAGGCAGCCTGAGACTTCGAGAAGAATTACCTCATTCACATAGCTAAATATTTTTTCCTTTTCTATTTGTTTTTTAAGCTGTAGTTGAACCCAGTAGACTATCATTTCACACAAGGTGCATGAGGGAGTTTCATCGACTGATGATTCCTTCCCGATTTTGTTCTCAGTCACTGACTCAATATAATTGCTGCAGAAGTAAAGGTTTTCCTTTTGTTATGGATATTTTGATGCAGATATCAAAACCTGATAACAGTTGTAAGAAAAAGAAAGTCTCAACTTTATATTCCGAGAACCACCGTATGAACATAGACCGATGTCCACACACACTATATCAGGCCGTGCCTGCAGACAATGTGAGGTAAATTATAATGCACTAGTTCATTTCTTAAGAGGAATTTCAAAGGAAGTTTTGAGGAGGTGGAAGGAAAAGAAAATACAAACCCCAGATATTAAATATTCCCATATCAAATTTCCATAAGTGGAAATGATATTTTTACATTCCAAGCTCGCAAATCCGTCTGCTCCAATGGCATGGTTGATCTGAGCCACAATAGTCTGAAAAAGAAGAGCTAATCAATGATGGAATACAAGTTGTTACTGCAGAACGAAAGCACAAAAGAGGAAAAATTAATTTGAGGGAAGTATTAGGCACGAGTTGATACAGTTGGACCAGCAAGGAAGGATGTCCCTGAGTCTACAATGGCACCACAACCGCCCTTGCACAGTCCTGATAATTTCAAATTTTATGTTATGCCATGAATTCCTAGACTTGTCGAGATTCTAATTAGCAAATTTAATCTTTAAGATGGAATAAAGATAGTTAAACAACGTAGGAGTGGAAGTGTAATGGAACCTGTAGATTTGTCTGCAACAATAACATCTCCAACCTCAATCTGGAGAGATCAATGAAACCGAAACAAATGTCATCTCATTAGGCAAGAAAAAATATATAACTGCGGAACATCAACTTCTTATCACTACAATAAACCTGCCAGTAACCCTTATGTGAAATTGGGACGTAGGTGTGATCACCAGTAAAGTGCCTCCAATCAAATCCACCAAAGACGATCTCACCTCCCACCTTCGATGTTGGATCATGATTTAGCCAGATGGAGAAAATTTGCTGGCTCATATGACCTTGTTGCGCCATGTTAAACCTGCACCCGGAAAACTAATGTATGCTTTTAAGCATCAAAACTCTTTCTTTTCTTTCTAAAAGCATCGAATTCCAACAGGAAGAGAAATACCGCTAAACCAAAAGCTAGTTTATGATATATCAGTGCTAAAAAGTTTATGCCAGAACCATACCACACTGGTGTGGCTTCACCAACAGAAATATCCTGAAATCCAAGTCCAAGGACTCCATCAAACCGTGCCGTTAAGAATGTTAGGAATCCTTCCCTTGTAATCTCAACAAATTCCTATAGGATGGGAACAGATATTCCAAAAGCATCAACAACTTGGAAAAGGAACACATTTAAACAAAAACTTCAGAAAACCCAAAAAGGAGAGACAAAGTGAGAGAGACCCACTTGATCTCTGACGATAACATCCCCAATTTTCAAATTATCTTCACTAAAGTAGCCGGAAATCGAACCAGACCCATAAGGAATTTTGGAGGGTATTCCTAAATAATTAACAACACACAACATCAACTTGCAGTTAAATTCTATAAAAAATTGCTCAAAATGTAAGGGATAGGAAAAAATTACCAATTTTGGTATAAGTGCTCGAAAGGCTTGCCCTGTATTTAGAATGAAAATAGCAAGAAATCTGCAAACATTCATATTTTACAAACTACTCAAAAACTCCAGGAACAACAAAAGAAAATATAAAATCTCACTGCAAATTACACTCACAGAAAGGATGCATCTTGAAGATGGGACCCACAGATTGGAGCTGCCGGTGTCAAAGACAACAGCGAAGTGCTGCGGTGGGGTGCCAATAGCAATGTCCCCATAAAACTGGGTGTCCCGATAATTTTTCAGATCCACTATGTTGGATTTGAGATCACTGGGTTGGGAAACTTGTGACCTGGTGACTCTTGCAGCATTCAATCTGGTGAGGTCCAAAGGCTGCTTCTTTAGACCAATTCTCAGTAACCCATCACTGGATTTTGTATCAGCAGCCAAGAAGCCTGACCAAACCCACATACATATTGCAACCACAAGTCCCTTAAACCTCATTTTTCAGACTTCTGTGGCTGCCATGGAATATAATAAAATACAATTTTAGCAGACTGAATTTCACAGCCGTGCAGTTGGACGCCAACCTCATAACTATTCATCCATTCAATATCATTATGTGTGATTGACAAATTTTCATTACCAGCTTCAAAAATTCCATTTTTCCTTTGATTCGAGAGAGATTGTAATCTAATCTAAACTACGGGAAGAAAAATTTGAACTTCGAGTGCATAAACACATTGTCCTAACTAACTTGGCTATGCGCTGATTTGCAACTCGAAGAACTTCTTACAGAATCATCATATTTCAAAGATTTGAACTTAGCCTACGAAATTTTGTGGCATGAATGAAAATTTTCAGCTAAACCTCAGGAGAGGAATTTTACATGGATCAAGCTCAATCTTCTTATCTGATAACATAAGAATTTGCCGGACAATATTAACTCACATGGTAATAATCATGAAGATGTAGTGTTCATACCTGGCAGCAGTTTCAGGTGGGAAGGAGTGGCATGGCTTGCGCTATTTATAGAAGGAGTGGGGGAGACGAGAGAGAGTTTGGGAAACCACGAGGCAGTTTCTAGGTCTGTACGGGTTTAGGAATTGACCAAAATAATATACGGACATAGACACGTACCTTGCTTGCTTGCTTGTAGAGAACGTATCTTGCTTGCTTGCTTGTAGAGAATGCTCAGCTGCCAACTGCTAAGGATTTGTTACCATAATGTTTGAGTTGAGTTGGGAAATTTCTTCATGAATGATTGAATGACCACAATGGCAAGTGCTAATTGGCACCTACCAATGTAGTAATAAACGAATCGGTTACAAACTTTGAATAAAAACCAAAATAATATATGGATGCTAATTATGTAGAACCGAGCTTTTTAAGATGACCATCAACAATGTGATAAGTAAACTCTTTCCACCTCTTTAGTGAATGATATATGACACTTCACTATTCATTTTCTTAAGTTTCCAGGTGATACGTTGCATGTTTACCTTTGCCGGTTTGAAATATATTCTCCCCCAACTCGTTCAGGCCCTAGTTGCTGAAGAACGGATAATATTGAGAGCAATTCTCTTTAAATCATCTCAAGTTCTCAACTATGTCATATTTGTCCTTGGACATGTCTAACATAAGTCATTTTGTAAAGGATGCAAAAACGTTGTTAAGTGTCGCTAGAAACCATCTCCATAGTCTGTCAATGGAGTTTCTCATCGCCTCGCTCGATTTGCTCTGGTACATGAGATACTTGTATGTAGTTTGAAGAACTACCTGACTTGAATATTGATGTTCAAAAGAAAATTCCTAAAGAATATCAAAAGAAAAATAGTTTGGGCCTGGTGGGCCATCCTGATGATGGGCCTTGATAGGAAGCCCAAAGGATGATGGTTGGGCCGGGTTACATAAGTATCATAAAGTAAGGAGTTTAGCGCCCAAATCACGCGTGTAACGGCGGCAGGTTTTTCACCGTTACTTTCTTCATTTTTGGCGCTTGAGAGAGACGTTCATGTCGCAAAAAGGGCAAAAAATCAAAATCCAAAACCCCAAAAGTTCAAATGCTCTGCAAATGCAAGAGTGGTGACTCACTGAGTCTGTGACTCGGCACTCTGCAACTCTCTGAGTTTCCTGTCCAACAATGGCTTTGGAGGACGACGACTGGGATTTGAGCGCCGAAGAATTCGACTCTCTCGAAAGAGACGCGTTCCAGAAACTCGCTCAGCAACGCGTCAACTCCGCTTCCACTTGTTCTTCGTCCTCCTCATCGTATCCTTCATACGATCACCGCCAGGTGCACCAATCTTTCCTTGCCACGAACAATTACAACAGCAACAGCAGCTTCCAGAGTTCTCCTGCGAAACCCGTTTCGAATTCTCTTCCGAACAAGGTGAAATTCGTCATTTTCCCATCAATGGTTCCTTTTTAAGTCTCTAGGGTTTAGGATGCCTAATTAATTGAAGTGTTCTTTATTTCTGAATTCGAATTATTACTATGTTTTCTTGGATTTTTTTGAATAAAAATTTAAAATTTAAAACCTTTATCTGTTTACATGTTTGTTTTGGAACAATGCAGGTAACACCTTTGTCAACCGGAAGTAGAGTATTACCTCCATCAGTCCCATGTAAAGTAAATCTGGGTAATTTCCCCCTTACCCATTTCTTTTACACTTTTACTTCGAAGGTTTGAACTTGTTTCTTTTACTGAAGAGTTAAAAATCAACTCTTTCCAAGAAAAAGTAGCTTATGAAACCTTATTTTGACTGCTTCATCATGTATGCTACTTGTATCGAGCATGAATAGTGGTATTAAAAGGACTTATGCCTTTTCATATTTAATAGTTCTTCACTTTGAATATCGAAAACGAATCAGGAATTAATGTCCCACCTTGACAATCACCAACGGTTAATCTTCCAATTTGTACCAGTTTGAACCTTTTTCATTCAATTTTTTTACGGGCTGGTTGCATTGTTCTACCTGCTGA
The DNA here is from genome assembly GCA_036320875.1 of Cotoneaster glaucophyllus. Classification (NCBI taxonomy): domain Eukaryota; kingdom Viridiplantae; phylum Streptophyta; class Magnoliopsida; order Rosales; family Rosaceae; genus Cotoneaster; species Cotoneaster glaucophyllus. Next base: position 25,176,424 of record CM070069.1, on the reverse strand, counting down.
TCTTATGTAGTTTCTGGCTAACTTTGGGTTCCTATCTCTATCTCGTTGCCTTTTTACAAGAAGATGAACGTCTAAAAGAGCTACCTAAGATCACTGTTAAATTTTTTCTTCATGCTAGCGGACACATTGCTGCAAAATTTCCTTATGACCAGGTATTTTTTTGGGTAAAAAATGTTCATTCACAACAGTCGTCAAACTCTTCGTTTCCTTATCAATTATATTCCATGTTGCACCAGGCGGTAGTAGGTGCTGTCCGCAAAATCCCCAAAGCCACATGGTATGCAAAAGAAAGGTATCCCTACTTGATTCCCCTTCCTAACCAAAGCCACTTAAAAAATGCATTATGCTTTCTCTTAATATCTTGTATGGACTTTCGAAAAACGTGGACATGTTGTGGGATGGAGCCCCAGCCAGATGTAATAGTGTTGAAACTGCAGGTTATGGATGTTTCCTATACCTTCTTTGTCGTCTGCAGAGAAAGTTCTTCATCAGACATGTGGTGTTAATGTTGTGGTAATAACTGTTGCCCTTTTCCAGTCTTTACACAGGTGTTACATGATGGTTCAGTTTAAATTGGCACAAGTTGATTTTTGGCGTACACATTGTTACCGTTTGCGTTTGAAGTTCACCAAAACTGGATTGTTTTTTCACTTCGTTTTTTCATTTGATACTTTGTTACAAATTGTTTCAGGTAGAGAACTTAGATCCTTTAGTCCACCGTGCTATTGCTGCTGCCTCTGTTGTTCCAGACCTTCGAGGTAAAGGGTGATTATGCTAGTATTAGTCAAGTTCAGATTGTGCATAATTGATATGTTGGTATGAGTTGTCCTTTTCTTTTCCAGACAGTTTTCGCGTTTTTACATATTTCTGAGTGAATAAGATCTGTAACATGCAAATTGGAAAAAAGAAAGATAGGCGACAAGTATGTCTCCTATATTTTAGAATGTAAGCTTGTGAAAGGGTAAATATTGGTCTCTATTGTGGTATTTTTAATTGTTTTAGAGTGACTGGTTCTAATTTCTAGACATCTTTCAATTTTTTTTTTCTTCTAACTTTTGCATGCTATTTTTTAATTGTTCTTTTGTTTTTTTGGTGTCTTCACTGTCCAGACCAATATGATAGGATACCTAGTTGTATTGAATCAAAGCTCTTGTCATTTCAGCGAGAAGGTGTTAGGTACATTTTAAATCTGCAGATTCTCCTTATTTGTAGGGTGTTATATGCAACTTGCTTATATTTACATTCTTCTGAATCTCTGATAGTGTTGCGGATATTATATTATTTTTTCCCCCATGAAATATTGAATTTTGCTTAGTTATCATTTTTAACATCAGTATTGTTTTTTCTAGGTTTATTTTGCAGCACGGGGGGCGTGCCCTCCTTGCAGATGAAATGGGATTGGGAAAGACTTTACAGGCAAGAAATTCTTCATGCGTACTCTTTCTGTACCTTCAATGATAAACAGTCCCATACAACCAATCCTGCATTTGAAGTACTTTCTACTTTTATACAAGTTTTCCTGGTCGTGTTCCTTTGACAACAGCTGCTAGTGCTGTGCATTTTGTTAATTAAGGTACAGTAAGAATGCCAAAAGAGGAGAACATAGGTGGGCGCTTCCTATGATTATATGGGTTATAGTTTGCAAATGTCAGAAACTTAATCAGAAGTTTGGAGGACAAATGAAGAATATTTAGGTTTGCTATAGGTTCAAGGAAACTAGAGAGATATAGAAGAAAAGAAGTGAGTAGATGATAGGGGAGAAAGTATAGAGAGAAATATCAGTGGGCTCTTTGGAGGACATTGCGAATTGTGTGCCGTCCATGGTTATGGTGGGTTGCAGATGCCAGATATTTTAGTAGCTAGAACTTTGGGTTGAATTCATACATTAAATCCAATTCCAGAATCATTGGTGTAATATGGTGCCAATATGGTAGAGTTCCCTCTTGCATAGCTATGGGGTGATTTGTAACAATATAATAGAGATGCTTCCATAGGATTGGAATTTATATCTGCAAAACCATTCCCAACTTCGGCCTTAGATTGAAACATTATACATTTTTTTTTCAGGCTATCGCTGTTGCATCTTGTGTTCGTGACTCTTGGCCTGTTCTTATAATCACACCATCTTCCTTGCGTTTGCAATGGGCCTCTGTAAGTGCTGTATTGAATTTTGTTAGTAGGAAGGTTGATCTTGCCAAAAATAATGTACTCATTTTCTTTCTTGCAGATGATTCAACAATGGATGGGCATCCCTTCATCAGATATACTTGTCTGTTATTTGTTATTCTTGCCTAAATATTCTAGTCACTTTTTGTTTATTCAGCTCCTCAGCGGTCTGATGCATTTTAGTTATTATAAACATTTTTTTTTGAATTCTTTTCACTAGGTTGTTTTGTCTCAATGTGGTGGGTCAAACAAAAGTGGGTTTACAATTGTATCCTCAAACATCAAAGGGACCATTCATCTTGATGGCCTATTTAACATCATCTCCTATGATGTGGTCCCTAAAATACAGAATCTACTAATGGCATCAGAGTTTAAGGTGAGGACTAAAACGGTCAATGTAATGTTCCTTTTACTTTCTTTTATTATATAACACAATCTTATATCTTTGATCATCAACTCTGTCAGAATACAGAGTATGTTGGCCTACTCATCCTCCACCTTTTTCTGGCTTTTAAAGCACCTAAATATTAGAAATAATGATTTCTATTAGTATTAGGCCAAATATGATTTGGTGTGAAAAGTTCTAAGCTGGAGACATGTGAAAGAAAAACGAGAACTCTGTGTGTCTTTCATTTCTTTAGTTATTTTCAAAGAATTCATAATTATAGGTTGTTTAGTTTTTAGAGATGCTTGTTATTTACCATTCAACTCTATGTTACCTAAAACACAAGTCTTTGTGGTACACGGAATGAGAATGGTAATTTGGTGGTACACCAGTTGCCTTGACTGCATGGAACCATGTGCTAAACTTGTAAAGGTAGAATGTGAATGAAAATCTTAACTATTTCTTTTTTCTCTGCAATATCATCTTTCACATTTCTAACAAACCTAAGGATAGAAGAGTATGGTGTTTTCCTTGGATACTTTTTAGAAGGAATTAAGAAAACTATGTTAGGATCAAGGGATTTCCTCTAGTTTTCATGTTGCAACTGTACTACTACATAACATTTTCTTTAGAAACAGTTCGAGCCTCTTAAATTGACAAATAGTGTCCAACATGGTCATTAGGAAATCCTGCCGGTGTTTTTTGTTTCTCTGTTTCCCGCTTCTTGCATATGCTGCTTCTTTTGATATGTTATTAACTTCTTGTTCAGGTTGTGATTGCAGATGAGTCACACTTTTTGAAAAATGCTCAAGCAAAAAGAACAAGTGCCTGCCTTCCTGTCATAAAGGTCTTTCTCTCTTGTGTACTGAATCTACTGATGACTAGCTTGCAACTGCTAACTTTTTTCTCAGTCCATTCTTCTAGCACCTGCCTCAGAGGGACCATATGTATATATGTATTTTGAGGTGTACTAACAATAAGATATTTTTGTGGTGCTTCCTACCTTAACTAGTAACACTGATGTACCATTGTCATTTCTTCTTTAACTATGTAATTCATGGTAAAAGTAGTGAACCTCATGGTCTGGTTCGGTGAATGAAGTTGATGAAAATATTAGAAACAGTTTCAACACTTATCAATTGAAGTTTGCAGCAAGTCATCAAGTAAACTGGGATTATTTATTCTTATTCTTGTAGAAGTATACAGAAAGGAGTAAAATCTAAGAAAATTGCTTGATGAAAGTTTTGAGACGTATTGATCTCAGTCTCTCTCTCTAACGTTTTCAACAATTTCAGAGGGCTCAATACGCAATATTGTTGAGTGGTACTCCTGCTTTGTCCCGACCGATTGAACTATTTAAGCAGGTATTTCTAAACTCTAGTTAAGAAGCTGCAAATACAAGCATATTTATCTAGAACCTAATCATTTGTTTATTAATTTCTTTGAACTTAACAGCTTGAAGCCTTGTATCCTGATGTATACAAAAGTGTTCACGAATATGGTAATCGATATTGCAAGGGAGTAAGTCACTATTTCTTTATTTTGAAGATGTTCTGTCACGTTATAAGCAATTCTGTTCCTTACTCGTTTGGAATTTCAGGGAACATTTGGATTGTATCAAGGTGCATGTAACCATGAAGAATTGCATAATTTGATGAAGGCAACAGTGATGATTCGCAGACTAAAAAATGATGTTCTTTCTGAGCTTCCTGTGAAGCGTAGGCAACAGGTCTGTGCTTTGTCCAATCTTCGTTTTGACCTGTGGGATGGCCTTAGTAGTCCTGTTACAATCGGTGATCTTTATCTTTCTTTCATTCCCCTGCCGATCTCAGGTCTTTTTGGATTTGGCTGAAAAGGACATGAAACAAATCAATGCTTTATTCCGGGAGGTAATCTAAGTCTTTTTAATGAAGTTGATAAGTTGAGAATAATTAGCTATTGCCCTCTTGGAGTTCCAACTAGCTGAAGTCTAGTCATGTGATGTTTTGCTGTTATCTTATATGAACCCTTTTAATTTCCTTTTTCCTTCTCTTTAATTAGTTGTATGATTTCTTGGCTGTGGCACCGTGTGCAAAAACATATTATTAATGTGCCTTGTAAAGTTTACTTTGCTCTCAAGCGTAAGGAAAATTATAATAGAGCATAGCTGCTGTTATCTCCTTTTTGTAGTTGGAAGTGGTAAAAGGGAAAATTAAGGCTTGCCAATCCAAAGAAGAGGTTGATTCACTTAAGTTTACTGAGAAGAATCTTATTAATAAGGTATTCATGCATTACGCTCGCAGTGTAGTGCACATGGGCCCAACGTAGTTCCTTTCTTATACTGAAAATGCTGAAATGGTCACGCCATTTCCTCTTGTAGTTTTTCTTTTACAGTTGGATAGCTAACTTTGAACCCTTTAACTACCTCATTTGTGCTCCAGATATATACTGATTCTGCCGAGGCTAAGATCCCCGCAGTTTTGGATTACCTGGGAACTGTCATTGAGGTACTTCACCATATCTTATATCCTTCTCTCTGTCTTTAGTTCTATTTCTCTAAGGTGATTTTGTTTCCTTATCATTAGTTTAGTCTGTACGTTTTCCTTTTCAGAGTTTAGAATGTTGTTATACAATGGTTCTTGCAGGCAGGCTGCAAGTTTCTAGTATTTGCACACCATCAGTCCATGATTGATTCGATATATCAGTTTCTTCTGGTAAGGCCACATGAATTCATAATTTCCTCTAAGATTGACCAATTTTCTGATAAGAACTGCCAATTTCCAGAAAAAGAAAGTGGGTTGCATTCGAATTGATGGAAGTATCCCTACTGTTGCAAGGCAAGCTTATGTTACAGAATTTCAAGAAAAAGATTCTATCAAGGCAGCAGTGGTATGGCAGTATGCTTCATTTTTATACTTTGGTTTCTGTGTAACCAACTTAATTGAGTTCTATTGTAATTGGAGTTGTCAAAAATCGAAATACAGAAAATTTTGAGTGCTACATCTCAGGTGTTATTCTGTGATTTAAGTCTAATATTCAACCTTTGAATGTCACCATGCAGCTATCTATTAAAGCTGGAGGCGTTGGATTAACTTTGACAGCTGCAAGCACTGTTATTTTTGCAGAATTGTCATGGACTCCTGGTGACCTAATTCAAGCAGAAGATCGTGCTCATAGAATAGGCCAGGTAAAAATTCATGATTCTGAAGCATTCTTTGCATTAATTATAAGTTTCTCTTATATTTGTTTATGCTCAACCAGCAAAAATTGATGCATTCCTTCATTCCTTGATATGTTTCTAACTTTCTGTTCATGTTTTTAGGTGTCTTCGGTCAATATATACTACCTTCTAGCAAACGATACAGTTGATGACATCATATGGTATGATTTTGAGCAATTGTCTACTTTCTAATTAGTTTGATGATTTTTGTACTTCCAACACTTTCTCTATCTTCAGGGATGTTGTTCAGAGCAAGTTGGAAAATCTGGGACAGGTAAATTTCAATCCCCTTGGCATTCCTTCTTAGGGGATAAACTTTTTTGTTTAACAGTAAAATGAACTCTGGTTTTTGGACAATCAGATGCTCGATGGCCAGGAGAATACTATGGAAGTTGCAGCCAGCCAGACCCGAATCACCCCTGCAAGCCAGCCGCGAAGCAGCCCTGCAAAGCAAAAACTCGCATTCAGCCAACCGGGAAGCAGTCCATCAAAGCAGAAAACACTCGACTCTTACATGAAGCGTTGCAACAGCAGGGAAGACCCCGAAAGTCAGCCTAAGTTCAAAACCCCAAGGCCCTGAATGAAGGCTATGCTGTACAAAATGTTAATTTTGCCTGTTTGAAATGCGTTGAAAGCACAATATCGAAGCCAAACTAGTAATGTGAAGGGTTCTCTTCCCGTTCGAGGTTCATCCTTTAACTCACCTGTGTAAGATGTCTGGAAAGAGGTTTTGCCAAGTTGTCTGCAACTGCAACAAAGAGCGTTGAAGAATTATATCGAAAGTTATGACTAGGATTTTCCTATGTTCACTTATTGTTTGCACGCGCTACCATACATCGAAGATCCTAACTGTTCTGGGGTTGTTTCAGTTAATGTAATGTGTAGGAGTAGTTCTGTTTACACCCAATGTATACAAGCTTGTTTCTACATGTTTACAATCCAGATTTGCACGATTTTTGGTAGCATAACTTGTTTTGGCCATCGAGACCAATTGGATCCTTATTTGTTAGGTCATTGGCGTCGCATGAAGCCTCGATTCATCCGGTACATGGCATACACCGTAGCAAACTATTATTTTTAAGGAAAGGAGCTTAAAAACCCAAGGGAAGAGGATTACTGTGAAGGGTGGCTATTTCAGAAAAGAAAGTATTCAGCACTTACTCAGTTTAACAATGGCTACAACTGAGTGTAAAAAAAACACCGTTGTTCGAAAAAGAAAAAGACAAGAAAATAACGTTCACATACTAATTGTATACTGCAAGTATTGTATTAACTACAGACCGTATGCCATGGAAAAAACAATTTTTGAGTGATTTAAAAATTCATCCCTCAAGGCAGATAGGGATGTAAAATATTAGCCCAACAACGTTGGGGGTAAAATTAAACATAGTAATTTGAAAAGTTGTCTAGTAACTCCTGCCCCAGTAGGTCCATTTCTTGGCTGGTTTTCCAGAGGCAAAGCAAAGTGTCCCTGCACAGAAGTCCATTTTCAATTTCTGAACACTAAGGCACTACTTTGCAACGAATGCACAACGCTAAAGAGATAACTGCCGATCATAAATTGCAAAAATGTTATGAAGTTTCGAAGTAATTTTAAAAGTGTACCTTCAGGAAGCTCGGGCTGCTCAAATGGAGTACAGAGTGACTTGGCTGCTCCGATTTCACCCTTTGTCCGTTTTTTCACGTCCTCTTCTACTTCCTGATAAATATGAAATAAACAGTAAAAGGAAAGACGACGACAGCAAAAAGAGTGCTGATATAAGAACCTAACACGTAAAAAAATTAATGTGACATTGACAACCCCATCGTGTAATAAAGACACAACCGTAAGATTACAACAGAACAGTGAAATATCCACATTTGCTAGAAACTGCAATTCGAGCCAGATGATAGATTGTAATATAAGTGACAGTGATAACAGTACCTGTTCATCACACCAAGGAGCCAAGATCATTTTCTTTTGGTTTAGAGCTTCCATAAATTCTTCCCATGTCTTTGCAACCTTGATAGAAGCATCTCGTTTTTCCTTTGCAACATTGAACAGATTTTCGTGAATTTTAGCCAAGATGTCTTGTACTTGCTCAACCAACGTGCTCACAGGAATGTCCTCTTTTGCTGAATTGTCACGGCGGACAACGCGAACCTAAAATCAAGAATTATGTCATTGTTTGCCATGTCTTGGACACCTCGATCTCCAAGGGTTAATCCAAGAACGGTAAGGAACAATCTTAACTAATGTTAGCTTGTCTACACACCATACAGGTCCTGACCCCAATATTACGAGGATAAAGATACATCTTAACATGTCATACTCGAATATACAAGACTCGCCAAAAACCTGATATGCCAAATATTTTACCGGACCTGCCTTCTAGGCTTTTAGCAGCTTACATTCACGAAAAGGCCCAGAAATAAAACCATGAGATCTGTGCAAAGCAGGCCCCTGGGCCTAATGACAAACTAACTCACAGGACAAAAAGACCAGAAGCAAACATGAGCAACTAGATAGAAAATAACGAATTAAATGGAAGAACGGCCTCACTTGATTCTTTTCCAGATCCTTTGGTCCAATTTCAATCCTTAGAGGAACACCTTTCATTTCCCAATGTGAATACTTCCAACCAGGAGTTTGGTTGTCACTTAAATCTGCCTCAGCACGAATACCAGCTTTAGTCAAGGTATCCACAGTTTTCAAGCAGGCATCATATATTTCTTCCATAGGAGTATTCTTGTAAGGCACTGGAACCACAATAGCTTGAATTGCTGCCACTTTAGGTGGCAATACCAAGCCTTTGTCATCTCCGTGCACCATCACCATCACTCCAATCTAAACAAAATACCAAAAATGATAACACTAACAAAAAACAGAAAAGATTATGTGGATGGTAATAGCAACAATGGCATGACATTATAGAAAAAAGATTGGCATTTGGTGGTGGAAATAGTAAACATTAGGCATTGTCTCTATGTTAAACTTTACGTGACAGACACGGCATTGTCTCTAAGTTAAACTTTGTGCACTAGCAAAAACATATTATCCTATTCACCAATAAGAGAATAATTGGCCTAAGGTACCGAGGATTATGTTGCTTAACATGGACAATGCACCTACCTATGTAGAATGTTCAATAGTCTCAGACTTGCGTCAACATAAAAATAAATCGCATAAAATATAGATATTGGTATCGTGTTGATGCATGATGACCAAAAACGTGCTTGATGCATGGCAAGAGTAATTAATTTCCAGAGAAAAGAAAAAGTGTTCTTGTATAGAATGGACTTTGAATCAAACTTTAACACAGAAAAGAGAAGGGAGCAAAGTTACCGTTCGAGTGCTGTATGCCCAAGAGTTTTGCCAAACCATGCCCTTTTCTCTGTTTTCATTTTCAAAATTAATCTCAAACATTTTGGCAAAATTTTGACCCAAACAATGTGAGGTGGCACCTTGTACACCGCGGCCAGTATTTGGAATAAAAGCCTGCACGCATTAATTAATACACTCAAGCTTACCATAGAAGAGGCATAAGAAGGAAGATCAAATTATATTTTTTTTTTTTTGGAAGATCAAATTATATATATACATATAGAACATATGAAGTACCTCCACACTAGTAGTATAAAGACCACCAGCAAATTTCTCATTCTCACTCTTTTTCCCCTTCACAACTGGAACTGCCAAATAGTCCTCGTATATCCTCCGGTACAGTTCCAATATATCAAGGACCTAAAACCAGGATGTATAATCAAAAAGCAATCTTCAAGGAAAGGTGACAATGGGTGAAAATCAGACTCGGCATAGTAAAAAGGCAATTCTGTCCTAAAAGTGTAACTGGCAACATAATAGGGCACTGAAAGGGGAAACAGTAATCTAAGTGGCTCCTTACCTCTTCATCTGCCTCTGCCTTTGTTGCAAAAGCTGTATGGCCTTCTTGCCAAAGAAACTCCCGACTCCTGAGATCATACGAAGAAAAACCAAATTCAACAAACTTGTACAAAAAGAGAGAGTTCAAAGAAAATGGTCCTCGGACATAGAGAACAATTAGAAACCGTGACTAAATATGCAGCAAACACTAAGCAAGAACTGAACTCGATATCTATGAGAACAAAACGGAATAAATAAAAAGCTTTTTTTACTCATCGTGCTATTGTCAATACTACAAAAACACCACAGAAAGTATTATAAGAACACCAAAACCGTGAGACATGCTAATACCTGATAAATGGTGTAGGATTGCTGAACTCCCACCGGACAACATTGCACCACTGATTTAGCTTCAATGGCAAATCGCGGTGTCCTCTGATCCACTTAGCAAAATAAGGATACATAACAGTCTCACTCGTTGGACGAATTGCTATTGGCACTTCCAAGTCAGACTTTCCAGACTTTGTGACCCACGCAACCTATTTATGAAAATAAAAGCATGAAAAGAGAGGTAGTCTAAAACAATTAAGATCTTCCCACAAATAAAAAACCAATATACACATGGAGTAACACAGTGGCGGTGATTGGGGAATAACAAGACAGGCTTAAATTTTCGCAAGGTGACAAGTAAATTACAAATCTATCATTACACAATCATCTGATTTCAAAAAACCAAGGCAAACACATAGAAGGTGAGGTTGCATGCTAAACACAAAAATAGGGGGCATGCAAAGGAGAAAAACAGGGAAAGAAAACTAGAATGAGAAATCATAATCAACACCAACTGAGCATGTGTAAATGCTTATTTACATGTAACACAATAAATTATGTCACACAAATGACATATATCTCACCTCTGGAGCAAAACCCTCAATATGATCCTTCTCTCGTTCTAGAACACCAGGGGAGACAAATAAAGGGAAATAGCAATTCTTTATCTTCATTTTCTTTATTTCTGCATCAAAGAATGCCTGAAAAATAACAGTGTGTGAAGTGAGTAACTGTGATGGAGTTACATATAAATTTTCTAAAGAATTAGAGAAATTTGCAAACATAAAAACTGGTAGATAAAAGTTCATAACTTTGGCATTAGAGATGAATGTATAGCCACCAGTACTTAATCAGATAAGTGCAAAATGAGATTATGTAAAGTAAACTCAAGACAAGAGGTAGGAAATGAAAAAGTAGTATCAGGTGTCGAAAAGAATTCAGGCAAAATAGTCAACTAACAGGATGAGATGACATCAGTTGACACCATGCTTCAAAGTCAAATTTAAACTGAGTACTTCAGAACTAGACAGGGGATGTGTTATCAAAATCCTGAGAACCAGATAACTGTTTACTGGTTCTAACATGAAATGGATTAAACAAGAAAAAGCATGCTTACTTGCATCGTCTCCCATATCGCAATCGTCCATGGCCTCAATATATAACAACCAGAGATATCGTAGTATTCGATCATCTCACTATTAACAACGACCTAAACACAAGAAAACATATTCCTTACTTAATTGTTGAATAAAGTTAATAAACCCCAGAAAAGATAAAGACAGCTACCTCAGAATACCACTCTCCGAAATTCTCATCCTTCTTCTTGGAAAGACCAAGACCGGTTTCTTTCTTCACCTCCTTCTTTTTCCCTCCTAAAAATCAGGAAAAATTAATATCAAAGCTAGCCAACAGAAACAGGGAAATCAAACAACCCGAAAATTGAGAAGCGGAAAAGCGAAGCTCACCACCCTTGGCATTGGACTTCTTAGCACCCTGGTCTGCCATGTTTCGATATCTCTAACCTATATCAGACCACACACACCACATACAAGATTATTACAACAATGGGCAGTGCTAAAAAAACCATAAATCTACGAACTTAGACAATTTCATGCATCTGGATAGCAGAATTATGCTCAAAGCTCAGTTCTTTTTGCTAAATAATACAAAAAAATCCAAATGTAATCCAACAGGAACAACCCAGATTCCATTTTTGAACAACTCGAGATTGAAGCGAAGAAAAATGCAGAAAAAAAATACTAGAAAAGCGGAATGAGATAAATTAACCCAAAAAAATGAGAGAAAAAAACAATCTGGGAAAGTTGAGTTCTTACCCAATTGAATCTGGTTCGTAGCGTTTGCGGCTCCGCAGTCGTGGCCTTCCACTTCTGAGAATAAAGAAAGAGAGAGAAGACAGCAGACTTGAAGACTTTTTTTGCTCTCACTGTAACGCAGTAGGCTTTTGCCCTAACTTACTGCTCAGAAATTCCTTTGTCTGAGATACTTTTGGGCTTCGGCCCAAACAAACAATAAGCTTGGCCCCAAAGCTACCTTATTGACCAAACCCTACAGACCAAGGTTGACTCAGTGGAAGAATGAGATAGAAAGATTAGTTAGCGTCAAATTGAGTTGTAATATGATTAGAAAAAATTAAATTATCACTCTATATTAGGCCTTTGAATAAGAAAATATGAAATATAATGTGTACCTTGCCAAATCTTGTTTCTTGAAATGTTCAAGCGGTTCAAATTTTCCACGATTCGCTCGTCTAAGTTTTCTAGTTTGATTAATAATATGACAAAGCTACTTGCTTCGTGTACGAGAATCTACTCTTTTCATACCCTTACAGCTCTTAGCTAGGACTTTATATTTTCTTTTTAGATAAAAATAAATTGAACTTCATACATAGTACAACGGTTTTGAAATCTTTGTTTCGACTATAAAATAAAATCTGAAGAACAAAACAGACAAAGAAACTTGCTCGTCAAAACTAATCTACCAAAGTAACTCGAGACGAATGGACAATAACAAGTCATTAATCCATCAGTTCTCCTCATACAGCACTCACTTCTTTGATTTCTTGGATACCTGTGTCGGTTGAGCTCAAGGTTCTAAAAGACGCTAGGTGTTAGTCGGGGCCTATAGAATGACATATATTATATTGGGATACATGTGTCGGTTGAGCTCAAGTGTCTGCTTATACTTAAAAAAATACATAATTGCATTGGATACATAAATTGCAAAATAGATAACATATAAATTATAAAGTATTAAAACATAATGAAAATATGGATAACAAACATATAATGTGTGTTATCTAAGTTCAACAAGTTTCTTACAATTTACTGAACAAAATAAAATGGAAAATTAAAGTTATTTATTTTCTGTCTAAGTGAGAGTCGCGACCTAAGCGAGTGTTTAGGCGTGGGTTTGGACGGGTGCCTAAGCAAGTCTAGGCATCTTTTCTTAATTTTCAAACACGTATGGAATTTTTAGAAAAGTGGTTGAGCTGCAGCTGAGGCAGCGGATGCTGGTGCTTTCCCTTGAGGTCCCCGAGCCAAGCGTTCCTCTCTTCTGGCGTGCTTCCTCTCTCTGCCAGCCTTGTTCTTTGCCCGCTTAGCCTCGAACTGATCAGACAGACTCTTCTCTCTGGCCTTCTCAGCCTTTGACTTGTGAATGCTCTCCATCAGCACTCTCTTATTCTTAAAAACATTACCCTTAACCTTCATATACAAGTCATGGTACATGTGCTTGTCAATCTTCTTCGACTCGCGGTACTTGCGAAGCAACCGCCTGAGCACACGCATCCTCCTTATCCAAAGGATCTTGGTAGGAAGCCTTGCCTCCCTGGTACCCTTGCGCTTACCATATCCAGAGTGACGTCCCTTTCTCTTAGCCTCCTTCATACGACGTGCACGAGAGCGCGAGTGGATCTTGGTCGGCTTCCTGATGATGAAGCCATCCTCGACCAACTTCCTTATGTTCTGGCGAGAGTTGGCCATCGAGATCTCGCTGACTTCATTGGGGTCGAGCCAGACCTTGCCGCTACCGCACTTCAGGACGCTGGAGGCCAGCCTCTTCTGGAGCTTGAGCGAAACCATCGTCGGTGTCTTACCTCCTCTCTCTCTTTTTTTGGCAACTGCTGTGGGCAGAGAGGCTGCTAGGACTTTATTTAGGCATTAAGGCTTTAGGTCTTTTATTTTTGTTTTAGATTCTTTTTTTTTTTAAGCTTGGTCCCCAAGAAACTCAATTGACCAAGGTTAGGTTTTTCCTTTTGTACAAAAGCATATGTTTTGTTTTATAGTTAGTTCATGGGCATCATTATCTTATTTTTTTTAACAAGGATTAATTAAATTTTTTTTTTATACGAGCGATACTGAAGAAAAAAAAAGTATTCCAAAATTATAGTTTTTCTAAAAGTTGACCTCAATGTTAAATCCCTATGAAAATGTTCTGAGTTTAAATTCCTTAATAGAGTGAAAAAAATTAAAATATAAGCTGAATAAGTGGACCCAAATTTTTTGTTGTCAAATAATCAATATCCGCATCAAAGTGAGACCAAATCCCACCGTGTCTTGCAAGTAAAGTTACGAGCTCAACAATACCAACCAGATAAAAAATTTAATCAAATATGATCACATTTCTGAGCATATTTCACGTGTTAATTAGCTGTACGACTAGTTTTTCATTGAAGTTATTGAATACTTGCACCATCCATCTATTATTTGTTTTCACAGAAAAACAGATTAAAAGGAAAATTATAACCAGCACACCATTTTGCTCCTTTCACTTTGCTCGTGCTTTCTCTCGTTTGTGTTTTCGCTTGATTCATTCAATCTGATGGTCATAAATAAAAGGATGAAATACCAATTTAGTCCCTGAGTTATCACCTCAGTGAAAATTAGGTCCCTGAATTATTTTTTTGGTAAAATAAGTCCCTAAATTCATTAAAAATTGCTAATTTCATCCATACTATTATATTCAAAGCTATTTTATCTAATTTTTCTTCAACTTAAGTCACTTGACACACTTTAGAATGTACTATCGTCATTTTCTCGCCTATAAGCCCTTTAAATTTCATATAGGTTGCTACTCTAACATCTAATTTACCCTCCAAAATTAACTTACGCTATTTCTTATGTAAAACTACCAATTTACCCTTCAAAGTTAACTTTATACACTATTTCTTTATGAAAAACTACTAATTTACCCTCCAATGTGTATCACATACAAATAACGTGACTTAAAATTGACGGAAAATTAAATATAGTTGCTTCGAATATAATATTAAGGATGTAATTGGCAGATTTTTATAATTTAAGGACTAATTTTTCTGAAAAAATAGTTTAGGGACCTAATTTTCACTGAGGTGATAATTCAGGGACTAAATTGGCAGTTCACCCTAAATAAAAAGAAATGCAAGCAGGAAAAAAGGCGTGTGATTAACTAGTACGTAGTAATTGCAGATACACTGCCTATCTATTTAAATTTACAGTAGTGAAAAAATAAAAAAGTTATAAAGAACTGGGACCTGTGGGCGTGACAGTAAAAATGCAAGCTTAGAGGCCGTCGTTTTAAATCGTAAGGATAAGAGCTTGCGTCTGGGTAGCTTTCCTTAAAGGGAGGAGAGAGAGAGGATGGAACGTAGAGATATTCCTTAAATTATGTCTGTTCATTTAATATCAACTAATTTTTGTCAAGTACTATTTATATATTTAATTTAAAATAAAATATTTAAAATAATTTTTAGTCGCACGATATACGATGAACGGACACGATTTGAGTATCATCCGGAGAGAAAGAATCCTCATTCGTAGAAGAAGGCTTGGTTTTAATGTTAGAGCCACACGGACGTTTTTAATTGGCCGATGATGACGTGGAATGGCGGGTGTGGCACCTGGAAGATTGTGGCAGTTTTCGGTTGTCCACACGAATAGGGTAAAGCCTTCACCTTTCGATGTATCCGAGGGTGGGAGATGGAGCCAACAGGCGCCACGTGTGCTGCAAAGTAAGCATTTCTGACCTTCTCAATTTTTTGGCTACAAAATATTATTTTTAAGAGAGTTGCTGTTAACACTTCAAAAATATAATTGTAAATTTTAAAAAAAGTATCATTCTTTTTAACATAAAAAATTTGTAATACACAATTAAATTTTTATAGCGTCAATAATAAATTTCATCTTTAACTAACATAGTTATAAAAACCCACATTTTATATAATAATCCAAAATACTAAATGGCCAAGATTGTTCGGGACTCTCTATGAATTCTTTGTCACCTCATGGATAATTCAGAATGATAAATGCTACTCAAAAGTGGGTGTCCCGATGGGTTTTTTGCCAACTTATGTTTTTGATACAATGTTTTAAAATGTTGGCATATAAATTGACGTTAAACTGTGCGGTGACAGAGAGTATATTAAGAATTTCACTTATGAGAGAGTGTCGATAACATTTCTTAAAATGAATTTAGAAGGTTTAGCATGCTTTGACTATTGAGTCAAATTTTGCACACGATAGCGTGAAACCGATTACCGCACACCAACTTTTTTTATTTAATACATTTTCTTTTATTTTTGTGGTCGGATTGAATAAATAAAATAAAAATAACGGACTTGATTCATGTGTTAGTAAACGTATGCTATACACTCATGCCTAAAGGGTGACAGCAAGACAAACAACGTGGGACAGAAGGCAATGCCAAGTTCCAACCAACCAACATTCTTACCAGCAACAATGATTCAGCTTGGCAATTTACAAGTACGGATCAGGATCCCTCCTGAGCTAAGGGTGAGGATCCTCCTGAGCAAGCTTATCGGGCCGTTCAAATTTTATCTAACGGTTATAAACAGAAGACTCTTCTAAAAGTTATAATAATTGTAACCGTTGAATAAAATTTGAACGGTCTGATGAACTTGCTTAGGAGGATCCTTACCCTTAGCTCAGGAGAGGATCCTAATCCGTACAAGTACAACCATGTTTCAAACACACCTGTGCTAAGTTAATAAATTTCTTTTGATTAAACTAATCACAATCTATGGATATCTTATTACGAAACAAAAGGGCGATTAAATATACAGTCAAGATTGTTTGATGATTATATACAAAAAAGCATACTGAAAGTATATAATCCGTAGATATCTTTTACGGTATCTGTTACCATAGCAGTTGATACAGTAGTCGGAGCTTCGGGGGAAATCGAACCCTGACAGTAAAAGCCCGTTTTAGGGGCATCCCGAGTCACCACCGTTCACTTCTCAACGCTTCACAAAATTTGATCGTAAACCTTTTTGGGACGGTTTATTCAGTTTCTGTTTGCAGCTGGGAGACGAGGTTCTTGCAAACTTCAAAAAATCCAAGGGTAACAGAAGAGGAAAGTAGTTCATTAATCCTTTTTCTTAAGAACCTACGAGTGGCAGCGACGAGTCTCTCATTGTAGTTTGTTAGGAAGATGCTATGCCTGCCAATAGCTCTCGGGAACCTCCTAAGTGTCCCGGTACTCGCTGCCTTATTTCTTCGAAAGCACATAATGTTTCAGAGTCGAGACCTCCGGCAAACTGCAGACATGCATACCAGGAAACATAATGAGAAGAGAATTTCACAATATAGGAGATCAGAGGGGTGAAAAAGAGAGGGATGTTAATCAAGGGCATCCTAGAAAGATCAAGAAGAAAGTCGACAAAGCATTCCATGGTGATTCATTGGGTGGCGGAAACTCGATCTAATTGCCGTTACTTTCCATACCATAGCTACTAACAACATAGAAAATGCTAACTCAAGAATTACCTGGTGAGCCCGATATGCAAAATGCACACCCTGAAGCAGAAGAGATTCTTGACTTGACTCTCTATCTGAATTCCGAATGGATTCAAGCTCCAACGTCACTCTCTTCATGTAAATATTAGCCAGATTCATGGAAGCCCGCTTTATCTGCACCATTTGGGATTACTTCAGTTCACCTCAAATAAAATGTAAATACAAGCAATTTCCGAACCAGTGACTAAATAAAGATGAGAAGAAGGCTTTAAAACTATTCATGGCATCGGCTCACAGGTGATGAGATAAAACAGACTTAGTCACTAAGAACAGTGGAGATGTGCAGATATGGCTCCGTAGCAAGTTTAATCTACCAAAGAAATGAAGATACTTAAAAGGTTTTCGCCATGCTGAAATTCTTTAGTTCTTAAATTAACTACACGATTTCCTTATAGACTCCAATATATTATAAAACACAAAAAAAAGGCATACCTTACTCACAATCCCTGAATCAAGCATCCAATCAGTTGGGATTTTCAATTCATGATAAGAACGCATAACTGAATTTCTTAACTTAATTAACCGTTGTATGCTTCGCTCGGACCTTAAACAATGAGACGAGAGAGAGCAACATTAGCATTATAAGCCTGGAAAGTGGTATATTTTTAATGAATACAGAAGATATTTCACATAGTTCTTACTTGTCTAATAAGCCAGCCATCTTCTTCAAGGCAGCTGCACATGGAATGGCAGTGTCATCCTTATAACAAGAAATCTCACTTTCTAACAGTTTAAGGTCACGATATTCAATTGCAGCTTCTCGCATGGCATCAGCTTTCCTCTCAGGCCACTTGAAATGCTTTAGGACAGCCCGTTCATCAGCCTGTTGAAGGCACGAAGATGTTAGATTTAGAGACCCATTTATGTCTCTGAATCTCTGGACCAATTAAGCATCTGCCAAAACAATCTAGTAGGAGTACAAAGTTTCAAAATTTTCCGAACTCTTGGTGATGTAAAATTAATGTCTGTTAACCCCTCCTAAAAGGAAAAAACTAATGCAAGATGAGCTGAATCCCAACGAAAGCCTGCCAGTCTACCATCTTAACATAAGTTGCAACTGATCTAGAAAATTTCGACTTCTACTCATGGATGGTGCGTTAAATAAGATTCTTTGACAATGTTAGGAAATTAGGAATTAGAAATTACCAAAGATGAGAGTTCAACATCAAGCCAATCCACAAACTTTAGGACGTCTTCTATATCGGTATATGCTGCAGCCAGCACTTTCTGGATAAGGTCATTGATGAACTCTCCTTTTGTTTGAACGTCTGCTTTTATCTGGAGCAAAAAAAATGTCATTGGACAATGATTCAAACTTCGAGAGAAATTCAGCAGAGACAAAAGAAGCAATAAGATAATCAAAATCTTTAATCCTTACAGCTAAAAGATGTGCTGAACGGTTTTGAATTTCTCCGACAATGCTATTATGTGCACTAGTAGCTGCCGGTTTATGATGGTTTCGAGATTCCGGAGAATCCCTCTTCACCTCTTGCTTCCTCAGTGAGTGATAAAATTCTACAAGTGCTGGAGCCTTCTGAGTGGTACCGCCAGTTGCTCTCACAGAGGACTGGGGTGGGGGTGGGGGCGGGGGTCGGAGCCGAAGTGATGGTGGAGGTGGGGGTGGTGGTGCTGGTCCGCATTGGGTGGCGGAAACTCTAGGAATTGCAGATTTTGGTGGCGGAGGAGGTGGTGCTTTAACAGGAGGACTTGTTTCATTGACTGCATCTTTCTTAACTACTGAGCGTTCTAATTTGTTGGCAATGAGTTTCTGAAGGTCTTTGAACTTAGGGCTCTGGTACTCTCCATTTGTCTCCCTCTACAAAAACAGAACACGAAACTAAAATTACAGAAAAAAAAAACTACAATTTCCAACAAAGAAATCGAATTTTCTGTCAAAGAACACAACCAATATTAGTTTTAAAAGAGAAAATACACAATCAAATATTAACACCACGGAAGAACACAATCAAGATTCGCCTTTTTCATGGAAAATAATTACAGACCAGACGTGTTGGCTAGAGCAGATGCGCTCTCTATGCACCGGAGTTCCAATCAACTCGTGCAATTTAGATTAGTTTAAAGTAGAATATCGCTTGTTTAAAGAAAACAATTACAGACCATGAAAGTTAAAAGTCTTTACCTGTTCAGGAGTGGCAGAAGCTGAAATCTTTGCCTCAGCAGCGGCGAGATTCCGAGAGAGGCTTTCGTTCTGCGACTGCAGCTCCACGTTAAAACCCTGAGTCTTATCCAGCTCCGCCTTCAGTGCCGCCACCTCTGCCCGCAACCCGGCGATCAAACTCTCACTCATCTCCAGTTTTTCCTGCAATTCTCTGTTTTTCCCATGTGGGTCGTCTTCATTCAGACCATTTCTCTTGGAATTGGATTCCACCGCCCTCAGCCGCCGCGGTCTCGAGAACTGCTCGGCGGCCTGGCGATTTCCGGTCCGACCCACGACCTTAATCTCCTCAAGTTCCTTGCTTTTCTGAGATCCCAACACCAACTCCCCAGATTTCGGCTTGTTGCTGAGCAGAAGAGCCCTCCTCGTACTCCTCGAACTCCTCGAACTCTCCGAATTCACATCTGGGGATACCGACTTTGCTCTTGCCGGTCTCGCAGCAGTCGGAGACTCCTTTGCTCTGGAAGAAGCTGAAGCTCTGAGATAAGATTTGGTCGTCTGGCTAGACATGTTTCAAGCAACCTGCGACTGCAACAAAAATTGTGCAAACAGAGATTTTACTTTTTTTTTTTCTGTTGGATTTTCCGTACTGCAATGTTGGTGCATGAATGCATATGCGGGGCAGTTGACCTTTTTAACTGCTAAAAGCCATCCTTTTCTTTTCATCAATGGCACTGAGGAACTGAATTACAATCGAAGCTGCGCATGACTGAATCTCAGATTCTCAGTGGATTGCTGACATGCGGACCACACCGCACCGAATCAAACCACTTTTTCTTGGCCACTACTCAGATTCTCGGTGTCTAGAAAATCTGCAGACAACCTTTGAGTCGAGGCTATGGAGAATCTTGGGATGATGAGAACTCAAGTGTAATGTAACATTCCATTTGTGTTTGCTTTGGTGTTATTGTGTTTTGTCCGTTTCTGTGCACATAAATGAATTTTCTGTTAGAATTGTCTGTTTAATGCATATTTTAATTCTAATTTTTGAGTCTTAAATTTGGTGAGCAACAAACGTACTACTTTGGAATGTTATGAACTTATGAGGGATTTTTTCTTTTCTTTAAACAAACCATGTTATCTACACTAAAAGATGAGATGGTTGGTTAAACCTCACAATGAGCTAGCAGTAATGCGGTTCAAATTCGTTTTTGAAGATAATCGAACCTAATTATGAGGGATTTAATTGTTCATAATATTTGATAGGAATATTGTCACATTCTCCACCTTTTAATTTTCTATGTTAATAGCTATAATTTTTTTTTTGAACAAACGATATTATCTACACTAAGGGGAGGGGTGGGCTTAGCCTCACAATAGGCTAGCTCGCTTTTGGCGAGAATCGAACCTAATTATGAGGGATTTTCTATGTTAATAGCTACAAATATTTGATAGGAATATTGTCACATTCTCCACCTTTTAATTTTCTATGTTCATAGCTACAAATTTTTTTTTTTGAACAACCGATATTATTTACACTAAGGAAATGTGTGGACTTAGCCTCACAATAGGTTAGCTCGTTATTGACGAGAATCGATCCTAAGACATCTCACTTACAAGTGTAGAGGAATACCATTAGACCGTAGTACTAAGTGATAATAGCTACAAATTAGTGATTGATCTTTTTATCAATTCCTGCATAATTCAGGTGCACATTATCCGTTATAGTATAACTCTCGTAAAATGTATATAGCTCTATTTTTTATAGTGATGTTGAAATTCATGTCTTATTCTGTCGAAATCAAATTTACAAAGTCTTAAATTAATGGGGTTTTCTAACTTTAATCCTTGAAGAATATTGAAATTTAAAATAAACATGATGTCATATTACATATTGATTATAGTCATTTGATGTGTCCTTAATTCAAAATAATTAATGTGTATTTTATTCAATGTCTCCCATTGAATATTTAAATGTATTCATATACACATTTTAAATTATTTTTTGACCAAAAAAGTTTTTTTTTAATTATTAATTTTATTTCACATTCTTCAAACTTGAAAGACTCAATTAATGTACCTAAATATTAAATTAATGTACCTAAATGTGTGTACTGAAATATATGCATCGAAATGTATGTACCAAAATGTATGTACCAAAATGTATTATATTGAATTAGTGTACCTAAATGTTTGTATCGAAATGTATGTACTGAAATGTGTGTACCTAAATGTATGCATCAAAATGTATTATAATGAATTTAATGTACATAGATGAAGAAGACAAAGTATATCGAAATATATTATATAACAAAAATTAGTTTACAACAAAATATATTACGATGAATAAAATGAAATGAAATTATAATGAAATACAATTAATACATTAAAATTAGGAAGAAAAAGAGAAATATTAAAACATCAAAATATAATTAATAAATGAGGTGATTAATGTATCAAGAGACTAAAATTTGGGGTGTTTTGATATAAGCGCCTTGCTTTTTTAATTTTTTAGACTAAACATACACTCATTTTGAAAATTTGATCAAACATTTTCCTAAAATTTTGGTTATTAATTTCAGTTTTTCGCATAAGTTCAATTTTGTTTAGAATTTTAGTTTTTCATGACTTCTCCTGGGCATTTCGTTTTTTTTCCTTTTCCTTTTCCTATTATCCCTATATTTATGCATTTATTATCCATCTCTATGCATTTTTTTTTATTGTTTGTTATAATTTTTACTTTTTTGTGAATATAGTAGAATATTTATAAAAAAAATTGACAGATTTTATTATTTAGAAGACTCAACACATAATAAAGATTTGTTTGATTATATAGCTACGTCTAGTTACCTATAATATGGACACATTTAGTTTTATAGTGGATTTGATTTTTTGTATTTCTTGGTACATTTGAAATGTAAATGTACCAAAAGGGTTATCTGATAAAGACATTTGATTTTGTGGTACATTTGGGATTTTTTGTTCATTTGGTCTTTTAGTACATTTGTAATCTAAACGTACCAAAATGGTTATATGACAATGGGCACATTTGGTTTTATGGTAATTTGAAATTTTGGTACATTTGGTTTCTATGTACATTTGAAATCTAAACGTACCAAAATGTTACATAACAATGGGTACATTTGGTTTTATGGTACATTTGAATTTTTGGTACATTTGGTTTCTCGATACATTTGAAATCTAAACGTACCAAAAGTATATACTTTTGTTCTCAAATGTACCATAAGTTTATATACGTGAAAAAAATATGTATTGAAGACTTTTTATTGAGACATTTTTAATAGAAAGAGATTTTTTTTTTAAATATTGATAATAAAGAAATGAGGAATTAGTTAATTAATTTTTTATTTTATTTTATTAAAAAATGTCATTTAATGCGTAGAAGAGGATTGACGAAATTAAATTCCAATATTATAGGCAATTAGTTGCTAAGCTACCTTATACCTCTATATAAATGCATTTAAATCAAATAAATAGAAAATTATTGAGGTGACAATTGATCAAAGCACCTTAATCAAATCTTTAAAAGGGATGAATGTTTAATCTAACAATTATAGAAAAGATGTAGGATGCCCTAATTTTCCCCTAAAATTAGATTTTGATCTTACTCATTATTTTAATTTAAAAGTCATCTTTGCTAAGAATTAGAGTGAAGTTTCTTGAAAATCAATTTTAGAAACCACAAATTCTTATACAAAGACGCTAAAAATTCGCACAACAAACTCAAGTAAAAGTGGTGCTGCTGCACAAGATTCGAACAAAGAAAAAAAATCTTTGAAAGTGGCCCTCTTAATTTTTATTATTTATTTTGTATCTATTTGCAATTAATTTGTCATTCATTTTGTCTGCATTTAAATACAGAAAACAACTCAGAAACGTGAATTTAGCATCTTATAATATTTGCCATCGTACTTTTAAATACAATGATGTGCCCATCATGCTCAGATCGTCGTACTGGAGTCTTAAATTTACTCGTGGCTCATGAGAAAATGATTGGATGATGAGGATCACTGCCGGATAATAATCCAACGGTGAATTCTTTATGCTTAAAGACCAATCATTGTCCCCTCCTAAGCTCAAACTACAAGATTTTGATGAACATTCATGTTGTCTTCTAAGCTCAAACTGCTCCCTCTCCAAATGATTGGTTGCGATGTCACAATTATGGGCCATTGGATTAGTTTTCACACACAAAATATTCCCATTGGATTAATTATAATTATAATATGAGGTTTGGTGCATGTTTGGCTTTCTAAACTTGCTTCCTAGAGACAATTTTGTATGGCCACTACTTGTTGCAAATTACAGACCGACACTTATATTAAAGCAACTTATTGTGCAACCTGCAAATGTGTCAAATTGAAATTTAACTGCAAATTACATACAGACACTTCTATTTTGTTAAGTGTTGTCCTCCAAACATATAGTTTTTCAAATGAGTTGTGGTAACCTTTCTTTGTAGTACCATTGAAGATGTGTTTGTCCTCTCAAAGAAATTGAAAAGAAATCAATATTGGCTTTGTATAGTCATATTTCCATTTGTCTCTGCAAGAAAAGGAAATGTTGGAGAAAATGTTGGAGAAAATGTACTTTATTGGGGTCCATATACCCTTCTTTTTATTCCTCAATGTCCAAATCAATATTGGGGACGGCTTAAATTAATACATGCCCTGTCTTATCTCCCAAGGAAAACAAAGAATATATGTACCAGACAAAATGTAAAGATTTTTGGACACGGACTCGCTAAAACCTGCTCTACCATTGAGGATCAATAGATAAGAAAAAATTTCTCACAAAAAAGAAAAGAAAAGATGAGTGGGATTTAGATATTTGTGGCAGGGATTTGAGTAGAAATTAAACTTAGAATTGTCATGTAGATATTTTAGTATTGGCAAAACTACACTAGCATTATGATTTGATCAAAGGATTATTTATCAAATATTTTAGAAGCACCAATATAAGTTACTTACGTCGAACCTCGTGGATTTAGGCTAAAAGTTCGTCTCTGATTTTTGTTCTTGCTTTCCTCTAATATTATGTGTTTGTTTATTTTTTATTTCGTAGCGTAAAACTACGAGATACGAGATTATATAGAGGAGTTGATGGGTAGAGGGTGGACAAAAGATGAGAACGAGGAGTGAAGGGGGTGGCAACTATGCAGCGACGACAGAACAGTGGAAGAGGAGAAAATGGTTGCGAATACGGGGATGAAAAGGGCTGGGTGAAAGGAAAAGAATGATTTCATTCAAAACGTGTATTAGCCGTTTATTTGTGATGAGAGGTCTAAAGATTACTGTTAATTATTCTCAAAGCAATATGCAAATCCAAAAAGCATGGTTCGAAGTTCCAACTAAATCCCACCATAGCTATAGGCTAAGATGAAGCTATGTATTAATTAGAAAATATATAGTGCATGAAAAGACACAAAAAGCAAAGCGCTCGTTGATTGCAGGAGTTAAAAGCCATAAGCACCGTACCTTACTTAACCCGTAAAATCAAATGGAAATGAAACTTCTACTCTTTCTCTTTGTGCTTTTCCATCATACATAGACGAAACGTGGCCTGCATCTGCATATGAATTATGAAACGTTTCCCTGTTTCTGCCGGCCCTGTAGCTCAATGAAATGAAAAGCACTTTCAGTTTCGGGCACGCATGATATGTTCATCATCTGATTCTTCTGAATCACTGCAATTTATGTATGCATATATAACAAACAGTGGTTTCAAGTTCCAATGTGAATCCATGTGATGATAACTAGGTCTGGCTAGCTAGCTTTTAAGATTGCATGTACCAAGTACCACGTTGCATGATTGGGTAAAATTATGCAAACCACGTATGCATGACTGGGTAAAATTATGTGATGGTGCTACGAGACCTAAGATTTATCAGGCCCTTTGACCTAACATCTAGACAATCCTTATCGGATGAAATGGGAGCATGTGTGTTAAAAAATGAGTAACTAATTCAAGACCAATTGACACTGAATGAAAAGCTCATCTTTTAAGCAATTATACTAATTAGACGTTTATCATTTAATGTGGTATACTCTTAACACTCCGAAGGGAAAAGGGTATCAAAAGAAAATTGATGGTAATCAAAGTGAACATATAGGCTTGAAATTTTGTTAATACATATTAGATTGATGCGCGTCAAACATGCCTCATACGTACAAAATTACAAGAGATATCTAGCGTTTGCATGCTGCAATAAATACATAGCGGACCCGTGAAGCCTTTTGGAATGGAACGATACATGCATCAGTGCATGTGAGAGTGGGTAATTGTGACTGGTGAGTCCGTGAAGAATGTGACTTGTGCTTCTGCATGCGCTAGATTTGAAAGCCACCGAAGAGACCCAAAGCTAAGAGAAATTAAAACTGTATGGACCACCTTAATTAACGGGCTGATGGCCCCTTGTACCTTTTGTTTCAATTTTGTATAAAGAACATGATAAAGTTATTTGAAAGCGGTTTTAGCAATTCGAATTAAAGTAGCATGGTTGATGTTGTCAATTTTGTACAAGGTAACAAATGCTGCTAAAGTTTTGATTATCTTAAAAACGCTTTTAGTGGTTCTAAAGGCTTGCTTGGTGTCCAAGATTGAACTCAATTTGATGTATAACTAATTAGATTCAATTATTCAATGCATGTCAAAAGAAGAAATGAAAGTCAACTTTCAAATTTTGTTCAAGTTAAAGGTAGAAGATGAATTAGTTATGAAAGATACGTATCTCATCCACCTTGGCCTCTAGTGCAAAATCCGATCTAGTTCTAGACACCAAACAAAGCATAAAAATACTACCAAACAAATAGGCTCACATAATGCAAAGTAGTACTGTGAAGAGCAAGTCTATAGAGATAGTACATGAATTGCAGATTGCAGAATAACCAGTGTACCTGAAAGCTGAAGATCGCATATCCATGGACCCAAACCGCCATAAAAATCACATTTCAGCAAATTATTAAGCAGTTCCCAATTAAACATTAAAGTTGGGCTAGGTGGAGATTTCAGCAGAGAGAGAACTGGGGAATGGGATTCCCTTTGAAGGGATTACTACTTGAAAAATATATGCAAAGTTAATAAGATATATAATTAAGTGGTTGGTCAGTTGTAACCTCACATCACAGGACGTGTCATATTTGTTGTTTTTGAACGTGACATATATATGATGAGATGCTGACCGATGCATTGTTTTCAGTTAAGTTGATTAAGACTTTCTCTATTCCACGTGATTAATTAAATTCAATCCTTGATTAGTGCTTAACGTTGCATTTACACTGGAGAGGTTGACTGATAAACGTCCCGTTCTAATTTAATTACTCCCCGAGAAAATACGTATGTTTGCAGCGTAAGTTTGCAGCATATTGATTGATGCTTAATAGTTTCACCAAATTAATGTTTGTGGTTAGAGATATTGGTTCTTCTTCAGATATTGCATTATGATGTTTTCTAGAGAATGTGCTTTATCATAATATCCTTGTCGCTTGTACCTTGAGAACCAAGCAAAAACCGACCATTTTTTTCTTCTAAAAGTTTGCTGAACAGGCGGGTATTTATTTTAGAGCGTGATCTAGATTTATAGTCTTATTTTTGATGTAAGTTCGACAAGCGAACAGTACTCATGGGTCTTAAATCATAAAATTTACGAAAAAGATTAGGGTTTTGTCATGTTCATGGGAAAGCCATTTGACTCCAGCAAATATTATTATCCCCATTCATAATCTTGCATGATGGTGTGTAAAGAGCAAGTTATACTCAATTTTTATCCAATAACACCAAACACAAAATTTCTCGGTCGGATCTTTAAAACGAGTCCATAAAGTAGTTGAGAGGTGGTTGAAGGTAGTTGTTGTGGGGCTTTAGATACATATCGCAATAATAAAAGGTCTAATTTGATTGCCTCATCCCTCTCTTTTTTCTTTTCCTAGCTGAACTTTTCCATCTGCAGAGTGTCTATAAAAACAGTAGGAATTGGCCCCACTTGTGGCCTAAAAGCGGAGAGCAACTTATTTGGAACACGTTTATCGTTACGTAACATTTTGATTCAATAATACAATGTTATGTTTTGAGAAACAGCACATGTCATTGTTTTATCAGAACGGGCGCTATTGTGACGGTGAATCCTGATCTATGTAATTGAAGGTTTACCTACACCTTGGTAAGCCATCGTGACTTTCTGAACAAATGCTGTAATATCATGTGTTTTACTTTTCTCATATGATATTGCATTATTGGTCTGAGATGTCATGTCATCAAATATGTAGAGAAGTCTCTTACCTAAAGATAAGCTCAGATTTTTGTTCAGTGGAATGGCAGTTTGAAATAGGTGCTGGGTCAGATCAGAGGTAGGTGGAAGGGTTCTGTGATGTCAATGGAAGTGTCAGTCACCAAGCTAATCATGTTTGCATGATGAGTTCATTGATGGAAAAAGAAATTTTAAGAAAGGATTTGATTAGAAATGAAATAACCTACTATTCTGGATTTTGTATGAGCTTGCAAAGCAAGAAACTTGGCTTGACTTTGTTTTCTATGATTTTTGGAGACTCTGAGTAATGCTTGATCCACTTTTGCTGTTTGTGAATGAAAAAAATTGGGTTGTTGAGGGGGCACTTCAAGAGAAAAACTCATTCGGGGATACACGCTGATAGTATACTATGTCAATTATGCACTGCTTTTATAACTTTATTTTATTTAATTTTCCCATACAATACACAATTGGGTCCAAATACCATCATTGTAGCATTCCAAGTGCAGGTAAAGTTCTCTTGCACTTTAGGGTTATAAGAGCAGGAAATTTATGCAAATCAAACGTACTTTATATACAGGAGATTGCATTGTTCTACTGCAAAAAAGATATTACATACATACTGTTCTTCCTTGGGTTTTTTATTTTATTTTTTTTACTTGCAGCAGTTCGGAAGAAGAATAGAAAGGCTCTCTAAGATGAGGCACTTGCATGCACTGCAACCAAAGAAGCATAAATGCCATCCTGGATATTGAGCAACGTTTCATGCTTTCCTTTCTCTGCAATCACTCCATTTTTCACCACCGCGATTAAATCTGCAGTCTTAATCGTGGATAACCGATGAGCAACCACCACCGTGGTTCGATCCACCATGACTCGGTCCAACGCATCTTGAACCACTCTTTCTGATTCAGCGTCAAGCGCACTTGTGGCTTCATCTAGTAGTAAAATCTTTGGTGCCTTCATTATAGCTCTTGCAATTGCCACCCTTTGCTTCTGTCCGCCGGACAATTGAATACCCCGTTCTCCTACGATTGTGTTATAACCCTGCATTGTTTCCAAACTTAACATGCATTAATCTTCAACGTTCTCAATATTTTTGCAAGTTTTCATCAATTAATCCTCGTTTATGCAACGCCAAAAAGCGAAATATAAACAAATAGAGCGGTTATATGCTTTGGTCACCAATGCTGGTCACTATACAACGGTGGTTAAATATTGGACTTGATAGCGAACACAGTTAAACACAATCACCAGATTGGTAAAATTAAAACGTTGGCGACCGAATGTTACTAGGTCTAAAACAGTGACCAAAATTGTGTGTTCATATTGTTAATCAAAATTGATAAAAGCCGTATGTAAGCAATTGTTTTTGTCCGCCTCTACTGTATTTTTATTGTCTTTCCAGTTCTATTTTTTCTTATAAGTTTGAGCCTGTCGTATTTCAGAAAATATTGACAAAGTCATTTAGTGCCTACCTGTTGTAAACTACTAATGAACTTGTGAGCATTTGCCAATTCTGCTGCAGCTATAATTTCAGCTTCTGTTGCATCCCCTTCCTTTCCATATGCAATGTTGGCTCGGATAGTTTCATTAAACAACACAGGCTCCTGGCTCACCAGCCCCATTTGCTGCCTCAACCACTTCAACTGTAGCTTTTGGATTTCGATTCCATCTAGTGTAATGTGACCCGAATCAGGGTCATAAAATCTCTGCAACAGCGAGACTACTGTCGATTTCCCACTTCCACTTTCTCCAACCAGAGCAACCGTCTGAATAATATAAAATCAAGTTGTAAGTTCCGGTAGCTTAAATCTGATTATGAGGTCCAAGTCTTATTATTGAGTGAAAATGAGTAAATGAACGATGCAAGATAGTAAGTTACCTTGCCATGATGGATGGTCAAGCAAAGGTCCTGGAAGATTGGCACATCAGGCCTAGTTGGATACTTGAAACTCACATGGCGTAACTCAATTTCTCCCTTCACATTCTCTATAGTTGTTCCAAAGTTGTCACTAGAATCTATTTTTGATTTCCGGTCAAGGATTGCAAATATGGACGCAAGAGAGCTCTTTCCTTTACTTAAATCGGGGGCAAGGGAACCCGATTGAGACACTCCAACAGTTGCCATAGTGAGAGCAAAGAAAACCTACAAACCAGACGAGCAAATTTAACTAATGTATTGAATGGGCTCTGAAGATTTAAATCTTTAGTAACAACTACTAATCTAGCAGAGTTTGGATATAAGCAGAAGATTTCTGTACTATTTTCTTCTTAAAGACTTGTAATGCAAGGCAGAAAACATACCCGGAAAACATCAGAGAATGTTGTCTTGCCTGCTGCAACAAGTCGCGATCCAGCATAAAAAATACAGGCAAAAACAGAAAATTGCAAAAAGAATGATAGACCAAATCCGATCCCACTGATTAACCCTCGTCTTATCCCCGTCTTAATAGGGCCTTCACATTTTCTCTGGTATAATTGCATCACCTTTTCTTCAGCACAAAAGGAAGCAATTGTTCTAATACTCCCTACAGCATCATTCGCTACTTGACTTGCCTCCTCGTACATTTTCTGCAAACATTTAGAATTTTCATTGTTAATTAAAATGTGAGATTGGATCATGTTTTGAACTGCACCGGCTACAAAGTTGTATTTTGTAGATTTTTCCAAATTTGGATTTCGGAGATATACCTTTGCATCGGCACTAAATCCTTTCATGAACTTCACTTGAAAATAACCATTTACTGCTAGAAGAGGCAACAGAACAAGGGTTATAAGAGCGAGTGGCCAATTTGCAACGAAAGCAATAACCAAGCCAGCAATTGCAGTTGATGAGTTCTGAACATGCAAACCAAAAGCATCTCCAACCAACCCTCGGAGGTAAGCGATATCTGTAGAAAGCCTAGCACCAATTGCACCACTTGAGTGCTCAGGATCGTCAAACCAACTTACTTCCATGTGAACCACCTTCTCAAAACACATTGATCGGACTCGTTTTATTAACCTACTACCCACCACAGCAAAAAGGTATTGTCTTGATGGAAGTGTTATGCAAGACCCCACTCCAAGAACAATGGCAATTAATGCCCAAAACTTAGAATTGTTGAGGAGTAGATGCGGCGGCTCAAAGAAGGTCTTGACTACACTTGCAATCAATAGCCCAAAAAAGGGAAAGATTAACCCATTGGCTATTGCAGCTATAGTAGCAAAAATTAAAATTGGGATCTCTGGCTTGTTCAGGTAAGCAAGGCGGCGAAGTGAGACTTCTGGAGGTACTATTGATGATTCTGAAGCAGGAATATCGGATTCTTCAGGTGCTACTTCAAGGACACCTAGTGCAGGGGCCACATCATATGAGATTGAGAGGGAATGATGGCTGCTATTCTGGGAATCCAATTCCACACTACTACGCCTTTCGTTATCATTCACATCAGTCTGTTCTGAAGCACTGCTCATTTCTTGCAACCTTATAAGCTGGCTATATGCTCCTTCAGGGTCCTTAACTAGCTCAGAATGTGGACCTGCTCAGTTTAAAAACATGGGTATGTGAGGTAATTAATGAATAATGATAAAGAGTAACAACTGTCACACCAATGAACAAATACATTACCTTTTTCAACGATTGACCCTCTTTGTATAACAGCAATGGTGTCAGCATTCCTTACTGTGCTCAAACGGTGGGCTACAATGACAGTAGTGCGGTTAATCATAATTCTGTCTAATGCCTCCTGCACAACCCTCTCAGATTCTGCATCAAGAGCGCTCGTGGCTTCATCTAAAAGTAGAATTCTTGGGTCTTTCAAGATTGCTCTAGCTATAGCTACTCTCTGCTTTTGGCCTCCGGATAGCTGAGTCCCATGCTCACCAACCATCGTGTCTAGTCCCTAAAAGCGTGTTACAAAACCAATAGAGGAAAATAAAAATCTGTGAGATCAATGATGTCTCAACAAGCTTTCATTGTTAAGGAAAAATACATTGAAAACTTTCAAAGCAAGATAGAGAATTTAACCTGAGGCAATTTGTCTACGAATTTAGCAACATTGGCAAGCTCTGCAGCGGCCCTTATTTCTTCTGTAGTTGCACCATCCTTCCCATAGGCAATGTTATCTCTTATGCTACAAGTAAACAAAATGGGTTCCTGGCTAACAAGACCTATTTTCTGTCGGATCCATTTGAGCTGGTAATCTTTGAGATTAATACCATCAATAAGAACTTCCCCAGATTGGGGATCATAAAATCTCTCAATCAAACTGAGTACAGTTGATTTGCCACTTCCGCTCTCTCCAACCAAAGCAGCAGTTGCACCTCTAGGTATTGAGAGAGAAAATCCATGGAATATTTTTTCCTCCGGTCTTGCTGGATAGCTAAAATAAACATCCCTCAGTTCTATGTCTCCATGGATGTCTTGGCACTGCTGTCCATTAGTGTCATAAGAATCTATCTCCGGCTTTCTGTTAATTGTCTCAAACATCTTATAAGCTGCAGCTTGTCCAGCAGCAAATGCACTCACGCATGGAGATGTGTGCCCAAGAGCCCTGAAGATACGTAGACATGTTCATATCTTGATAGTAAAGCATCAAATATCCAATTTTGGGAAAGTAGTAAATAAAAGTTGCATTCTTGCAGTGCACGTAAAAACACAGACATATTACCAAGGATATTCATCAAATTCTATCGAACTGCAACTTACATGGAGCCAGTCAATACAGCGAAAAGTACATTTATTACTTCTCCTCCTGCATATCCTCTTTCAATAATCATCTTTCCGCCAAACCATATAGCCAAAGCATAACTAGACATCATAATAAGCATAACCAAGCCAAATCCAAAACCCGATGCCAAACCTTCTTGCACAGAAGAATTGTAAGCTTCAGTCAAGGAGTTGTTGTAATTGTCTATAGCTTGTTTTTCTCCTGAAAATGATGCAACCTGCATTACGAATTCCCATCAGTTTTAGTTTTATGCGAAGACATTTTAAAGTATTTTAGGGACAAGTAGGCGTACAGTTCTAATTGAGCTAATTGTCTGCTCCACCACAGTTGCTGCCACTGAATAAGCAGCTTGTCCACGGGTTACCAACTTCGATGTAAGGATGCTCACGACCGCACCAGCAAGGACAAGAAGGGGAATAGAAGATACCATGACAAGGGCGAGAAGCCATCCCTTAATAAATGCTATGACAAAGCCTCCCATAAATGTTGCAATTAACTGAATAACAGTTCCTACCTGACAGAAGAAAAGGAAAAATAAAAATAAAAGTTAATAGGTTACAGGAGAAAATGGCAATAACTTGAGGGTTTTATGTGGCATGTAAATACCTTCTCGCCCATGGCGTCTTGAATGAGCACAGTATCACCCGACATCCTCCCAACAATTTCCCCAGTGTTTGTTTCTGTATCGAAGAAGCCGACATCTTGCCTCAATATAGTTTTCAAGTATAAACTTCTTATTCGTGCAGCTTGTCTTTCGCCCGTAATCATCCAGCAAGATACCTCTGACACATAGAAAACACTGGTTATCTCCTATAAGCCAAGTTATTTGTTTAATACCAGCAGGGAGTTCAGTAAAACTTACGTAGAAAAGCAGCAACACCAGCACCTAGAGCCAAGTAAACATACTTTACAGCCACCTGAGGATCGAATTGGACAAATTATTTATGATTCAACGTCACAAATATGAGAGTTGCTTAATGCAGAACTTATTTGGAGGGAGATGATCCTTTTAAGCAACCAAACTACAGATACTAGAGAATCGAAAAAGTAAGTTCAAA
The DNA here is from genome assembly GCA_036320875.1 of Cotoneaster glaucophyllus. Classification (NCBI taxonomy): domain Eukaryota; kingdom Viridiplantae; phylum Streptophyta; class Magnoliopsida; order Rosales; family Rosaceae; genus Cotoneaster; species Cotoneaster glaucophyllus. The sequence continues at coordinate 25,143,011 of CM070069.1, read as the reverse complement.
AAAGGAAGTTGAGAGTTCAGTTGACACAATTCTGACGGAATAGGATCAAAGAATTTTTATCTTTAGTTTGCTGCTGTGCTATTGTCTAGTTAACTTAGTTTCTATGCATATGTTGACTTCAATTTCTAGTCACACAACAATTACCTTGGAGACTGCATCCACCACTTCTTTGGTATTCCCAGTTCCTCCAAAAGAATTAATCACCTCTCCCAAAATTATGGTCATTAGAGGCGTACAGAGCCCATTTCCAATGGCACTGATTGTACCAACAGACATTAACATGTGATCCAAGGTATCTGCAAAGGAGAAAAGCTTGTGAAGTGGTACTGATTTGGTGCCATCCTCCTTGTTCTTGCTTGTATCTTTCTTGCTGTTTTGGGAATCCTCCACCGCTGAGTGGCCTTTGGATGTTGCCGTGACCTGCTTCTTGATTACATCTTCATCCTCCGTCATTTCTTACAGTTAACTTGCTATATTTGACAAGCAACACCAATTCTGAAAGTTCAGTTGCTTTGTTTTACGCAACACAAACAACTTGGGCTACTTGTACGATAAGATCAAAGCTGCAAGAGAAACAATTTATGGGTTTGAATTAGCAACTTTTTTTTTGGAATAAAAAACAGATACAGTTCATGAGCACTAAATTGACTTACAGTCCAAGGAACAGATGCATATGAAGCAAACAAAGAGAATGCAACGATCAAAACTTTACATCTCGGCAGGCGGGGAAAATATACCCTCTACAAACAGAACGGGAAAGTCTGGACGGACACTAACAACAATTCTTTTGTTAATAGACGGCAGTCATGCAATGTTGTTGAAGAAGTAAAAGGATGTTGGAGAACAACACTTCACAAACACAATTAAAAAAGCAATTAACATTAATATCAAATGAAAGGACAAAGAGAAAAAACCAAGCGGGCGGCTAAAGGAGAGAAATTTAGAGAGCTAAGAGACATAATCACCAACATCTTAGCTGCAACTTTCAAAGTGTTACTAAAAACACTAATATCTAAAAAAATAAAAAAAATATGATTCGTAGTCCACCACTTCTGTTCCTGATTGGTTTCTCCGAGTCCCCGACCTCTGACTGGTTGCTAGCTATTGCCGACGCAGACGTCCTCCTTGGTGTCCGTCGTTCCATTGTCTTCGTCACCCTGCCTCACAATAGAGTGGGACAATACTCCACCCCTTACATGCAAGTAATTGTTACATGCAAGTAGTCATTCTTTCTTCAATGACAACCAGAGACAAACTTCGTAATTGAATCCGTTCATTCTCAAGATTATTTTTAGGAAAAGAATAATGTTGCATTGCATGTAAGAAGTTAGACAGTGTTTTAATTCATCTTAGTATAATTTTAGTGAAAATACGAGTTTTAGAATACGGTGTCAAAAATCCAAAAAAGAAAGTTAAAAAGTAAAAAAGTATTTAGTAAAAATAAAATATTCTGCATATTTTAAAAACATGGTTTCCAGACAATAGCGGCTTTAGCACTACCTTGGTTAAATTGTGTCAATTTCTTTTTGTGTGCGTAGAAAATTTTAGCGTTGTTTTTGTGGCTATTATATGATTGGCTGACAAATAGTGCCTTTAGCACTACCTTCTCTCTCATTGAGCCCTAGCTCAAACCCTCCTCAGCCGTCGCTAACCTGCGCCCTCCACTGTCCGCACTTCGAATCGTAACTCCCAGCTCAAATCCCTTTTAGTTTATTTTCTTATAATTATTGTTCGACTTGATTTAAATTTTGTTTTCTGTTCAGTGTATAATTAGGTGCTCCGGATGTACGCACGAGTTCAATCTCCACTGTCCGGTCATCATCGATGAGGCGACGGAATTCTTCAAGACTGTTGGAGTCTCAGATTTTACTTTTGGCTATTGCAAATTGGTGTTTTACTTAACTTTTTTTTCCCTTAATTTCATAAAGTTTAGGCCTTTTCTTAAAATTTAAATAAAAAGAAATATCTTTCTGGTATTGGTTAGTTTTGATCTTGATATTATCTGGGTTTGGTGTTAGTGGGGATGGCAGTGTCGCGCAAAGTTAGCCGTTCGTGGCTCACCGGAAAACCACCTGATTGGGCTTTATCATTAGGAACTCATAATGTAGTAGATATTCCTCAATGCAAAGGTCCCAATCCTAATGACTTTATATTCGATATTTAATCCTTGGATTAGTGTTAAATTCTATATTTTTTTAGTTTAATTTGTGAAATCCCGTTCCTGGATTTCACTGTTATCACCTACGTATTTGTATTATTGAGATTTTATTTTATTTTCTCGAGAATTTATTTTAATTTGTTTGAATTTAGATTTTAATTAAAATAGTTACGAAGTTTGAAGTTTGGGAATTAATTAGTTAAATCCGTAGACCTTTCGAGGTCACAAATTATATCTTCGGATAGAGTTCGATCTCACGAACGCGTAGGCGCAAACCGTTCGTGAAACGAAGCTATAACGAAGAAATTAGAGACTTTTTGGTTTTTTTTTTTTTTTTTTTAAATAAAAATAAGGGACTGGATGCTGCCAGGTGGCAGCGGGAGAGAGAAGAAGATGAGGTTGCGGGAGAGAAAAGGAGGGGAAAGTGCCCAATCAAAACAAAAAAGAAAGGAGGGGAAAGGAGAGGAAATGAGGGAGAAAAGAAAAAAGGGAAACCGGGTTTCCCTCAACCTGTGACTCAACCCGGTGGATTCTCCCATCTCTGGCCACCTTGAACGACAAGGTTAGTGTCAAAATGACCCTTACCACGAGGCCAACCGATCCCTCTTCCATTTTCATATGAAAATTAGGTAGAAATTTGGTGAATTTAGGGTAAAACAGTACGAAATGGGGCGCACGGGTTGGGTTCCATTCCGCCACGATTTGAAGCTACCTCCTCCAATTACCACCACCAATAGACTCCCATCAACCTCAGGAACAAAGCCCAAGCACTTGTGGAGGCGTCGGAGTGAGTATGGAGGTCGAATCGAAGCACACCTTATTTAGGGTTTCCAGCGGGTTTGAGTAAAATTGAGGCTTTTTCCGGCCAAATTGGACTTGGCCACAGGTATGAAAATTGCTCCACTCTTTGAGATCTACATTCTGGTAAAATTTGGTAATTTTTGGAAATAGTTGAATTTTCCGGCGAGTCGGGGAGGCCGACCGGCAGTGCGTGTGGCCAGTGGGCCGATGATGTCTTTTAAGTACTATTAGATGCCCTGAGTTCATGTTTGATATCCGTATGACGTAATTTGATTGTTTGGACTTATTTTCATTATGATACCTTACTTGGTCAAAATATGAATCGACGATCCGACCGTTGGATCATCACCAAATCTTAATGCGTGATAGAACATAATATTTGAGGATCATAGAAACTTACGGATCAGGAATCTGACATACGGATCTTCCCTAATTGGATTTCTAAGTTTGTAAAATGAAATGTCGACCGCTACTTGAGTTTTGAAATTGGCAGAGATCCGACCGTCGGATCGTGATGAGATTTTAGTATGTTGTTATTTGAGCATAATGTGGACTTTGAGAAGTTACGGATCTGAAATTTGATGTGTAGATCTTCCAGATTGAATTACGAAGAGTTATGGACCTTACCGTTGATCGAGAGTCGACTTTTGGTCAACATGTCTCGAAACGTTCTATATACTAAAATTAGTACTACGGGAGACTAAGTGAAGTCTAGTGGGCCTATATTGGTTAGAAAGTGACTTGAATATATGTGATGTGGTTATTACCTTAATTTCTTACATTAATATCATATGTGAATATGTCTTGGTCTTATAAATGTGATTTGTATTGAAATGTGATGTTTATATATTAGCCATAGACGTATGTTTATTAAACTTGATTTGGCTTATGTACTGATGATGATTGTGATATATATATATATGTTTAATTATTTTTTTAGTAATGTAAAAGATAAGTAAGATATATGTTACGACAATGTGACCCTAGAATCATATTAGAAGTATTCTATGGAACTTATATACTTGTGTGGTATATTGGTGGTGGCCATGAGAAGTTGATGGTGTAGGTGACTACGTTGTAACTCATAGGGGTTGAGGTGTTGAATTTACTGCACCATGTAGCAGTTGTACATTGATGGTCCTTCTTGGCACATCCATATTGGGGGACCATATCATGCATCCTTGATTCATGAATGGATTAATTGTCATGATTGTGGAATGACGTTGGATATGATTGTTATTATTATGATTATTTTAGTTAATCAATGTTCTAGAGAATAATATTGTGCATTGTTAATTCTTTAACATGTTACACACTATGAACTGTGACTTTATGTGGGAAACATGATGATTTATGTGATGGATGAAGTGGAAATGTTAATCGTCATGTGAGATTGTTATGTTGGATATCATTGTTATTGTTATGATTAGACTCGTTGATAAATATGGCTAGAGAATATGATTGTGCTTTATCGTTTGTTCCTTGAAATATTGCATGATATGCACGGTGGTATATTGTTGGGACATAACGATTTATGTGATGAATATTCGAGTGTAGTGATATAATGAACTACGAATGGCTTGATTCCTGTTTAGGGTACGTAGGCAGTCTAACGAGGATGTTAGATGCAGCCATAAAATCTACGAAGAATTATTGCGTAGTTTGATCTTAAGTTGTGTTTTGCCATTTCCCAGAGGCAGGGTATGTTAGAGATACGGGTATTTGTTGACATCACGTGTTGATCCTGGACGTATGTCGGGATCGAGGAGTGACAGTCTTCTTCACTATGAATAGATTCATACACGCATACTTATTCACGCTTTCATACAGACTTTGGGGTTGCTAAGATTTTCCTTTGGGTTTCATAGGTACATGATGATCCTTTTAACGCTCCAGTTTGATGGTCCAACTCAATGGGTGAGTAATGCCGTGTTTTCTGGAAGTTTATTCCTGTTTTGAGATGTTTGAATATACATGCATTGTTTAAATTACAATATTTTATTAAGTTAAAACTATTTAAATTACTTCTTTTTTATTTCAAATTTACCTGCATTACTCAAACAATTTGCTTTTTGATTCCCGAAGGGAATTAATAAAAACCCAATATATGTGTAGAAGTTTAGTTTCCAACTTTCTAGCAGTGAAAATGTTGCCCATTCTGCAGACTACACCTTTTCACACACTTGCTTTGATATGGTTAAACATATATATTCAAGATTTTGATCTCTGTGTGATTTGGCAATACTTTTCACCTTATATTCCTCTATCTCTCTCATGAAGACACTCATTGCATTAAAAAAAGGTTCCCAGTTAATCAAGTATAGCCGGAAAGGGAAGCCAAAACTTCATCCATTCAGAATTTCTACTGTGAGTAATTTCCTTAAGAGAAGAACAATTTTGAATCACTTTTTTTTGGAACTGTGTTTATTATAGTTCTTTGAATGAAAATCCTAATTTGTACAAATTACAAGGTATGTTACCACTCTCCGTAGTCTACATATATGCAATGTGCAAAATTACATCTGTTCTCAAGAATGAACCTATTTTGTTTCATCCTTCTGTTATACTCCTATATAAACAAATTAACATAATTCATCCTAGGGCTATATAAATTAGGTTACTAATTTGTTTATGCATTTCTTTGTTGATCGTTTCTATTTTCACCAATTTTTCATCCTTGCCAAGTAGGTTTTTGTCAAGAGTTACTATGATCAACTTCCCTTTTACAATTTATGTCTTCTATCATTGTCTATTATGTAATTAAAATGTCATATCTTACTAAAAAAATAATGTCATTGTGGATGACCCTGCAACATTGCGCAGGCATCAGTGCTAGTTCATACTAAAGTAAACATTATATAAGTCCAATTTTGCGAGTTATTATTGGTTTAGTCCATTTTTTTAGGTTATGTCAATTCATTGATTATTACCACCCTTTTTTTATTATTATCTTTTTATTAAATGGTGATAAACGTCATCCCCTGTTTATATGTTTATCTTTTACATAATTTTACAATTGAATATAAAAATTAAATATTGTTTCTCCTTTTTACAGGTACTAATTCATAAATTCAATTTTTTTTCTACCTTTACGTAGGTTAACTGTGTGTAACTAATCTATGTTGTAGGTACTAAACGGGTGGAGCCATTAATGAATATTTTGAATTTCTGTAATCTGCTCATTAATTTAAAAAAAAAAACTTTATTTATCATTCTAGACATATTTTATCTTTGGAGAACAAGGTGACCACCATCATCTACCACTACAAACCCTAACCTCTTACACCAACATTGCCATTACCACCACCATTGTTGCCACCACCACTTCACAATCGCTCCACCATCACCACCACTATCACCAAAATCACAACTGCCACTACCATCGCTACCGTCATCACCTCCATCACCACCATAAACACAACCACCACCACTGCCACCACAACCACAATCGCCACCATTGCCATTGTCACCAACCCTACCACCATTGTTACCACTGCAACCCAACCTTCACACCCTTTATTGGCACCGCCACCACCACCATCACAACCATTGCTTTTGCCACTGTTGTCGTCATCATCGCCCACACTATCATGTCCATTTTTGTCATTATATACAATTAGATTACTTTTACATTAAGATTTACCAAACGATTTTGCACTTTTTTTTATACTCACAACGTATACAGCAAAAGTAATTTTTTTTTAAAAGCACAACAATCCCTCCATATTCACTTGTAAGTGAATGATCTTAGGTCCGAATCTCAAAAATGACGAGTTTGCAGCCAATTTATTCTTCTACTCTCTTAGTGTAAATATATTTCTCTATTAAAAGAACATGTCTGAAACTGCTTTTGAGGACTAAGAAAAACTTAAAAGCACATTAAAAAGCAAATTATGAAAATGGCCATAAATCACATTAAAAACAAATTATGAGTTAACTCATCAACTTAAGGCCATAACGGGAAGTTAGTCGAGTGAGAAATATGGCCAATTAGTTTTTTTGAAATATAAGGGTTTTTTCTCAAAATATGCTTGTGAATTGGGTAAATATAAAATTTTCTATTTTCAATTTTACTTTTAACTTTTCAGTTTTCAGTTTCTAATGTCGCACTCGGAAGCAGAGATGAAGAACAACCAGGGCTAGCCCTGGCCAAATGCAGTCAGAGCGATCGTTTGGCGCCTCAAAAAATTAGGACACCAAAAAGATTAGGTGGTATATTCATGTATGTTTTTAGAAGAGCATAAATTTATAAAATTTGGTTAAATAATCAAGTTTAATAAGAAGGGGTGGTTTCTTCTCCTTAAATTTAAAAAGGATGTTGTGGGTTCGAAACCCTATTTGTGGCTATGTGGATTGCAATTTTTAGAGGTTCATTCCAATTCAAGTCTAACCTTCAACAAAGAGTAATGCTAGGTAGACTAAATTTGCAAACTATATGACGTTTTACAAATAAAAAATAGCACGTTAATCAACAATTAATAATAATATAACCATCAACAACCCTATTGACAATCTTTCTTTCGTCTTCTCGTCTTTGTCAGCTCGGGGTTAATTGATTGGCAAATCGAAAAAACGGCTTTGGTAGAGAAGCGGAAGGGCCGCAGGGACAAAAATCGGCCTTAGTGATCCGACGGTGCCGAGTAGAAGGGCCGTCGCTCAACGGATAAAAGTTACTCTAGGGATAATATGCTGATCTTCCCCAAAAGCTCACATCGATGGGAAGGTTTGGCACTTACCCGAAGACCAGTTTTCCTGAAAAAGTCGAAACAATATGACCTATGATACCGGATCCAGGCATAATGGGAATATACAGTTCTGGATGGCCAAAGAATCAAAAGCACAGGTCAGAACTCGAACTTCTCAATTGGGTTTCTGTAGCTTTTTGTATGAGGTTCCAGAATCCGCCTTTAATTTCTTCTTTGTAATTGTAGCTTTCAATAAATTAATATACATATGTCTTTGCCAATACTAGCCTACTAGGTTTAATTTGGTGCTCATTCATTGCTTAAACATGTCAATTAAAGACTCGAAAATGTGATTATTTTTTTAGTCTCATACTGGCAACGTTAGTAAATAAGCAAAATACCTCACGATTTATATAAAATAATTTAAAAGTTGGAAAACAAAACCCATCATGTATCTACTTGTACCTCTGGCTTTTATTTTTTAATTTTTTTTTGTTCCCTTGTCTCAATACAAATAAATTGGTTTTTTTCGTGTTTCTAAATTATTGAGTTTGAAATTTTTTCTAAGTATGATTTTATTGAAATTATACATGTGAAAACTTATATAAAGTTAGAACATATTTTTTAACGTCACCTTGGACCTCAAAAATCTCAGAACCAACCCCGGAAACAACCGCAAGAATCTAGAAAAACAGAGGGCGACGGGAGGGGAAAAAATAAACTCCAAACACAGCATCTCCAACAAAAGCTTGAAATCAACCAAATCAAAGCCTTAAAATTACAGTAAATGAAAAACCCAAAATCCTCCAAAGAAACCGTTCTAGTCTTCTAGATCGACCACCCACTCCCTCCTTAAAAAGATAAAACGTCAAAAATTTGAGGTGTGATTAGAGGGAGAAACCATTTGGTTGACGTAGCAACAATATTGAAAACACACATAGGTGACATGAACATATTCTCTGTCACTCTCTAATTATTTGTCCTTTCTTTCTGTTATCTAGTGTTCAATTATTACTATTTCATTATGTGTTATGTAAGCATAGACATTATACAGTACAATAAAAAGCTGGGATTTAGACTTATATTCATAATTTATACATAAAAAGTTGTATTTTATCGAAGTGAGTACATGGAAATGATAACATAGGAATAAGACAAAAATCGTAGTGAAATCTCTGATATGTAAAAGCCAGAGCCTCAATTTGGGATCACGGCTTCGACAAAAATATTTGAACCAAACTGCCCCTCAACAAAAAAAAAAAAAAATCAAAACCTACCCAAAATAATATATCAAATTATGTAAGGGTAATTTGGTCATCATAAAATAAATATAAATATAAATAGGGAGAGAGAAAAGAATAAAAAAATGAAAGGGAAGAGAGAAAAGAATAAACAAATGACAAAGTTGATGGTGTCCATGTGATGGAGAAGAAAAATATAATAAAAAATAAGAAAAATCATTAATGTTGTATTCAAAACATTTTATGAGACGCGTAATGCTGGTGATAAAAAAAGAAAATAATGAAATAAAAAAATATTGAAGCAATTCACGCATATAAATACATTTAAAATGCCTTAGTCGTGCGTAGTCCGATGTGATTCAAAAAATGGTTTTTGCAAGTGGGAAGAGAGAAAATAATAAAAAAAAAATGGAAGGATGAGTGAAAGTTGACGGTGCCCAAGTGAAGGGGAAAGAAAAATATAATAAAAAATAAGGAAAATCATGAATATTGTGTTCAAAAATCTTGAAAAGCGCGTAGTGCAGGTGATAAATTAGTAAAATTTTGTTTTTTTAAATAGTACTTTACAATAGACTAGCAATAATGTGATTCAATCATTTGTTTATTAAATATTATTTTCTTTATAAAAAAAGGGTCTTTCGCACGCGGATGATAATGTGATTAAATTAATTGTCAAATGATTGTTTTTTTTTCTTCTTCTAACAAACGATATTATCTACACTAAGGGGGAGGGGTGAGCTTAGTGACACACCTCGACGTAAATTCAAGGCGCGTTGGCCGTCACGTGAGGGTGACATAGCCATGAGCGCAGTGCGGAAGTGATAAGAGAATAAAATGCAATTAAAAAAATAAATAAAAAAAATCAAAGTAACTAATTTAGTCTAGGCGAGCACTACAGTGCAAGTGACTAGTTTTAAGTGTGACAACCCACAATCAGAGTATAGATAGCCTAAGTGCAGTCCAGCAGGACAAATACTAATTATACAATACCAGAAAGATGGTCCTACATAAAATACAGACTGTCAGAATCGCCGTCACGTCCTCATAAGCCACCAGTAAGCACTCATACCTAGAACCTGGAGGGGTGCAAAACAGAATGTGTGAGTGGGCAAAAATAAAGCTTTTCAAAAACATTTCTTTTTCTCAGAAGTTCTAACCCCTCGCTGTAAAACCTGTATAATTTTCCAGAAAATAGAATACATAAACACATGTATACCAAAAATCATTTCCACCATCCAAAGTCTTAAAATGTATGTCATGCAATTCTGATATGAATAATCGAATCAACCAGATGAAATAGAACGAAGAATAATAATATGTCAGCCGGATCCACCTATGATGGCCTGTACCGCTGAATCTATAGCTCATCAAGTGTACTTAGCCGAATCCACCTAATGTGGCCTGTATGGCTGAACTATAGCTCATCAAATGTACTTAGCCAGATCTACCTAATGTGGCCTGTACGGCTGAACTATAGCTCATCAAATATACTTAGACGGATCCACCTAATGTGGCCTGTACGGCTGATAGGCAATCTGTACGACAATGTCGGAGTTGCCAAAATTATTGCAACATGTACGACAGTGTCGAAATTGCATAAAACATGAATATAATCATATCATAACTCTATTATTTCAAATAACACTATAAACTTACCTGAACTTACATGTACGTCCGCAACACCAATCATAGTATATGCAACTAATAAATACATAATCTAACTTATAAACATTTAACATACTATTTCAAAGCATTTAACCAATTAAATGACTTTTCTGGGAAAACACAAGTCATATATACATAAATAGAAAACCAAAATGCCCACTCATTGATATGTAGAAGGGTCATAGCCCCCGAGCCTTGCTTGACTGAGCTCGTCCTCTGGGTATATCTCCCCTATATGTGAAACAACTATTTTAACGTTATTTATAAGCACATAACCAAAACTAGGTAATAACTTCTCATACATTGCTCAATTAGGGTGTTTGAATATACCATCGTGACCTACTCAACCCCACGAACATCCCCATATTTTTAGAAAAAATTTCTAGAGTCCCACACGTCGTCACGCACCGGCCAAGGCACGGCCACAAGCGCCGTCCACGCGCAGGCACGTGCTTGGAACACGGACGGAATAGTTAACGCCGTTAGGGAATATTATGTTAAATAATAGAATATTCCATTAAAGTTAACTGACGCCGTTAGTCTCCGTTAGGAATATTCCGTCAAAGTTGACGGAATATTCGCCTTCTTCTCTGGCGAGTCGCCGGACTGGTTTCTGGAAAAAGTTCTAACCCTAATTTCTTACTCCTTTTTCAAACAAAATTCACGAAATTTGTACCAAAATGAAGTTTAGCGTGAGTAGAACACAATCTTACCAATTGGAAGCCCAAAATCTCACGGGGAAATGGCCGAAAAACCTTCACTATTTCCGGTCAGTTCTGCAACACATAAAACCTAAGCATTTTAACGTCCAAAACTTTGAAAAATTATTTAAACAGCTTCTAAAAGTTGCTTTAAGACCTTTACAAACCTCAAAACAACATGAAAGACGTGCGCCTTGTCGGAGCTCCTTGGTTCTTGGGGTTTCGAGGGTTTCATATCCAAATACCGGTATAGTTGCGTTCGTAAGCTCGCAAGGAACTCGATACTGGCTTTTAATAGTTTGATCTACAAGGTTTCACAAGGGTTTGAAGATCATCCGTACATTTTGTACGGAGAGAGAAGAGTCGAGAGAGAGAGAGAGAGATGGTGATGGTCTGTGCTTGCGTGCGTGTGGTGTGTGTGTCTGTGTCCTGGCTCAGATTGGGCAAAGAAAATGGTAACAAGGCCCTAATTGGGCCACTTAGTTTTAGGGCTAAAACAATTTAAGTCAATACCAAACCAACACCTAAATGGTTCCTAAAATATGGGAAATTATGTGGTTGGTTCAAATTTTCTTAGCCCAATTACGCTAACACGACCCAACGCTCAAGGGTAAATACGTCATTTCCACGCCAACGAAAAAGAAATATAAACAATTTCGGGACGGGCTGTCACACTTAGCCTCACAATGGATTAGCAATAATGTGATTCAATCAATTGTTTATTAAATATTATTTTCTCTATTCTTAGTGTAAATTCTATAGAAACTGATTTTATTATGTAAATTCAGTTGCTTTAATTGGTTTATGAGAGGTTTCTTCTAGCACGATCTAAAATTATTCATTTACTTCAAATATTTGACTTTACTTTTGTCAATTTACGCATATAATATGATTCAATTAGTTGTTTATTAAATATTATTTTCTTTATAAAAAAAGGTCTTTCGCACGCGGATAATAATATGATTAAATTAATTGTCAAATGATTTTTTTAACAAACGATATTATTTACACTAAGATGGAGGGGGTGAGCTTAGACTCACAATGAGCTAGCAATAATGTGATTCAATCAATTGTTTATTAAATATTATTTTCTCTATTCTTAGTGTAATTCTATGAAAACTGATTTTATTATGTGAATTTAGCTTCTTTAATTGGTTTATGAGGGGTTTCTTCTAGCGTGATCTAAAATTATTCATTTACTTCAAATATTTGACTTTCTTTTTGTCAATTTACTCATATAAATACATTTAAAACATATAAGTCGCGCGTAGCACACCGTGATTAAAAAAATACCTTATGCACGCACGTGAACACGTGCATGAAGGCTAATCACGCGCGTGCATGAAGGCTAGTACAAATAAAGGCGTCGATACGACTTTTTTTTGCCACCATCACCACCGAGCTGTAGCAAATTCAGAAAGTTAACAAAAGAATAAGACAAAAATCGTAGCGAAATAAAAACGATGGCATCGATACGACTTTTTTGTGCCACCATCACTGTTGAGTTGTAGCACATTCGAAATTTAACAGAGGAATAAGACAAAAATCGTAGCGAAATAAAAACGATAGTGCACTTTCTTCTCTCCTTGGTGAGAGGTCTTTCTCTCGGTTCTGAGAGTTTTTTTCTCACTGTTTGTGAGCTTCTGATTTTGGGCTTTTCCGGTGGCATCGGCACTGGCTTCGGCCGGGGTTGGTTACCGGGTTGTTTCTTTTCTCTTCTCCTTCTCCTCTCCCTGCCTCTACTGTTCTCGATCCCCAATTTTCTCTCTGCCCCTCCCTGGTTCTTTGCTCATGCAGGTACCCTTCTTCTCGGTTCACCCTTGATCCGCCCGCCAGCCAAGTTTATTTGGGAGATTGTGTGTCGAGCTCTGGGGTCTTCGCAGGCTCGGGTGGTTCCACCACCACCACCACTTTCTCCACTCTGTCTGGCGGTTCCGAGTTGTTTCTCGGTTCCGACAGTGTTGTTCGTGGGTTTTCACGAACTTCCTTCCGTTAATCGGCTCCGTTGCCGATTATTCCTTCAAAAACTTTGTGGCTGTGCTCTGGTGGGTTGGAGGTGGTCTGTGGAAGCGATCCTGGATGGCGGTTGGGCTTCGGCTGTAGGTTTCGTCTCCGAGGGGATCGATGGATGTGGATGCTTCCGGAGGAAGCTTATGTTTTGTGGGCCTTGCTGGGCTTTTTTCTGTTTTCGTTGTGTTTTAGGCCTGTTTTTGTTGTATATTTGTGTTTTTTTGGGCCTTCTTTGTACTTGTGTTTGGAATGTATAAAAAGTTCTCCTTTGCTCAAAAAAAAAAAAAAAAAAAAAAAAAAAAAAAAAAACTATAGCATAGATATGACTTTCTTTATGCCTCCACCACCACAACTGAACTGTAGCGGATTCAGAAATTTTTTCTTTGCTTTTTCTTTGCTTTAGGTTGGTGAAAAAATTAAGCGAGACTTGTAATTCAAATAGTAAAAAGTGCTTGACACTAGAGTGACCACACTCAAGATCAGGTGTTCGAATCGTTCTCTCTAATCCGACTTTATAATGGGTTGTGATTATAATAGTTGCATCACATACTTATACAAGATATAAAGTAAAACATAACAGATAAGCCTTGGTAATATACCTCTTAAAAAATAGGTATACCAATTATTTAAATCAAATTTATAAACCATGTGACGTGTCACTAATAGAAATATATGTACGTTAAACAATATTTAAGTAATAATCCGACGCACAACCACGTTATATAATTTACAAAATTTCATTTAAATAGATGATCTCCTTAATATATATATATTACATACTTATTCCTTGGATTTCCTACTCGACTGAAGTACTCGGAAGAATTATTGAAAAGTAGATCTCTAAGATGAGGCACTTGCATGCAAAGCAACCAAAGAAGCATAAATGCCGTCCTCGACATTGATCAAAGTTTCATGCGTTCCTTTCTCTGCAATCACTCCATGTTTCACCACTGCTATTAAATCTGCACTCTTAATCGTGGATAACCGATGAGCAACCACCACCGTGGTTCGATCCACCATGACGCGATCCAGTGCGTCTTGAACAACTCGTTCGGATTCAGCATCAAGCGCACTCGTGGCTTCATCTAGTAGTAAAATCTTTGGTGCCTTCATTATAGCTCTTGCAATTGCCACCCTTTGCTTCTGTCCGCCGGACAGCTGAACCCCCCGCTCTCCTACGATTGTATCGTAACCCTGCATTGTTTTCCGAAGTTAATATGTATAAATCTTCAACATTCGGAATATAATTTTGTAAAAATAGTCCTCTTGTAAGCAACGCCAAAGATTTTTATAGTGGTAAGTGATACAAACGTGCATTACAAACATAAAGATCGAATCTTCATCTCATTGAGTTGGCTCGATCTTCATGTTTTGCTATTGAACTTCAAAATCGTCATCTATTTGAGGTGGCTCGATCATTATTTTCAGCTACGCATGTTCCTAAGTCATACTGATAAAATGGAAATCGACGAAGTTTTTAAGTCAGTGCCTACCTGTTGTAAACTACTGATGAACTTGTGAGCGTTTGCCAATTCTGCTGCAGCTATAATTTCAGCTTCTGTTGCATCCCCTTCCTTTCCATATGCAATGTTGGCTCGGATAGTTTCATTAAACAACACAGGCTCCTGGCTCACCAGCCCCATTTGCTGCCTCAACCATTTCAACTGTAGCTTTTGGATTTCGATTCCATCTAGTGTAATGTGACCCGAATCAGGGTCATAAAATCTCTGCAACAATGAGACGACTGTCGATTTCCCACTTCCACTTTCTCCAACCAGAGCAACTGTCTGATAAACACAAAATACATTTCCAAGTTCCAGAAACGCATATTAGACTATTAGACTACAAGGTCCGAATCTCGTGAATGAATTGAAAACGAGTAAAAAGAACAATGCATGCTACTAAGTTACCTTGCCACGACGAATGGTCAAGCAAAGGTCCTGGAAGATTGGCACATCAGGTCGAGTTGGATACTTGAAGCTGACATGGCGGAATTCAATTTCACCTTTCACATTTTCTATCGTTGTTCCAGAATCATCACTGGAGTCTATTTTTGATTTTCGATCGATAATTGCAAATATAGAAGCAGCAGAGCTCTTTGCTTTACTTACATCAGTAGCTAGGGAACCCGACTGAGACACTCCAACAGCTGTCATAGTAAGAGCAAAGAAAACCTACAAACCAGAAGGGCAAAATTTCAGGCATATGAACAAATTTTCTGTGCCATTCACTACTTGAAGACTTGTAGAGGAAGGCAAAATAACTTACCCGGAAAACATCAGCGAATGTTGTCTTTCCAGCTGAAACAAGTCGGGCTCCTGCGTAAAAACTAGTGGCGTACACAGAAAACAGAAAAAAGAAGGATAGACCAAATCCTATTCCACTGATTAACCCTTGCCTAATCCCTGTCTTAATAGGGCCTTCACATTTTTTCTGGTACAATTCAATCACCTTCTCTTCAGCACAAAAGGAAGCAATTGTTCTAATACTCCCTACAGCATCATTCGCTACTTGACTTGCCTCCTCGTACATTTTCTGCAACCATTTAGAATTCAGTATCAATAAAAATTAGTCTTATACATATTATGCATGTTGAGATTGGATCATGTTGTGAACTGCACCGGCAACAAGTTGCATAATATAATTTTTCTTCAAATTTTGGATTTCAGAGAAATACCTTTGCATCTGCACTGAATCCTTTCATGAACTTGACGTGAAAATAACCATTTACTCCTAACAGAGGCAGCAAAACAAGAATTATAAGAGCAAGTTGCCAATTTGCCACAAAAGCAATCAACAAACCAGCAATTGCTGTTGCTAAATTCTGAACAAGCAAACCAAGAGCATCTCCAAGCAGCCCCCTCAGAGAAGCTGCATCTGCAGAAAGCCTTGCTCCAATTGCACCACTTGAGTGCTCAGGATCGTCAAACCAACTTACTTCCATGTAAACTACCTTCTCAAAGCACATAGATCGGACTCGTTTTATTAATTTAAATCCAGCCACAGAAAAAAAGTAGTGTCTTGCTGGAAGTGCTATTAAAGATCCCACTCCAAGAGCAAAAAAGATTAATGCCCAAAACTTTGAATCCTTCCGGAGTTCGTGAGGTGGCTCAAAGAAGGTCTTTATTACACCGGATAACAATAACCCAAAAATAGGGAAGACTACCCCATTGGCTGCTGCAGCTATTGTACCTAGGAACAACACTGGGATCTCTGGCTTGTTCAGGTAAGCTAGGCGGCGAAGCGAGACTTCTGGAGGTACTTTTGATGATTTTGAAGCAAGAATATCAGATTCTGCAGGTGCTGCGTCAAGGACACCTATTGCAGTGGGCATACCAAATGAGATTGAAAAGGAATGACGACTACTGTTTCCTCTTCCAGATGATCCCCGGCTTATGGATCGTAAGAGTGAAAATCTTTGACTTGAATGTCTCCGAGAATCCACACTACTAATTTCTGGCCTATCATGGTCATTCACAGTCGTATGTTCTGACACACTGCTCATATCTTGCAACCTTATAAGCTGGCTATATGCTCCTCCAGGGTCCTTAATTAGCTCCGAATGTCGACCTGCTCAGTTGAAAAAGTTCAGTATGAGAAGTACTCATTAATTAAGATTATGGTAACGATACTCTAAACTTGATGAAAGTAAGACTGGGAACTCGAATGGTAAAATAGAAAACAAATGTGTTACCTTTCTCGACGATTGCCCCTCTATGTATAACAGCAATGGTGTCAGCATTCCTTACTGTACTCAAACGATGGGCTACAATGACAGTGGTGCGATTAATCATAATTCTGTCCAATGCCTCCTGCACAACTCTCTCAGATTCTGCATCGAGGGCACTTGTGGCTTCGTCTAAAAGTAGAATTCTTGGGTCTTTCAGGATTGCTCTAGCTATAGCAACTCTCTGCTTTTGGCCCCCAGACAGCTGAGTTCCATGTTCACCAACCATTGTGTCTAGTCCCTAAAAAATTAATTAAACGAGCTGAATTAGGCTATGTTTCCATCTTTGAATGTATCGAAATGGTAAGATCAACAAAGAAACACCCAAACCTAAAAGAGTATGTATAAACTAATTTAACCTGTGGCAGTTTGTCTATGAATTTAGCAGCATTAGCAAGCTCTATAGCAGCCCTTATTTCGTCGTTAGTTGCACCGTCCTTCCCATAAGCAATGTTATCTTTGATGCTGGAAGTAAACAACACGGGTTCCTGGCTGACAAGACCTATTTTCTGTCGGATCCATTTCAGCTGGAACTCTTTGAGATTAATACCATCAATAAGAACTTCCCCAGCTAAGGGATCATAAAACCTCTCAATCAAACTGATCACAGTTGATTTACCACTTCCGCTCTGCCCAACCAAAGCAGCAGTTGTACCACTAGGTATTGAGAGAGAAAATCCATGGAATATTTGTTCATCTGGTCTTGCAGGATAACTGAAATAAACATCCCTCAGTTCTATGTCTCCACGGATGTCTTGTAACTGCTGCCCATTAGTGTCATAAGAATCTATCTCCGGCTTTCTGTTAATCGTCTCAAACATTTTATAAGCTGCAGCTTTTCCAGCAGCAAATGCACTCAGGCATGGAGAAGCCTGCCCAAGAGACCTGGAAAAGTATCACGGAGACATGTTCATATCATGATATTCTGAAGCATCAAATATTAAACTTTGAAGTGAAGAGTGGGAGTAGTCAACAACTTTAAGATATCACAACTTGAAGTGTAAGAAAAAGTGAAAACATGTTTACTAGTGCAATCATGCAACGTTCACCAAAAAATTTCATCAAAATTTATCGAAATGCAACTTACATGGAGGCAGTCAACGCAGCGAAAATTACATTAATTACTTCTCCTCCAGTATATCCTTTTTCAATTATCATCTTTCCACCAAACCATATAGCGAAACCATAACTAGACATTATAATAAGCAGAACAACACCAATCCCAAAACCAGATGCCAAACCCTCGTGCACACCCGACTTGTAAGCTTTTATTAAGGAGTTGTTGTAATTAACTATCGCCTGTTTCTCTCCTGTAAATGATACAACCTGCAAGGATTCGCTCATCGTTTTTGTTCTATACCAAGATAATATAGAAAATAAAATTATAATTTGTAGACAAGTAGGCATACAGTTCTGATTGAACCAACTGTCTGCTCCACCACAGTTGATGCCAGTGAATAAGCAGTTTGCCCACGGGATGCCATCTTTGATAAATTGATGCCCATGACAGCACCTGAGAGGACAAGAAGGGGAAGAGATGATAGCATGACAAGGGTGAGAAGCCATCCCTTAAGAAATGCTATTATGAAGCCTCCAATGAATGTGGCAATTAATTGGATGAACCTTCCTACCTGCAATAAGAACATGAAAAAAATTAGAGGCTGTTAGAGAAAATGGAAATCATTTAAGGCTTTTGAGTAGCGTGTAAATACCTTCTCACCCATGGCCTCTTGAATGAACACAGTATCACCTGACATCCTGCCAATAATTTCCCCAGTGTTCGCTTCTTTATCGAAAAAACCAACATCTTGCCTTAATATTGTTTTCAAGTATAAACCTCTTATTCGTGCAGCCTGTCTCTCTCCGGTGATCATCCAGCAAGACATCTCTGACATATAGCAAAAGATAATTTATTATCTCAGTTTCCAATAAGCCAAGCTATTTCTTCAATACTAGGAACTCAGTAATACTTACGCAAAAATGCAGCAGCACCAGCTCCCACAGCCAAGTAAACATACTTTAGAGCTACCTGAGGATATGACCCTATTTTAGCAACTAAACCGCGAACACCAGAAACCAAGTTAAAAGTTAAAAAATAGAAGTTCAGACACAAATCCTAATGGAACAACCCTTTGGCGGCTGAACTAGAGAAGATTTGAATCGAGTTCATGATTCCAAGTAAGTCCTTTAAAGTGCCCCTTTATGTGGGACTTATAAGACACGGAATGTTGGACTGTTGTCCAATTTCATAAATTTAGTCTTTACATATACGAGTTCAACACACAACGCCATGACATTAGTGTCGTTTAATTGAAATGGCTGAGTCCAGACCCCAGGAGTAATTCCTAGTGAAGATGTATTCGTAAAGAAAACTTTTTACCAGGCTCTAGCCACAGAATATTTACCTTAGAAACTGCATCCACAACATCTTTGGTATTCTCAGTTCCTCCAAAAGAATTAATGATATCTCCCATGATTACAGTCATTAGAGGCATACAGAGTCCGTTTCCAACGGCGCTGATTACACCAACAGACATTAGCATGTAATCCAAGGAATCAGCAAAGGAGAAAAGCTTGTAATATGGTACTGTTTTGGTGCCATCCTCCTTGTTCTTGCTCGTATCTTGCTGGCTGTTTTCAGAATCCTCCACTGCTGCGTCCCCGTTTGTTGCTGTCGTGCCCTGCTCCTTGACCACATCACCCTCCACAGGATTTACCTCAGCCATGTCTCTGACAGGAGTAGTGTTAACTTGCTGTTTTACAACACAAGCAACTCAGATAACTTGGATGATGAGATCAGACCCGCAACAGGAACAATATATGGTTTGAATTACCAACCAAACTTTGTCTTTAAAAAAAAAAATATTAAAAAATATAGTTCACCAAAGAATGGATGGCAAATTTGTTGTAATATAACATAGGATTTGATTATTCGGCCAAAAATTAAAACATCATTCAGCAAAATGTTTGCCATGAAAAATTATTCTTCAAAAAAAAAAAAAAAATTCAAAAGCTTCACATAGCAATCATGCAATGCAAGGAAGCTAATTCTTGTGAGTATTATACATCAAAAGAAGAAATAAAAAGCTGCAGAGAACAAATATTTACAACCTCAGCAGACTAAATTCCATCCTCCACAACACACAAGTAAGCACTAATTAACATTAAAGCGAATAATCAAATCAAAAGACAAAGAGAAGGAAAGCAATGCTGCTAAAGGAGAGAATATATAGTAACATAATGAGCAGTGAAGAAACAAGCTTCTTACCACTTTGTGAGAATTTGTTGCGTAATTCCCTGCCAAAATATTGCTTTTAGAAGCCACGATCAGTCAAAATTCAAAATTTCCAGAACAAAAGTTAAAAAAAAGTTGTTACTTTGAACTGAGTTGGAAGAAATACGATTCGAGTTCTCTAATTTTTTTGTTTTGATAGGATGGGTTTTCTTTTTCCTTTTCAGTTCTTCTGGGAGTGTGGAAATGTAATGGTAATTTTGGGTTGGTTTGGCATTTGGGTTGTGTTCGAATATATTATATCAGATCCTTTGTCTGCCCTGCTGTTTGTAAATGGCGACGCAGCCGTCCTATTTCGGTGTCCGGTGGTCAATTGTTCTCAATCATCATGAGACTTTGGAAAAAAAAAATAAAAAATAAAAAATAAAAAATAAAAATTGTACTCAATCATGATGAAATTGAGGTTCCACCATAAAACCAATTGGTAATATGAGGATAGCCCAAGATCATATAAGCACATAGCAAACCTTGTCCCTCACCAATGTGGGACAACTCTCAACACGCCCCCGCACGTGTGGCGGATTTTCAAGCTTACACGTGAACAACAACTGGGTGACATGGAGCGCGTGTGGCCGTTGGGCTTCACACGTGGACAACCTTGCTCTGATACCATGATGAAATTGAGGTTCCACCATAAAACCAATTGGCAATATGGGGAGTAGCCCAATATCATATAAGCACATAGCAAACCTTATCCCTCACCAATGTGGGACAACTCTCAACAAATCATCCTGCCCCCCGCCAAAGTTTTGGTTTTGTTTTTCTAATTACAAGCTTTTCATTTCCAACAAAAATGCTACTCTTACCATATTTTTCATATCATGGTTGTAGCATGATGTGATCATGTGTTGATGGGCCCCATCTCTATTAGAGGGATTGTACATATGGAGAGATTTTTTAGTGTGCTGGGAACACAATCTGAAACACTAATTGTAATAATACAATTGGTTGAAAACTTAAAAAAAAAAATCAACTAATTGTATTATGACACTTAGTGTTCCGAGCTGTGTTCTCAACACATTGAAAATTTCTCGTACATATAAAGAATGAAAAATGTAATAAGTGTAGCATTACTCTCTTTCTAAACTTTGGGCATAGTGAGTTGAAGAGATAAACTATTAAAATAATTGATTTTGACGTAGGATCATACGTTCAAACTAATGCAATGCAGAATTGGATATGATTTCAAAACTTCAAATGTAGTTTGAGAAAATTGATATAAGCTAACACATAAGTCTCACATGTGTTCTTTTTAATGTAGGACTAACGGAAGTTTTATATGTATATATACACATACAATGATTTCTACTCTACATGATAAGAGTTTGAGCTAGGCCACACAATAGGTCAACAATTAACAACGTATCGAACTTAATACAATTATATAATACGTCATTATTATTTATGTGAGTCGAATCTGAAACTTACGTGGTATCACCATAGAATTGAGAAAGTTTTGAATTCAACTGCAATTGCCAAAAACTTCAGGGGCATTTAGACTCTAGGACCTAAAGAAGATTATTTTTTTCATTATAACCGGGATGCTTTTGTAAATCTAGTTTTAGTCCCTAACTTTAAAATTCATTATCAGTCATATTAAATACCCCTGCCATAGGGGTTCTAATTATGACTTATTTTGGGGTTTAATTTTCTGATGTTATTCTTCTCACCTAGGAGGGAAATATAAATTGTACAAGATTGATTTATAAGGAAAGAAACACCAAATAATATCTATCCTAATTACATCCTGATTACAGGGACCCAAACATGTAACTAAGCTAATTACAAAAGTCAACTTTCCAACACTCCCCCTCAAGTTGGTGCATAAATGTCGTTCATGCCCAACTTGACGAGAGAGTTGTACAACGCTTGACTGACAACAATTTTAGTTAAGATGTCCACTAATTGATCCTCTGACTTTACAAATGGGAATTGAATAATATTCCCATCCAACTTCTCCTTAATGAAGTGTCTGTCAACTTCCACATATTTCGTATGATCATGCTGGATTGGGTTGTGTGAGATATAAATCGCTGCCTTATTATCACAAAACAAATTCGAAGCCAAGAACACCCGAGTTCTACGAGTAACCTCCGAAGCCATAATAATTCACATACTCCTTTTGCCATACCCCTGTATTCCGCATCTGCACTTGATAAAGCAACAACTTTCTGTTTCTTACTCCGCCAAGTCACTAAATTTCTTCTCACAAATGTAAAGTAACCCGATGTGGACCGTCGATCAGTAATATTCCCTGCCCAATCTGCATCGGTATAGCCTCTATTCGGCAATGACCATTCTTGGAAAACATGATGCCTCTACCTGGGGAGGACTTTAGGTATCGTAGAATGCGTTCAACCGCACCCATATGCGTATCACTTAGGGAATGCATAAATTGACTAACAACACTTACTGCATGTGCAATATCAAGCCTGGTATGAGATAAATAAATTAACCTCCCAACTAACCTTTGATAACAATCTCGGTTAGTGGAAACTTGATCAGGGTGCACGGCAAGATGGTGATTTTGGACTATAGAGATGTCAACTGGTTTACAATCAAGCATTCCGGTTTCGGCTAACAAGTCAAGAACATATTTTCTTTGAGATAGAAATATACCCTGTTTAGATCGAGCTACTTCTATACCCAAGAAATATTTCAATCTACCAAGATCTTTCATCTCGAACTCAGTTGCTAAGTAATCTTTCAGCCTTGAGATTTCCTCTTTATCATCACCCGTAACAATTATATCATCCACATAAATAATAAGTGCCATCAATTTACCTATTCGACGTTTCAAGAAAAGTGTATGATAGGAATTGCTCTGCCTGAACCCATACTTCCTCGTAGTCGTCTGGAACCTTCCAAACCATACCCGAGGTGATTGTTTCAATCCATACAATGCCTTATTCAACTTACACACCATTCCGGGTTGTGAAACCGATGCATAACCAGGTGGAATATCCATATACACTTCTTCTTTAAGATTACCATGTAAGAAAACATTTTTCACATCAAATTGTTGTAATGGCCAATCCAAGTTAGCCGCCAACGAAAGTAACACTCTTACCATATTAATCTTTGCTACCGGAGCAAATGTTTTTGTATAATCAACACCATACGTCTGAGTGTATCCCTTGGCCACCAATCGTGCTTTGTATCGTTCAATTAACCCATCAGCTTTGTACTTGATTGTGTACACCCATCGACATCCCACTCTCTTCTATCCTCGGGGTAGCTGAACTAAATCCCATGTTTGATTTTTCTGAAGTGCATCCATTTCTTCCTCCATTGCCTTGGTCCAACGATCATCAAATAGTGCCTCATTCAATGAACTTGGTGTGCTATCATTGGATATTTGTTGTACAAAAACTTTGCTAGGTTCTGATAATTTATGTGATAACACATAGTTGGCAATGGGATACTTAGTGCCTTTCATTGTTTCCGATGAATATCGATTAGGTGGCTTTCCTCGGTTGTGCCTGAAAGGTAACCGATAATTCAGAATATCGGATACATCAATAGGGATAGTAGATCTTACCTCAGGAATACTCTCTAGAGTATGGTCATCTGGTGGTACTATATTTTGAGACGAGGGGGAGTAGTATCAGTAGAAGTCTCAAGATCGGCAAGTGGTAGCACTTTTGCTGTGGGTGAGGACGGCACTGCCGTGCCTATTGTTGGTTCTGTGGGCAGCACAGCACTACTGTGCATGTCGTTGGTTATATGGGCAGCGATGCTGTTTCTGTTGGCTGGGCTGGCAGCGCAGCCACTGCAGGCTTGGCTACTGGTCGGCTAATAGTTGCAGTGGAAGATCAGTGGTAGCAGCCATGGTCCAAACCTGCTCGTCATGCAGTGTCTTCCCCTGAAAATGAGGGTTGGAAAAGGCCGAAGAGTAATACATTTCTGACTCGAAAAAAGTTACATCCATGGTAGTATACATCCGATGTGAAGGAGGGTGGTAGCAACGGTACCCTTTCTGATGTAGTCCATACCCCATGAAAACGCAACGGAGAGCACATGGGTCAAGTTTTGTCCGTTGATTTTTATGTAGATGAACAAAGGCAACACATCCAAAAACTCGTGGTGGGAGCACCAAAACAGAAGGTAGAGGCACGAATGTAGCAAGAACTTGCAAAGGTGTAAGAAAATTCAATACTTTGGATGGCATACGGTTGATAAGGTAAGAGCAGTCTGAAAAGCAACATCCCAAGAGGAGCGGGGAACATGCGCCCCAATCAATAGCGATCGAGCTGTTTCTAATAGATGACGATTTTTGCGCTCAGCCACCTCATTATGTTGAGGAGTCCGAGGACAAGTAGTCTCGTGGAGGATTCCGTGATTAGGTAAATAAAGTGTAAAATCATTATTAACATATTCACCACCATTATCAGAATGCAAAATCCAGATTTTAGTAGAAAACTGTGTTTGAACCATGGTGTGTAATGTCTTAAACGCCAGAAACACATCACTTTTATACTATTTTCATGTATCTGGCGAGTGTAATACACACGCATCCAAGCGAGTGGGCCGACTTGTTCTACTGTTGTAGGGCCCTCATGTGGTCCAACAACCTAGTTCTTTTTTAGTTGGTCACGTGGCGCCTTACAGATCGTTAGATTTCAAACGGAAAAAGATCTCATGGCCTATATTATTCTTGACTTAAAATTTTATTTAACAAATTAAAATGTTGAAAAAAGGTTTTAAAAATTAAAGAAAAATTAGAAAAATAAAATATTTTTAAAAATACCAAAAAATGCAACAAAACATAAAAATAATGAAAAGGTATATTTGTGAATAGTAAACACTATTGCCATCGTCCAACAGGTGGAGTTGCAAAAATACAATTACTTTTTAGAGTGAATAGTAATTGCCACACGGCTACCCTTTCTCTTACTCTTGCCTAACTAGTTAAATTGCTTTAATAATTACACATTAACAACCTAATATATTAATTTGCCACCTTAAACACTAACAACCTCAAAATCCTAATAATCTCATAGATGACAAGAAATCAATTTTGTCACCTAGCAATGCATATGTGACATATTGATTAACATATATTTTATATACCAGTCTCTAATTATTTGTCCTTGTTTTTTTGTTCTCTAGCATTCTATTATTATTTGGTCATGATATATATGCTAACCTAAGCATATCACCGCATTAGGTAGGATATGATGCTGCTTTAGCCCTTAACCACTGTCTACTGTCTGCATAATGGAATGAGTAAAATAAAGAGCTGGCATTTGGATTTATGTTCATAATTTGGACAATGGTTAAGTTGTATTGGCGGATTGAGGAAATTTTCTTTCGCTCCTTCTTGCCTTTCTTTATCCCTAAGGATTGTCAAACAGCTTGTACTAGGACAACGGTTGATGTATAAAATTGGATCAAAAAATCACACAAACGCACAAAAACACAAAATGTATCGTGATTTACTTCAATTTAAGCCACATCTTGTAGAATTATCAGAGAGACAAGCCGAAGGCCCACTTCCAACAACACCGATATTGTTTCTAACTTGGTAATTATCACATGCACAATCCGTTAAGTGTGGGGTTAGTGTGGGTTTTATCACAAAAGACCTACTTAGTAATTACCACCTGCACAATCCGTCAAGTGTGGGATTTTAAACACAAAATGTCTCGGTGTTAGTTGGAGTGAGGTTTGAATATTTAAACTCTTCTTTTCTCATTGATACGGTCGATGTAGGACATTTCAACATGCCCATCACGTGGGACCCAATTAGTGGGTTACACGTGGGAGATCCACACATCGACAACCACGTGGAGGCAAGGGGACTCACCCTACAAGCGGGGCCAAGTGACCCACCATTATCGCGCGGGGCCTAGGGGATCCACCCATCACGTGACAGTACAGTAAGGGCTCACCCCCTGGCTCTGATACCAGTAGAATTATCAGAGAGACGTGTCGAAGGCCCACTTCCAACAACACCAATACTGTCCCGGTAATTACCACATGCACAATCCATTAGGTGTGGGGTTTTATCACAAAAGGTCTCGGTGTTAATTGGAGTGGGATTAGGATATTTAAACTCTTTTTTTTCTCAATGATACGATCGATGTAGGACATTTCAACACATCTATGTTGGTGTAGTTTATGTTTCCACTATATAACCGGAGCGGTTTATATTGTACATAGAGGCTTGAGCCTTAAGAGAGTAAAGGAACTAGGGTTAAGGTTACAATGAGAGACCCCCTCCATAAATTGAGAGTGAGGAGTCCTTTTATAGGACAAGGGTTTTCCTCTTTTTTACATAACGAACAAGATTAAATAATGATGTGTAAAGAAAAATAAACGGTGTAATTATCATGTCCCTGTATATTAATATATGCATCATGTTTCATGCATGTTTGTTTAATAAAGGGAAGACATGATTCTTTTTACAGAGACTAATTGGCCTCTTTCCATATGCAGCCAAAGAGGAAGGAGGAAAATATAATCATTTTAATATAACTCAGAGCTACGTTAACAAAAGAAAAAGATGCAATCTGACATCAGTCATGACAAAAGCACCTCTCGGTTGTGTTTTTTCCTCCGTTGGATTAAGCTTTTAGTTTGTGGATTGGTTAGGGTGGAGTTGTTGTCTTTGATATTTACTTATTGGCCCAGTTTCTTTTTTATTTATTAAAAAGGACTACCGGCTAGCTCACCGGATCATAAATCGTTATGCAGATTTACAAATCAGTTTCTGAGTAGATAATGGTGAATTTGGTACCTGTAGAAACAGAAGAAAATGACCAGCGTGATTATTTGCAAGTCGTAACGGTCACGACTAATAGAAAGGCTTTCTATAAAAAGTATTTGTAACGGTCATAATGGATATATTTTGTATTATTGTTCAGTATTCTGAATTAGAAGACCTTTCTATATACTACAAGAAGTCCGATGATCTGTTCAAGTGTATGGTTTTTATATTACAAAAAATATCGGTGTTATTAGTAACGTCCTTTGTGTAAGGACAATGAAGTCATTCGAGTCAAATACATTTTGGGCCAATCACACGAATAGTCTGCTAGATTGCTAGAATGCTAGAATGAGCATTCAACACAAAACCAATTGGATACGGGTGCTTCAATTTGATGTATGCCTCTTGGTGATTTCTCGGAAGAATAATAGAACAGCATTTGGTGTTGTTGGATTTTTGGATCACCGGGGCCGCTCCACTCTAATGACACCGATATTGTCCCCAACTTAACCATCTGTCCAACCCGTAAAGTGTGAGGTTTGGGGTTTTACCACAAAAATCATCAGTATTAGTTAAAGTATAGTAATTCTATTTAAACCCATTGGGTTTCTTTGAGCCCACCGATGTGGGACTTTAACATCAGGCACTTAGCATGCAGTGCAACCAAAGCAGCATAAATGCCATCCTGGATATTGAGCAAAGTTTCATGCTCTCCTTTCTCTCTGCAATCACTCCATCTTTCACCACTGCTATTAAATCTGCACCCCTAATCGTGGCTAACCGATAAGCAACCACCACCGTGGTTCGATCCACCATAAGGCGATCCAATGCGTCTTGAAACCACTTGTTCGGATTCAGCGTCAAATCTAGAGCACTTGTGGCTTCATCTAGTAGCGATCTTTGGTGCCTTCATTATAGCTCTTGCAATTGCCACCCCTTTGGTTCCGTCCGCCGGACAGCTGAATCTCGCTCTCCTACGATTGTATCATAACCCTGCATTGTTTTCCAAACTTAATGTGCATTACTCTAAAACTTTCTCGACGTAATTTTGTAATATTTCATCAACTAGTCCTAGTTTAATTATGCACACAGGAAATATGCACAAATAAAATCGCTTATATACTTTTGATCAAACATAGAACTGGGGGACAGTAGACAGACAACAAGCCGTATACATAGTGTGCATGGGTTCCTTGTCTATTTAGTGACCATACATTTCTATTTTTAATCAAAAGTTTGTGATTGGTCATACTTGTGAACAGATTGACAAAGTTTTTATGGAAACTTCTAATGAATTTGTGAGCATATGCCAAATCTATTGCAGCTATAATTTCACGAAAAAGTGGAAGAAAAAAAATATATCATTACACTATATTACTAATGACATGTTTTTAAAACTTTAATTAAAAGAGATATGTTTGCTCAGAATATGCAGCCAAAGCACTACAACAAATATGGGCACTGCGCACTATAAATTATTTGTGCCCTTTGAGGTCAGAGGGCACCAACATATGTGCCCATAGACCAATGGCAACAGTGCAGCTACTATTATATT
The DNA here is from genome assembly GCA_036320875.1 of Cotoneaster glaucophyllus. Classification (NCBI taxonomy): domain Eukaryota; kingdom Viridiplantae; phylum Streptophyta; class Magnoliopsida; order Rosales; family Rosaceae; genus Cotoneaster; species Cotoneaster glaucophyllus. Next base: position 25,114,464 of record CM070069.1, on the reverse strand, counting down.
GTCTGTGCCCTCTATGGGCGTTGCCTTTGATGAAAGGGCACAATATGACTTTTTGTGCTCAAACAGTTAAGCACCAATCCAGGGTATTTGTGCCACTGTTCTGACACCTGCGTCAGATGATTTTTCCAAGCCATGTTTGCTCAATTTTGTTATTGTGCCCAATAGGTTAAATATTAAAAAAAAAACATAAATTAAGAAAATCCTACCCACAGTAAAAATTATTGCAGTTTGTCTTCCAAAAAATCCTACCCACAGTAAAAATTAACAGTAATAAGTCATAGCATAATCAGTAAATTAATTTCGACAGAGCATAAAAAACAATGACTACTATACATATAACTCCATAAATTACACCACATCAACCTTGAGAGGTCCAACATGTCCAAAACTCTCAAAACCTTCTCCATATTCAGCTCCAATCGCCTGAAAACACTGAAAAGTGGACGGAAAAAAAAACATAAATTCATCAAAATTTCCTACCCAAGGATAAGTTAAAAATGGAAAGTATTTCACTGGCAAATATATGCATGAGTATTAGTTACTATGTTGAACTGTTGGTAACACGGAAAATACTCTTCCATTCTCTTACCCACCAAAAAAAGAAACCACTATAAAAATCTCAAAGAAATTCTTTGCAAGATTATCCAAATTACAAAAGTGGTAAACCAGCAAGTCATGTTTTGGATCAATGTCGGACCACATTTGTTTCACTTTAAGTGTCATAATTACAACCTGATCAAGATTAGATTCTAAATTCCACAATTACATTAGCAATGCTTCCTGATTCAGCATGATTATTGACATTTGCAATTCACACAACCTTAAATTTTAAAAGAACACACAAAAGAAACAGAACATAAAGTATCCCTCTTTTTTTACCTTCTAAAAAACGTGGCTCAGGGAAGTTGTTGTCAGAGGCTTAGCTTTCTAGTGTTTACAATCCACGAATTAAAAAATAAATAGAAATGAACCTCTATAACCAAATACAGCAGACCTATTCTAGAAGATTGTAAACCACAAACAATCTTGTTCGAAAGAGAGGTGTCATCTACAGCAATATTGAAGAATCAAGATCTTAGAAACAAAAAGTTAACTGAAAATTGAAAATGTGGAATAAATGAGTCTCACTTCAATAAATGGGCCCTCTGCTAACGTGAGGACGCATGCGCTTTTCCATTGCTCATCAATAAGCTTTGTCAACTGCTCAGATGGAAGTGCTGTTAAGTGTTGACCATTCATCCACCTTTAGTTTGTAAGAATATGGAAAGAAAATATAAACAAGAAATGTCAATGCTTCAGTAATGCCCTTAATTCAAGAATTCTATAAGCAACATAAATTCTCAAAGACACGATCCACATTAAATCATGAAAATCTAAATCTAGATTAGGGATACTACAGAAAACATGCAACTGCAAAATGTTCATTCAATCTGCTTCTCCAGGGAGGGGAATGCTAGGTAGAAGCAAAAATTAGCAACCATTCTCAGCATATAATAGATTAAAAGCCAAAATTACCTTAATTTGGTAGAGTTGAAAATGGCACCACTTTTGTTGACGCGACCAATTGAAAATTTCTTAACTATGAATGCATGAAAATAGAGTACAAAATTAGTCAAACATAACACTTGGATATCTAAATAGCACGCATAAGCTGAGCAGCAGGTTTCTCAAGATGGATAGGGAGCAAGAGAGTGACAAAAGTTTCAGTAACCAAGTTGCTCAAGGGTGAAGAATTCATTTTCTATGCCGTCGCCCCAACCTAAAAGTGCCAAGTAGTTCACCATTGCCTAGGGTAGATAGCCCATAGTTTGTCAATTGGCATATTTAGCCTGCATATAAACATTTCCAAGTAAATTCATACCTCCAACCAAAAGAGAATTCAATAAACCAGAGTCATACAATATCATAAATTAACTCAGAAAATTTTCTTTGGCCCAGATTTTCAAAATCAAAATCACAAAAATTTGAACAAAGAAAGGAGAACCCAAAAACCAAACCCAAAACAAATATGTTAGAGAACTCACCTTGATGCCATGTGGATTAGCAACCATTGTTGGAGAAGAAGGGAGAAGAAAGCTGCTCTACCGGTGAGCGAGTATCAGGTTCTGAGTGGGGGGTGAAATCACAAAAAGAAAATTTCAATCCATTTGTAAATCCAAAATCACAAAACCCCAGACTTAAACAAAACAATGTAGGACTCGAAAAACTCACCAGAAAACCCTAGCTGACTTCGAATTCGAAGGCTTCCATGACGGCGACGAAATATTGATGAGGACAACGACTCCTCACTCCCTCTCTGACTCGCACTTGCCCTTCCCTCACCAACACCTCCTAACCCGACGCACCTCCCTCCCATGATCCCTCCCTATCGGACTCGGATCCCAACGCGATTTCCGATTCAGGCTTTACATCCACCGATCTTCCAAAACCCGACCCACCCCTCCCTTGATCTCTCCCTACCAGACCCGATCTTCCCAAACCTTCCTCCATCGCGTGCAGGGGGTTTCTGCTAGGGGATTCTGGCGATGATGGAGCTCAACAGCCTCCACGATTTGTCTGGAGAAGGTAGAGAGAAAGAGGGGTTGGGGAGAGAGAGACAAGGTGAAAGAAAGAATCTGAGGGAGGCAGAGCGGAAGAGGAAAGTAAAGTGAAAGAGAAAGAAGGACCGAGATAGAATTAGGGTAGAATTTTAATTATTATTATAAGAGTTAGTGGGCACAATTATTATTATAACAACTATTTTTTAATTATTATAAGAGTTAGTGGGCACAATTGTGTAATGCGGTGGTGGAAACCCTAGTTTTTGAATTTGGTTGTGGGAAACCCAAACTTGCATCATAAAATAGAGGGAGAAGTCCAATTTGGAGAAGGGGAAACTTAATATAAATCTAATTTTATAAGCTTGTCACTTCCCGATCCCGACATACGTCCCGGATCGACACATGACGTCATCAAATATCCGTACGTCTATCATACCCCGCCTTCGGGATATGGCAAAGCACAAATCGAGCATCGATTCGCATAGTAATTTTATTTATTTTTTTCTTCCTGACTCCTATCCCTTCTCTTTTTATTTAAATAGATTAAATTAGAAGGCACGAGAACCTTTATTGTGCTTTTGTATATTAATAAAAAAATCTAATTTCTGACATGAAAAGGACAATCACAAACTAGACACTATATATTTCGTGCTCAAATTTTTGTAGGCACAAATACACTTCTTTTTCGGCACAAACCAATGTGCCCTTTGTTTAGAGGGCACATTTAAGATGGTTTTGGTGCTCATTGATATTTAAAAAGCACATATATGTATTTGTGCTCAATGATAATGAAAAGGGCACAAATGTATTGTGTTCTTAGCCTATTTTTCTTGTAGTGAAGAGGTTTTTCTTTGGTTGTGGAATTTCTTCTGTGCCGAAAATATGTAAGTTTGTAGATTTAACCATCCTTGTAACTTGGTTTGTTAATATCTTTGAAGCCTAAGAACATACATCCCATGCGAGAATCATGATTCCATAAACTAATTAATAAAGCACATTAAAATTGTAATAATAGTTATTGATAAAAAAAACTGGAACTAAGACCAAGCCATAAACATGGCGTTTGTACCCGTTTTTGTACGCTCTCGGTCATGCATTTTAGGGCGTCTTTAGGTTTTGTTAGGAGCAGCAAAAAGAGATTCAATCACCAAAAAGTTTGTGCCAAAATTTTGGTAATGGTAAAGTATTTGTATCGAATAGTACATTTTCGGTATCATATTAGCATCCAAAATCATTATCGGTGGTGTATAGTACCGAATTGGTATGATTAGTACTATACTAGTGAGGAGAGAGGGAGAGAGGGAGAGAGGTTGTTTTTTATTTTTATTTTTACTTTTTTTTTAAATTAGAGATGATAAATTTACATGTAAGGTTAAAAAAATAGCAAAAATTTTATTTTGTGAAATTACGTTATTGTCCTTAACTTTTTTTTTGTTGTGATAGAAGATAAAGCTGTATTTTTATCATATTTTGGTTGACAAAGAGAGTTTCATTAATGTAGTTTTAGATTATGTAATTGTTATTTATTATTATTATTATTGTATGATAGAAGACTAAACTACTTTATTCCCTATTATTTTATTTGTGGTAGAAGACTAAATTGTTTTTCACTTTATTTTGGTTAGATTTCGTGTTTTCCTTAACCTAAGCCCTCTCGTGACTTCGTCTTTCTCATCTTCTATGTTTCTCCTGTTTTCAACAACTACAAGTGTTTCAGTCGTTAAATTTAATTTCCAAAATTATTACTTATATTTTCAATCTCTTTGAAAAACAATTATAATATAATATGAAAAATATGATAAGTGTAGCATTATTCTTCAATCGACATTCTGACATGAAAGGGACATAGTTAAAGTTGGTTTGAGTTTCTTTTGTAGCATGTGGGCGTTTCTGGGTATTCCGATAAGAGGCAAGCAATCGGTATTATTTTGAGGCAATTCGCGTGCACCTCTTGTTGCCAAACAGTCGAGAAGATTTCGTTCAATTGGTGGATGTTGTGTAGGGCTGGAAAAAAATTCCGAAAATTTCGAACCGTATAGAAATAATCTCGAAACTGAACCGAAAACATCTTAAACCGAAAATTCCGAACCGTTCGATACCCGATCCCAAAAAATTAGGTACGGGATTGGGATCTGATATGGTCTCGTTCGGTATTCTCGAACCAAACCGAATCGATCAATATTTTAATATAATTTTATATATATTTGAATTAATAATGGCCATCAGATTTAGTTGAGGTTGAATCTCAACCGTTTGTTACTCTCTATCACCTCACTTCCTCAAAGACTTCAAAGTCTCCTATCTATCATCTCACTTCCATAAATCTTCCTACACCTTAGCTATCATCATTATGTCTGAAGCCATAATGACTTTCCACCTCTTTGCTAGCACCTAGACTCTAGGCATATTGACTTTCAAGCATAAGGCAAAGACGTCTTTGCCTTCACAATACAAAACCAACGTGGCTTTCATACATAACCCTGATATTCTCTCTCTCTCTCTCTCTCTCTCTCATCCGAGTTCTCTCTGATTTCTCCGTCGCCCAGCCAATGCAGCCACCACGCACCACCACCAAATGACTTCGTGGCGCAACCACCACATGTCCACCACCGCTTCGCACAGCCACCATGTTGCGCAGCCACCACGACTTACTGCTTGTTTCTTTGTCTCTTAATCTCTCCTCCGCCCTTATTCTCCACCTATGTCGGCATCGTGGGAAATCTTTGCACGGAAAATGGTCAATCCCGAACCGTACCGAAATCCCGAAATTCGGGAATCCTAAACAAACGAATTACTATTTTGCATCTGCCTCCGGTGAGCTTGGCTTCGTCCGTGGATCCAATCATGCATGCAACCGCCCAGTTGGACGTTAAAGTACCACTAGTAAAATTTGAGCCGACCGTAAGGCCTGGTATCTAGTATAGCGAAAGACTCAAAAGTGCCGAAGACTTTGTGCGACGGGAAAAAGGATCCAATAATGTTGTCGAATCTCTCTTGCTCCACGTGAAATTGGATGAACCTTTATCTAATGAGTTTAATTAGAGTAGAAAATTGAAAGTGGATCTTACTTTAAGCGGTTTAGTGCATTTAACAATTCACATCAAGTCCTCCTGTGTTTGATTTTTCTTTCCAGAATACCATTCGTAAATTGAAGGGGAAAAATTTATGTATACAAATCCAACATTATTAAGGGTTGTCTTCGTAAGTGTTGTATTACACTTCAAATTCCAAGTGACGCTTTCGGGAAAGAAGAAAAAAATGAACGAAATATGCCTCTCGCTAATTTACCTCTTTGCAAAGCCCTCTACGATGAGGCACTTGCATGGAGTGCTACCAAAGAAGCATAAATGCCATCCTCGACATTGAGCAAAGTTTCATGCTTTCCCTTCTCCGCAATCACTCCATTTTTCACCACGGCTATTAAATCTGCACTCCTGATCGTGGATAACCGATGAGCAATCACCACCGTGGTTCGATCCACCATGACACGATCCAATGCATCTTGAACAACTCGTTCGGATTCAGCATCAAGCGCACTTGTGGCTTCATCTAGTAGTAAAATCTTTGGGGCTTTCATTATGGCTCTTGCAATTGCCACCCTTTGCTTCTGTCCGCCGGACAACTGAACACCCCGCTCTCCTACGGTTGTATCATAACCCTGCATTGTTTTCCAAACTCTATGCATTAATCTCCATCATTCTCAATATATTTGATTTCGTAATATTTCATCAACTAGTCCTCATTTATGCAACACCATAGCAAAAATGAAATAGGTACATATACAACCGGTTATATACTATAATCAAAGATAGAACTGGGGGAAACAAAATAGACAATAAGTTGTATAGCATGCCTTTATTGACAATTTAGTGTCTCTCCGGTTCAATTTTTTATTAAAACTTTGTGACCGGTCCTATTTGTGCATAGATGGACAAATGTGTTTTAAGTTAGTGCCTACCTGTTGTAAACTACTGATGAATTTGTGAGCGTTTGCCAATTCTGCTGCAGCTATAATTTCAGCTTCCGTTGCATCCCCTTCCTTTCCATATGCAATGTTGGCTCGGATTGTGTCATTAAACAATACAGGCTCCTGGCTCACTAGCCCCATTTGCTGTCTCAACCACTTTAACTGTAGCTTTTGGATTTCCATTCCATCGAGTGTAATGTAACCCGAATCAGGATCATAAAATCTCTGCAACAAGGAGACGACTGTTGATTTCCCACTTCCACTTTCTCCAACCAGAGCAACTGTCTGCATAATATAAATCAAAATGTAAGTTCCGGTAACATAAATCAGACTAAGAATTCCAAATCTTTATATTGATTGAAAAGGAGGAGTAAATGTACAAAGCATGCTAGTAAGTTACCTTGCCATGATGGATGGTCAAGCAAAGATCCTCAAAAATTTGAACGTCAGGTCTGCTTGGATAATTGAAACTCACATGTCGAAATTCAATTTCTCCCTTAACATTTTCCATAGTTTTTCCTGAGTCATCACTGGAGTCTATCTTTGATTTCCGGTCGAGAATTGCAAATATGGAAGCAGCAGAGCTTTTTACTTTACTTACATCGGGGGCTAGGGATCCAGACTGAGACACTCCAACAGCTGTTATAGTGAGAGCAAAGAAAACCTGTAAACCAGGACAACAAATGTTAATGGACTGAATCGAATAATGAAGATTATTTCTCAAGTAACAAGTATTTATTTAGCAAAGTGCCCATCCTGCACTTATGTTTCCTGAGCCAGGTAGTAACTTGAAGACTTGTAGCATAACGTAGAAGAACTTACCCGGAAAACATCAGAGAATGTCGTCTTGCCTGCTGCAACAAGTCGGGCACCAGCATAAAAACTACAGGCGTACACAGAAAAAAGAAAAAAGAATGATAGCCCAAATCCTATCCCACTGATTAACCCTCGTCTTATCCCTGTCTTAATAGGGCCTTCACATTTTCTCTGGTATAACTCCATCACCTTCTCTTCAGCACAGAAGGAAGCAATTGTTCTAATACTCCCTACAGCATCAGTCGCTACTTGACTTGCCTCCTCGTACATTTTCTGCAACCATTTAGAATTTTCAGTATAGTTAGAAAAGGATTAGTCTTATACATGTTATGCACGCTCACCAGCCACTAGTAAGACCTTATTTGGTATCAAGGATTGGATTGGATAACTGATTAGGTTCCATGTATATTGAATGAAAAACTGGAGATGTTTTGCTGCTGATCACTTAGTGAAGATGGGACTTTCTTGTGCAACTGTGTATCAGGAGTTGCTTGTTCCTCCTATTTTCATAATTGATATTCTTGGCGACGACAGGGTTGGTTTAATCAGACCCCATCTTGTTTCTGTTTGAGTTCTGCTGTTGGTGTTGTCTCTTTCCATCCGAAAAAATGGTTGATGTTTTGAGGTGCACCAGATAGCAGTTGTAAAGTACATATTTTTTATAGTTTGAGATTGGAGAAATACCTTTGCATCTGCACTGAATCCTGTCATGAACTTGACTTGAACGTAACCAGTTACTCCTAACAGCGGAAGCAGAACGAGGATTATAAGAGCGAGTTGCCAATTTGCCACAAAAGCAATCACCAAGCCAGCAATTGCCATTGCTAGATTCTCAACAACCAAAGCTAGAGCATCTCCAACAATCCCTCGCAGAGAAGCTGCATCTGCAGAGAGCCTTGCACCAATTGCACCACTCGAGTGCTCAGGATTATCAAACCAATTTACTTCCATGTAAACCACCTTCTCAAAGCACATAGATCGTACTCGTTTTATTAATTTACAACCAGCCACAGCAAAAAGGTACTGTCTTGCGGGAAGTATCATGAAAGATGCCACTCCTAGAACAATGAAAATTAAGGCCCAAAACTCAGAGTCCTTTCGGAGTTCACGAGGTGGCTCAAAGAAGGACTTGATTACACTGGATATCAGTATCCCAAAAGTAGGTAAGATTGCCCCATTGGCTGCTGCGGCTATGGTACCTAGTAATAAAACAGGGATCTCTGGCTTGTTCAGGTAAGCCAGGCGGAAAAGTGAAACTTCTGGAGGCTTGCTTGATGACGCTGACTCAGGAATATCAGGTCCTGCATGTGCTGCTTCAGGGACACCTACTGCAGTGGGCACATCATATGAGACTGAGAAGGAATGACGACTGCTACTTCCTCTTCCAGATGATCCCTTGCTTATGGATCGTAAGTTTGAAAGTCTTTGTCTTGAATGTTTCCGATAATCCATACTTATAATTTCTGGCCTGTCATGATCATTCACAGAAGTTTTTTCTGACACACTGCTCATTTCTTGCAACCTTATAAGCTGGCTATATGCTCCATCAGGGTCCTTGATTAGCTCAGAATGTGGACCTGCTCAGACGAAAAAGATCAGTATGTGCAGTATGATAAATTGTAAGAAAACGTTGAACCATTGGCAGTGAGATCAGTATGGTATAATCGGATACCTTTTTCGACAATTGTTCCCCTGTGTATAACAGCAATGGTGTCAGCATCCCTTACTGTGCTCAAACGGTGGGCTACAATGACTGTGGTGCGGTTTACCATAATTCTGTCCAGTGCCTCCTGCACAACTCTCTCAGATTCTGCATCAAGAGCACTTGTGGCTTCATCTAATAGTAGAATTCTTGGGTCTTTCAGAATTGCTCTGGCTATGGCAACTCTCTGCTTTTGGCCCCCAGACAGCTGAGCTCCATGTTCACCAACCATTGTGTCTAGTCCCTGAAAAAAGAATTGAACAAGCAAAATGGTAAAATTCTGCCTAGTGGAGTTAAAAATTGACGGCAAATATTCAGCGAAGAAACACCCAAACTTAAGAGCATTATAAACAGAATTAACCTGAGGCAGTTTGTCTATGAATTTAGCAGCATTAGCAAGCTCAGAAGCAGCCAGTATTTCTTCATCAGTGGCACCATCCTTCCCGTAGGCAATGTTATCTTTAATGCTAGAGGTAAACAAAACAGGTTCCTGGCTGACAAGGCCTATTTTCTGTCTGATCCATTTCAGCTGGAACTCTTTCAGATTAATACCATCAATAAGAACTTCACCAGCTTGGGGGTCGTAAAATCTCTCAATCAAACTGATTACAGTTGATTTACCACTTCCACTCTCTCCAACCAAGGCAGCAGTTACACCACTAGGTATTGAGAGTGAAAATCCATGGAATATTTGTTCATCCGGTCTCGCAGGATAACTAAAATGAACATCCCTCAGTTCTATGTCTCCACGTATATCGTGCAACTGCTTCCCATTTGTATCATAAGCATCTATCTCCGGCTTTCTGTTAATCGTCTCAAACATCTTATAAGCTGCAGCCTGTCCAGCAGCAAATGCATTCATGGATGGAGATGCTTGCCCGAGAGACCTGAAAATTTATCGCATTAACTTTCATATCTTGATATTCTGAGGCATCAAATTATCCAATTTTTGGAGTGAGAATGGAGGAGAGGAGGAATAGTCTATAAGTTTTTGAATATCGCATTCTTGCAACGCAAAGATGATGCCAAATTTATGGAAATGCACTTACATGGAACCAGTCAGCACAGCGAAAATTACATTTATTACTTCTCCTCCTGTATATCCTCTTTCAAGAATCATCTTTCCACCAAACCATATAGCCAAAGCATAACTACACATCATAACAAGCATTACCGCTCCAATTCCAAATCCAGATGCCAAGCCCTCTTGCACACCAGAATTGTATGCCTTAATTAAGGAGTTGTTGTAATTAGCTATAGCTTGTTTTTCTCCTGTAAAGGATGCAACCTGCATTGGGAATGCCTGTAAGATTTAGTTCTATAAAAAGACAATATTATTATGAAAATTTTATTTTAAAGACAAGTAAGCGTACAGTTCTTATAGAACCAATTGTCTGCTCTACTACAGTTGCTGCCTGTGAATAAGCAGTTTGTCCCTGGGATGCCAACTTTGATATAATGATGCCTATGACGGCACCAGAGAGGACGAGAAGGGGAAGAGAAGATAGCATGACAAGGGTGAGAAGCCATCCCTTAACAAATGCTATAACAAAGCCTCCGATGAATGTTGCAATTAATTGGATAACACTTCCTACCTGCCATAAGAAAATGAAACGGAATCAAGATGTTAATTAGAGATAATGACAATAACTGAAGGCTGTTGTGTGGCATGTAAATACCTTTTCACCCATTGCCTCTTGAATGAGCACGGTATCACCTGACATCCTCCCAACAATTTCCCCAGTGTTCGTTTCTTTATCAAAAAAGCTAACATCTTGCCTTATAATTGTTTTCAAGTATAAACTTCTTATTCGTGAAGCTTGTCTCTCTCCAGTGACCATCCAGCAAGACATTTCTGGCATATAGAAAAAGCTAATTATCTCATTTTCCAATGAGCCAAGTTATTTCCTTAATACCTGCAGGGAGTTCAGTAAAACTTACGTAGAAATGAAAGAGCAGCAGCTGCCACAGCCAAATAAACGAACTTTAGAGCCACCTGAAAAGGATATTGAGTTGGCCTAAATCATTTTCCACTAAACCTAGTAATAATAGTTGCATATAGCAAAATTTACAAATATGAGAATTTCTACAGAAATTTGGTGGAGGGGCAGTGATCCTATTTAGCAACAAAACTTCAGGCACCAGATAACCGGAAAAAAAAAAAAAAAAAAAAAAAAGTTCCAATAAAGAAGTTGAGAGCTCAGTTGACACAAAAATTCGGATGGAACTGTATCGAACAATGTATTACATACGTTGTTCTTTGCTTTCCTTTTATGCTATTGCTCGGTTGACTTAATTTCTAGAGATGTTGCACTACCAGAGAGAAGTATTTATCAGGTTTTAGTCACACAATATTTACCTCGGAAACTGCATCAATCACACCTTTGGTATTCCCCGCTCCTCCAAAAGAATTAATCACATCTCCAAGGATTATGGTCATGAGAGGCATACAGATCCCATTTCCAATGGCGCTGATTGTACCAACAGACATTAACAGGTAATCCAAGGAATCAGCAAAGGAGAAAAGCTTGTGAAATGGAACTGTTTTGGTGCCATCCTCCTTGCTCTTGCTTGTATCTTGTGTGTTGTTTTCAGAATCCACTACTGCTGAGTTTCCGTTTGATGCTGTCGTACCCTCCTCCTTGATTACATCTCCATTAACTGGATTTTCCTCAGCCATGTCTTTAATAGTAATAGTTTTAACTTGCTATAATTGACAAGCAGCAGCACTTCCGAACTCTTCTTCTTTTTTCCCTTTTGTTTTCTTGGAAATTCAACCCTTCAGAAAGCTTAGTTGCCTTGTTTTCAACACAAGCAACTCAGACAAACTTGGATGGTGAGATCAGCTGCAGGAGAAACAATTTATGGTTTGAGTAAATTGTAATTTAAAAAACCACATTAGTTCATGAGGACTAAATTGACTATACAGGACCACTTGTAACCAGGGCCGGCCCTGAGGGTAGCCCAAGTAGGCGCCCGCCTAGGGTCCCCACTTCGGAAGGGTCCTCAAAAAAAATTTATATCTTGTAATTAACATATAAATACAAAAAAAAGAGCAGCGGAAATGTTGGCTTCATTTTTTTTTTGGGTGTTGAGTTCGAAACACGAAGATATAAAGTTATTAAACTCAAGTCTCTTAGCAATCTTTTTTCTTTCAACTTCTCATTCTCTCCATTTATATCGAATATTTAAACCAACTTCTCATTCTCTCAATTTCTATTGAATGTTCAAAACCAACTATCCTATGGTCTTAAAGATTGTACTTTAAGGTAATCAAGACTTTGAATTTATATTTTTCTTTTCAATAACTTTTTATTCAATGGATTATTTTAATATTCAATCGTTAGTGTGATATTGGTTTTAGAAGAAAAAAACACAAGAGAAACAATTGGCATTGAATTTATTATACTCGTCAATCAAGTTTTATTGTTCTTCACTCTCAATCTTAGACTCTTGACTGCAAACATTTAGTACATTTGTGTCTAAAAACGTGAATCGTGTAATGTTTAAATAATGTTTGTATATTTATCTTCTTTTGATATTAATTTTTAATGATATTTGATGTGAAAATAGAACTTTTTATGTATTTAGCGAATTTTTTTTTTATACAAAGAACCGAAGATCAGAGAATTTTAGGGCCCCACTTCGAAGGCTCGCCTAGGGCCCCAAATTCTCAGGGCCGGCCCTGCTTGTAACCAAAGTTCTGCAGTTTTAGTAAGCAGTAAAGAATACAAACCCATATACGATTCTGGCATTGAAAGCAAAAAATTTGGCCCCATTGAAACAACACAAGAAGTAGTAACTCAATAAATAACGAAGAAGGGTGGTTGTTACTTTGCAGTGAAAGATTATTACAACAGAACCAAACATTAAAATGCTTCACAAAGCATGCAATATAGGGAAGTTAATTCTCTTCAGATTTTCATATGAACAAAAAGAATAACCACCTTAAAAACTCCCAACTAACTTGATCAAACGAGGAATCAAACGAAGGAAGGAAACAAAGTGGGCAGATGCTAACGCATGCTAATTGCTAAAGGACTGAAACTTAAAGGAAGATATATTTTTACAAACATCAGAGGTGCAACCTTAAAAGTGGTGCAGGAAACATTGTAACTGCGAAAGATGAAGTTTCTCACCAGTTTTTGGGAAATGGGTTGAAGTTTTTTGGATAATTCCCCGCCAACCATTGCTTTTTATACATCGTCAGCCCTACAGATCAGTCAAACGTTCACATTATGGAGAAGATTAAAGAAAGTAGATACTTTCAAACTTAGTTGAATGAAATACAATTCAAGCTCTGACCTTTGATTAATTTTTCTTTGTTTTTTTTTCGTTTTCTTCTTCTTCAAGCAAGGAAGTATCTGGGAAACTTGGGTTGCTCTGATATCTGGCAGTCGTAGTCCAACTCCGATATACCATTTGAGCTCCTGGGTCAGTTGTGCTGCTTGTGGGTTGCGATTTACGACGTAGCCGTCGTCTCCTGATGTCCGGAGGTCAATGGTGCTCCGACCACCCTACCCCACTGTCATGTTGGCTTTTAAATTTTACATAGACGACGAGTTTCTTTTTGTAATGTCATTGGGTCCATGTTTGCTTTTCCATTTTTCGTATCACTTTATCCAAAAGAAAAGTCATTGTGGCAGTCCAACCACGGCCGGTCTAGAGTTTTTTGAGGCTCGGGCCAATGCCATAAAATGTGTTCTAATTTTATATAAGAAAATTATTTGTTTTCACACGTAAGACATCGATAAAATCATACTTAGAAAAACACTTCAAACTTAATAATTTAGAAACACGGAAAAACTAATTTATTTTGCATCGTGAGAAGGAAACAAAAAAAACTCCGGGTTTACAAGTAGATAGATATGAGTTTTGTTTTTCATCTGAATTTTTAAAGTGTTTTTGTATGAATCGTGAGATGTTTTTTTTTATTTACTAACCTTGTCAATATGGGACTAAAAAAATAATGATATTTTTGAGTCTTTAGTTGATATGTATAAGTAATAAATGGATACTAAATTAAACTTTTTGATGACACGTCATATGATTTGTAAATTTGGTCTAAAAATTTGGTCAACGCATTACTCTTTGTTGAAGATTAGACTTGAATTGGAACAAATGTTTTAAAAATAACAATCCACATAGCTACTAGCTACTAATTAAAAATAAATTAACAACCAAACAAAAATTTGTAAAAATTGTAAAAATTGAAAATTAAATAAGCACACATGGTGTTTTGAACCCAAGACCTCCTCATTAATTTTAAGGAAAACTAATGAAAATGGCTTGAAAACTTTGAGTTTTAACGATAAGGACAAAATAAAGGGTAAAGTGAATAGTATCAGGTTTGACTTTTTAGTGTAAAAATGTGGTTTTTCGTTAAAGTGAACAGTACCGCGAGCTTTTCGTTAAAAGCCCCTTAATTTTAAACAACAAAACCACCAGTTTTTGTTAAATTTCTTTGTCATTAAACCAAATTTTATAAATTTATACTCTTATAAAAACATATATAAATATATCACCCTAATAATTTTGGTGCCCCAATTATTTTGGGCCCCGGACGGTCGCTCTGCCCGCACTGGGCCTGGGCCAACCCTGAGTCCAACCAACATGCACTTCTCTCTTTAAAAAATCTAATAAAAATGACACTTAATGAATTTAGAATAATTTTTTTCTTAAGTAATTTAAAAAAATATATATATTTAAGCTATCTTAATTTAATTTTATGAACATTTAATCTAAAAATGTTTAGATTTTGATAAATATTGAAAAATCACTAAACCGACACCATAAAACTGATGAAACACTATGAAATAATATGAAATACATGGAAAAAAATAATTAAATTTGGACCGTTAGATCCTTTTTTTACTATTGATTTGATCACGTTAGGTGTTGGAGAGTTGACTTCTTGTGATTATTTAGTTACCTTTTCTAGGATATTTAGTTACCTTTTCTAGGTCCTTGTAATCAGATTGTAATTAATATTTCTTTCCTTGTAAGTCCTCTTGTACATTATATATTTTCCTCCTTGGTGAGAAGAATAACAATCAGAAAATTAAACCCCAAATTCACATGGTATCAGAGCAGAGATCCTAGGGTTTCTGCTCTGCCCGTTCCCTCAAGAAAACTCGGCCCTCCCATGGAGAACCTACCACCACTCCACAGTGAATACAACCCCATCCTAACTGATCTTACTCCTACCCTAAACACTACAACCCTAAACACTACTACCCTGACCGATCCTACCATGAACCCTATCCCACCTATTCCGCAAGTTGTTACACAGATTGTTCATCACGATTCATCTACTGCTTCGATTGGCATCAAACTTAATGGTGCCAATTATGGAGTTTGGTCTCAGATTGTTGAGATGTTTGTTGCTGGAAAAGACAAGTTGGGCTACTTGTTTGGGAGTAATTCCCAACCATCTATCGACGATCCGGCCTTCACCAAGTGGCGTACGGAGAACGCCATTGTAAAAGGTTGGCTCATCAACTCTATGGAACCCAATTTGATTGGGTACTTTCTTCGACTACCAACGGCAAAGGAAGTATGGGATGCCGTTGCTCGCACGTATTATGATGGCTCCGATATATCCCAAGTTTATGATCTTACCTGCAAGGCCTCTCGCATGAGGCAAGATGGACGACCGGTGGAGACATACTATAGTGATCTTCAATCTTTGTGGCAGGAGATTGATTATCGTCGACCTAATCCAATGAAGTGCGGTACTGATATTGAAATTTTTAATAAAATTGTTCAAACAGATCGTGTGTACACTTTGCTTGCAGGATTGGATGAGATGTTTGATAAAATTCGTAGTGATATTCTACGAACTGAGCCCCTTCCTTCCGTCGAGCAAACTTTTGCCTATGTTCGCCGAGAGGGAATACGACAAGCTGTGATGAGTACCGGAGGACAGCTGCCGAGTGGGGCAGCCATGGTGGCTCGACCTGCCATGACAACTCGGCCTGCCACACGAGCCGTAGCTTCATCTCGTCCCCGGGCCCCTGATAAGTTACCTACACCGAGCCCAGGACTGCAACCCCAGGCTACTGCGCCGAGCTCGGCACAGGGCTCGCTCTTTGCTGCTATGACGGTTTCACGGCCCACCACGGGTCCCCGTCCTCCTCGACTTAAACCACCTGTCCCGACCGGTGGTTGTACTTACTGCGGTAGTGAGAAGCATGGTCGTGATAATTGTTTCCAATTGCATGGCTATCCTGACTGGTGGGAACCATTGAAGCTTCAGAAGCAACAAGAACGAGACGAGCAAGCCAAGCTTGGGCAAGCCAATCTCGCCACCTCCATGTCCCAATTATCTTTGCTATCTCAAGATGATCCTTCTCTGGTTCCGAGTTCGTCCGACATTTCTCCGGAGTCCTCAGGTAACTGTGGTTATGTTTTTAATATGACTAATGATGCTACTCCATCCGGATGGATCATTGACTCCGGTGCCACAGACCATATGACTTATGATCCCACTGATTTAGCTTGTGATACTGTTCCACTTCGACGTAATATTACTAATGCTAATGGAGTCACCTCACCGGTAACCGGCGCTGGCACCGTGCGCCTCACGTCCACACTCTCTTTGCCTCATACATTACTTGTACCTTCACTAAAGCATAAATTGATGTCTCCCGGCCAAGCTACTGAACAATTGAACTGTTGTGTGCTAATGTATCCTAAGTTTTGTCTTATACAGGATATTCTCACGAAGGAGATAATTGGTCGTGGTACTAAGAGGGGGGATCTCTACTTTGTGGATGATGTCAGTACAGGCCGAGTCAATCTCGCCCAAGGAGCTGTTGATCACAAGAGGCGTCAGATATGGTTATGGCATCACCGTCTGGGTCATCCATCTTTCAGTTATTTGCAACATATGTTTCCAGATTTATTTGTTGGTTGTTCAGTTTCAGACTTTAAATGTGACACTTGCATACTCGCCAAGAGTCACCGTGTGTCTTATCCGTCGAATTCTAATAAAAGTATTGTTCCTTTTGGTCTTGTTCATTCGGATGTTTGGGGACCATCGCCGATTACTACTTCATCTGGTCTTCGATGGTTTGTCACGTTCATAGATGATTGTACCCGGATGACATGGTTATACCTTCTTAAGCATAAAAGTGATGTGTTTTCAGTTTTTAAGACCTTCCACACCATGGTTCAGACCCAATTTTCTACTGACATAAGGATTTTGCGTTCTGATAATGGTGGTGAATATGTTAGTCGTGAGTTTTCCCATTACTTGACGAATTCTGGAATTCTTCACGAAACTACATGCCCTCAGACTCCTCAACAGAACGGGGTGGCCGAGTGCAAAAATCGTCATCTCTTAGAAACGGCTCGGTCATTCTTAATTGGGGCGTCTGTTCCTCGTTCTTCTTGGGACATTGCTCTCCAGACCGCCACTTATCTTATCAACCGTCTGCTGTCCAAAGTCCTGGATTTTCGTACTCCCTTACAAGTCCTTGCTACCTTCGTGCCTCTCCCGTCGATCTTAGTCCTCCCACCCCGGATTTTTGGATGTGTTGCATTTGTTCATCTTCATAAAAATCAACGGACGAAACTTGACCCGTGTGCTATTCGATGTATTTTTATGGGGTACGGCCTCCATCAGAAAGGGTACCGTTGCTATCACCCTCCTTCCCGTCGACTGTATGTTACTATGGATGTTACGTTTTCTGAGTCTGAAATGTATTACCCCTCGGCTTCTTCCAATCCTCCTCCTCAGGGGGAGACACGGTATGCCGAGAAGGATTGCACCATTGCCGAGACTCGGTTTGCCGGTGATCGGCCAACTACCGTCGAGGGAAATCCAAGTGCCTTTGCCGAGATTCGGCCAGATGCCTCTGCAGAGATTCGGCCAACTACCCTCGTCGAATCTCGACCAACCACCTCTGTTGAGATTCGGCCAACTACCCTCGTCGAATCTCAACCAACCACCACTGCTGAGATTCGGCCAGCTACACTCGTCGAGACTCGGCCAGCTGTCTTTGCCGAGATTCGACCAGCTGCCCGTGCCGAGACTACTCCCCCCTCGTCTCCAAATATAGTACCACCAGACCATACTTCTGAGAATATTCCTGAGGTACGCTCGACTATCCCTGTTAATAATACCGTTGTTCCGAATTATCAATTACCTTTCAGGCACAATCGAGGACAGCCACCTAATCGATATTCACCGGACACAACGAAAGACTCTAAATACCCCATTGCCAACTATGTGTCATCACAGAAGTTATCAGAACTCGGCAAAGCTTTTGTACAACAAATATCCAATGATAGCATACCAAGTTCATTGAAAGAGGCACTATCTGATGATCGATGGACCAAGGCAATGGAGGAAGAAATGGCTGCACTCCAGAAAAATCAAACGTGGGATTTAGTTCCACTTCCCCGAGGAAAGAAGAGAGTTGGGTGTCGATGGGTGTACACCACCAAGTACAAAGCTGATGGGTCCGTCGAACGATACAAAGCACGATTAGTGGCCAAGGGATACACTCAAACGTATGGCGTTGATTACACAGAGACATTTGCCCCGGTAGCAAAGATTAATACGGTAAGAGTATTGCTTTCATTGGCGGCCAACTTAGAATGGCCATTACAGCAATTTGATGTGAAGAATGCTTTCTTACATGGTAATCTCGACGAAGAAGTGTATATGGACATTCCACCTGGTTATGCCTCGGCGTTACAACCTGGAGTAGTCTGCAAGCTGAATAAAGCGTTGTATGGGTTAAAACAATCACCTCGAGCATGGTTTGGTAGGTTCCGGACGGCTATGAGGAAATATGGGTTCAGGCAGAGCAATTCTGATCATACACTCTTCTTGAAACGCCGAATGGGGAAATTGACGACACTTATCATCTATGTGGACGATATGATTGTTACAGGTGATGACAAAGAAGAAATCTCAAGGCTCAAAGATTACCTAGCAACCGAGTTCGAGATGAAAGATCTCGGTGGTTTGAAATATTTCTTGGGGATAGAAGTAGCTCGATCTAAACAGGGTATATTTCTGTCTCAAAGAAAATATGTTCTAGACTTATGAGCTGAAATAGGAATGCTCGACTGTAAACCGGCCGACACTCCAATAGTCCAAAATCACCATCTGGCCGTGCACCCTGATCAAGTTCCCACTAACCGAGATCGTTATCAAAGGTTAGTTGGGAGATTAATTTATTTATCTCACACCAGGCCTGATATTGCATACGTGGTAAGTGTTGTTAGTCAATTTATGCATTCGCCGAGTGAGGCACATATGAGTGCAGTCGAACGCATCCTACGATACTTGAAGTCCTCACCAGGTCGAGGCATTATGTTTTCTAAGAATGATCATTGCCGAATAGAAGGTTACACCGATGCAGATTGGGCAGGCAGCGCTACAGATCGTCGGTCCACATCTGGTTACTTTACATTTGTGGGAGGAAACTTAGCCACTTGGCGGAGTAAGAAACAGAAAGTGGTTGCTTTATCAAGTGCCGAGGCCGAGTACAGGGGTATGGCAAAAGGAGTATGCGAACTATTATGGCTTCAGAGGCTGCTCGGTGAACTCGGGTATCCGTCGAATTCGGCCTCGAATTTATTTTGTGATAATAAAGCAGCTATAGATATCTCACACAACCCAATTCAACATGATCGCACAAAACATGTGGAAGTTGACAGACACTTCATTAAGGAGAAGTTGGATGGGAATATTATTCAATTCCCGTTCGTAAAGTCAGAGGATCAGTTGGCGGATATTTTGACTAAAGCTGTTGCAAGCCAAGCGTTCTACAACTCTCTTGTCAAGTTGGGCATGAACGACATTTACGCACCAACTTGAGGGGGAGTGTTGGAGAGTTGACTTCTTGTGATTATTTAGTTACCTTTTCTAGGATATTTAGTTACATTTTCTAGGTCCTTGTAATCAGATTGTAATTAATATTTCTTTCCTTGTAAGTCCTCTTGTACATTATATATTTTCCTCCTTGGTGAGAAGAATAACAATCAGAAAATTAAACCCCAAATTCACATTAGGTCTCAACAGTTGGATTTAATGAATTTAGAAATATAAAACTGAAAAAAAATACATATATGGTGGGTAAGTCCACTAACTTAGGGGTCTGACCTAAATTTGCCCAAAAAATGAGTTTTGGGTTAAAAATCATATTTGGCTCAAGGGTTGGAGCAAGTTGAAGTGGATTTAGAACGTCAAATTTGAGTTTTTCTTCAAGAGTTGAAGTAGATCTGATAAGTTTTTTTCCAAAATCCAAAGGACCAAGATTGAATAATACCTTAAGTCTTGACCATATTCTTGGCCAATAATATGGGGCGATATGCATGCAACACATTACCATTTTATCGAATGTCTCCGAAGGGACTATGCAATATTGTTATACTTAACGAGTATGTCCTTTTGTTTTAGAAAACAAGGAATGTGTTGTTAATTATTGTTAAACAAACAAGAGACCATGACGACATCTTAACAGGTCATGATGTAAACGCAATGAGGTTCAAGCTTGTTTTCCTGTATCGCCCTTATTGCGTGACAAGTCTAAGTGTGGAGAAAAACAAAGAAAAAGAGACGTACACTATTTTACGTACTTGCAAATTCTTTTTCTCCAGAATAATGCCTATTTTTCTTTATTTTTCTTGCTCTTTTTTCAGTCACATAGAAATATAGTAGCATTTTTAGCCCGCGCGTTGCCGCTGGAATGTCATGTCAAATGAAATATAAGTATAGTATATAAGAATTATAAGTGTTAGAATATGAGGCTAAATGTGTTGGAAGCATTGTGCGTAGATATGGAGAAATTATTTACATAAACATGTACTAAGTATTTACATAAATATATAGTAGTTGTTGACAATTCTATATACCTATAAAGAGTTCAAAACATTTAACAACTAAGTCTCATAATGTTTAGCTCAAACGAATAAACACATCCTCTACAAATACAGAGAACTGAGTCATACAAACCAAAATAGCAAAAACAGAACAAAAATGCTTCGAAACTTTCCTTCGTTTCCAGCATTTTCTCAACAACCAAACAAAACCCAGAAAGCAAAAATCACAGAAAATGATCAATGGGAGCTCAATTAACAGAAAATAAAAAAAGGAAAGAGTATTAGAGATAAGGAAGAGTGTTAGAGATTCACGGTTTTTACCCAAATTTGAGACCACCCACAACAATTTCAATTTGTACATTCTTAATCAACTTCACCAAGTCAAATCTTAAACATGCAACACATGAATGAATCAAATAATCCGACTATGGACCCAAACTTAAAATAGCTTACCTTCGCGTAACGATTGATTACTCATTTTCCAGAACACAGTAAATGAAATTCAACCGTTTTTAAGGGTATAGACATTCATTGACCTCCCTCTTATGGTGGCCTATAATCATCTTCTTCTTTCTCTTCACAACCGCCGTTAATATGAAGGTCAAAATTGTCAGGATACTTGTCTTGAATTCCAGAAACTGGGATTGGGAAAAAAGAAATCATGTTTGAGTTGTTCTGCTAAGCATAGACAGTGAAGTGAAATAATGTTGGGAAAACTATCAAAAGAGACCCATCTGGAAGCAAGCAGAACAAAAATTATGACTTCTATCATCAAAGTTGAGTAATTGATCGATATATATATCTCTAGGAAAATTGCAGCTCTTAAGGCAGATTTACGGCAGTGAGTTTCTCAAGGATTACAATCCGAGCTTGCATCATGGCACAGGTACATGGAAAAATATATCAATAAATGAAAAAAAAATCAACAGCCATCATTTATATATAGGAATAATAAAGATCAATTTCCATTAGCTCTAGATCAAGTTCAACTCAAGGCTAAACAAATTTTAAACCCGAGATTCAGATCGCATTATTTAATCCCAAAAAACCAAATAGCACATTTAACAGACCTAACAAGATGAAAGGCAGAAATCAAATCTGGGAGCAGTGAAATTTCACGTATATATGTAATATGTTCATACCATTTTCCAAGCCATTTTCAAGTGAAAGTTGTAATTTTTATGTGTATTTACAATCTTGCACATTGGATGGGTTTTATGGATGATGATATATAAGGATATAGTCACAAAGTCGGTCATAAAAATTGACTACCTTGAAAGAAGGACCAATATATGATAGAGAGAGTGAGGGAAGGGCACTCAAATCTATCAGTGATCAAAGTAACAAACCAGTCATCACCAAATGCTTTAACCGAAACACAAAATAACCACCAAACATCAGAATTCCAGAAACCAAAAATACAAAGCAAACAATTACAATAAAATTAATATCTAGCATAATCAAATTAACAAACAATGCATACAAATTTTTTTTCCTAGCCTCTTGCACATTCTCTGTCTCTGGGAAACATATAAATTTTATTTTTACAAAATCCATTAATCTCAGAGAAATGAATTTATCTTGTTACTTATAAGTTTTTTCCCTCTATATGATCGAGCGATATTAATTTCTCTTACACCTCTCACACGAAAATAATAAACATAAATGAATTTATTCCGTTATATGTAAGTTTTTTTTTCTGTCTATAAACTCATCAGCGTTTACTGTCTACACAACGGATTGAGTAAAACAAGAAGCCGGTGTTGGAATTATTTTCATAAATTGGACAATTAAATTGCATCTTAAAGAGAAACACCATAAAACCGCAACAAAACACAAATGATGGCGTCAAATATGGCTAGCACGCATGAAATAAAAAATGCACTCATGAAAATAAAAAATGCTCGAGCTTATGCTAGAAGAACAATTTCAATACACTTTCTAGTGAGACTTTTTCTTGGGTCATTACCATGTTAGGGAGACTATTTGTACACGCATGTTTATAAAATATTCTTTTTATACAATGATGTTGATGTAGAAGAAAGGTTCTGGCTAAACCGCTTGGCAGATCAGTGAAATTCGGAAAACAATATATTGAGAATGACCCAAGAATAACGACATGTTTATAAAACTTTAATCAAAAGATATGTCATACGTCTTTTCTCAAGTTGCTCACAATATAGAGCCAAAGAGATACTCTGATCAGTTGAATTAAGCTTTGCTTAGTGGCCAAGTTAGTAAAATTAATGAAAAAGACTATCTGGCCAGCTCACTGGATGGCAAATCTGTGTGTACGTGTACTACTTAAGCAGTCGTAACCAATAGAAAACCTTGTAGGAAATCAAGTATTTTGTTGAAAATTCAAAACCTCTAGATTGTCAAGGGGATGAAAATTCCTTATGTCACACAGCCAAAAGTGTAACTGGAATCTATAAATTGTTGGGAGTCAAAGTTGGCTGCAGTCGAACATTTGTTTGTTTGCACGGAATCAAGGTCAAGAATCGATTATGTTAATGAGGCTGATTAGAAATCGGATGAAGATGTCGTGACTACGTTGAAGAAACGAGAGAGTTTCATGTCTTTGTGAGAGGTTTTCTAAACAGTACTTCGGAAGGGTTGTATTACTAAGGCAGCTCTCATTTTTGTTAAACCATGAGGGCCAAGTATGAGCAAAATACATAAGAATATCATGCTTTCTGTGAGCGATCCCTGAACCAAACATTACTTGGAGAAGTGTCCAACTTGAACAAAGGTTGTTTGTTCAAAATTTGGCTCTTAATTGGAACGACATACATGGAAATAGTAGAGAAAGTAAGGTATTTGGCCTCCAAAAAGGACTGGGGTTTTAGATCCTCAGGAAATCTTCAAGTAGTGCGGAATAGGCTAATCACCAGATTGCTCCCTATAATGTTTTTGTAGATTCCGAAAATTTCATGGAGGTCAATGCACCAATCAGCCGGTGTGGTGGCGAACACGATGAATTAAAGCAAGTTTAATATTCATTCTTGGAACAGTGAATTGGCAAAATTGTTGAATAATCCTTTGCTTAGACGTTTTAACTATGGTGGATTGTTAAGCATAATTGTGTTGCAGCTGCAAACAATTTAATTAGTGACTCCGATACTTGGAATCCTCGCGGATATAGCGTGTGTTAGGAAAAAATGTAAAAAAAAAATAGTGATTAACAATCGAACAAAAAAAGAAAAAAACGATTAAAAACATTCACTCGTGCACACAACGTCTTGTATACGAAGTATTGCTTGTATCCCAAACACAAAACAGACCTGGGATGATTATGAAAAGGTTTTGGAACTTAAAACAGATTATCACTCATAGCAGTCGACCAACCTGAGAAAAATATATGATGGGTCTCATGATGTAAAAAGCCCAAAAGAGGAAAAAAAATGGAAGAGATATGCAATGGGCCTACTGTGTATTAGTGCATAAGGCCTGATTTATGGTTAGGGAAACGTGATTCTTTTGTACTCCGGCCCATCCTTTACTAATTTTTTCTTTAATTATTTAATTCAAAAGTCAGAATAATGTCAGTTAGTACTACAGTCTAGTGATATTCCTTTTCACTTGTAGGTGAGAGGTCTTAGGTTCGATTCTCACCAAATGCGAGTTTGAACCACATTATTGCTAACTCATTGTGAGTCTAAGTCAACATTCTCTCCTGAGTGTAGATAATTTCGATTGTTAAAAAAAAAAGTCAAAATAATTAAGAATGCTCATATATAAAAATGAGTATGCATAAATAATTTTCGTTGCATATGAACTTCATATTCACGTGATTAATTGTGTTTTGTTTTAGTGTATCCTTGTTCTGCTAGAATGATGATTATTAATTCTCTGCTCTTGGAATGTGATTAGTTTGGTCCTAATCACGAGTTTAAATTTGACTTATTTGCTTTGATGAAAAAGAAGTTTTATATAAAACATCATAAGATAATACAAAATGTTTTTGACATGTTGTTGAATATCTTCGAAAATTTAGACATGTTTATACCATTTTAGTAAAGTTAAGCAAGCCAGAGCTAAAAATAAAAAATCTCTGACATGAAGTTGACCCATGATCATTTTCAATGGTCCCGTGGTGCCTCTAAAAATTGAGAAATGGCCTTTTAGTTTTCGATCGTTTCGTTGCAGCAGCACCACGACGACCACCACCATGGTCACAGAGGCCCGATAGACCCGACAGCAGTCACAGCAGCTGAGCGACAAACCAATCAATCTCTTCCACAAACACTTAAAAAGCAAACCTTCACTTCCACTAGTGCTTTTACTGTCGTTGTACGCGACTAAAATTTATCAGATATTTTCAAATTCCACTCTTCTTCTACTCCTCTCGCGCTCCGCAGCTGCATCTGCAACTGCAAGGACCCAGCTTTCAGCTTTAGAGATGTACGCGTCCGAGGCGTTGGGGAAATTCTCGGTTTTCAGAGAGACCCCCGTTTCAATGGCGGCTTTCAGCTCTCTCGGAACCCCGTTTCGAATCCGACCCATGTCCCAGAACTTCATCAGCAGCAAGAATTTGCTCGGGAATCGTGGAATGAAGTGCAACTGCAGCAGCGGCGGCGGCGGCATTGACGAGAAGTCAGCGTTTTCAGTGACTTCGTCGAGCAAGTATGAAGTGGATTACTTGGGAGAGAAAACCAAAGGGGATTTGAATGTGAAGATGGAGCATCTCCAAGCTTTTGGTAACTTTTTATTATTCCCCTATCCAAATTCCAGTTCACTCTTTCAATTTTCCCACTTGTGAAACTGCAACTGTATTAGCCTGCAATGTGTAAAGTTTTGACCTTTTTCGAAAACCCCCGTAGGAATTGATGGTGATGTAACTTTGAAAGGTCCGATTGAGGAAGTTGCCAGAGTGGAGGCTGAAGAAGCTGGAGACTTGCTCAGAGACTTGGGTATTCCGGTGCTGTTATTTAATCTTTTTGCTGCATACATTTGTTTTCGAGTGACAATTTTCGATTTTCGCACTATAGTTTTAGCCATCTGCACCCCAAATTGAATAGCTTACAATGTTTGAGTGAGTGTTTAAATCACTGGCCTTGTTTTCTTTTCTTTTGTCTATGGCTGTGTTGTTCCAGTGAATGTCACACTCACCATTTGCTTATGGTGGTACCTGTGCATCGAACTTACCATGTAGAATTTTTATGTGCAGAGCCCTTTTTTGTCGAGGCAATCACCTCGTGGCATTTTCTGTAGCCGCACGTTGAATCTCCGATCAATCAGTGCCATCGGATATGATATGGACTACACCTTGATGCATTATAACGTGATTGTAAGTTTCATTGGTTTCTGTTTTTGTATGATTTTGCATTTGCAGTGTTGGAGCCAGAGTGCATTAGTAACCATTACTATTCTGGTTACTGCTGGTGCTGGAGGAGGTGGAATTGTGGATTGTCTGACATGGATTTGTATCTTGCAGGCTTGGGAAGGGAGAGCTTATGATTACTGTATGGAAAATTTAAAGAAAGTGGGATTCCCTGTTGACGGTCTTGCATTTGACCCTGACTTGGTATCATCTATAAACTAGTTGAAAATTTAACGAGTATTTACATTTATGCAAGCCAGAAGATCTTCAGTTTACTTTTTTCTTCCCCACCTTTGTTCTATCTTTTCATATAGGTTATTAGAGGCCTTGTCATAGACAAAGAGAACGGAAACTTGGTGAAGGCTGATCGATTTGGTTATGTTAAGAGGGCTATGCATGGCACATCCATGCTATCTAATCGAGCTGTAAGGTACACTTGGAACCTTTTATTGTGATTATAGAGAAACAATGGAGAATGTGCCCATGGATTTATGTTTAGTCTCGCACTGCAAATGCAAATTCAGTTTTCTTCTGTTATAACTAACAATAAGATTTTCCAAATGAATGTAACTATATATCATATGTATACTTGGTCTGCCCCTGTATTGTAACTTTGCATATGCGGCTAGGTTCGTCAAGCATGTAGCTCCTTGTATCATTTTGGGAAAAAGCTGGAGTAGTATATTCTATAGTGTGGCCTAACTTTCTTTCCATTGAAGTGAGATGTACGGGAGGGAACTGGTGGACCTCCGCAAGGAAACTCGGTGGGAATTCCTTAATACACTGTTCTCTGTCTCAGAAGCTGTGGCTTATATGCAGGTATTGGTGTTGTTTTAGCTAGATCACCTTTTTAAACAACTGACTCATTTTGTTGCTATCATTTTGCAGATTTTACTTATGTAGATATTGACTCTTCATTTTTTCAGATGGTTGACAGATTGGATGATGGAGCCATAGCCGCAGAACTTGGTCCACTTGATTATAAAGGGCTCTATAAGGCAATATGCTCTACCTCAATTTTATAGAGCTCTGGCATTGGTTTTTTCTTGCTCCTTTTTAACTCTTGACATGATTTCAGGCTGTTGGAACAGCCCTCTTCTGGGCACATGTCGAGGGTCAACTAAAGGTTAATATATTTGTATATTTATTATTTGTTTATTGAATAATAATCAGATATTGGTTCGTGAACATGGACTGATTTTGGCGTATATGCAGAGCGAGATAATGTCTAAGCCTGAACTGTTTGTGACGCCTGATCCAGAATTGCCACTAGCGCTTTTGGATCAAAAAGAGGTATGTCTTATAGGATCTCAATGATCTCATCTTTGCATAGCGTGTGGCTATTATATAAATCCTAATTTACTTGAACTTATTTGTGCATAAGGCTGGTAAAAAGCTTCTGCTCATTACCAACTCAGATTATCATTACACCGACAAAATGATGCAGCATTCCTTCAACAGATTTCTTCCCAATGAGATGGGTTGGAGGGATCTATTTGACATTGTATGTAAACGTCCTCCATCTAGTTTTAACTTCATGCTACATTGACCAGGCGTCAACAGCAGTGAGTAGAATTTTTGTTTATTACGCTTATATGCAGGTAATAGTCTCTGCAAGGAAGCCGGAGTTCTTCCAAATGTCACACCCAATGTATGAGGTAGTGACGGGTGAGGGCCTCATGCGTCCATGCTTCAAGGCTAAAACAGGTGATAATGGCTATACTTCAGGGTTTAGGCTAAAACAGGTGATAGTGGCTATATTTTGGTACTTGTGCCTGTTTAGCACTGAATATCTTGTATGTGGTTGAACATGCTTTTAAGGTGTCTAGGATAAACAATTTTATTTTGTAACAAAATTGCGAGTGATTCTATGGACAATAATGTCTTCTCTTAGTCTTGAGTAATGGATAGTGACATAGTCGTCATGACTCATAATTTGTAGTGAACTTTATGTGCACGGAAGAAATACAGTGAATGAGCAGGGATAACACCTGAGGATACACGTCTTCATGACTATAGTAGATGAATTTAGGTGCATGTAATAAGGGGCACTGCTTGCCAGGATTGCCTGAATATTCATCAGTGCTTTGCATTGATCTGATTATTCGATACATCTATACTTTGTTGACATCTATTTATGAATCTCATTCTCATTCAAATGTCTTCTTTCTGCAGGGGGATTGTATTCAGGAGGAAGTGCTCAGATGGTTGAGAATTCTCTAAATATCCATGGAGATGAGATACTATATGTTGGTGATCATATCTACACCGATGTAAGTCAATCCAAAGTTCATCTGCGATGGCGAACAGCATTGATTTGTCGAGAATTGGAAGAAGAGGTTTGTGCAGTTGATTTCTCTTTGCATGCTAGAGTTCAGAAAGGGAAATGCAACTAACAATTTGGCATTACTCGTAATATAGTATTACCTAGAAAAAAAAAACATTGAGACTACAAACTGAACCCGCCTTTATATAAGTATTCTGTTATTCCCAACAGACTGAACACTGTGAACTAAATTTATAATTTGGTGTCCTAGAAATTGAGATTTTAATAGACTTGAGCTGTTGAATGCTAATGAGGGCCTCAAATTTGTTTCATGGAAATTTTGAACTGCAGTATAGTGCTTTGATTCATAGCCGGGGTCATAGAGCAGCACTAGTAGATCTTATAAATCAAAAGGAGGTCGTAGGGGATCTTTTCAACCAACTTCGGCTAGCCTCACAAAGGCGAACTAAAGGGCGTCCTGCTCAAGTAAGTTATCTTATGATTTCATTGCTTATGTTTTTAGTTAGCTATTAGCCTAAATTGGTTTCATTTTGAATCATCAGCATTGAGTAAGCAATGTGAATGCCTAATCCAAGACTTATGTGTTGTAGTGCTTCTTAACCTTATCTAATTTTTTCTGTACTTTCAGACCCTTGCTGCAACAAACTTGGATGATCAAGAACTCTCAGAAAGCATGCAAAAGCTACTTATTGTTATGCAACGACTAGACCAGAAAATTGCTCCGATGCTAGAAGCAGATGGAGAGCTCTTCAACAAAAGGTAAGATGCTTACAAAGAAAACGGAATTGTTTATTCACTACTAGTGTTTTATTTGTAGAAAAAGTTTGTCATATGAACATACAGTTGACCTCTTGAACCCGCCTTGCATCAGGTGGGGATTTCTTTCACGTGCAGGGTTCTGGGATAAAAGCCATTTGATGAGGCAAATTGAGAAGTATGTTCTTTCTTCCGACATGTTCACTTTCGTTAATGTGAACTCTGATCACGGCTGTGACAGATGTCAAAATTGAAATTATGAATGTCCTCATTGACATTGATCCTCTCAATTCCTTTTCATCTTACAGGTATGCTGATATATATACCTCTAGGGTGTCCAATTTCCTACATTATACACCGTTCATGTATTTCCGCTCACAGGAACAGGTAACTCAACTATCACGGCTTTCTTGATCATGCTTTCTGTGTTTGACAACCACTAAACACCAAAGCTTAAATTGTTAGAGAATAAGCGAAACTGTCTTCTTCACATGCAACCCTATGGTCTTCATGGCTTCGGCCTTAGAACTAACGCTTATACACCGTGCCTTTTGTTTCTGCAGACGCTTGCTCATGATTCGTATTCATACTACTGTTCGAGGTTTAATGGATCTGCCATGGACGAGGAGGTGAACTGTATGTCGTAAAACTGCATTTTTGTTGTAAATATTGATCATGGCGGCCAAGTTTACCATATTGATTTTTATTTGAATATCCTAACTCGAGTATTGATCTGTATGATGTTCCGGCACGTTACAACTTCAAGGTTTCAAACTAATAACAATAATGTGTGATTACTAATTAGTAATCAGTGCTTCTCCAATGGTCATGGCTTGTGACGGAGTTACGACACCAAGGTGTTCATCACCTTTATCAATTCATCCATGCCAAGGCTCAAACGAATGACGAAAGTTATACATTAAAATTCAATCTCTCACTCCTATGTGGCCTCGTTTGAGAGAAATTTACATGAAACGTGTTTATCATCACGTCACGTCTCACTTCAATAATATAATGTGTCGATGCTTGTTAGGGTCCGTAAACACGAACGATTGAAAATAACACAAAAAGAATCACAAAAATGGGACCTATCGCACTCGAAGCACTGTCGTTTCCAAAGTTAGACGACTTGTCGTCGATAAATTTGTCAAAGATCAAATGGGTTGAAAGAAGTTGCAGAAGCAGCAGAAGAAGCTGAAGCGAGAAGCAAGAAGCAATCTCGGAATGGAGATGAAGAATGTCACATCCTGACCCGGGGTCGACCACTTTCCGGGCCCGCTCCACTACCGTAGCACGATATTGTCCGTTTTGGGCCCCGGCTACGCCCTCACGGTTTTGTTTCTGGGAACTCAGACGAGAACTTCCCAGTGGGTCACCCATCATGGGAGTGCTCCCGCACGCTACTCGCTTACCCGGGGTCCACCACATCCCGGACCCGCTCCACCACCGTAGCACGATATTGTCCTCTTTGGGCCCCGACTACGCCCTCACAGTTTTATTTCTGGGAACTCACACGAGAACTTCCTAGTGGGTCACCCATCATGGGAGTGCTCTCGCGCTACTCGCTTGACTTCGGAGTTCCTACGGAACCCGAAGCTAGTGAACACCCAAAAGACCTCGCGCTAGGTAGGGATGGGAATATACACTGGGTGGCGATGTGGGATCTCACAAAGAAGCTGAGATGGGCAATGGACGGCAGCTTCTGGGACCTCGACATGTCGACACCGAGGACCCTCGACGGACTGGTCCGGCCGGTTCCCGGCGACCCACTTCCCCTGGGCCTCACCCGTGGCTCCAAGCTCTCCAGGCCCAAGCAAATCGACTTCATGCAGCGGTTCATGCCCTCCCCCTTGGTCCCTTCCTACGCCCCCGCCAACGGCTTCACTCTCCAGCGAGTCCTCACCCTACCCATGGGCGACAATTGGTAGCCGCCGCCAAAATCCACTTCACTTTCCCTTTTGCATTTTTCAAGTTGAATCACTAATTCTCGAATTGAAAAGCTCTATAGGTTCGGGACGTTTCTGGGTCAGTTCAATGTGCAGCGCTTCATCTCCGCCGTGAAAAAGAGCTGGAAGGAGGCGCCGCCGGACTCTCTATCTTCGTGGACGCAAAGCATTGGAACCCACCTGCGTGAGAAGTCGTTGTACGCCCTTTCTTTCTGCTCTGAGTTTTGGCTAACATCCGATGACACATTGGTTTTGAGTGTGGACGGTTATGGCGATGACAAGAAACCCCGAAAGAAAGCACTTTTTCAGCACAAGGTGCCCTTTTTTTCATGGAAAATTCTCAGTTTTGTGCCCTTGTTGCTGAGTTTGTAGTAATGCTGTGAATAATCATGTACATTGCAGTTTCCTCATCATAATTTGACAGTGGAGGCAGTTTGGCCCAGACTTTTCGTTGACAAACCCGGAAACTATTGGGATGTGCCATTCTCAATGTCACTTGATCTGGCTTCGGTTGCTTCTGACTCCGGTGCCAGTTATCATGTATGTGCACGTCATAATTCAGGGACTCCTGAGCGGTTTGACGGTGGTCAGAGCGATGGATTTCCTGCTACTCTGCTTCCTGGTTTGTCTGTCACAAGTGCATTTTCCTTTAAGAAGAACTTTGAGCTTTGGAGGAGTCATGCTCAGAAGTTGAGAATGGTCCAAACATTTGATATATTCCTTTCGAATCCTCATGTTTCGGCTTCAGGGATTATTGGTAAGGCACTGCATTTGCAGAATTATACTGGTAGTTGATAAGGAAGGACTAGGGAAGGGAGCAGATGGTGAGGTTTTCTATAAGAACTAGTTAACACCCTTTTGCTTATTATATAAAGGAGGAACGCTTTTTCCGGAACTTAATAGAAAAGAAACAATCAGTTGTAGCATTAATAATAAAAATGTTTGCTCGTAAATTGGGATCAGGTATTCCAGTGCGCTTTGCCATTGAATACAATTTTTGTCAGATTTGTCTAGTGGCATGTACTCTTACGGTGCAGAGGAGTAGGGGGTGGTTGTGTGCAGAAATTGCAGTGTAATTTTGCTTATGTTCGTTATTAACAAACCTGTGACAATTAGGTTTGAAGGTGAATTGGGTCGAGTAGTTTTGCTGCGGATGCTTTTGATGCAAACTGAGGCATGCAACTCTTACTGATTGATACTTCAAATTCATTATTTCAAACATAGGTGCTGCTATGACTGCCTCGGTTGGTGATAGTTCGGATAGGTCATAAATTGCTGACGATGGTCATCAGGGTTTTAGAGGTTTTAGTTTTCGGGCTCCTGGAGTAAAGTCTGCCTTTCTAGCAGATATATTTGCATCAGCAACATTTACAGCCCAGCCTGGAAACTTCCGAAGACTATTCCTAGATCTTACTCGCTTCCACGCCCGCCTGGATTTTCCTTCTGGCTCTAAGTTTCTTTCAGGTGCTGCACATCTAGCACAAGATTACTTCAATTCTCAGCAGCCAAAGTTGGAAGCTATACAGGACATTTGCCCCAATGCCACACTCTCTTCAGCAGCAGGTACCCATATTTCTCTTGTATTAATTTCATCTTCCATTTTGGCAGAATGACGTCATTTCCGATTTCAGAATAAGAGAGTTTTTAAGTTTGAAAACTTTTCCTTGTAACATATTTTCATGAGTTGAACTTGAGCCGCACATCCTAGTAACTAGGATCGCTTCTGTTTGGGAATGTTGAACCTGAGCGGTGTTGACATGAATGTTAGCTATGAACTGAATTTCTGCAATTTGTTGCAGATTTGTGGACCTGTCAGTTTCAGGGTTGATTCAGGAGTCGCAGTTGAACTAAAGAACCGAGATTGGAATATACGCGTGGATGAGCCCGTCTTTGCGCTTGAATACGCGCTGCAAGTCCTCGGTTCAGCTAAAGCCATCGCTTGGTATTCCCCAAAGCACCAGGAATGCATGATAGAGCTTCGTTTTTACGAGACATAAAACCATGTTCTACTGTGCGGTGATAGGGTTTGTATTGTTGGATCATTTTGAATCTTTGAGGGAGATTTTCCCATTAATGGAAATTTTCATTCACCATTTCTTAGGTGCTGTGTTGTTGGAGGGGGAACTAACAAACTGAAGTTAATATTATTTATTGAACAATCATGTTATTACTTGTTGTATATTGTTTGGTTGGTACAAGTGAAATTCTTAGTAGAATGGAAGCTTACATGAGCCAATGGTATAATGCCTACCAAAACTGGTTGTGGAGGAACCGGATGGAAGCCGTAGATGCTCCTCGTTGTACTTGACCGTCACAAGACAAAGCCCGTGAGGTGGAGCAAACATGGTATATTTGGCAAGCACTCTCCGATCTCGTGTTGCCAATATCTTGGGAACAATATCAGGAGGAAGTGCTTCCCTTCCAATTTGAATAAGCAGAGCGACCTGCAGAGGTGTAAAAATGCAGACGCTTATACTTTTGTTGCTTGGATCTAAAAAGACATTAACTTTTGACGAAAATGATTAAAACGAATGCTTCACCATGTTCCGGACTTGTCTGTATAAGAAGCCGGAGCCTTCAACTTCTAGCCGTAAAAGAACTCCCTAAACAAGGATATGACTACAGAATCAGTTATCAATCAACGAACAGTAATGCACAGAACTCTAAAATTCAACTACTGTTGAAGAAATCTTTCGGGTCTTGATTGTTACCAATTCAATGACATCAAAACGGAATATATCCTTCACTGGATCACGCACTCGTTCCTTCTGGGAAGCATTGACAAAAGCAGAGAAATCATGCTTTCCAATAAAATACTTTGCAGCTTCTCGCATAACAGCGGCGTTTAGCTTATGAGCACTATGGTAAGCATAGTGGCGCTGAAATGGATCCATGAATGTGTCGTTATATATTTTGTAATGATAAATCTTGCTTTTCGCTGAAAAACGAGCATGGAATTCAGGCACTGCAGGGGCTGATCTCCCTAACTCGGATATCATCAGGAAGATGACCGTTGAGAGCAGCGTGAATGCTTTCAATGCTGTCATAGCCGAAAGGTGTGACAAAGTGTGCAACCTGAAATCTCAACTGAATGTAAGTCTGTGATATGGTCGATTGCGAAAATGCTTGTTTTGAGAAATTCCGACCTGACCCCAGGCATGTACTCCTTTATCCGTCCTACTTGCACCAACGAAATGAAGATCGTCCCTTTCCAGCTTCGTAGCGGTCATTAGAGCTTTCTCCACAAAGCACTGTATGGTAGGTGGTGAACTCTGATATTGCCATCCTGTAACATTCATTGAGGTGTTGGGAGATGATTGATGCAGAAAGTTGAAGCTTAACATCAAGTTGAGCTTTTGAAGTCCTAAATATCTCAAATTGGACAGGTCCTTGTGTGTCACCGGATCTATACAACCATGAGCCTATCTCTCTCATCACATAAATGACGAGAGAGACCCATGGCAGACACGTGGTTATGTATAACTAGTGATACGACAGATTTTCTCCTAAAATTGACAGCAAGGAATGACCTTCATGGCTATAAGTTGGAAGATGAGGAAAATGTAAAATCTTTCGCAGAGGCATTATGTCAAATATATCATAGAATCACATTTCTAAGCAAAGCTTATCGTCAGCAGAAACATTTTTCTTTTATATACAAGTGATATTATACCTTAAACTAATCAAAATTGCTGGGAAGGGATTCGAAATCAGGTGCACTGAAGAACACATTCGCTATAGCATGCTGTTCTCATCAAAAATTAAAATCGAAAAATAAAGAAACCACTTTTCCGTCACATATTAGCAATTGGGTTCCTCATGAACGTAATAATTAGCAAAACCCAAGACTTGGCGCTGACTAATAAAGCAAAGCACATCAAAATTGAAGCAGAAGGAGGGCAAAGCTCAAAGCTTTAAGTTTTAATGGAAGAAAGAAATAACCTGCATAACGGGTGCCGTCATAAGCAATCACCAAACGCCACTTGTACCCACCATCCCCTGTCTCTTTCATTACCATTTGCTCTCCAATTCCATCCTTTTTGTTCTGCAAAATTTACCCATTTCTGTTATCACCAGTTAGAGAGAGAGAGACAGAGAGAGAGAGAGATTACCGAGCTGCTATTAATGGGAGTTGGAGAAGAGAGAGACCCGTTAAGATTAGGGGGAGAAGGAAGGGCTACTACAACTGCAGCACTACTCATCTTCTCATCTCCCCACGAAAACCCCAAATGTTCGTCACAATGTTTTACTCGTTACATTGCAATTCCAAAGGGTTTAAGAGACGGGGAAATCCCAAATCTTCAGCCGTTCAAAGAGTCAAAAGCAATGAAGTATCAAGATGAACGGTCTAAAGACGCGGATGTACGAGACATTTTTTCAAGCCTCGGCTGTTCAAGCGATACTCCACGTTATTCATTAGAGCAATTCCACCCCTAAGACTGGGTGTTAACACCCAGCGCATTTATCCACTCAAATGAACAGTAATAGACTCCAATAAACAGTAATAGACCAACGCATCTCCACCCCTACAACTAAATAGCCTAGTCAATTTTATTAAAATATTATTATTTTTATTATAAAATAATAACTTAATTTTTAATTTCAACTTTTCTCTCTCCCACTCCCGTCTTCTTCTTCCCCAACCCATCTTCTTCCCCCTTTTTTCTTCTCTCTGTACACCACCCCGTCGCCGTCTCTCTTCTCTTCAGCCTCCCATCTTCTTCCTCCCCACTTCTCTTCAGTCTCCATCGCCGTCTCTCTTCAGCCTCCCACCCTCCCTGTAAATGTCCATCACCGGGAGCCCCACCACCACTAGCACCGTCGATTGCGCTGCCTACCAGCGCAGCGACAGCACTGCCCCTTGCCGCCGCGGTGGACGATGCCTTCTCCGACGACGAGGACGACGCCTTCTCCGACGACGAGGACGACGCCTTCTCCGACGAGGAGGACGACGAGGACGACGCCTTCTCCGACGAGGACGACGCAAACTCGACGAGGACGAGCCCAACGCTGCCGATTCGTCGTCCAACGGCGCCCCCACCCACCATCCCCGTCTTCCGAGAACTCTCTCTCTCCTCGGCGCCAACCATTTGCCCGGGGAATGGGTCAGTCAAATTTGAGCTGGGCTCTTGCCTGGCATGGGCTGGGTGCCAGGCAAGTGGGCGGGCTGGAGCTCAAAAATAGGGTGCTGGGTAATTTTTTCACTAGGTGCTGGTCAATTTTTTGTGGGGTGGAAATGCTCTTAGGTTCTAATTAGCTAAGCAGTGGGCGATTAGAAATTTTACTAGTCAATCGTGAATTGAAATTTACTTTCAATTCTCCTTTTAGTAAAGATTTTTTATTGCTGGTGTTCAGGGCTTTCCACAAATCATGAGTAGCACTTTAGGGTAGGTTGTGGCTACCCAAGCTAAGTAAAAGAGGTAGAGAATCTATTCAATTTGAGATTACAATGCAATACAATTTTTCTCTATATCGAACACTACGATCACATTGTTTGGTTGATAGTTCATCCATGTTCACTATCCAATGTGATTCCCTTGTTTATACGATTAATTTGAATGTAATTTGAAACGTACTTTCTAAATCATCCTTCCTAGAGTATTATTCTTCAACGATTTGAAGGCTAGAGATCCCTTATTGTACACACACTTGCCTTAATAACTAGGTAGCTTAACCCCAACGATGTCATGGACACTCTCAAATGGAATGCGTTTAACATAGAGCTGGCAACGTTTCCTCCAATTTATCAACCCGCAACACTTGATGTTACACCTCTTGCTGCTTGCACTGTGCAGTAAGCAAGTAAACTACCTTAAAATTAACGAGATTTAGAGTCTTGGATGTTTTCAAGATGAAGATCGGCTGGATGCTCCATGCTTGTGGAGCGACATACCACATGAGTTCAAGTGTGTGCAGGTTAAGCTCATTGATTTGGATCTTTGTTTGGAAATAGCCATGGACACTTTGGAGTCTTTTCTATCCCTAGTTGAGCCGCCGAATCATGTGGCACAATGAAAGGTTTCCGATTGAGGTTTCTGGCCTCACTTTGTTTGCAACTCTCCTTTGTAGCCGTTGGTGCCCTAATCGGTGCAACAGTAAATCTCATACCTACTGGAGCACCCCGACCCCGTTCCCCCAATGAAAAATACCCCTATACCAGGAGTAGCTTCAAAATTTAGCGTCTTGTCATTGTTGGGTGACCATTAGGTTAAAAGCCAAATGTTATACCAACTGAGCTATTAAAGATTAAGGACCTAACTATAAGACAATTGTGTTGTCGTAGGTTAAAGGACTACTTTGCATTATCCGAACTAGTGAGTTCTCATATGACATGAGTATGAGAACTCTTGGTTGATCGTATTTAGTGGACTCACTCTCTATTGACCACTTACATACTTGTCTTGACCACCAATGACTCAAGATCAGCCACTCTATGAAGAGAAGATATAGTATGTATTGATCTATCCGGATTGTCAATTTTCAATTGGCAATCCTGTGATCATAAACATTTAGGATATGTGAAATTGAAAGGTCTCATGTTTCTAACTTATTTAGATCACATTCTCTTAACTACATATTTTTTGGATTTATCATTTAAGTGCTTAACATTTAATGAGACGACTTTAAACAATAATCTTTACACTCTTATATTAAATTATATTATTTTAACATACAAAATGTTCGTAAAGTATCATTTCATGATTGGTTTTAAGACACATTTCCAACAAACACATAGTTCATATTATTGGTTCGGGGTTGCACTATGTCACTCCAAGGAGTGTAAATAAGTTTGATCGTACCCAGACTCAAACGTGTCATTGTAGGTTGGTTGTATTTCTCTTTATTTGCAAATGAGATATTTTATGTTTGAATCGCATGAAGTTTACATCAATTTATTTTGCTATCTCTTAGTGTGAATATATTGTTGTATAAAAGAAAATCATTTAAGAAATGCCACGTCCATAGTTTAATTGGAGTCTCACAATCTGAGTACCAAATGGCTCCACATGTAGGTATTCCTTGTGTTTGTGTCCGTGTTTACATGATCACGTAACAATTTGAAATGAACACTATAGTTTTAGTATTTTTATGTATTTAACAAGAGAAATTTAAACGTGACTGCTTTTATAACACATTTTACATACTGAGTGAGACCGACGTAGAACAATGTCCTATGAATAAGTTGGTCGAGGTACCCTGCCTAACCCAAGATCCTGTTGTACATAACTCAATTACGTGAGGCCCACGTCGATTTTATGTGGGCCCCCGCATTCTGATTGGACAAGTAAATACCTAAAGCAGCATTCCCAATACGATCACACACGCCGCGTCGTTTTACCAGGAACCGTACAACCCGAATAATATATCTACACCACAAATCGACAGCCATTCAAAAAGTCAAATCCGAAGTAGTATTAACGATCAACGGTCTCCGAAGCCAAGTCAACAAAAAGTAATCTACACGCGGATGCAGCCAATTACAAGGGCAAAGTCATTACCCGGTTCGCTGCTCTTTCTCCTCCTTGTGTATCGGTCTGCGGAAGCTTCTTCGACTCTCTTCTGTTTCAGAAGCTGAAGGC
Organism: Cotoneaster glaucophyllus; assembly: GCA_036320875.1. Taxonomy (NCBI): domain Eukaryota; kingdom Viridiplantae; phylum Streptophyta; class Magnoliopsida; order Rosales; family Rosaceae; genus Cotoneaster; species Cotoneaster glaucophyllus. The sequence continues at coordinate 25,075,706 of CM070069.1, read as the reverse complement.
CTCTCATAGTTTCACCGGAGAAATTCATCTCGGTCTGGCTTCAAGGTTCGATTTTTAATTTCCCCAAATTCTAGGGTTTCGATTGTAATTTAATTATATTTACAATTCTTTCGTATTAGGGTTCTTGTTTCCCGCTCTCTCGTAATTGTTCAATTTTTGTTCACTTTATAAATGATTTTTTCCTTTTTCTTTTACATTTAGTTACACGCTCGATTTTATTGCACTTGTTTTTGTTTAGGATTAGGATTTTTCTGAACTTTTTCCTTCTGCGGAGGGAAAATTCGATGCTTTTTATATGCAAAATAAGAGATTGGGGTTGTGTAATTTCAACATTTAGGGTATGGATATGTGCAAAAGTTTCAAAATTTAGGGTTATTTTTGTGAATGTGGCTGGAATTTAGTTTCTTAACAACTGTGAAATGAAACCTGCTTATGTAATTTTAGAAACTTAGCTTCCATCTGTGTAATTAGTTTTTTTATGAACTATGAAATTCGACCCTCTTGTGTAAACTTGGCTTTGAGCAATTTGTAATTTTCGTTATGATTTCTTATGCATAAACATATAAAAATTTCTTTTTGGGTGGGTAGGCCATGGCTGCGAAGAAGGTTATAGCAATATGTCAATTGGGAGGAGAATTTGTGACGAATAATGATGGAAGTTTATCGTACTCTGGGGGTGACGCTCATGCGATTGGCATTGATGAGAAAACACTGCTTGGTGATTTCAAGTCCGAAATAGCGGATGTGTTTAGTTGTAGTGCTGACACAATGTCCATCAAGTACTTCCTTCCCGGCAATACGAAGACTCTCATTACGATCTCTAAAGACAAGGACTTGCAACGTATGGTCAATTTTCTTGGGGATACAAACACTGTCTATGTTTTTGTCATGTCAGAGGAAGCTGCTATTCGAAATTTGTCCAACATGCCTGCTAGTAGGTACATTTTATTTTTAGTTCATCTTATTTCTTGCTGTTTTGGTATCTGCTTCCGTGTGTTTTGCCCTGTATGCATAATCTTAATATGGTTCGGTTTGGGAACAATCACAATGTGGAACGAAGGCCATGGAAATGTGTTTATTATCAAATTTTTGTTTACACGGATTGTTACAAGAAGTGACGTTTTCCCTGCATGTGTTTTGCATAAAAATCAAATTCGGACACTTGGACATGCAGGTCAAGCAGGACAACTGTATCGGAAGCAGTGGTTCCTATTGTTGATCCTGTTGATACAATAGTTAATACCGACAATACCGACAATGCCGATGGCCAGATTGATATGGAACTCCATGAAATCCCTTTGCTTTCTGTTCCTGGCTGTTCCAGTGATGATAAGCATCATAAAGCTGCACAACAGTGGGAAAACACCATCACCGGTGTGGACCAAAGGTTTAATAGTTTTAGCGAATTCCGAGAAGCATTGCATAAGTTTTCAATTGCGCATGGATTTGCTTATAGGTATAAGAAAAATGACAGTCACCGTGTCACTGTCAAATGCAAAGGTCAAAATTGCCCATGGAGGATATATGCATCAAGGTTGTCTACTACCCAGTTGATTTGTATCAAGAAAATGAACACGGATCATACATGTGAAGGAGCTGCTGTGAAAGCTGGGTATCGGGCAACGAGAGGTTGGGTGGGAAGTATCATAAAAGAGAAGTTGAAAGTTTCCCCAAACTACAAGCCAAAGGCTATAGCAGAGGACATTAAGCGAGAGTACGGGATTCAATTGAATTATTCTCAGGCATGGCGTGCCAAAGAGATTGCCAGGGAGCAGCTTCAAGGCTCCTATAAAGAGGCCTATAATCAGTTGCCATATTTCTGCGAGAAGATAAAAGAAACTAATCCAGGAAGTTTTGCTTCATTTGCAACTAAGGAAGACTCGAGCTTCCATCGTTTCTTTGTATCTTTCCGTGCATCAATTGTGGGTTTCAAAGAAGGTTGCCGCCCTCTAATTTTTCTTGATAGTGCTCCTCTGAACTCAAAATATCAAGGAGTTTTGTTGGCTGCAACAACTGCAGATGCTGATGATGGTGTGTTTCCAGTAGCATTTTCTATTGTGGATGCTGAGACTGATGAGAACTGGCATTGGTTCTTACTAGAACTGAAATCGGCAGTGGCAACATCTCAGCCGATCACATTCGTAGCAGATTTTCAGAATGGATTGAAAAATTCTTTGCCCGAGGTATTTGATAAATGTTACCACTGCTATTGTTTGAGGCATCTTGCTGAAAAACTTAACAAGGACTTGAAGGGGCAATTTTCTCACGAGGCAAGACGATTCATGATAAGTGATTTTTATGCGGCTGCTTATGCACCCACTCAGGAGGCTTTCCAGCAGAGCGTTGACAACATAAAAAATATTTCACCGGATGCTTACAATTGGGTCATACAAAGTGAGCCAGTGCACTGGGCTAATGCATTCTGCGGAGGAGGCAGGTACAACCACATGACTTCAAACTTCGGACAGCAGTTCTACAGTTGGGTATCAGAGGCGCATGAATTGCCAATTACGCAGATGATTGACTTATTACGAGGCAATACAATGCAAGCCTTCTATTCACGTGGGGTGGAGTCCAATCAGTGGGTGACAAGATTAACACCATCAAAGGAGGAAAAGCTTCAAAAGGAAACGGAAATTGCTCAATCACTTCAAGTGTTACTCTCACATGGTAGCACATTCGAGGTTCGTGGAGAATCTGTCGACAGTGTTGACATCGACCATTGGGATTGCACCTGTAAGGGATGGCAACTCACTGGTCTTCCTTGCCGCCATGCTATTGCTGTCTTTATAACTATTGGCAGGAACCCTTATGATTACTGCTCCAGATACTTCACGGTGGAGAGTTACCGTTTAACTTATGCAGAATCAATTCACCCTGTTCCGAATGTAGACAGACCACACACAGATGAATCAAACCAAGCAGTAGTTACTGTTACCCCTCCGCCCACCAGGCGGCCGCCAGGGCGGCCAAAGATGAAGCAGACGGAATCAGACGACATAATAAAACGCCAGCTGCAATGTAGCAAGTGCAAGGGGCTCGGCCACAATAAGAAGACATGTAAAGATTCTAGCATTGTTTTAGGGACATTGTTAACTTAGGGTGTTTGGGCTTTCAACCTCTGTATATTTTTGACAACTTTTATGGGCAGTTTAGGATTCTGCTTCCAAGCTTTGAAGAAGAGTTTTAGGATCCTTTTTTTTATTTAATTTACTTGGAGAACAAGGTAATGACTTTCCTGTTACATTATTTTAATAAATTTTGATCTAGTGCTATACCTTTTGACTTTCTCCTATCCTCACTCTCATCATCTCGGTTGATGATTCATATTTCTCTTCACTCATGAACCTACCGAGTCTACTTAGGCTATCTCCAACCGATGGCTGGCCAGAGGGTTCGTTTTAGCCCTCTGGTCCTCCAAGATACTCCAAGATATTAATATTTTGGGAAATTTTATTTAAACCCATCTAACCTCTTTTTACACCAAACTTAAATTTTAAATGTTAATTGTCTATTTTACCCTATTGCATAATTACTATTAAGTACAAAATGAAATTAATAATAAAACTCAAATTTATCAATAAACCCAAACACTATAACTAAACCCTACGATCACTCTTTGTTTATCCTACGTAAAACCCTAATAGCTCTCATAGAGAAAAATAAGTTTTTTTATTGATGGACGGTGATTTTGAAGTTTTGAATCCTCGAACCAAGGTATGACTCAATTTATGAATTTTTTTGTTCGTTTGATTTCAATTTATGAATTGGCAAACCATGAACTGCAATTAGAAAACCATGATCTGACTTTGATATGATCATCAATTTCATTAGCCTTGATTGCAATTAGAAAACTATACGATTCTGCTCAACCTTGGTTGTTTCTAGTTTCTCTAAAGGCACTTCAAACTTGTGATGACATTATCCCTTATGTTGAAGAACTCAACATTCCAAAAAGGTGCATGGAGTCACTTGCCACAAAAGCATCCATTGATCCTAATTTGTTTGGGTGGCCTGTCAAGGAGCATGGCGGCCCCATGCAAAGTCCTGGTGGGAGTGTCGTGTGGAATGGAATAAGTACGGGGGCCAAACCAAAGAAATCAAGTTCAGATTGGTGGTACGAATTCTATACCACTTCCTTGCCATGGAACAAATTACAGGAGGAGCTTCCTCCCATCAAATTTAGCTTCTAAAAATCAAATGGGTGTAAAAATAAATCCACATATTGAATTGGGTTTATAGGGGTATATTAGGTATTAAATTTGGGTTTAAAAAGATATTAATAGTTTAGTTAAAAATCAAATGGGTGCAAAGAGTAAGTTGGGTGTAGAAATAGGTTAGATGGGTTTAAATAAAATTTCCCTAATATTTTCAATGAACAATACAGGGCTATATTTGCCTCCATTTCCAACCGAGGGCCAAAGGGCCATAGGGCTCGTTTTAGCCCTGTCACAAAAAACCCGTCTCCAACCGAGGGCCATAGGGCCAAACATAATTTATTATTTAAATTTAAAAACTACAACAACTTAAATTTAAAAAGGGTGAAAATTATGTGAGAAATAGTGTAGGAATGACTTAAGTATTTATAGGAAAAAAATGGGGAATTTTTATTGGCCCAAAAAAACAAAAAACAAAAAACAAAAAAAATTTGAATCTAACGGTAACTAGCCGTTGGATTCAAATTTTTTAATTCAAATTACTATTTGTGTCGGTTATAACCGACACTAATAGTAATTAATAAAAAATATTCATGTCTGCCGTTTATTTGAATCACGATTAGTGTCAGTTATAACCGACACTATTGAAAAAATATAAATTATTCTTGTCGGTTATAACCGACAGGAAATCCAACAAAAAAAAATCCTAGCCAGCCCGGGGCTGGCTGGCTGGCCGAAAGTGGCCAGCCCTCTAGCCCTTTGGCCCTTTGGGATTCCGTGGGGCCCTCTCAGATTCCAGAGCCCTCTGGCCTGGCCCTCGGTTGGAGATGGTTTTCGGGCTATTTTCGACCATCTGGCCCTCTGGACCCTTCGGTTGGAGATGGCCTTAGTTACGACATGCTTATATGCTTGGAATCAAATGAATTTTTTATTTTTTTTTCTTCTGATTTTTCATTTCTAACTTATTCGGTATTTACTAAAACGACAAAAAATATATATTACATCTAAATTACATATTAATGAAACTTTTTTTGTCAACCAAAAGAGGGTGAAAACATTTTTGTCTTTATCACAAAATAAAATTATGGACAATAAAGTAATTTTGCACAAACTAAATTTTACAGTTTTTTTTAAAGCATTACCTACCTGTGATCCTAACAAATCTCTAATTTAAAAAAAATAAAAATAAAAATAAAAACAAAAACTCCCTCCTCCTCATTTTAAAAACAAAAAATAAAAAAATTTCCACACACACAACTGCATGGGCATATGCTAGTATATATAATTCAAACGGTTAATTACAACTCAACCAATTTGATGACTATAATAATTTAGAATATATACACACACACATATATAATTCAGTTTAGTTTGGTCTTACCAAAAGAACCAAAATTTCATATCGTTTCCCAGACCGAATGTTTCAATTTCGGTTCGGTTTCGTTTCAAATACCGATTGTTACGGTATTTTCTATTTGGTTTTGGCACAGTTACGTTTTGTTTTAGTATTTTTTTTTTCCCACTCTTATATATAAATAAGAGCTCATAGGGACATCCATTAAACGACCACAAAAATTCTGCATTATTATTTCGCTATCATGTTTTTTTATCAAAAGTATTTGAGTCCCTGAAAATGAATACTTAAAAAATTGTTGATCAAATAGTATTAGATTCGTGAGAACGGTTTTCCCTGTTAGTGGGAGAGAGGTTGTTCTTAAAGGACGATGTGAATAATTAAGGAATGTTTACTATTGTCTGGTCAATATATTTGTTAGGTAGACTAAATTTTTTAAAACTAAATTTACAAGGGAATTGTTATTGACACTCCAAAATTCTCATTCTACACTTCAAACTTTCTATATTTAGAAAGTAAAATACACTTGTGAGGAGTGTAGAATGAGATTTTTGGAGTGCCAATAACACTTCCCATTTTACAAACTAAATGATGCAGTTGCAGATGATTGGATTATTAATTAAGTGTTGATTAATGTGCATGTTTCTTATTAGTAACACATCATTTGATTTGCAATTTGGTTTAAAAAATTTAATTTTCTTAACATTACTCGAAAAAATTAAAATACATGATCATTATTACATGTCAATAAAAATTGATGTCCCCGTTAAATGGTATCAGATTATTTTTATGATGTACACTTGAGTAGTGACCAAGGAACAAAATATCGATATTATCGGCGAAATATTGCCGATAATATCGTTTTTTGATATAGCGATATTTTCAGACTAATACACTTAATTATCGTAAAAATATCGCGATTTTTCGATATTAGCGATAATATCGTAGAGGCTCCGTCGTCGCAGCTGCCAAGATTTGCACCTCTCTCTGCAATCCACGCTCAGACCCATCAAAATGAGCAATCCCTTTTCTCCGGAGGTGGCCGGAATATAGGTTGGATGTCCTTGGGGTCATCGGGGTTCCTCTGCGCGTCGCCGTGCTTCCCAGAGACGGAGGAGAGGGAGGGAGAGTTAAGGAGGGTGGTGGAGATGCTGCGCTGGCATCGGGGTGGACGAATTTGGGTGTGCCTGGGTGTGGCCGGAATATGGGTTGGGTGTCCTTGGGGTCATCGGGGTTCCTCTGCGCGTCGCCGTGCTTCCCAGAGACGGAGGAGAGGGAAGGAGAGTTCATGAGGGTGTTGGAGATGCTGCGCTGGCATCTGGGTGGACGAATTTGGGTGTGCCTGGGTGTGGGAGAACGAGAGAGAGAGATAGAGAGATAGAGTTGAGAACTGAGAGAGAGTGAGGGGTCCGAGAGAGACTCGGGAAAAAAGAGAGAGAGAGAGAGAGAGAGAGAGAGAGAGAGAGAGAGAGAGAGAGAGAGAGATAGGGTGAGGGTTAGTGGGCTGCCACGTGGCAGCGTGACGGAGAGTGAGAATCAAGATAGAGGGTCCAGATTAGATTAGGATAAAGGACTCAATTGCACAATTTATATAATTTCAAGGAAAGAGTGAAAATATAAATTAATCTGGGAGTGGGGTTTCATAGGATTGGAGTTCTGCTTTCAACGGACCCGTGTCCATAACCTCAGAATGTGGCTTCTGCTCCACTTGCAAAACCCGACACTTGCAAACGTTTGTGCCTATTCGACATGATGGTTCACCTAAAACAAATGTCCAAGTCGACATTTGTGCCTATCCGAGCAATTGTGGCAGTAGATCGTGCACTGGGCATGCCTACCTGTTATGTAAAGATCTGTGCGTGTGTGTGTGTGTGTGTGTCCGAGAGAAAAAAACAAAACGTGTGTATGTGTGTGTATGTTATCCGAGAGAAAAAAACAAAACATCCAAATAATTTTGATAACTTTTGGGGATTTATCATTTGATGACTACTCTTCACAATACACTTACTCTACACATAGAGATGATGAAGATAGTGAAAATTTTGAACCTCATAGGAACTCTATGTGGTACTAAGTCACTCATGTATCTTACCATGCAATGTATAAAATGTAAAATATTGTACTAATTCATTATATATAAATGATTATGGTGTGTTTAAGCTTCTTTCATTAATTACTACATATTTTCTACACTCACAATATTTGCCAGCTCGCTATATAATCAACTTAAATAAGTTAAATCCATCATGCAATGCATTTCCTTCCAATTTTTTGTGATAAACTAATAGATAATTGACTAAATAAACATCCTGCAAAGTTTCAATAAAAATTTCCAAGTTTTTCTTACAATTTCCGTGGTTTTTATTCAATTTTTATCGATATCGATAATATCCCGATATTTCCGTGTTTTTGAACTACCGATATCACCAATATTTTAGACCTTGGTAGTGACATATCTATGAATTTCTTACAAAAGGCGAAAGTCAATTAGAAAATAATTGGCCCAAACTGCCCCTCAACCAAAAAAATTCAAAACCTATCCAAAATAATATATCAAATCATGCAAGGGTAAGTTGGTAATTTGATCATCATAAAATATAACATAAATAGAGAACTAGTAGACCCTCCCCATTATCTTATTTTTCCCACCCACGTTATAATCTCACCCACCTTAAAAAGTTAAAAAATTAAGATGTATTCCCCCACCCACTATTATTCCTAAAATAACCTTTAATATATACATACATATGAAATTATAAAATTGTCTCTTAAAAAATATAACAAATAATATATAAATGAAAACCATGCAAATTCAAATGGAAACGACATAGGTATTCAAGTTCAAAAGAATTCGACAACGACAAACTCAAAAATACGATGGACAAATTCAAATGACCGACACACAAATTATTCTTCTACCTTTTTAAAGGAAACATAATCTTCTACCTCTTCCGTAGAAGCGTCATCTTCCACATGTTCAATGAAAAAGTCATCTTCAAAATCCATTAATATATATATATATATATATATATATATTTTTTTTTTTTTTACTTTCTCTGAATAAAAGGAGATGAAAATATGAGTTAGGGTTTAATGTAGACAAATTGTCTCCCGTGCCCAACCTTGTTTTTTTAATTAAGCAAAATAAGATAATTAATGTCCTTATTAGTCTTTTACAAATGGAAAAATTTGTAATTAAAAAGAGGGAATTACGAATGTCGACGACTAATTAATGTCCTTATTTTGTTAATTTTTCTTTTATTTCTCGTACTACTACAACAAACTATCATATTCATGTTCTTCAAAATATATTTTTTCGTACGTGGAGCGCAACTCATTTTCTGAGTACCCGAGAATTTGCCTTGTTCTGCGTGTGGAGAGCCCGCCTCGTCTTGCGTTCGTGGGTTCACTTTGTTTTGCATGTGATGTGTCCACAGCGTTTTACGTGCCAAAAGATCGCCTTTTTTTGCTTCCATGGATCCTGTGTAGTTTTGGCGTGCATGGAGCCAACCTCATTTTTCGTGCGCAGAGCTGACATCGTTTTGGGCGACGTATCCTGCCTTGTTTTGGGCAACGTATACTATAAAAAGGAAAGAGACCCACTCACCTGAGGTCCGCGCTATAACTCCCTAGCACGAATATCGAGGTGCCACGAACAATCGTCGCCTAGAACAAATATTCAGTCACGTCTCAGAATTCTTATCGATAACACGTAACTTACATAAAATACTTCCCCAAGGACGTTCTAGAATGATTTGAGACTCATTGACCAAAACTCAACCATCGGTGAAAGATCGACGATAGGGTCCACAACCCCCCGTAACTTGATCCGGAAGATCCGCTCTTAGATTTTCGATCCGTAACTTCCAAAGATCCACATTATGATTCTAAAACATCATACTGAAGTTTCATTACGATCCAACGGTTGGATTTCCGTCAATTGCAAATTCAAGTGGCGGTTAACGTTTTTATTTTATGAACTTACAAATCCAATTCGAGAAGATTCGTTATCGGATTCCCCAATCCGTAAGTTCCTATGATCCTCATATATTACGTACTATAACGTATTAAAGTTTGGTGACGATCCAACGGTCGGATCGTTGATTGCTATAATAATCAAGTGGCAGACCTTAATGGAACTAAGTTCAAACGACGAAAATTCGTCAATCAGACTTCACATACGGAATTGGAGAATCAAATTTAGCCTAGGAAGCTCATGGGGTGCCGCGACCCACGCTCCGCCGCACACGGCGGTCGGCCGCCCCAACTCGCCTAAAAAAATCAACTATTTCTAAAAATTCTCAAACTTCACAGAAATGAAGATCTTAGTGAGTAGAGCAAGTTGTATACATATGGCTAAGTCCAAATTAGCCGGGAAAAGCCTCAAATTTCCATGAACTCGTCGAAACCCTAGAATTTGGGTGAGCTTCGATTTGACTCCATTGATGTTCCGACGCCCTAGCTAGTGTTTAGGCCTTGCTCCTGGGATCAAGGGAAGTCAACTAGAGGTGGTGGTCAAAGGAAATCGTTGTAGGAATGGTGGCTTCGCCGCCGTGCACTCACGAACTCGTACAGTTCGTTCTCCACGAGACGGGGCCAATTTCACTTGGGTTTGGGGTGGAACTTGAAGAAGGAAGGTCATGAAGTTTTTTTGGGTAGTGGCGACGGTCGTTTCGTTGGGAAAAAGCCACAATCGGCGTCGGGGTGCGTCGAACGTAGGTTGGGTAGACAATAAGGAAACTGGGTCGGTGATCCCGTGCCTTTTATCTCCCTCATTTCCCGTCATTTCCCCTCTCTGATTCGTCAGCCTTCATCCTTTCTCCTATTTTGATTCGGCTTCACTCTCCTCTGATTGGGAAACAACCATCTCATGCTTCTTTCTTCCGTCCAATTTTCTTCTTCTTCTTCTTCTTCTATTAACTTATATTAAAATAATAAAAATACAATTATGAGGGATGTGTAAAATAATAAATAGTAGTCCTTACAAGCTTACTTTTCGGATTTGTACTTCCGTAGAATCTTAAGCGTGGCTCCGAAATCGTTTTTGCTTGCGCCCACACTTCTGTATCGTCGATTACTTCAGTAATACACTAAAAGAATATTTCATACGTCTCACTATACGTTGGTTAATGAAAGTCAATATCCTTGCCTCCATTTTCATAAAATCACGCTTTTAAAATCATGCTTTTAAAATCTCACTATACGTTCGTCACAGCTGGCCTAATTTTATATGACGTCTTCCGCCTCGTTTTTTATGTGCATAGCTTGCCTCGTTTTTCATGCCAGAAGTTTGCTCTGTTTTCTATGACCGGATCCCGCCTTGTTTTGCATGTCATGGTCCGCCTCATTCTGCATGAGCTGAGTCCGTCTTGTTTTGCGTGCGTCGAGCCCACTAACACCCATATTTTTTTTGACAAAAATACAAACTTTTTATTTTCACAAAATAGTTTTCCTGAGCATTAAGTTTAACTTTTTAAGGAATTTGGAAGCAGTTTTACTGTTTATTGAGCAACAAATATATATATTTAGTAGAATATTCAAGCCAAAACTTAAAAAATAAGTGAAAAAACATAGCAGTGAAACCCAAAACATTGTCAAATAGGGTTCTACACTCAAGAATTTGAATGGAAAGTCTCACCTTAATTTTCAAAACTTCACAGTGAGGCGAAGGTGAAAATAAGTAGATTGAACGATGATTTATGTACGAATTTGCAAAACTGACTGAAAACCGTGAATGTTATCCATGTTTTTTTTTTTTTTTTTGTAAAAAAAAAAAGCAAAATTTTTATTTTCTCGAAATATTTTCAGCGAGCATTACAAAAATCTTTATAATGTATTTGGAAGCAGATTTGTGATTTATTGAGCGATAAGTATATTCAGTAGAATATTTAAGCCGAAAAGTAAAAAAATAAGTGAACAATATAGAGATGTTAAAATATATATTTAGTGTATATTTTTTATTTTTTTTTTTAAATTTAGATGTTAAAATCACTTGTCGGTGCAGCTTAAACAAAAAATAGTAAAATTTTGTTTTGTTAAATAGTTTTTCACCCTTTTTTCAGTTGATAAAGACAATTCTATTAATACGTGTGACACACCCCGACCCGGAATGTCCACTAGGACTTCGAATCGAGCTGTGCTAGTTGACACCTGGACGGTGACGAAGCCATAAAGTATAGTGATGTGGAAACTGTGAATAAATTTAAACATAATAATGTCTAAAGACAAAAGTGTGCGGTGAGCGGGAATGAGCCCATTTCACACGCGACGTCAGAGCATAAGTAAAGTACGGTAGTATAGATAAGGATCATGATTATACCCTCAGAGGTTGTCTCATCCCGGCCTGGGACCTACCACATCGGCTTGACTCCGCCGTAGCACGATATTGTCCGCTTTGGGCTCTGGCCATGCCCTCACGGTTTTGTTTCTGGGAACTCACACGAGAACTTCCCAGTGGGTCACCCCATCCTGGGAATGCTCTGGCCCATTCTCGCTCAACTTCGGAGTTCCGATGGAATCCGAAGCCAATGAGCTCCCAAAAGGCCTCGTGTTAGGTAGAGATGGGAATATACATATATGGCTTACATGATCCACACCACTAGGCGATGTGAGATCCTACAATCCACCCCCTTAAGGGCCCGACGTCCTCGTCGGCACACTTCCGGTCAGGGATTGACTCTGATACCAAATTGTCACATCCCGGGCTCGACTCCGCCGTAGCACGATATTGTCCGTTTTGGGCCCCGGCCACGCCCTCACGGTTTTGTTTCTGGGAACTTACACGATAACTTCCTAGTGGGTCACCCATCCTAGGAATGCTCTGGTCCATTCTCGCTTAACTTCGGAGTTCCGATGGAATCCGAAGCCAGTGAGTTCCCAAAAAGGTCTCGTGCTAGGTAGAGATGGGAGTATACATATATAGTTTACAGGACCCACACCCCAGGGTGATGTGGGATCTTACAATTGTGACAACCCGGTCCTTAATTTTACGTTTTTATTAATTTTAAAAGCGTGAATTTACGAAAATACCCTAGAGGAAAGGTTTTTGACTTCCGTTGACCATCGATTAGAAAGACGTAGGACTCATTCTTTTAGCATATCCTCGCAGTACTCATCACTACGAACGCATAGGCAAAAGCCGTTTGCGAGTCTGGATTATAACGGTATAGTTACAGACGTTTGAAGTTGGTTATTCAAGTTTAGTTATAAATTAATTAAATTCCCACCTTGTGGGAAAGAGACCCAATTAGTTTGAAGTAAGTTTAAGGGGACCATCAGAAGAGGGAGTGGTGGACAAATCAAACTAAAGGACTAAGGACCAATCACATTTTGAAAAAAAAAAAAAAAAAGAAAAGAAAAGAAAAAGGGCAGCAGCTAATTAGAGAAAGGAAGAGAAGCTCCCAGCTTCTTCTTCCCGTTACCCATCCTAGTTCGACCTCCCATTTTCCTAGGCCGATTCCGGCCAACTCCGGTGGAGTTTTTCGATGCCCCACCACCATCTTGAAGCTCTCATTCCCCTCTACAAAACCCACCCAATTTAACCACGGTATGTGGTGGTTTGAGGCCACAAAAGTTGACGGTTCTTGCGGTGCTCTGGCCACCCTTTTCAATTTACCGGCGAATCGACAAAACAATGGCCGATGCCATCACTTGGGCTTTGTCATCCGTTTAGTGAAATTACAATGTTTAAATGTAGTTTTGTAGTTGACCACCTAGTTGGCCGCCACAGGTCCTTGCATGAATTGACGATCCGACCGTTGGATCGTCACCAAACCTTAGTACCTTATAGTACTTAATATTTAAGGATATTAGGAACCGACAGATCGAGAATCTGACCTACGAATCTTCCCGAATTGGAATTGTTAGTTCATAAAATAAAGTGTTGACCTCCACTTGAATTTGCAATTGGTGGAGATCCAACCGTTGGATCGTAGTGAAAATTTAGTATGATGTTTTAGAAGCATAATGTGTATCTTTGGAAGTTACAGATCGAAAATCCGATGCGTGGATCTTCCGGATCGAATTACGTAGGGTTGTGGACTCTACCGTCGATTAGACCTGGCATTTGTGTCGTGTTTTCCGTGTTCGTGTCGTTTTCGTATCATACCCAATATCTTAGCACTTCATGTCGTGTAACACCCGTTAAAATAAACGGGTAAAATGACCCGACCCGAAATCGACCTGATAATATTAACAAGTAATATGACTCGACCCGTTACCCGTTAAGGAAAATATATTTTAAACCAATAAATAATCAAATGAAAAACATAATACTAAATAAGTATATACATACCATATTATCACATTCAAAAGATAAAAACGCATTTGTCTTTTAAGTATTACATATTTACATACCCAAAATAAAAACATAATAAAAAATAAAAATACATTAGAACATTACAAAATATCAAATGTTCAAAAGATTTGCAAAATTAAGGGAGTTATGTTTCAAGGTTTGGAACCTTGCACATTTTCTTACAATCAAACTCTTCAATTTTCATCAATCACCATGGGAAATGATATTGGAACTTTGGCTTGATATATTGTCTTCAAGAGTTATATTGATGATATTTTCAGTGAGGCTTTCTACATTAGCACTCTCTTCTCATTTATCCTATGGCTATTGTTTAAGTAAAGTCATTAATAATTTTTTAATTAATGTAGAAGTGTGAAAAATATAGAAAAAAAGTATATAAACACTCATAATGATAAGCTTTACAATTTTCGTGAAGGGTTTAACTTTGAAATGTGCCACTATAATCATATAAATCATAGATCAAAATTCAACTGTCGATTATTGTTTACATTTATGCTTCATTTTTCTCACCAAATTTTGTTATTTCAGATTTTCTTTTTTGAAAACATGATCTATTAGAGGATAAAGGAAGATGAACGGTTCGGATCGTTGATATTATGTTCAGAGTTTTACCGTTAGTGAAAATATTGCTTGGTGTTTATAAAGTCTCTACAAACTATATAACATCAACTCATATTTCAATTAACTGTAAATATCGGGATGTGATATCAAAGATCCGAACTGTTCATCTTCTTACATCCCCCAGAAGATCATGTTTTCAAAAAAGAAAATTTTAAAAATGAAATTCATTATGAAGAATAAAGCCTAAACTACAATCGACGGTTAAATACAAATTTAAGGTTTATGGATTATAGTTGTGGATGCAAATTTTTTCCTCCTTGCTCTTGGACAAAATTGCACCTACAAAACAAATAACACCTTAGGTCAAGGCCAAGAGCCTCACGCGCCCATGATGAATGGGGGGCTTTGGCCGAAGAACCTCCGATACCAAAGTTAGAATTTGGAGAGAAAAATGTTTGGAGAATTTAGAGAATTTTGCACAAGAGTTGGCATTGTGTTTTGGAGAAAATGTGTGGGCTTTTATAGGGGAATGGCCGGCCTCTTTGGGTGAGAGAGGACCGGCCCCTAGCTCCTTTTGTGGGCTAGGTTCTTGATTTGATGATTTTGGGGAGTTATGAGATTAATTGGCTAGTTAATTGGCAAATTGAATAATTGCCTAATTAACTAGCTAATTAGTGTGATTAAAGGGGAAAATATGATGGAGTTTATATGGTATGGCCGGACTTGTTGTATTTTTTTGGGTATGATGGATGATTTAATTGACAATTAGGGGATTAATTAGTCAATTATTATTACTTTTAAAATGGAAGGTTTTGGGATTATGGAATGAATAAATTATTTAGCTAATTGATTAGCTAAATAATAAAGTAGGGAATATATGGAGTGAAATAGGTTTTGGGAATTACCTTGTAGGAGGACTTTGATGAAATAAGTTTTAAATTGTTACCTATTTTGGCACTTTTGACTTTGTTGAGGGATGATTGTCCACTGCACGCACGTAGGAAATCTGATGTGCCTCGAGGGTAATTTTGTCCTCTTTTGTCAAAAAATCCACGTGTCGCCTTGTGATTATTTTTGGCTCCACAATAGTGTTGGATTTCGAAATTGACCACTACACGAAAGTTGTGAAGCTTGTCACTACTAGTGATTGTGTGTGTGTGTATATATATATATATTTTTTTTTTTTAACATTTCTTACAGTTCTACAATAATAATTATTAATTATATTACTTTTACACTCAAATAAAAAACACTATGCATGACGGTTTGGAGGGTTTTAAAAATCCTATTAATGATAATAAGAAACTCTCGTAATAAAAATAAATAAATGAATAAAACTTAATTTTTTAACTTATATAGAATAATAACACAAAAATATATATTTAATATAGAATATACCAATATATACAATATGACTATTGTATTTTATAATAATTTTTTTAGTAATTAAACTTTAAAATTATAATTTATTTTTCTTAACGGGTCGAAACGGGTTACCCACGTGTATACCCTTTAAGAACCCGTTAATACGGGTCACCCGATAACGACCCGATTAGATATCGTGTTGACCCGAAACCCGTTATTTTCGTGTCGTGTCATCGTGTCATGTAAGAAACTGCCGGGTCTACCGTCGATCGTTGACCGACGGTTGACTTTTGGTCAATGGGTTTCAAATCATTTTAGAACGTCCTTGGGGTTGTGTTTTACGCAAGTTACATGCTTCTGAGTTGTGATTTGATATTTGTTCTAGGCGACGATCGTTCATGACGCCTTGATATTCATGCTAGGGAGTTGTAGGTGGACTCCAGGTTAGTGGGCAGTTTATTTCTATATATATATATAGCTTATAGTTTCCACAAATTGCATTTAAATGATTTACGCCTATTATGCCAATTTTAGTTTAATTTGGTAAATGTGCTTTGATGGAATTACAAAATGGTTATGGTATGTTCATACGTATATTTACCTGCTTATAATTATAGTACTGTGGTCGAATACTAAAATGATTCTACAGGACGCGCATGTCAATTCATGTGAGTTTAGTATATTGATTTGAATTGTGTAGCATACATATATTCATATAGTTAGCTTATCATTACTATACCCAGGTGTTAGTGCTCCCGCCCGGGGCCAGGGCCAACCTTCACGTGTATGTTCACATCCCGCACCGTATGCTCGTCTTGGATCCAAGTTAGGTGCTAGCCTGTCGTACATGTCGCATTAGGTGACTCCGACTTGTAAGCGTGCTCTTAGCGCAAGCTTCATGTGATCGTAGCACTATAGCGTATATTATTACACCTAGCTTGTCATACATGTCACATTATATGACTCCGACTCGTGTGTTAGTATAGACTGATGTTAGTATATACTTGCGTGTCAGTGTATTCATCAAGCACATGCCTATATTTCTATTGTTGTGAATTATTCATGTTGTGGCATATTTCTGATATATATATATATATATATATATTTTTTTTTTTTTTTTTGTTGGCATACTTTAAATCTTCATACTTATATGTAGTATGATTTTAAGGAAACTATACTTGTTTTACGGTGAGGAGTTACTATGTTCGAAAATAAAGGTTTTCTTACAAGTGTTGTTTTGCTGACCCACTCAACTTTGTTTTTCGCCCCTCCAGGTTTAGTAACTGTGCTTACGTGTAAATGTGGGTTCTAGCAAATCTCAGGAGATGGTTTATCTTTAGTGGTATAACCCTCACCCTAATTACTATACTGTTCTTATGCTCTACCATCACATGTGACATGGGTGCAATCCCACTCGCCCGCGCACTCTTTTGTTTAGGCATTTTTAGGTTTAAATTTATTCACATTCTTTTTCCACTACACTACACTTTTTGGCTTCGTCACTTTCTAGGTGTCGGTCAACACAACTCGATTCGGAGTCCAAATGGACTTTCCGGGTCGGGGTGTGTCAGTTTGGTATCAGAGCATAAGTTTTGGCAGTATTACATTCATCACACGCGTGATGTAAGCATTCTTGGTTTTTGAACCTAATTCTCAAATCTTGCCACCTCATTGAGCACGAAAAACGTGTTAACTTTCCCTAAGTTTGGGTACTTTAGACGACTTATCGTCATTTTAGAAAATTGTTTTGGAAATTACCCCTAGACTTTTAACGACAAACTTCCCTACCAAGGAATTTCCGTTTTGGAGAACAAGTTGCTAGCCCCACAGCCGGGCAAAGGTATCAAGAGTTGAGTATCACCAAGGATTTACCGATTAAATCCTATCGCTTTTCTTCCACCGTTTTTACCAACCCTTTGAGTTAGGAAACCAGAAATGGTTTTGTTTATTTGATAACACCTATTAGTTTACCCTCTCTTAGAATCCCTGCGAGGGATACTTTGTCAAGATTTTAGAAATGTCTGAAGCGATAACCTGGTGCTAAAGTGGTAACAATTGATGAAAGAACATCTGGGGGACAATTACTTTTGGTTCCCTGTAGCACTAATATCTTTGAACGTACTGGTGATCATTTCAGATCCTCAGAAGGAAGATCGACTTCCGTTTAAGTCCATTTTCAATTAGATTGTTAGCAAGTTCTTTTTCCAGCCTTGGAAATTTTTAACCAACACTAATTCCCAGATTTTCCTTCCTTTGTTGCACTCATCAATTGGGTAAGTATAGGCTTACGAGTGTGAGTTGTTATATCCTGGGAGTAACAAAAACCCCAAAAGCAGTAATCAAATCCCTCTAAGATCAATGGACTACTTCGCTTGACTAGTTCCTTCCCAATAACCCGAACGGGCTCTAACCCGCAATCAGCCTACAGTGACGCTACTAATCGATGATGCTGTCCGATATCCAGAGACGGTTGACCAGCATTCGGTGGTTTAATTTCTAATACCGGACATAGGTGCTAGTATCTGGGAGTGATACCTTTATGCCAATATGTCGGTTCATAGTTTCAGGGTAACAAACAATATTAAAAAAAAAATCTTAAGTGCGGTAATTAGCGGCGTTACTGACAAACTAATTTACAGTGGCTACCTGAGCCGAATAAACTAGAATCATTGAAGCTTAGGAACAAGCTTTGTATTAGGACAGTAAACTCATGGTTGTTTTTACCTTATCACCTACCTAGGTAAAGAAAACCTCTTCGACTAGCCATCTCTCGATCACTTCCACAGGTAGATAGTAGAATCGAGGTACGAGATAATATCTCGCTATTAGAGTGATTTGAGTTTCGAGAAAACTATGAAGACCTTTCGTTCGTGTCGTAGAGTTGGTTAGTAGTATAGTACGTTTCAAGGACGTATACCTTTGGCGTCTTATTCCAAAATTTTACATGGGATATCACCAAATTGTGAAGTGAAGTATATCATCGAACCACTTCCTAGTATTACACCAATTTTCCTTGCTTCATATTGAACGTTTCCGACGTCATTGAGAAACTTGGTTACAAAGTTGGCCAATTAGGAATTTACCCAACCAGGGACTAAACACTTTATCTTGGGAATCTCGAACCTATTTGTGAAGGTGAAAGACTGAACCTTAGAGTCGTACCTAGACTTCAACAACTCAGTCAGTTGATGACTAAAAGTTGGAGATTGAAACCGATTAACTTTTGAAACCGAGAGTTCTTCCAATGACACTCTCCTCAATTTCAGAAGAAAAAAAAAGTTGGAGTGTTTAGTAACGCCGACATTTAGCCTTATACCATTTCCTCGAGTAATCATTGTTAAGTTGGTACTTTCTTAGGAGACGTGATCTCGGTAAACGACATTATTTTTTCTTCTTTTTTTCCAAAAAGGGTTTAACGGAAGCAGGTTAAAATTCTCGCAAAGTATTGCGAATCTAAGCTATCCCTGATCATTTCGAAATCCAGGAAGACGTATTCTTTGGATGTTTCAGCTGTGCAGAGACAACATGATAGAGTATCGCTTTTATTTTCCAATGGTTAGAACCGTTCAAACCGAACCATCTTATTCATGACCTAGAGTCAAGAATCATCATCTTTATTAGAAAGCAAGATGACACTTCTTTGTGGAGAAACGTGTTCAAAATCTTCAGCAACCTAAAAATTTCTCGAATACATCTTCGCTGGGAAAGAGCTAAATTTCTTACATCAACGATGGAAGGACTAGATCAACGTTTACGATTGCACTATTGTGTATTACCCTGGTTGTGCAAACGTATTTACTGCTACAGCAACAAAAGACTTGTCAACCCTTTTGCACTCCATATTGCATTGAAGCGGATGCACTGTCGAGAAAAACCGTTGACATTAGAGGTGCAGTCATGACCATTAATTACTCAATCACCCAACAAATACTCGATGAAACAAATATTTACCATGGTGATTGAATATCCCGGAAGCTACTGTTGTAATTGATGTTATGCATTTAATCTAGTTATCTTGTACTCTAGATTGATGGACTTGCTTTGATCATCAAATTCTCGAGTATTTTTCTAGCCTTTTCGACGTAGTTACTTTTCACTAAGTTCGAGAAAAATTCATTATCAATTTGCTTGCTAAGGCGTTGCGGACTACGTTGGCTCGACTACATGCAGATATGTCACTATTGTATCTCATCATGATGCGAGTTTTACTACAAAGTTTTGGAGAAGTCTTGTTGAAGGCCACATGTAGTAAGTTTTGTTACCGATTACATTTCACCCTCAGATTAACTGTTAGACTAAATTTTGTGTAATAAATGATTTTAAATTTCAGGGACGAAATTTTCTTAAGGGGGGTAGATTGTGACAACCCGTCCCTAATTTTACGTTTTTATTAATTTTAAAAGCGTGAATTTACGAAAATGCCCTAGAGGCAAGGACTTTGACTTCCGTTGACCATCAGTTAGAAAGACGTAGGACTCATTCTTTTAGCATATCCTCGTAGTACTTGTCACTACGAACGCATAGGCAAAAGCCGTTTGCGAGTCCGTATTATAACGGTATAGTTACAGACGTTTGAAGTTGGTTATTCAAGTTTAGTTATAAATTAATTAAATTCCCACCTTGTGGGAAAGAGGCCCAATTAGTTTGAAGTAAGTTTAAGGGGACCATTAGACAAGGGAGTGGTGGACAAATCAAACTAAAGGACTAAGGACCAATCACATTTTGAAAAAAAAATTAAAATAAAAAAAAGGGGCAGTAGCCAATCAGAGAAAGAGAGAGAAGCTCCCAGCTTCTCCTTCCCATGACCCATCCCAGTTCGACCTCCCATTTTCCAAGGCCGATTCCGGCCAACTCTGGTGGAGTTTTTTGATGCCACTACCACCATCTTGAAGCTCTCATTCCCCTCTACAAAACCCACCCAATAATCACCTTGATTAACTACGGTATGTGGCGGTTTGAGGCCACGAAAGTTTACGGTTCTCGTGGTGCTCCGGCCACCCTTTTCAATTTTTCAGCGAATCGGCAAAGCGATGGCCGATGCCACCACTTGGGATTTGTAGCCCATCATCCCAGGAGCAAATCCCAACCAACCTTGATCCCGTTAGACCACCGTAGACGACGGATCGACGCCGAGAAGTTTTAGGCACCCGCCTGCTTTGTGGGCAAAATTGACCATCTTCCGTCAACTTTTGGACTTTGTGGCAGGTATGAAAGTTGTTCCTCTCATTGAGATCTTCATTTCTGTGAAATTTGAGAATTTTTAGAAATAGTGAAATTTTCCCACCTGATCATCTTAGGCTAATTTTGAAGCCCAGATTCCATATTTGTCATCCGTTTAGTGAAATTACAATGTTTAAATGTAGTTTCGTAGTTGACCACCTAGTTGGCAGCCACAGGTCCTTGCATGAATTGACGATCCGACCGTTGGATCGTCACCAAACCTTAGTACCTTATAGTACGTCATATTTAAGGATATTAGAAACTGACAAATCGGGAATTTGACGTACGGATTTTCCCGAATTGGAATTGTTAGTTCATAAAATAAAGTGTCGACCTCTACTTGAATTTGCAATTGGCGGAGATCCAACCGTTGGATCGTAATGAAACTTTAGTATGATGTTCTAGAAGCATAATGTGGATCTTTAGAAGTTACGGATCGGAAATCCGATGTGAGGATCTTCCGCATCAAATTACGTAGGGTTATGGACTCTACCGTCGATCGTTGACCGACGGTTAACTTTTGGTCAATGGGATTCAAATCATTTTAGAACGTCCTTGGGTTGTGTTTTATGCAAGTTACATGTTTCTGAGTTGTGATTTGATATTTGTTCTAGGCGACGATCATTCGTGACGCCTTGATATTCGTGCTAGGGAGTTGTAGCGCAGACACCAAGGGAGTGGGCAGTTTATTTATATATATATGGCTTATAGTTTCCACAAATTGCATTTAAATTATTTACGCCGATTATGCCAATTTTAGTTTAATTTGGCAAATGTGCTTTGATGGAATTACAAAATGGTTATGGTATGTTCATACGTATATTTATCTGCTTATAATTATAGTACAGTTGTAGAATACCAAACTTCCCCTCTACTCCCTCTTCCCCTTCCCCTCATCCTCTCCTCTCTTCTCCCTCATCTTCATCTTCTTCCTAGTTCGTCTTCTCCCCGCACCCAACCTCGCACCCACCCTCTTCCCTCCTCTACACACCCCACTCCTTAAATCCACACCCATTCCCCTCATTTTCTTCTCGCCCAGGTTCTCCACCCGCGGAATCGACCTTCGCCGGGGTAGACGAGATCTGGGTTTTTTTTTCTGGTTTTTTTTTTTTTTTTTTTCGGGGTTACAGGTAGTGGGTGCGTAGGGTTTAGGGAAAACGGGAGGGGGAAGAAATGGGTGGGTTGTAGGGAATGGGGGTCAAAGAAGATGAAGATTTTTTTTTCTTCTGGTTGCAGGTTGGGCTCAGGTGGGGGAGAAGATGAGGTGGGGTGTGGGGTGGTGGGGTGGTGCGGAGGGAAGACAAACTGAGGGTGGGTGCGGGGAGAAGACAAATTGATTTTTTTTTTTTTTTTTGGGTTGCAGGTATAGGGAAGAGAGGAAGAAGATGAAGATGAGGGAGAAGAAAGAGAGAGATGAGAGGGGGAAGAGACGAAAGGTTTTGATTTTTTGTTTTTTGGGTTGCAGGTAGAGGGGAGAAAGGAAGAAGATGAAGATGAGGGAGGAGAGAGAGAGAGGGGAGGGGGGAAGAGACGAAAGGTTTTGATTTTTTTTTTTCTAGGTTGCAGGTAGAGGGAAGAAAGGAAAAAGATGAAGATGGGGGACGAGAGAGAGAGAGAGAGAGAGAGAGAGAGAGAGAGAGAGAGAGATAGGAAGAGGAGGGGGGAAGGGGAGGGGGAAGGGACGAAAGGTTTTGATTTTTTTTTTTTTTTTGTTTTTATGGGTTGCAGGTAGAGGGAAGAGAGGAAAAAGATGAAGATGGGGGATGAGAGAGAGAGAGAGATGGGAGGGGGGAAGGGACGGAATTTTTTGATTTTTTTTTAATTTACTTTTCTTTATTATTTTAATATTTAAAAAATATTAAATGCTTTTTTTTTAGTTTTTTTAATATTTTTTATTTTTTTAATATAAAGTGGGGTCTGGATCAAGCCACATCAGCATTTAACTGACAAATTAACGGCCAGGCTAACGGAAGGTATAACATTAGACCAAATTCTAAAGATGAGGTATGAAAGTGTCGTGAGACTAATAGTTGAGGTAGTTTTGTGTAATTTATCCTATATATATATATATATATTGTTGGCATACTTTAAATCTTCATACTTATACGTAGTATGATTTTAAGGAAACTATACTTGTTTTACGACGAGGGGTTACTATGTTCGAAAAAAAAGGTTTTCTTACAAGTGTTGTTTTGCTGACCCACTCAACTTTGTTTTTCGCCCCTCCAGGTTTAGTAGATGTGCTTACGTGTAAAAGAGGGTTCTGGCAAATCTCAGGAGATGGTTATCTTTAGTGGTATAACCCTCACCCTAATTACTGTACTGTTCTTATGCTCTACCATCACGTGTGAATTGGGTGCAATCACGCTCGTCTGCGCACTCTTTTGTTTAGGCGCTTTTAGGTTTAAATTTATTCACATTCTTTTTCCACTACACTATACTTTTGGCTTCGTCACCCTCCAGGTGTCGGCCAGCATAACTCGGTTCGTAGTCCAAGTGGACTTTCTGGGTCAGGGTGTGTTTGAGGTAGCCACCTATACTAAGATTCACCAAGAATTCTCATCGATACGAACTTTTAGCAACTAAAACCTGGAGGGGCGAAAAAAAAAACAGAAAACGTGAGTGGGCAAAAACAAAGTTTTTGAAAACATCTTTCTTTTTAAAATGTAATAACCCCTCACCATAAAACACATATAATTTTCCAGAAAATAATAATACATACGTATATAGAAACCATGCTCGAGAGTAGTGAAAACCAGGTATATGCCATGTCAAGTATCTCAACAATAAATTAAGTAAGCTACGTGAAATAGATAAATGTAAAATGATATGTCAGCCGGAGTCACCTAACGTGACCTGTACGGCTAAATTTATAGCTCATCAACCAATTTCTGCACACGAGTCGGAACCACCTAATGTGGTTTGTATGACAGACTGGGTGTAAATAGATACGCTCAACTGCTAAGATCACGTGAAGGCTGTGCGAAGTATCACAAGTCACCTATGAGTCGGAACGACCTAGTGTGGTCTGTACGACATGATGGCACCTGCCTTGGATCTAAGGTGAGCGTGTGGTGCGGGAGGTGAACGATCAAGTGAAGGCTAAGCCCTGGCCTCGGGAGGAGCACTAACACCGGGGTGCAGGATAATGAGCACTAATGCATCTAAACATACCCATACCCATATCAATCACTATTATCAATATGTACTCACCTGAAGCTTACCTGGGCGTCCGCAGCTTCATGCAATAATATGCGTATCTATACTAACGCATATACTAAAATGTGATGCAATTGACATGGCATTTAAAAACGTAAATCCATTTAAAATAATTTCTGGGAAAATGTAAAGCATATATACGTGTGTGTATATAACCAAAAGCCCACTCACCTGGAGTCCGCGCTACAACTCCCTAGCACGAATATCGAGGTGTCACGAATGATCGGCGCTTAGAACAATTATCAAATCACATCTCATAATTCTTACTGATAGAACATGTAACTTATGTAAAAACCAAGTGGAGGTTAACGTTTTATTTTATAAATTTACAAATCTAATTCGGGAAGATCCGTACGTCGAATTCCCGATCCATAAGTTTCTATGATCCTCATAAATTACTTACTATAACATACTAAAGTTTGGTAACGATCCAACGGTCAGATCGTCGATTCATATAATTATCAAGTAACGCACCTTAATCAAACTAGATTCACAATAATTAAATCAGACCATATGGATATTAAATCTGAGGTCAATATATCGATTTAGTGTAAAATAGCATCGGCGGCCCATTGGCCACGTGCCGCAGCCCTTGGCGATCAGCCGCCCCAACTCGCCGGAAAATTCAACTATTTCCAAAAATTCTCAAACTTCACAAAAATGAAGATCTCAATGAGAGGAACAACTTTCATACCTCTGGCCAAGGCCAATTCGGCCGGAAAACACCTCAAATTCCCCGCGATCCATCGGAAACCCCATAAAGGTTGTGCTTCGATTCGACATTTTTGGTACTCCGCCGCCACCAAGTTTGTTTGGGCTTTGTTTCTGAGCTTATGTGAAGTTGTTTGATGGTGAGGATTGATGGGATTGCATTCAGAAATGACGGATCGCCGTCTAGGGGGGGTGCCGTCGCTACACACTAGGGAACGGGGTCAAATCTCGTCAATTTTGTGTGGGAAATAGAATAAGAAGGGCCGGTGAGAAGTTCCCAAGTGGTGGCACGATGAAATTCGTCAGAAAATCGCCAGAGGAATCGACGGAAAAACTCTCAGGGGTCCGGGTCTAAACCGGTTAACGGGTTGGAATCGAGTCAAGAGGAAAGGGTCATGATCGGGTGTTACCTCACCTTTCTCCTTTCCCCTCCTTTCTTCTCTCCCCCATTGGTCACTCTCTCATCTCTCTTTCCCAATTGGCCTTCCCCTCTCCTTCATTTCTCTCATTTATTTTACATCTCCCCTGACCATCTCTCATCACCTTTAATCTGGGCCACACACGTGGTTTCCCAGATTTTTGCTCCAAAAATCTGGAGCATTCCAAAATAATAAATGTACAATTTTTCCCTCGACTTCATTCGTTAATAACTTCTTCGTTATAATTCCAAATTACATTCCGTTTGCGCCCACGCTTTCGTAGTGACGATTACTACGAGGATATGCCAAGAAAATAAATCTTACGTGACACAACATGGCAGTCAACAAAAGTCAATGCATTTGTCTCAAAGGGCATTTTCGTAAATTCACTTATTAAAATTATATAAATCGTAAAATTGGGAACGGGTCGTTATTACGTGGTTTAGATTTAGATAAAAGAAAAATTAACAAAAAACAAAAAGGTTCAAATATCTTTAAGTTTAAGTTTTAAATCGTTGATTACAATTGTTTAAATACAAATTATAATCGATTTTGCACGGAAATTTTTATATATATATATATTTTTTTTTTTTTTATGAAGAAGAAATTTATTAAAGCTTAAAACCTCTAGTACCACTGTTTCTCATACAATCAAAATTAAAAGCCTCCATGGCCGAAATAGGAAGACAAAAATTCCAAAATTGTGGGTTGGCAACATTGAGGCCCATATGAGCTAATGCGTCTGTCATGAAATCAGTCTCCCTATAAATTTGCTTCCAACTGATATGCTGAAATTCAGAAGTCATCCATTTGATGTCCTTTATGATAGGTTTAAGATGCCAGGGGGGCATCCAAACATCTTGCACCACCTGGATGACAAGCTTAGAATCCTTTTCCACCATCAGCTACTTCACACCTTTGTGCCTAGCGAACAAAAGCCCTTCCTTCAAAGCAACGACCCCTGCAACCCAAATGGTGGCGCCATCAAGGTTCAATGCCCCAACACCAACAGGTTGCCCATCCTCATTTCTAAGAACAAAAACAGCTGCAAAACGATCCAAACTAACCGACCCATCAAAGTTTAATTTCACATAACCATGGGGAGGAGGATGCCAGCGAATGGGGTGTTGGTGACAAGGATCACCCCTAGAGATCTTCTTATAATTAACCTTAAAATTTAAATAAAAAAAAAAGATAAGCCTACACTTGCAACAATTAAGATACTCCTAGCTGGATTAGGAATAATACTTCTAAAAACTTTATTATTTTTATCATTCCACATTTGCCAACAATTCAAAATAGCTTTACTAAGATCACACAAATCATTGCATTTAACATTGTCAATTAGTTCCATCCAATCTAACATATTATTGAACTGAGTCAAATTATTCTTCCAAGGACTTACTCAAGAGAGGTTCCACATTTCTTTAGCATACTCACAATTAAGAAAAAAGTGATTTTGAGTCTCGTCCTCATTGCCACACATAGGGCACAATTTGTCAATATTTTAAATAAATTTACACAATCTCATCCTAGTATGAAGTTTTTCATAAGTAAAAAGCCATGCTAAATTTTTTACCTTTGGAGGTATCATTAACTTCCATATCTTCTTAAGGAGCTTCTGCCTTTTAACTTCTTGATTATTATTACTTTGAATCCAAGTCGCTGACTTGATTGAGAACTTACCTGTAGAGGAGTGTTCCCACACAAAATTCACTTTTATTTTGAAGGGAAATAGGCACCATACAAATTTTCCTCACAACATCCAGGTCCAACACTTGGAAGAGACGAACTTTATCCCAACTTTTATTATCAATAAACTCACTCACTTTAGTGTCCCAATTTATGTTTTGTTTTGATTTTTAGGAATTAGTTGGAACAATGGATAAGGAAAAACCCAATGATGGGTCCAAAAAAGGATATACTCACCATTACCCATAACCCATCTAATTCCCCTATGAATAACATGTCTACTATTCAAAATCCCTTTCCCAATGAGTGGTTATGATTGACTTTGCAACTAAAAAAATCATCCTTCGTTAAGTACTTTCTTTTAACAATTTGCACCCACCAATTGTTCTCATCCTTTAAAACTTTCCATCCTAACTTAGCCAAACATGCATTATTGAAATGATCCGCTATTCGTACACACTTTTTTCCAAGCCATAGGTTTTAACTTCTTATCTCTCCCCCCAAAAGAAGTCCCTACAATCATTGTTTAAGTTCTTAGTTACTCGAGTAGGACATTTAAAGTAAGACATGATATGGTTCAACATACTAGATAAGTTGGACTTAATGAGGGTTAGTCTTCATGCCTTAGAGAGAGTATAAGTCTTCCAACCAGCAAGCTTTTGCTTAACTCTTTTGATTAATTCACATTCATTCACTGGATCTTTCCAAAACACAATATTATGAATGCCCAAATATTTGCGGATGGTAATTTTATGTTGAATATGTAAAACATTCACAATAGCATTTCTAGTTTGAGCATTATTATTTTCTGAAAAATTAAGCGAGGATTTCTGGAAATTTATCTTTTGACCCGAAGCTTTGGCATACATATTAAGAACATGAAGTACATTCCTAGCACCTTTTCAAAGAACATGAATATTATAGTTTGTTATAGTGATACGAGAAATAAAAGAAAAATTAACAAAAATGATAAGTCACGTATAACTTTGTGGCAGCCAGAAAGTCAGCGTGACTTTCTAGCACTCCCAACAATTTGAATCATTTTTGCACATTTTTGTTAGTTTTTCTTTTATGTCTCGTACCACCACAACAAACTATCATATTCATGTTCTTCAAAATATAATTTTTCGTGCGTGGAGCCCGACTCATTTTCTGAGCACCTAGGAATGCGCAAAACCTGCCTGGGTTCGCTTCATTTTGCATGTGAGGTGTTCGCATCATTTTACAAGCCAGAAGCCCGTCCATTTTTGCATCCATGGAGCCTCTGTTGTTTGAGGGTGCACAAAGCCAGCCTTGTTTTAAATGCGCAGACTCGCCTCATTTTGCGTGCTAGAAGTCCGCCCCATTTTATATGATCGAAGCCCGCCTTTTTTTGCATGTCATGGCTCGTCTCGTTCTCTTTGAGCTGAGTCCGCCTCGTTTTGCATATGTCGAGCCCGCCTAACACCCTTTTTCTGACAAAATACAAAATTTTTATTTTCGCAAAATAGTTTTCCTGAGCTTTAAGTTAAACTTTTTAAGGAATTTGGAAGCAGTTCTACAGTTTATTGAGCAACAAATGTATATATTTAGTTGAATATTCGAGTCGAAAACTGAAAAAATAAGTGAAAAAAAACATAGCAGTGAGGCCCAAAACATTGTCAAATAAGGTTCTACACTCATGAATCTCAACGGAAAGTCTCACCTTAATTTTCAAAACTTCACAGTGAAGCGAAGGTGAAAATAAATAGATTGAACGGTGATTTATGTAAAACCGACTGAAAACCGTGAGTTAATCCACGTTTTTTTGTAAAAAAAATGCAAAATTTTTATTTTCTCAAAATAAAAAGTAGCAAAACTTTGTTTTGTTAAATACTCTTTCACCTTCTTTTGGTTGACAAAGAGAGTTTTATTAATATATAGTTTATATTTAGATATAAGAAAAATTAACAAAAAACAAAAAAAAAGATTCAAATATCTTTAAGTTTAGATTTTAAATAGTTGATCACAAGTGTTTAAATACGAATTATAACAGATTTTGCACAGTAAAATATATTTTAAAAAACATGAATATGATAGTTTGTTGTAGTGGTAAGAGAAATAACAGAAAAATTAACAAAAATGTACAATGATTCAAATTCTTGGAAGTGCCAAAAAGTCACGTGTGACTTTCAATATGATTAACCGCTAAGTTATGTTTTTGGCAATGGATTAGGTCACACTATTATTATTATTATTATTGTTCTTCTTCTTTTACAGTATTTTTTTTCTTTCATTTCATTTTTTAGGACAAACGAGATTCCACACTAATTTGCACTAAAAAAAGAGGTTTAAATTCAGAACACAATAGTAAAATTGAAGTAGAATCGAGACAATCCATCACTTGATACTTTTACTTTTTTAACATCCTGAATTCAAAATGTATTGAGTGCACTTAATATTTTACATTAAAAAAAATTAAGAAAAATAGAGAAGGTCACCGATCACATGAGCGACCTGACGTAACTACGCACCTAAATAAAATTACTTTAACGAAATAATAAGTATGCTTAGTTGTAACACTATTTTATCTCATGATAAGTTGGAATATAATTATAATATATAGTTGAAATTGTGGTCGAAAATTAAAGCATTTGGAGGGGTGAATGGGTGAGAGTGCATTGGGAGGGTTTTGTGGGTGAGAGGAGAAGATGGTGATTGGCAAGTAAAAAACAGAAGAAAAACGTGGCTAGTAGTTTAATACAATCTTGGTCTTCGTGTTGTTGTCCAAGTCCCACAAGGCTGCCGTGAACCCCGTCATCCAACCAACAGCACGCTTTATATTTTGTCCGTGGCAATCCAAATCCGGATCTAGCAAGGATTTGAAAATCTGTAAATCGTGTTTATTTATCGTACATCGTACGGTCATAAATTATTATAAATATTTTTATCTAAAATTAAGGGTAAATTACACTTTACCACCTCATATTTGGCTACAACATCTTCAAAACATTTCACTTTCATACTTTACCTACTATTTTATTTCAATATAATACATCTGTTACATTTTCCATTCATTGGTCCGTTAAGAGCTGAGATGGCTGCCAAATTTGTGCCAAGTGACAAAAAAAACAATTTTTTTATTCATTTAAAATATTATAATAATTTACCTTATTTATAAAAAAAAATAAAAAATAAAAAAATAAAATCCATCTTCTTCCCCGAGCCCTTCCCCTTCCCTACAACCCAAACACCTCATCCCACCCCACCCCCATCGTAACCCCCCACCCCACCCCCAAAACCCACCCGTCACCAACCTCACCACCCCCACCCCCTTTCTCCCTCCCCAACCTTCATCTCCCTGTAAAGTCTGAAAATAAACAAACACAAATCCCCATCCTACTTTACATCATATAACAGTGTAGACAACAATGTCACAACGTCCAAAACATACTCAAGCTATTGCTACAATGTTTATGCACAAAATTAACCTGCTTTTTCATTTTCAATCTACTAGCGCAATCTTCATCGAAATTCTTCGGGTCCCAATCGAGAGACAAATCAATCTCCATTTTTGAAGTGACGGGGTTCAGCCTCACCTCCTCGCACGGGTTCAAATTTGGGTTTAGGCTTGGCCTTGGATGACCGGGGCAAGAACCGGTTGGGCTAGGAAGAGGCCTGGCTGGTCGCATCGAGGTCTTCGAGGTTCATCGTCGGCTACTTTGCGGTATCTGTTTGTTCCGGTGAGAGGTGGTGGAGAGCAGAGCTGTGAGAGTGGGGCGTTTCGTGGGCGGAATCCAAGGGAGGTTGGGATGTGGTTGTCGTTGTTGTTGTCGTTGTTGATATGGTTGTCGTTGCTGGCGGAATTGAGGGCGTTTGGGATTTTGGGGTGGTGTATGACGTCGTTCTGGTGATGGAGGAGGAACTCGATGGAGTCGGATGAGGAGATCTTTTCGATGAGGTAGTCGAGGAGGGGCTTGCTGTCAGGGAAAGTGATGGAGAGGGAGAAGTTGAGATTTTGGTGGTGAAGGGAGGGGACGAAGGGAGGGGAGGGGAAGAGGGATGAGAGGGAGAAGGTTGGGGGATTGCGGGGGTGGTGAAGATAATGGAGGAGAGGGAGGTTGGTCGGGGGGGGGGGGGGGAATATGGGTTCTGGGTTGGTTTTTTGTTTTTTTTAATAACTTTTCTTTAATTAATTATTTTTAAATGAATACAAAAAATATTTTTTTGCCACATGGCACAAATGTGGCAGTCACGTCAGCTCTTATTGGATCAGTGGATGAAAAATGTAACGGAGGTACTATATTGAAATAAAATAGTAAGTGAGGTTTGAAAGTGAAATTTTTTTAAGATGTTATATGAGGTTGCAATAGATCTTAAACCTGAGGTGGTAAAATGTAATTTACCCTAAAATTAAACATAAACAGTACTTGACAAAAACTGATCGCACGATGAACGAATACGATTTACGAATCTCCAGAATCCTCACCAAAAGAATCCGGAGAGGATCCTGTCGGTGGCAATCCAAACCAATTAAACATCTTATAATTTTGATTATCTGTACTAGGATTCATAGTTTTGACCATGATCTATGTACTAGGATTAGGTAATGTTTTATGGAGGCAGATTGTATGTCCTCCTGTTACCGTGCCCTTCTCATCTCCTTCTATTTGTACGGTCACGGTTAAATCACGTCAACATTTTATATTGATTTTTTATAGAGATAATAAGACAAAAAACAATAGGAATATAAAATGTTAACATGACTTAACCGTGACCGCACAAATAGAATGGGATGAGAATGACACGGTAACAGGAGGGCAGACAATCTGCCTCCAAGTTTCATATAAATGATCATTAAAAGATAGAGAGTAAAAATTGTTATTGAAATTGCAAAATGTTCATCATGTACTTCTGAATCTGATAATTTCTTCATTATGTTCTCATAAATGGAAGGTATACGATTTTTTTAGTTTAATTTCGGTTCGCTTTGTAGAAAGGACGAACACATTATTGAAATTAATTTTTGTGTTATTCAGTAACATATCAAACTCTCGTTCATGATTTGTTAGTTTGAATAGAGCACATTTTTCAATAAAGTGAAGATTATGACACGAAACTGAATCGTCACCCTCAAAAGTCATTTTAGTCTTAAAAAGAAGCATTAATTGATGAGTCCAGATCTTCTGCACTCAAAACTCCCTGTGGCCTCTCTGTTCTTTTGCTTTTTGGCTGAGTATTTGGTTTATTTTTTATTATTTTAATTATTTTCAAGTTAACATTAATTATGTTTAGTTCAAAAAACAAAGGCACAGAGGGGCCACATGAAGTTTTGGGTGCAGAAGATCTGGACTCTTAATTGATGGCTTTATATTGCTTACTTACAGTGACAATTTCATGAGAAGTATGATTCTCTTTGTTCCTAATCTCTCTCTCATTCTATCTTCTTCTATTTAAACGGTTATGATTACGCCATGTTTATATTTTGTTTTGAATTTTTATATAAAGAATAAGACAAAAAGAGGAATGTGAGAGGAGAGGATGGAAGAAGATGGTAATAGGAGAAGAAAAAATCCTACTCCATTTCTAGACGTGGCTCAAGAAAAAAATACATTTTCCAGTATGAGTGAATATGATTACATGTCATTGTAATATTGACACGTGATATTACTTTGACAATGTACTTGTGCTATGAAAGTATTTTTCATAGATGGAAGGTGCAAATATGAGAAAGATGATTAACACAAATAATTTGGTATCGACGTCGTCATTTATAAGAGTTAAACTTAAAACGTCACACTTAAGTAAAAAAGATATCACCAAATGATACTACTACTATAAAGATTTTGGTGTTAGATTCATACAATAAAATAAAAGATAAAAATATTAGTTAGATATCCATGAATTTGATACCATATAGGATGTATATTCGAGTAAAAAAAATTCTCTTGTCCACCTTTGTTTTCTACATATTGTTGATGTATCACTCATAAATAATATTTTCTCTCGTGAATGAGAGATTTTTTCAAGTACCAGATATTTAAGGAGTACTCTATATCATGATATAATAAAAGTAAAAGAAAAGATATTTTTTTCGTTCTCCTCTATTTATTTTTTTACACGTGAAATACCCGCTTGACTACCGAACAATTGGAAGATTTCTCACCGTCAAAATGTGTTTTATATGGGACATTACAACTAGTTTTACATAGTTTTACCACGGTCTTCACCAAAATTACATTTCAACTCCCCTACCCCTCTGGCTTTTTATCCAACACAGATGCGTTGTATAAACTGCCAATCTGCATAAATACAAGACTCCTCCAATGACCTCCAATTATTTAGAAGCTCAAGTTCCCTTCTCATAATTCATCCCCCATTTTATATAAAATATACAACTCCAACGCAGAGAGAGAGATCGTTTCCAAAAACTTTCCAAATACGCGTCTGTTTCCGCCCATTTGGACTTTGGACTTTTGCTTCGTTTTAGCTTCCTCTCCGCCTTGCGTTTTTGAATTGATCATTTCTCGAAACAATTTTCGGAAACTCGTTTTTTGTTTTCTGAGGAGATTTTTCTGCAACTCCTCTGCGCAGAAAAAACAGAGGAGGCGCGTGATTACATGGTGATCGTGAGAAAAGGAGAGGAGGACAAGAACACGAGCAACAGTCGAAATTACGGTAACAAGGGAATGCGACTGGGGAAATACGAGCTTGGAAGGACACTTGGCGAGGGTAATTTCGGGAAAGTCAAATTTGCTAAGAACGTCGAGTCCGGCCAGTCCTTTGCTGTTAAGATTCTGGAGAAGACCAAAATTATTGACCTTAAATTCACCGACCAGGTTCTTGTTTTTTCCTTTTAATCTTAATTTTTGTTCAAAGTTTTAATCTTTTCGTTAATGGGATTTCTGGGTTGTGCTCGTAAATTTCAAACTAATCTGATCTACATAGAAAGGATCGAACTCCGGTGTAAGGTGTTGGTTGACGGGGCACGCCGTCAAACTGACCTAACTCACAACTGCGTTTTATTTCCAGGGTTAGTTTGTTTCAAATTTGAAAAACCTTTAACACAACCGAAATTTTGCAGATAAAGAATGAGATTGGAACATTGAAACTACTGAAGCATCCAAACGTTGTCAGATTACATGAGGTATGACAATGTTCTTCTGTTCTATGTCAATTATTTGTTAGGATCTTGATGATCCGTCAATTCTGTCCGTTCATTGTACATCGTACGGTCATAAATTATTTTAAATATTTTTATTTCAAATTAAACACAAACAGTATTTGATAAAAATTGACCGCACGATGTACGATGAATAGACACAATTCACGGATTCCTAGGATCCCGTTTGGAATTATTAATGTCTGATCAATGATTGATCCTTAATCATTATTAACATTATTTATAATCCTCCACTAATTTGGGATTTACAGCGCACTAATGCTTTAATAGTCGCACCAAATCATGAGTCCATGTGTAGGATTATTGGTTTTACTTTAGCTGACCCTGCTAATACGCGTTTAAAATAGTATTAGTAGGTTAACCCAAATGGTCTGCTTTTCAAATACCATGTATCATTCACTTTTAAGATTATTGTTTTTAGTATGTTATAATTTTTTTAGACTAATTTAAATTACACATTCGCACATGTTTATATGGAGGTAGATTGTCCTCCTGTTTGGGTGTCCTTCTCATGCCCTCCTATTTGTGCTGTCACGGTTAAGTCACGTCAACATTTTATATTCTTATTGTTTTTTATCTTATTATCTTTATAAAAAAAATCAATATAAAATGTTGACGTGACTTAACCGTGATCGCACAAAATAGAAGAGCATCAGGAGGGCACCCAAACAGGAGGGAAGACAATCTGCCTCCTGTTTATATGTTCGGCTAACATATATGAAATGATTGTGTTAGGGTTTTGTTTTTTCTAATCTCAATAATTGAATTCAAATAGTAATTAGATTTTTTTTAACAAATGATATTATATACGCTAAGTTAGAGAGGAGTGAAATTAACCTCACAATAGACTAGCAATAACATAGTTCAAATTCGTCTTTGACGAAAATAGAACATAAAATTTCTTACTTATAAGCATCGTTCTAAAAGACGCTAGGCGCTAGTCGGGCGGCGAGCTAGGGCCTAGCGCCTAGGCGGCTAGGCGGGAATTAGGCGGGCGCCAAGGGGGACTAGGCGGATTTAAGTAAATCTATTATATTTCGTGTAAATAAGTGTCTATTTATACTTAAAATATATATTTTTTCATTATAAACTACAAAATAGAGTGACATATATATTAGAAGGTATTAGAACATAATGAAAACTTGGAGAACATGCATATAATGTGTATTCATTTAAGTATTCAATAAGTCTTTTACAATTTATTGGAAAAAATAAAATGCAAAATGAAAATTATCTATTTTCTGTCTAAGTGAGTCGCAACCTAGTTGGGTCTGAGCGGGCTAGGCGGTCGATTTTTAGAACAGTGCTTATAAGTTAAGAGGAATATCATTATATAGGAATATTAAAAGATATTATCTAGTGTTAATTAGCAGAGTATTGAAACCTGAGTGCACATCAGCCGAGAAACATTTTCTTGGCTGAAATGAAAAGTTGGACAGTTGGGATATTTCTCACGTACAAGTCTTCATCAACCAGCCCATTCAAGCCACTTGTCCACTGTTATCGTCCCCACTTCGCTGCGGCAGTTTTTGCATGGACTGACAAGCAAGGACGAGTGGATTCTCTTTGCGGAGATTTTATAGATTTTCATATCATAATTGTTCATTGTATTAATTTTCGTTAAATTTATTTATATTTAATTTTAAATAAATAAATTTAATATAATTTCTGATCATGCACGGTAAACAGTTAAGATATGAAGATTTCTAAAATTTTTACTTTGATCGGGATGAGATCCAAAACCCCCAACCCGGCCATTGAAGCCACGTGTCCATATTGTTAGCTTGTCAAAGTTTTAGAATGCGGTCCCACATGAAAGTATTTTGGTGGATAAGGTCCATCAATAAACCCACTCGATGTTACGCCACACCATTTTTCTATTTGTGACCATTCTAATTATAGAAAATTAATAAAAACTTCTCGCAAAACATCTTTTTATTCAAAAGTAGACAATTTTGTTCATCATTCTGGATAATTTTTTTATTATCATTTTTTATTATGAAGGATATTTTTTTAATTACTTTATCACTCCTTATTTTTTGTCGTTATAACACAAAAAGTATCCTTAATAGTTAATACAAAGTGTTTTTCGATGAAAAATTGTTTTGTGGAAATTTTTTTATTAGTTTTCTTTTAAAATTCAAAAAAAAATGATTGGACAAGTGACTTGGGTATATTCATTAAGTACCTTAAGAATAATTTTTAGTATCCACTAGGGTTTTTGTAAATTAATCTTAGGATGTGTACTAATCATCTTATGCAGAGGCAAGGGCCCTAGTTGCGGTGGCACTAGTGACAAGGGTTTTTCCACCTCACCCAAGTTCGAGTCCCGGTGGTCTCCCCATAGAAATAGTTGTATTCCCCCCTCCCCTACATTTAATGCCGTCAATTGTCAAAAAATAAAATAAAATAAAATAAAAAATAATCATCTTATGCAATTGTTTAGGAAAACCGTCTTCATGTTTAGCTTAAGACTAATCAAGACGGAAATGATATAGTAAATTATAAATAAATGATTTTTAATAAGAAAAAGAATGGAAGGTGAGAATTTTTAGCGTGATGGTGATGACTGTATGAGGCAGAATTGGCTTTCGGAGGAAACGTAGGTGTCTCACACACGACTATAAATGAAAGGAGTAATTTGACAAAGCAAAATTGTTCTATTTTCCTTTATGATTGGGAAGGAGTAATTCGAACTCTTGAACCTCTTCCAACACTGCCGCTAGACTAATAATAGTTTATATATAGTATTGGCTCTTATACAATTACACAACCACTCGCTTTGCCTTTTAGAAAAACATGTATGCAAAAGTAATTAAAATCACTAAAATAATTTTTTTTGTCCACATATATCGCACTGTGATTTGTCTGCAAAAAAGAATGACTACTCACATGAAATCATGTTTATCATGCAGGTTGTAGCAAGCAAAACCAAGATTTACATGGTCCTCGAATATGTTACCGGCGGCGAATTGTTTGATAAAATTGTAAGGATCTCTTACTTTAAGCAGCCTTTAACGAAAACAAAATGGTTATCAAACGTGTACTTAACGGAAAAAATATGAGTTACTCTGTATGTTGTGATTATACTAATATGTCACTCTGTGCTGCAGGAACACAACGGAAAACTTACAGAGACCGAAGGCAGGAAGCTGTTCCAACAATTAATCGACGGTGTGAGCTACTGTCACAACAAAGGCGTCTCCCATCGGGATCTTAAGGTACTTCCTGCATTTTCCAAACATTCATTTTTATGATAAGGTGCTCGAACAAACTGCATTGTGTGTTCCAGTTTGCGCGCACGTTTCAAACATTGTATGTTCTGGTTGCAGCTGGAGAATGTTCTTGTCGATGCTAAGGGGAACATAAAGATATCGGACTTTGGCCTCAGCGCTTTGCCCCAGGATTTTCGGGTACATTACTCTTCCAAACCGAACTCTGAACTGTTGAATTTCTCGTCGAGTATGAGTAATTTAACCCTTAAGATTGTTTCTGAAATATCAGGAAGATGGTTTGCTTCATACAACCTGTGGAAGCCCCAACTATGTTGCTCCAGAGATTCTTGCTGACAAAGGTTATGATGGTGCCACCTCCGATATATGGTCATGTGGTGTCATCTTATACGTCATTCTCACCGGATTTCTCCCTTTCGATGATAGAAATCTTGCAGTTCTCTATCAGAAGGTATAGACAAATTCTCTTCGAATCTTTCTTCTGTTGTGTGAGGAACTTTTATCATTTGCATTCCTTCGCTTTGATGCTAAGATTTTAAGAGGGATTACAGATCTTAAAGGGGGAAACTTTGATACCGAAATGGTTATCACCCGGTGCAAAAAACTTGATCAAGAGGATTCTCGATCCCAACCCTGCTACCAGAATAACAATGACCGGCATCAAGTCAGACGAATGGTTCAAGCAGGATTACTCTCCTGTAAATCCTGATGAAGAAGAAGAAGATAAAAATGTCGACGATGAAGCTTTCTCAATCCATGAAGTGGTATGAATTTGCAATACATGTCCGTTGTCTAATCTTCTTGGTACAACTGTCTGTTTTTCTCTGTGCTATAACTGAGAGTGATTTCTTTTGGTATAGCCATCTGAGGGGGAGAGGAGTCCAGACGCCGGGCACCCGTACACGCATATCAATGCCTTTCAGTTGATCGGAATGTCCTCATGTCTAGACCTCTCCGGCTTCTTTGAGAAAGAGGTGAGGAGAACATGATTTTATCTTCTTGTTTCGCGTTGAATGTTGATTTTCTACTGAAGTTGAAAGTTCTAGATTATATCTGATTGCAATATCTGCGTTCTGTATGAGTTAATTTAGGATGTGTCTGAGAGGAAGATTAGATTTACGTCAAACCACTCTGCTAAAGATTTGCTCGAGAAAATCGAAGAAATTGTATTGGAGATGGGATATTGTGTCCAGAAGAAAAATGGAAGGGTGAGTATTGCGTATACCCTCTTGTTCTACACAAATCTGAAACTACTTTTGTTTCAATTATATAAACCGGTACAAATTTTGTTGGTTTCATTGTAAAATATCGACTGAAATATCATTATATGTTTTGTCCGATATTTCAGTTGAAAGTGATGCAAGAACAGAAAGGGGAGAGAAGTCTGGGCAGTCTATCAGTTGCAGCAGAGGTAAATTTCATTTCCAAACTTTTGGAGGAACTTCTTCCTCAAACAATATTTTTACCCGGCATGCATTTGAAATTCTTAATTAATTTCTAATCACAAAAATTTACATTTTTACGCGAAAATTAACGGACAATTGTCTCCATAATTGTATCAGGTGTTTGAGATAAGCCCATCTTTATTTGTAGTAGAGTTGAGAAAATCATGTGGTGATTCTTCTGCATATAGACAGGTATGTACTCTCTCTCTCTCTCTCTCTCTCGCATAAATTTACATTACGCCCCTTCGATCTCTTGTATCTCAGGCATTAAATCCAGTTTTTGGGTATGTGCAGTTGTGTAAAAAGCTTTCAAATGATTTAGGTGTTCCCTCAAGCCAAGAGTTGCTGACTAGCTGAGTGATTAGAAATGTGTGTGTAGATATGTAGATATAGAATCCATATATTACATTTTCATGTAGATTTTCATTTCTGGATGTAATGTTTAGTGTTACTGTGTAAGACTCAAGTAAATTAATGTGAAATATGATTCAGATTGCGAGAAAAACATCCTTGTTAAGAGTCCGCAGTTCCAGCTATGTAGTTTAACCCTCACGAAGTGATTTCCGCACTCCCCCTTTTTTTTCCTCCACGCACTAGTTTTTTTTTTTTTCTTCTTCTATGAT
This sequence comes from Cotoneaster glaucophyllus, assembly GCA_036320875.1. Lineage (NCBI taxonomy): Eukaryota > Viridiplantae > Streptophyta > Magnoliopsida > Rosales > Rosaceae > Cotoneaster > Cotoneaster glaucophyllus. The sequence goes on along the minus strand of CM070069.1, from coordinate 25,036,249 downwards.
TTGGAATGAAGAATCAAGAGCATCAAGCGACGTAAACAAGGGGAGGAGTGCAGAAGGAGAAAACGGGAGTGTGAAGTTCACTTGTCACTCGCCACCCTCACCTCTAGCACTTGCAGCTTCGTTTCATATGCTCCAAGCCCCTTAACCTGGGTAAAAAATGATAACTCTACGCACTGTTGAAATAATCTATTTCTATGGTGAATGATAGGGTAACTACAAGTCTTCAGCCAGATGCAAGAAAATCTAATTTGCAAGGCTGCTGCCAAGATCTTCACCGTGTACCTGGATCAAGCTGCTGCATTTGTCTGCTGTTGTCTGCAGTTTGAAGCTTCTTATTCACACGGTCTTGTACTGCTCATCTCTGTTCTTCGAATTACGCGTAAATTCAATCTGTTGAGAAAAATAATAAAGATTTGGATCATAAAATTGATGTCTTTAACAAGTAATGTACATGGGAAATGTGGATAATGAAACGAGAGACCCTCCAGCTACAATGACAACAATTTGGTCCCGACAGCATGAATTAAAGGCGCATAAATCTTCCTAGCTTCTCTAGAGACCAATTTCTTTTGAGGCCGCAGAAGGTAATCGAGATGCCTCATTTGGCTGAATATTTACATAGCTTCTTACCGTAAGAACACATTTAATATCTGAGCTGAATATTTATACAACTTCTTACCCGTAAGAACACATTCATAATTGAAGCTGAATATTTGCAAAGGTGCTTACCTAGATTTCTGAAATAGTAGGCAAAGTGTTAGAAAAATGCATGGCGTGTAATGACTTGTCTTAACACGCTAACCCTCGCACCGTGGCATGCTATAACAAGCCTTGCGAATTGCCGACAGAATGCATGCGCGTGTCATGACATGCATTATGTCAACAATTCGCGACACTTGTCATGTCGTGGCCAACAACGATGTTCTAGCATATCACAATGCAAGGGTTACCGTGTCAAGACAAGCAATGACAAGCATTTTTCTAACACTTTGACACGCTAACTCTAGCATCGTGGCACGCCAAACATTGCTGCTGGCGGGCGTTACCCAAAAAGGAAAAAACAAAACTGCACGGCGGTTCACCTTCCTCAGCTTTACCTTAACGACGTTGTCGACTTTCAAAATTCTCCTCGAATTCTCTTCAATAAACCGGCTCAGTCACTCGAGGACAATCACGTACATAAGCCTCTCTTTCTCTCCTCTCCAAATTCTTAGTTTCAATTTCCTAAATTTTTCGAGAAACCAAAGGGAGAATTAGGGTACATAGAGAGTATAAATGGTGTGTCACATGCATTCAAATATGGGAATTGCACCATCTACAACAATCAAATTCATTGAAACCTATCAGTGGTTTCTTGCAAAACAAGAAACTGAAGGTCCACAGATTGAAAAAGAAGAGGTTTGTACCTGATGGTCTGCAACAAATCAAACTCATCTGAGCCAAGTGAACCAGCACTATTTGCATCAAGGAGCTGCATCATCTCACATGCATCTTCCCCTGGGGCACCAAACTCTTCCATCACCTCCATAAGTTCCTAAATATTTTATCAATTATCCTACCATCTCCATTCTTGTCAAACACGTCAAAAAAGTTTAAAGGGTATATTTAATTGTTAATATAACAATTTCTTATCGCTAATGCATTAGAAAGATAAACCCACAAATACAGGGGTGGAGCTAAATCTCCATCGATCTCTGTATACATTTCTCAATTCCTACTTTCATGAAAAAGAGAGGATCAACTCAAGACTTAAGTCATTATTTTTAAATTGGTAACGATATAAAATTCTAGAATTTTAATTGCGATAATTGAAACAAGTGAGACCAAACTGAAATTCGTCTCAACTACAGGGGCCAATATATATATGTATATATATTCTATTTTGACCTAAACGACAGCGTTTAACAGAGTGATGGAATACACAGCAGAAACAGCTTCTCTCTCTTCCCAAAGTCCTAAAACCCTACTGCGCCAAATCCCCATTGCGATCGCTGCAACCTCCTTCCGGGGTTTTACACCGCCATGCCATCAAACCCATTACTCCATTAAACACTCTTCAGATTTCACGGCGGCCATGTCGGCGCTATCGAGAGGCCTCATTTCCCGCCTCCGCCTTCTCTCACTCAACCCCTTCTCTTCTACTTCTCCTCCTACTGCTGCCGCTAATGCTACGACGTCGTTTACGCAGACTCGGTGCCATTTCTTCAGATGGTTCAGCTCTGAGGCCACGGTGGATGCGACGGAGGCCGTCGCGGACAGGAGAACGGTTATCGAAGCGAAGCCAGGGCCGATGAGCCCGGGTTCGAAGAGGACCGGGCTCATAGCCGTCAAGTGCGGGATGACTGCGCTCTGGGACAAATGGGGCGCTAGGGTTCCGATAACTGTGCTCTGGGTCGATGATAATATCGTCTCTCAGGTCAAGACCCCTGAGAAGGAAGGCTTCCCTGCTCTCCAGGTAACCTTTTTTCTCTTCATTTGGCTCTGTTCGTCGCGAATTCGATTCGATTTTGTTTGGTTATGAAATTTCGGAAGTTTAGATTTTTTTTTCTGGAAGTGTATTCAATTGAACCGATAGAAGTTGCGTTTTGCTGTTTAATATCTGCAAAAGTCTGTCTTGAGGCTGGACTACTAGGCAATTTAACCTTAAGTAGATCAGCTTGGCCTTAGTATCGGGCAGCTTCAGTTGCGATTTACTGTTTGAAACCATATGCATTGCTTGCTGGGCATGAAAGGTCTTGTTAGTAGGGGTTTAGATGAATGTGAAAGTGATAAGTTCCGAAATTTGTTTGGCACCGTGAGAACTTCATTTGTGATTTGTTTCCTGCTGTTATTTGTTAATTAGATTAAGTGGAACTGAACAAAGGGTAAGTTTGGTACTTGCATCTGGGTTTTGTTTGGTTTGTCCAGCATTGATCACATTGATTTTTCTTGGCTACTAAACAGAGGGTAAGTTTATTTTTTGAAAAAATTCCAAGGTCACGGGTTTAATTATAGGATGGTATTCTGTTGTGGTGCTAGTTAGGTTGGTTGCGGACAGAAGAAAGCAAAACATTTGACAAAGCCAGAGGTGGGTCATTTCCGAGCTCAGGGTGTTCCACTTAAGAGGAAATTGCATGAGTTTCCTGTATCTAATGATGCGCTTCTCCCTCTTGGTATGGAGATTGGTGTTCGCCATTTTGTTCCAGGCCAATATGTTGATGTCACAGGAATCACGCGAGGGAAAGGTTTCCAGGTGAACTAATTTCTTTATCTTCACCTGTTATGTATGCTATTTCAAGAAAAAAATTGGAAATCTTTGTAATAAAATTAATCAACGAATTATGCAACTGTGTTTATCAAAAATCATTTTATGATGGTGATAATAGTAACACTTTTGTGAGGTTATGAAACATTATGTATCATTTTTATTTTCTGTGCCCAGGGTGGAATGAAAAGGCACGGTTTTAGTGGTATGCCAGCATCCCATGGCGCATCTCTATCACACCGAAGTATTGGCTCTACAGGTCAGAGAGATGATGCTGGAAAGGTTTGTATGGCTTACATTTCCCCATAAACTGTTCTGACAAGCTCTTTTGGGATCTGTATAACCAAACATTTCTCTTTGCTTCTAATGAAGATGACTTAATTTAGTCAAATAATCTGTTGCTTATTTGTTTCATCCATAATTCTATTTGAGCGCACAAAAGCGACACTCTTTCTAAAAGAGATGCGCCCTACATTGTTTTGTATCTAAATAACATTACTTTTTTTTTATTCGTGGACGTGCTATATATAAAATGCATATGGTTTCCAATAATTATAAATTGCAACTGTGACAATCATTTGTTATATGAACAGGTCTTTAAAGGCAGAAAAATGCCGGGGCGCATGGGTGGGAAACAGAGAACGGTGAAAAATGTATGGGTCTACAAAATTGATCCTGCAAGGAATTTGATGTGGGTGAAAGGCCAAGTATGATTCCTCACACTTTTCCTTTTCTTAAGTTCTTGCATTTTGAACGTTAATCAACAATAATTTGTGAGCTTAATATGTTCCCGAAATGTTCAGAATGTTGAGGAAAAGAAGTATAATGATATTAATGAAAGGTTTTGAGCTGGGTAGATAATATTGGTTGGTTTAATGAATTTGCTGATACACATTCGCAACTGCACGGTTTAAATCGATACTGTAATTGGTCCTAATCCTCTTCTGGAGTCTGTATGTTGTGTTGTTAATTCCGGTTTCGCGTTACTCAATTAGGTGTTGACTATTCTCACAGGTCCCGGGTGCTGAAGGAAACTTTGTTTTCATAAGAGATGCTTTCTACAAGAAACCTGATGTTTCATCGCTACCATTTCCAACTTACTTTGCTTCAGAGGATGAGGATCCATCCAAGTTAGAACCAATAGTTGCTGACCTCGGAGAAGTAGATCCGTTCATGGTGGCAGATTAACCAGTAGCTGAACTTGAAATCGCACAAGGTACTAGGTTGTTGAGTTATGCCCAATCGACTACGCAGCTATCGCGACCTATTTGAGGCTGTTGATTTGTTTCGTTTGAAGTTGATTTTTGGTATAGGAATATGCAGGCGCAGAGGTTGTAATACTATAGTTGAGTTCATTTCAACCTCAGAATTGAGTAGTGACCCACAAATGTTTTTGATGTTGGAACCATGTTTTCAAATAAATGTGGCGACTTGAAAATTTTGCATTCCATTCCCCTATAGATCGGTTTTTATTCAACGCGGCAGTGTTGGATTTAGTGCAAACGCACTTTCACATCGTCGGACTCAGACACAGACATTGCTCGTTCAAGGTGGTACCTTGGCTGAGCGATATTCTACTTTAAACTAATTTATATTACGTGAAAATTAGTTAAACTCAAGTGTACAACCGATTGCAAGAGCTCTAGTCAATGTGATTGCGAGTTGAAAACGGAAAAATTGATTTTGCTGTGCAGAGGGGCCTTTAAAGAAAGAGAAGAAAACAGAAAGTGAGTTCGGCTTTTTGGCATTTTGCCAAAGTTTGCATTCAATTCAAACGCAAACCGGCAAGTGTCAAACGCTCGTAGACTTGTCAGACACTCGACTATGAACAATCTCCTCACCACCAAACCCTAATTCGCACCCCAAAAAACCCTAAAATCCACCTCCCCTCTTCCTCTAACCCTAGGGTTACCGTTAACCGATAATCCAGTCCAATCCAATCCCCCACCCACAAATGCGAGTCCAATGGCAGTGAGGCGAGACGAACCCGAACTCGAGAGGCGACTTTGCTGCGTCTGCGGCTCCTCCGAACGGTGGTTCCTCCACCACATCCGCCACAAAGGGGCGTTTCAGAGGCTCTGCACCAACTGCGTCCTCCAAAACTACCGAGGCCTCTACTGCCCTCTCTGTCTTGACTTCTTCGACCAACCGCTTCCGGCGCGTGACCGTGTCATGTGCGTCAAGTGCCCTTCCGTTTCTCACCCCGCCTGCGTCCTCGTCGCTAATTCCTCCTTCCATGGCTTCGAGTGCCGTACCTGCCCACAGGGCTACCCCTTCTTCACCCTCAATCGCCCCCAAAACGAGAACGACGCCAAAACGGCATTCGCCATCGACAAGGCCAACGCCAAGGCCCTCGTCGCCTCCGCCAAAATTGCAGCGGCTTCAATGGCGAAAGCCACCGTCGTGGCCAGGACCGACTCCGAGCGCCGCGTCAGGGAGGCCGTGTTGGCGAAGAAGAAGGCGAGGGAGGCGTTGGAGAAACTCAGTTCTCTGGTTAACAAGCAGAAGCAGCAGGATTCGAAAGCTGGAGATGTTGTTTCGGGGCCTGAGAGCCTCAAGGGGAAGCCGAAATTGGAGAGTTCTGGTGGAATTCCAGCGGCGCCCAAGATTGTTAAGGCTGAGGGAAGTAATGGGTTGGTTGGTGATCGATTAAAATTCGGCAACGTTGACGCCATGGAAGAATGATCTCAAATCAAAGGAAGGATTTTGAGCTTGATGAGTTCATGGGTTTCCTTTCAGCTCTTGGGCTTCCGCTTGAGCTGCTACACAGCCTCTGTCAACCTGTGAGTCTCTCTGTTAGTTGCAGTTAGTTCTTTTTCGTAATTTACGCGCGGCAGCCTGGGAACTGTTAGGGAGACGTCGTATATCAGATTGTTGTTGTGTACTCATATTTACTTTTCCATACAGTTTTGTGTAGCTGAATTTCGATGCGGTGACGATTCTCTGTTCCTCTCTGTATCTACATGTTCTTCCTTTTCATGATCGGAAATTGCATTTCCCAATTTCAAAAGCTAAATTTTGTGGTTCATTAAGCTTTATCCAATCCAATTTGTGTGATGACCTTGCTTGCTGTGTGCTAATGTATTGTGTCCGGATTTTTGACTCTTTTTAAGGAGATACTAGAAATTTGACATGTTTCTTAGGACTTCAGAGCCGGTGTTTCATCAAATTCACTGGCTAAAAATGTGTCATTTTCTTGTTCCTTGCATCTTTGCCGGTTTTGCTGTTTTCTTTGTAATGTTTTGCCTAGCCAAGCTGTTCGTTACGAGTGTCATTTGACATGCTGTGTGATTTCTTGAAAGACATCAGGTTGTTTTCAGAGTAATTCTGCTATGGGTTGAATTGATTCTTCAGGCTCGTTTCGATATCGAAAAAAGATCAAAATTTGACTGGCCTATAGTGCCAACTTCAAGGTTGCAAAACCCATTTGTCTTGTAAAAGCTCAAAACTACCTTGTAATTCAGTGTCATTCCTCTGTGACTTGACCTAATGGTCGTTTTTACGCATCTGATTGTTCAAAATTCAAGTTTATTTAACCTTCTCTCGTATTTGTTGTGCTATGAACTATTTTCTTCCCCGGTTTCCATCGTGTTGTATGTTCCTCTGTCATCTGCACCTCGGAATACCGTGCTCATCTTCTGATCACTTTTCTGTTTCGTGTATTCGGCCTTCACGGCACCACCAAAACAACGGTAAAAGAAATCGAAAAAGAAGATGGTTTTTTTGTTGAGATGTCAAGTTTACTAACATGAATTTTCGATCGGGGAAAGGAAAGGCATTTCTTCATGCCAATATTTTGAGAAGGAAAAGAAACGAGAAAAGATGCCCATGGATGCGACCGGCTTTTAACTTTGGTGAAACCACCTGTCCGATGGGTTTGATGACATACAAAATAAAGGGCAATCATTTTTTACGGAAACGCTTGTACTTTCACACCACATTTTTCGTTTCTTGAACATCCCACTTTGACTCAACATAAAATCAACTCATGTTTGAAAGTTAGAGCACATGACATCGCTGTATTTGTCCTAGATGCTGCAGTGACGTACGGGTTGTGTAGGTAAATCTTTTTCCCTTCCAAGGTAACAGTTAAAATCTCTCTTCCCTTTTGGCCTTCTTTTCACCAAAAGATAGAAAGGGAAACAAACACAATGTACTCTGCCTACCATTCAGTACTACGGTCTAGTGATATTCTTCTATACTTGTACGTGAGAGGCTTAGGTTCGAATCTCGTGAATGACAAGTTTGATACCAACTTAGGTTGCCAATTGAGTGACTTAGCCGAACTCCCCCTCCTCTAAAATATATCGTTGTACTCAAAAAACACAATGAACTTTGCCTATAGCATTCGAAAAGGATCATAAAATTTCTTAGATTGGGGAAGAAAACTGTAAGAGAGGGTTTTACTGTGAGATAAAATTCTATACAAAAGTTAATAAAAAAACTGTACAAATACTTACAGTAAAATGTGAAGAAAAAAAATGCAGAGACAAAAGGGCTTCTTTTCTGCTGCCTGTTATCACTAGGTGGGGTGACAATCAACAGCGCCCTCCTACCATCAATTTAAATCAAACAGATGTTAGTTTGAAGTGAGATCTCGTGAGAGAGCTAGGTTTTCAAACCGGCAAAGTATGGTATGCCGGTGGTTTTCAACCACTGATCCGCCAATAGAAACGGACCGGCGGTGAACTGGAGAGCGTCATTTCTGTTAATCACATGATATCCCTTCCATCTCACCCTTTGGTTGGTCGCAGCCCCCGGACCCCGATTCCCATACTCTGCGTAATATAGAGTATCGAGTGCAAAGTTGCCACTCCAGGGTAGCCACCCTGCTGGTTGTATGAAGTCTCCGAGCTCCGACTCCATGATCACCGTCCTTGCATACGTCTTCCATGGCCTGCCCAAGTATGATGGAATCTTGAACCTTAATGGGAACAGAACCTCCTCAGGGACTATTCTGCAGTTCTGGATAACAATGGCGGTGTTTTCCCTCCTGTCCTCTCTTCCCTGAGCCGTCACTGTGTTCTTTTGGTTGTCCATAGGCTTCCTCACTATGATCAAAGAATTTTGGATCAGCGTTGGCGAGTCACCAAAGATGAAATCAACTGTGCCAGAAATGACACAGTTTCGATAGAATTGGCGATGTGTTTGCACATACAACGTGTCTTGGTAGGCGTCCATTCTGCAGTTGAAGAAGGCTGACATCTCCGACTGGACTCGCAGTGCCACAGCCTGATGCTTCTGGGCGCCTGCCGTGTTCTGAAATCCCATCCCCTTTGCTAGAAATCCGTTTCCAATTGCAGCTGTGATTACATTAAAAAAAATTATTACAAATTTACAACCCTTTCTATATTGTAAGTACATATGTCGCGTTATTTAGTGAACACATTTTGTAACCCTAGTAGTAGCGATAATATCTAACAGATGACTCACCGAATGTGGCGGTGTTCTGAGTGGTGATGCCATCGGCAAAGCTTTTACTTCCGGTGACCATGGTCTTCCGGGGTCCGTCTCCATACATGAACACGTTGACCTGATTTTTGGTGACAGTAACATACTCATTGTAAACCCCACCCTTCACATATATGATATATCTTCCTTGAAGCCCTTTTGGATATGCAGCAAGGGCAGCACCGATGGTCTTAAACTGTCCACTCCCGTCCTTCGCCACTACGGCATTAGGTTTAACCCCTCCATTGTCTTGTTTTGCCAACAGCCGCCTGTCCGCGGCCGGAAACCAACTAGGGTACTGGCCATGCCCATCGTTTTCTTGCTCGAGGAGTCTCCGCGAGCTGCTCGTTGGCCTTAAGTCTTTGTTCAATGTGATGTTGAAGTTCTCTAAGATTTGTGCAATTGATGTGGCAATTGCCAAGGCATTGCTGGTCAGCTGCGTGGCGTTGAGAAGGCTATCTTTCATGAGCTTTTGGAGCTCCTCCTGAGGAATGCCGTCGAGGCACGATTGTTGGAACGATATCACCGCGCTGAACCAATTCCGCAGCTCTTCCTCTCTGTCGTGCATTGTGTGCATGTTGCTATCCCCAACGAACGAAAAAGAGGCTTGGAGATCGGCAATTGCCGATTCCAACAAGTCCTTGCAATCGTCCATCGCCATTTTACCCGTCGAGTTGATCGCTTTAAAGGATTTGGCAATGCTGCTAGAGTTCTCTATCGCAGACTTCACGGTTTTAATTGTGGAATCAATGGCGGCCTGGATGAGGTCTTTGGGCGTGGCGCTATCATTTTTCGCGACGGATCCTAGGCTGTCGATGCATGCCTCTTTGTAATCCGTAGGATCACAAATAGCAGCAACGGCCTTAGAACTTGTGGAAAGTTGGTCCTTGCTACTCTTTTTTGTGCAAACAACAGCTACAACGCCGATCACCACGCCGACGATAAGGATGATGGAAACTCCTCCTACCACCAGCTTTCCTCTCTTCTCCATAGATTAGGTTTCTGACACGCGATTTTCAACGAGATCAAAATTTGGGTGATGGGGATGGAGAAGATGAAGCTTTGAAAGCATGGAGATGGAGCTCTTATATGTGCATGCATTGTGGAGTGCCCAAATTTAGGGGGTGACTTTTAAGGCCTCAGGACAAGAATTCCCATGATATGGGATGGTGGTTAAGAGGCAGTTAAATTAGTTGGTCCGGAAGGATTTCCTGCTTTGTTGGAGGACGTCAATCTTCATGAGATATCAAAAAATACAAAAATGAGATCACTATCTTACTCCCCCTTCAATATAGCATGCACCATATATTTAGACGTAGATATATATCCGGTATTAGTTGACCTTCAAGTCAAAATCTACGTATGTGAGGCTTTTAGAAGTTGAAACTTCCTCAAGAGAAAAACTTGCGCAGGTGCACTGATCACGTTATTTGTAGAGTATTTTTTAAAAAAATATAGGACCTATATATTTTGATCTCATCTGATCACATGTAGTCTCCACTCGTTGTGAGGATTGTTTAACCCTACCAAACATCTTTGCCCTTTTTCTTGTCTTCAAAGTTTTTCAAATAGTTCCAAAATTAACAATTCCTAAGTAAGTTGTCATTGTGTGACTTAGCTGAATTATCTTCCTTTTAATGTAAAATATATCGTTATCCTCAAAAAAAAAAATTTGGCATGCTAATATAATTAATCGTTTTATATAAGTGTGATTTAGGATGGTTAGTCAAAGAAATATATATGTCGTGTTATAATAAATTAGAATTCTTTTTCTAGAAATTACCATCCTATAAATAGAAAATAAGGAAAACTAATGAAAATGGCTTGAAAACTTTGAGTTTTAACGATAAGGACAAAATAAAGAATAAAGTGAATAGTACCAGGTTTGACTTTTTAGTGTAAAAATGTGATTTTTCGTTAAAGTGAACAGTATCACGGGCTTTTCGTTAAAACGTACTATGTCTACTTGTAGCTAATTCTTTTTTACAAATGATAAGACTAATGGAATTGGATTCTATTCAGATTCAAATTGTAGGAATCCTCACATCTTAGTCATTTATTGTATATTGTACTGTCATAATAATTTGATTTTTTTATTTAAAATTAAACACAAATAGTACCTGACAAAAACTGACCTCACAATATACGATGAACGGCTAAGATGTAGGGATCTCTATGATCTAAGTAGATCCGTAGAGAATCCTCTTCCAATACTGATGAGTTAAATTATTAATTTTTTTTTCTAGTTAAATTGTTAGTCGTACTTGTGACTAATTTTATGTAGAAAAAGAAAAAACATTTCTGGGCCCCGCAATATCTTATCTCTGAATCTCTGATGCACACACAGAAAGTAGAAGGTGCCGACGAGCTAGAACTCACACACTCCACATACAAATGACTTCGCTGCAAGTCCTTCAACCTACCGGTCCCACCCCACCCTCCCTAAGCTCTCCCAGGACCCACATTTCACCGTTACGCGGCCTGGAATCATGCTCTACCATGGCGGAGCTCAAGCAGTTGCACTCCCAAGTCATCAGGCTCGGCCTCGCCGCCGACAACGACGCTATAGGCCGGGTCATCAAGTTCTGCGCCCTCTCCAAAAATGGCGATTTGGGTTATGCCCTCCAGGTGTTCGACGCAATGCCTCAACCGGACGCATTCGTTTACAACACCATAATGAGAGGTTACTTGCAGTGCCAATTGCCGAGAGATTGCATTGTTTTGTACTCGCAGATGTTGCAGGACTTTGTGACTCCAAATAGGTTCACGTTTCCGTCTGTTGTACGAGCTTGTTGCGCTGATGGTGCTGTTGGAGAAGGGAAACAAGTCCATGCCCATGTCGTTAAACTCGGGTTTGGAGATGATGGGTTTTGTCAGAACAATTTGATTCACATGTATGTGAAGTTTCAGTCTTTGGAGGAAGCTAGAAGGGTGTTTGACAAGATGCCCCGGGTGGATGTTGTGTCTTGGACGACTTTGATTACTGGGTACTCCCAGTGGGGCTTTGTCAACGAGGCTTTCGAAATGTTCGAGTTGATGCCCGAGAAGAATTCTGTATCTTGGAATGCAATGATTTCCTCTTATGTCCAAAGTGATCGTTTTCATGAGGCGTTTGCTTTGTTTCAAAGAATGCGTGTGGAAAACGTAGAATTGGATAAGTTCATGGCGGCAAGTATGTTATCAGCTTGTACAGGTTTAGGTGCTCTAGAACAAGGGAAGTGGATACATGGATATATTGAGAAAAGTGGGATTGAATTGGACTCGAAACTTGCAACAACGATCATTGATATGTATTGCAAATGTGGCTGCCTGGAGAAGGCTTTTGAAGTTTTCAATGGTTTGCCCCGTAAAGGGATTTCTTCATGGAATTGCATGATTGGAGGGCTAGCAATGCACGGGAAAGGAGAGGCAGCTGTTGAGCTTTTCGAGCAGATGCAAGGGGACATGGTAGCTCCCGACAACATTACTTTTGTTAATGTTCTTAGTGCATGTGCTCACTCAGGGTTAGTAGAAAAGGGGCAGCAGTACTTCCGCAGCATGGTTGAAGTCCACGGTATTGAGCCCAGAACAGAGCATTTTGGCTGCATGGTTGATCTTCTTGGAAGAGCCGGGAGGCTGGAGGAAGCAAGAAAGCTAATAAACGAGATGCCTATGATCCCCGATGTAGGTGTCTTGGGTGCTCTCCTTGGAGCTTGTAAGATCCATGGTAATGTTGAACTGGGAGACGAAATAGGGAGGAGGGTAATCGAACTGGAACCAGAAAATAGCGGGCGCTATGTGTTGTTAGCCAATCTGTACGCAAATGCGGGCAGATGGGACGATGTTGCCAATGTGAGGAGGTTGATGAATGACAGAGGAGTGAAGAAGGTTCCTGGATTTTCCATGATTGAATTGGAAGGCGCTGTCGGTGAATTCATTGCCGGCGGAGGGTCTCATCCTCAGACAAAAGAGATATACTCGAAAGTGGATGAAATGTTGAAATGTATAAGATCTGCAGGATATGTTCCGGACACAGAGGGAGTGTTGCATGATCTCGACGAGGAGGAAAAGGAGAACCCTTTATACTACCACAGTGAGAAACTTGCAATTGCATTTGGGCTGTTGAAGACAAAACCCGGGGAAACTCTTCGTATATCGAAGAATTTACGAGTCTGCAAAGACTGCCACCAGGCAAGCAAGCTGATCTCGAAGGTTTTCAACCGCGAAATAATCGTGAGGGATAGAAATCGCTTCCACCATTTTAATGGGGGAGAGTGTTCTTGTAAAGATTACTGGTAAGTGGGAATGCTATCTGGTTCTCAAGAAAATACATCACAACTTACTTGAGGAAAGATTATATCACAACCTACAGAATGTTCATCTTACTGATATACTGATAGAATATACATATATGTATACACACTGGTGACAGCGTGGTGCCAATTCCGTAACATTTTTCAACGATCGAAACTGTTCATATTCTAGAACATTATTCATAGATCAGCCTTACAAAAGAAATCAAACATAATAAATGGACGGTTGAATCGTTGAAATACGGTGTATAACGGTTGAATCGTTGAAATACGATGTATAGTGGGTCCTACAATAGATCTCTTAAATAAACTTATAGGAATCTCTCAACAGAAAGGGACTGATATACACATACCCCGGTATAAGTTGCAGATTTTATTTTATTGTATATGTTATCAACTTTTAAGGCAATTTGTGCATTTAGATTTGAATTATGTGAAATGCTCTCTCTAAGGGGGTGTATTCAATTGAGAATTTGAGAGACTTTAATGGATTTTTATGGAGTTTAATTGATTTGTAGAGATTTCATATAAAATTTTGATTCAATTCCCTCGAACTCTCATGGGGAGAGGTGAGATTTGTGGATGCTTAAAATACACTACGAAATCTCTCCAATTTCCTCTAATTCCTCAACTTTCTCAAATCCTTTAAAATCAATTTCTAATTGAATACACATGGAATGTTATAAACTTCTTTAAAATCCTAATTGAATACACCCGGATTTCTAATGATTTTAATAAACTATCTTAAAATTCTAATTGAATACACCTTGAATTTCAGAGAATCACTTAAAATCCTGATTGAATACCCCTAGATTCATTAAAAAAATTAAAATCCTTCAAAATCTCAATTGAATACACCCCCTTAGTAAAGCTCTTTGGTGAATTTGATAGATTATGATCCCACACACAATTTTTCCTCTTCCATTTATAATTTCCTCGATTCATGGCCTGTTTATCTCTACTAATTAATGAAATCCTCTTTGTCAACAAAAAGAGGGTGAAAAGACAAATTAATCTTCTATCACACAAAAAAAATGATGGACAATAATGTAATTTTATAGGTCCAAATTTTACAGTTTTTTATTGAAACCTCACCTACATGTGATGTTAAAATACCTCCAATACTTAAAAAAAAATAAAAAATAAAAAATAAAAACCAAAAACCTCACACTCCCCCACGTTCTCTCCCTCTCCCTCTCCCTCTCCCTCTCTTCTTCTCATTTTCTAAAAAAATGTATTCATACACACAAAGTGTGTGCCCATATGCTAGTTTCTTATTAAGTAAACACAAGGGTGGACTCGTTCACGGGTAAGAGCTGCCCACATATCTCGAAAAATCCCCCTTCTAAACGAAATTTTGTCCATTTAATAGCTCGGCAAAATAGGGTGACGCATAACTGTAAATCTCTTTTTACTTTCCGATACCAACAACTATTTTTTATTTATTCTTCCATTTCATTCAAATTTCTCTATCTTAACTTCCTTCCTCAATCTCTCTGGCGCCCTTGCAGCAACCCAAAAAAATTCATGAATCCTCCACTCTAAACATATCATAAAACCAAACAAATTTCGCTCTTAATTGTCTCATTAGTTTAATCAAATTTTCTGTTTTTTTTAGCGCACAAATTTTGGAGTACAGATCCTCCCCATTTAAAAAAACTAAGCCTAAGGATCAAATGATCCGGGCTGTTGAAATTTGATCCAACGGCTACAAATAACTTTTAAGGAGCTTCTTGTTTGTAACCGTTGGATCAAATTTCAACGGTCCGGATCATTTGATCTTTAAACTCAGTTTTTTTAGATCCGAAGAGGATCTGTATTTGTTTGCAATAAAAGTAAAAATTGGATTTGAATGTAAAAGCACACAACGTGTCATTATAAAACCTGATTAAGCAAAAGGACAATTAACCGCATTTCTAACTGCCGCAAAAGACCTTTAGCCACGATTGAGCGAATAATTATGCACTCACTGAGTCAAACTCAACACTCACTTATTGAACTTTTAAAATTTTAAAAGAAAGTAAAAGCTATCAATTATTTTAACCTTTTTTTTTTCAAATCAATTATTTGTATTGAATAGTGAAACATAAAATAGAGAATTAATATGTTTACCATAAAGAACAGAAACCCTAAAAATCGGCGGGTCGAGCAATCGAGTCGAACCTATTCCACTCGCGACTCACGATTCCGAACGATCCCGGATCGTTCTTCCTCCTTCCCCCCCAATTTTTAATTTTTCCCACCAATCCGGCCCTCAAAAACCCTAGCTTTCCCTCAACTTTCCCCTCTTTCTTAGGTATCAATCATCCCCAAATCCAAAAGCTTTCAGATTTGTCGAAATTTTTTACTCAGGTACGCAAAATTTGAGCAACATTTTACTTTTCAGAGAAATGCGTATTATATTTTCCTGGTTTGTGAAATCAGATTATCTCCTTTTCTTATTAATCTGTTAGAAATTGAAACCTTGAATTTTTGGTGTTAGAAAATTTAAGCTGTATTTGTAGGTGCTGATTTATTGTAAATTTGTAACAAAGTTGGTAACTTTTTATGTGGTTTTTGTTTTATGATGATTCTGGTTTGGTCTCAGCTTGCTACAGTTGTTGAGGTTTTTTGTTGTTCCAAGTATTGTTCTGCTGCTTCAAATGCTATAAAAACAAATTTACATGAAGCGTTGGATTTGTTGCTTCAGAAGCTTTTTTTTGGAACTTATTTCTGTTGACGTTTTCATTTGAACAGTTAAATGACATTTTAAAACCACCTGTTATGTGTTTGTAAAACCCCGAATTCTTTTGAGTGCGAGGTCAAGAGTTCCATTAGTAACAAGTTTATTTCTGATGTTGTACTGATGTAGCAAGCACGTTTCAGAGTCGTGGCAGCTATGTTTTGATGTTATCTGTCTTTACCATCTTCATACTCAATCTCATGTATTTCTCGTTTGTGCTCGCTATGCTTTCGTGTTGACCTATATGTTGCCCTTAAGCTAATCAACGAGTATATAACTTTATTTTTCATACATCTGCTGCAGATTCCTATTTACTTTTGCTTGACTCTCACTGTGGTAAACACCAACATCCTCTTTTACGAGTGGCATTGGACCATACAACATCGCATGATCAAAGATGTTGACTTGTGTTAGTGTCGAGAATACAGTGAGTGAATCGGATAAGCGTAGTTTCTTGAACAAATTTTGGTAGCTACAATGCGCTCCTCTGGGCTTGTTGACCCTGGATGGGACCATGGCGTTGCTCAAGATGAGAGGAAGAAAAAGGTTAAATGCAATTACTGTGGAAAAATAGTTAGTGGTGGAATATACAGATTGAAGCAACATTTAGCCCGAGTTTCTGGTGAAGTTACTTATTGTGATAAAGCTCCAGACGATGTATACTTGAGTATGAAAGCAAATATGGAAGGAAGTCGTTCTCTTAAGAAACCTAGGCTTTCCGAAGATATTGGCCAAGTGTATTTGAATTTTCAATCTAATGATGACGAAGAAGATGTGCATGTTGGTTATAGAAGCAAAGGAAAGCAATTGGTGGGTGAGAGGAATTTAGCTATGAAATTGACTCCTCTTCGGTCGTTAGGGTATGTTGACCCTGGGTGGGAACACGGCATTGCTCAGGATGAGAAAAAGAAAAAGGTGAAATGCAATTATTGCGAGAAAATAGTTAGTGGTGGTATCAATCGGTTTAAACAACATTTAGCTAGAATTCCTGGAGAAGTAGCACCTTGTAAACATGCTCCTGACGATGTCTATGTTAAAATAAAAGAGAATATGAAATGGCATCGTACTGGAAGGAGAGAGAGACAACCCGATTCCAAGGACACGTCAAATTTTGATCCTCTGTCAGATAATGAAGACCAAGACGATGACCAAATGGAAGCTGTTCTGCCACATATGAGCCAGGAAAGATTGATCGATGGTGATAGGAGATTGGGCCAAAATGTGAGAAATACATTCTTGTCGCTGCCCAGTACTGGTTCTGAACCATTATTTAAAAGATCGAGGCTCGATTCCCTGTTCGTGACAGCTCCTAAGAGTTTGCCACCACAATCTTACAAGCAAGCAAGGGTCAGAACAAT
This sequence comes from Cotoneaster glaucophyllus, assembly GCA_036320875.1. Lineage (NCBI taxonomy): Eukaryota > Viridiplantae > Streptophyta > Magnoliopsida > Rosales > Rosaceae > Cotoneaster > Cotoneaster glaucophyllus. The sequence goes on along the minus strand of CM070069.1, from coordinate 25,019,182 downwards.
GTCAAATAAAATTTCCCACAAGGAAGTTCTTTCTGGAATTTGCAAATTCTTTTACCATGCAGGAGTTCCTCAACAAGCAGCAGACTCCTTATACTTTCATAAGATGCTGGAATTGGTTGGCCAATATGGGCAGGGTTTGGTAGCACGTCCAAGTCAATTAATATCTGGTCGGTTTCTACAAGAGGAAATTGCAACCATTAGAAACTACCTGGCTGAGTATAAGGCATCTTGGGCAACCACTGGCTGTTCCATCATGGCTGACAGTTGGAGAGACACAGAGGGTAGAATATTGATAAACTTTTTGGCTTCTGGTCCAAATGGTGTGTACTTTGTTTCTTCAGTTGATGCCACTGAAATAGTTGAAGATGCTTTGAATTTGTTTATGTTGCTGGACAAAGTCGTTGAAGAGATGGGGGAGGAAAATGTAGTTCAGGTATTTGATTTTCTTTGTTTCTCATGTAGTTGCTCATCTCAAACTGTGATCCGCTAGCTACTAACTTTGTTTTGCGTCTAATCCCCAGGTAATCACTCCAAATACTCCTAGTTATAAAGCTGCTGGAAAGATGCTTGAGGAGAAGAGAAAGAATTTATTCTGGACCCCATGTGCCACCAGTTGTATCGATCAAATGCTTGAAGATTTTTTGAGGATAAGATGTGTAGCGGAGTGCATGGAGACAGGCCAAAAAGTTACGAAGCTCATTTACAACCATGTTTGGTTGTTAAATTTTATGAAGAGTGATTTTACACAGGGGAAGGAACTTTTGAGACCATCTATTACCCGGTTTGCATCTAGCTTTGCTACCTTACAAAGCTTGTTGGACCACAAGACTGGTCTTAAAAGAATGTTTCAATCAAACAAATGGATTTCATCACAGTGCTCCAAATCATGTGAGGGAAAACAGGTGGAAAATATTGTCTTAAATGCTGCATTTTGGAAGAAGTTACAGTTTGTTAGGAATTCAGTGAACCCGATAATGCAAATTCTTCAAAAGGTTGAGAGTGGTGACTGCTTGCCAATGTCATCTATATACAATGACATGTACAGGGCAAAGATTGCAATAAAAGCCATTCATGGTAATAAAGTCCATAAATATGAACCATTTTGGAGCGTTATAGAAAGTCATTGGAACTCGCTGTTCTACCACCCCGTATATGTTGCTGCTTATTACTTAAATCCATCATACAGATATCGACCTGATTTTGTGGCGGTAGGAGAAACAATGGCTGTTTGTGTTTTTTATTCATGATGTTAAGTTCTTTCCTAATCCAGATGGTAATTTGTGTAGCATACTGAGGTGATGCGTGGACTTAACGAATGCACTGTTCGGCTGGAGCCAGACCATTCAAATAGGATTTCTGCATCTATGCAGGTAATTGTTTTTTCTTACTGGAATGAATTATTTGGATGCTGAATGGTTTTATATCTTGAGACGACGTATTGTTGTATTCTCCCATTCTGTATCCCAACACCTCAGATTTCTGATTACAATTCTGCTAAAGCTGATTTTGGAACCGAATTGGCAATCGGTACAAGAACAGAGCTTGATCCAGGTATAGCATTAGACTGTCATGCTACACGTTTTAGGGTTCTGGTATATGCATTCCCATGTGTTGAATCTCTGGGCATTATTCCACTTGCTGATACATTTCTCCTTTTCTTGTTTCCTATTAGCTGCATGGTGGCAGCAACATGGGATAAGTTGCTTAGAGCTGCAGCGTATAGCTGTGCGTATATTGAGTCAGACATGCTCGTCTTTTGGGTGTGAGCATAACTGGAGTATATACGATCAATTGTACAGTCTAAGAAGTAATCGTTTAGCTCAAAAAAGATTAAACGAGCTCATCTACGTTCATTACAATTTGCGTCTTAGAGAACAGCAATTACGAAGAAGGCCGGAAAATTCAATCTCCCTCGACAATGTGCTGTTAGATCGGTTGCTAGATGACTGGATTGTAGATGCTGCAGAAAATGACTTGCTAGAAAATGAGGTATTTCAAGCTTAGAGTCTGTTATTCGGCACAGTGGTTTAGTTATGTGCAAATGACTCTGGAAGCTTGTTTATTAAGTAACAGGAAATTACATTTTGTCTGAAATCAAATTCTTTATCTTTTCTCTGTTAGGAGGTCCTTTACAACGAAATCGAACAGGTTGATGAATACGAGAATGATCTTGTTGATTACAAATGTGGAATGGCAAATGGAGAGACGAGGAATGGATCCATTGAGCTGGTAACCTTGGCTGATGGACATGTCAATCCAGCCAATGCTGGTGTTGCCACCGATGATGATGACGACGACGACGAGGAGGAGGAGGCGGATGGCGGTATGAACTTTTTCCATGATGACATGAGTGATTAGCAAGATGTAGACCTTCAGCTAACGCAAAATGTAATGGTGGTGGTGAGGAAGCTCTGCCTTAGTTGTGTAATTATGTTCCAGCTTACTTGTTTTGCAAGTTACCCATTGAAGTAAAACAGGGCGTCCTTTCATGTAAAATACTTTCAACGGGTTTTTTCATCATAACTCCAAAGCCTTATCACCTTCAAAAATCCCAGTGGATTCCACCTATGCGTTTCGGATTTGAAATTCTCTACTTCTTCAAATTATTGAAATAATTTCGAATTCTTGTCCTTTTAATAATAAATTAAAAAATTAAAATGATGAGCAATACCGCTACTTGTGGCGAGAAAAATGCATCTGTGACACGTGAACAATCCACTTTGAAAATATAAAAAAACACATTTAATATCCCTGCGCACAAAGGGTAAAGTTGGAAATAGACTTCCAACTCTCTCTCTCCGACGCCGCCTCCTCTGGAAGCCAAGTTTTTCAGTCTCCCTCCTCTCGAAGCCGCCAAACTCTCTCAGTCCGAAGCCATTGTCGGTGAAGCAACGCAGCGAGCCGCCGTCCTCAACGATTCAGCCACCGCCAGTACGCTATCTTCTTCTCTTCTCTAAATTTTTCAAAGAATTAAAACCGCTTTATGCTTATCAGCATATGCATGTAATTTCCATAGGTGCTGTTTCGAGTTTCGAGTTCCGATTCCATAAATTTGGTTCTAGAATGGCGGAAAGCAAGGCGGCGATTGGGCTCTCGTGGGAGCCAAAGTTGCCGGCTTTTTCGTCGGGGTCTGGCTCCAAACCTCGCCCCGAAGCCAATCCTCTTTGGAAACCCAGCACGCAGCTTGTCGATGGCCTCTTCGTTCCGCCGAATGACCCGGTAAAGAGGAACAAATTGGCCAAGAAGCAGATCAAAGACACTGCTGGAACAAGCTGGTATGTCATCAGCTCAATTCACTGTGTTTCCTTTTAGTCTTGGGTTTTGTTAGAGTCCCCTATATAATTGGCCGTCGATTGAAACTATATTGTTTTCGGTGTTTGGTAATGTGTTTTCTGATTTAGGTTTGACATGCCTGCACCAACCATGACCCCGGAGTTGCAGAAGGATCTCCAATTACTCAAGGTATGGCAACTTATGTTGTGTTTCTGTTATCTTTCATTGGCACAATGTTGTAGTCATGTGCATTCCTTGTTTTCTCGGTTTTGCTCTTGCCTCGGTATGGATTTTACTCTTAGTGATCTGTGTTTTTAGAAGTTTTTGTGGTTATAGTTGTTGTTACCATGTTTTTGCATCAACCTTGGAAGTAATAAACATGGGACAGTCTTTCAACTCCAATCTCCAGTATAGAGAATGTAATAAAAGCGAATCAACCTTGGAAGTTTACATTTGATGGTACACTTACTTTGGTATGATTCCGAGTCCTTGTCAAATTGGTTTTAACGAAAGTGAACCATCTGGATGCTAGCACAGTCAATGGTAGGTGGTGTTTTTCTTACCCATCTGGAAACCATATGTTCGTCGAAACATTAAACAAGATGGTAATTCTTTGGAATCTGGAACGCCTTCCGACATTCAGTAATTTTGCATACTTCCATGATTCCTGTATCGTTCAGACCATTTCCATTCTAAAGCATATCAATTGACATTTATTTGAACCTAGTGGGATATATGCCTGCTCATGCACCATTTTGCTGGCTTATTGATATAGGGTTTATCCATTTGCAAGGATTACTATAACTATAACTTCTGCGTTTTATTGTTTCATTTATCTTTTGGTGTAATCTTATGCTTTCGTTGTTGTTAAAAGGAAGTATAGTTGGCTGATTCAATTTTCTAATTGCAGTTAAGGAATGTTATGGATCCAAAGAGACATTACAAAAAGGGGGATGCACAACCGAACAAGTATTTCCAGGTTAGAATATGGTACCACAATAACATTACAAGAAGCCATTCATAGGATGTATTAGTATATTTGACGAGGTTATCTGCCTTTTGGTTGTTTATCAGGTAGGGACAGTGATAGAGTCCCCATTAGATTTCTTCTCGAGCAGACTGACAAAGAAGGAAAGGAAGGTGTCCCTTGCAGAGGAAGTGCTCTCTGATCGTAACCTTGGGAACTACAGGTAATAAGACAGCCAGAGACATCTACTGTTTTCCAAATTCTGAAACCATATGTTTAAGGATGATTCTTTTGGCATCCGAAAAAAGTTAAAACTTACATTTTTTTCTGAAAAAAGGCGGTTCATGGACAATCAGGCATGGTCATGCCTTGTGGAAGACCTCAATGAAACAGTATAAGAATCTTGAGAAAATGTTTCGAAATTTTGTTCATCACATTAAACATCTGAGGATAAGATAAAATCAAAGAAACACAATTAGTGAAGGAATTTTTGTGCGTGAAAAATGATTACTTATGCTTTACTTTCACGAGTTTTATTCCTATCATGCTGTTGCTTATTTCATTGATCCACCTTACAGAAAGCGGAAGGTTCACGAGATAGAAGAGAAAAACCGGCCCGGTGGAAATGAGAAATGGAAGATAAAGGGGAAAGGGTCGTATCAGCGTGCAAAGCAAAGAAGGCACTGATGTATCTTCACGTTTACCAAATTTTTGAAACGCTGGAGAGATATTGGTTTCTGTTATACAGACAATGAAAGAAAGATATTGATGATTTGTAATATTTTGTGAGAGGAAAACTAATGAAAAAGACTTGAAAACTTTTAGCTTTAACGATAGGGACAAAATAAAGGGTAAAGTGAATAGTACCAGGATTGACTTTTTAGTGTAAAAATGTGGTTTTTCGTTAAAGTGAACAGTACCGAGAGCTTTTCGTTAAAGTTTCCTTTTGTTAGAGTATTTTGAAAGCTTCTGTAGCCTCTGGATATGATATCCACCAGCACGTGTGAGCAGCCATGTTCATTTGATTGAGGAGGCTTCTTGTCTCCCTTTGATTTTTGTTTCAATTTATTCGTCTCCTTTGGTGGCGGGGCTAGTGCTCGTCGTTATTCGGATTGAATAAATCAAACCGAAACAACAAACAAAATCAAATATGGGTACGTGAAATGCTAAAAAAGCTGTGTGTTTATCATTTTCTGACCTGGTGAGGCGAGACTACGTAGAAGATAAAGAAGAAAGACCGCCAACTTTTATTAGAAAAAAAAATAAAAAATTGACAGCAATTTATCCATTTACAATAAACGTGTATGTAAATATGGCACTTTTTGCTTGCAACATTCCCAGAATTAATTTAAGAATTCAACTGTATCGTAGTCATCAACGTTGAAACACAAGATCACATCATGGCAATGGCTCCTGAGAATCTCCCAAGCGAGACAGATGTAGATACGCGTCGGTCCCTGTACATACATGACGGCTATACGTGAGAAAATATCGGTGGAAAATTTGAAATTATAGAATACGATGTAATTGAAGCGTATAAGAACCAACCCTTCGACTCTCAGAAGGGAAAGTCCTCCACAATCATGTACAAGTATTCTAAACACAAACGGGCTTGAAATTTGAAAACGTGGATGAAGCACGGTGCAAATGAGGCAAAAAGACGACAACAGGTGACTCTAACGAGGTAAGTGAAAACAATAAGATGATGAACTAATGACATCGACAGTCTTTAGCCGCCTTGCTAATAATGTGTAATATTCTGAATGCAACAATGTGGATCACTTGTAGAATTTTCGGTGCATGAAACGCGCAGATGACTAGGCATTGACATGGACAAGTATTGTGTTTAATTACAATAGCCTATGGCTATTGTCAGAATATACCCCTTTTTCATAACATATATGAAGAAACAAAGGTGCAACAAACAGTATGACTGTGGTTGCGACGCCCCACTAATTGTGTGTAACTAAATGGAACATGTATGGGAACTCGACAACTTACCATATCCTTCCATAGAGATCATTTGTAAATCCCCTCCAAAGTACATAGCATACAAGCGGCTAATAGGAAGCCCATATCCATATCCAGCCATTGTAACTGCAGCAGCGTCCGAAAGATCTGAATGCTCATCCAAAAGGTTACTTGCAGTGCTGTAAAGATATGTAAAAATCTTGGGGAGACCACTTCTTGGTATGCCACCCCCCTCATCCGAGACCTATTAAGTCAGCCGTACCAACTTGATAAGCACTTCATTGATAAGCATCTCACAAAAATTGGTTTAATAAACAAATGAAATTCTCTGAATCACACAAAATAATACCTTGATAGTGACATCCTCAATTCCATCAGCAACTATTATTCTAACAGGAGGTGCAACTTTATCCGAGTCCATGAAACGCTCTTGGACAGCACGTAAGGAGTTCTTAACCAACTCAAAGACCATAGTATGCAAGTGTGTTGGAACATACCTGTTATGAAAACAAACAGAACTTTATTTGTCCGATAATAATATATCACTAGCCACCACTATTGGGTTCAAAGTAAAGAGTCACATAGATTTCAGGATAGTATAAAGAACAATATACTTGTGGCAATGTAGAACCGATTCAATTAGAAGCAGACCCAATTGAGTGAGAACAAAATATACTTACGGGAATGTAAAATCGGGATCCCCATAGATAGTAACATTAGGTGCGCTGCCATACTCACGTAGGCAGATTGAGCGGGCATCCTCAGCGGCATTTTGTGCTACCTCCATGGGAGACATCTTTGTATCGATATAACCCACGCAATGAGGAGGGGGATTCGGATTGTGCAACTCAACATGCTGGCCTGAGTTTTAGAGATGTTAGAACCCGCTGAAAGAAAAGTGACATAACTTGCAAAGCCAGCCAGCTAAAAAAAATCACAGTAAGAAGGCAATCTGACCAATGAGCATGCGAATCCCAATTCTTGACATGTAGAAGCGATCCAAAAATTGATGAATCTCATCAAGATCGTCATGTAGAATCTTCTCTTTCTTCAACTGCTGAACACCCAAAGCCATCATCTGGACAACATTGTTGTGTCTCACCTTAATCGCCTTAATCATTTGTGTAAAATCCTTCTCATCTTTAGCATCCTTGATATCAGGAAAGGTTCTAAGATCACGGAAGGAATCCAAATACCAGTCCCGTACCTGAAAATAAAATAAAGCAAAATTACATCCTTGTAATATCTGATTCTTAAACAATTGCACTTAAAAAGTAGTTTTCTCATGGTTCACTGTCCAAATATAAAAGGCTAGAAAACAAGAGCTCGGATGAACTAATAATAATATTATAGCAGGCTGCAACAAGAACAATCAGTCGCAAGCAATTCGCTCGCAGTTACTCTGAAAATTGATTTTGCAAACAACTCGAAAATCGCATAGACCTACCAAAGTTTTTCACATTCTCCTCACTATAATACAAGTAACTGTACCTTGTTCAGAGGAAAAAAAAATCAATTTAAATTGTCAGAGAACAAAACTCCACATATTCATAAAACAAAGTAGTCAGTGAATATTATTATTCCATAAAAACCCACATAGCAATCTGCAGGAAGATCCCTCCTTCACATTCTATATGCAGTAAACTAAAACTTTAAACCCAGTTACCAGAACCACATTCTGAAAATTAAAAATAAATTAAAAAATAAAAATTAACTAAAAGTGGATATGTAGCCTAAACTATTCACAACCCTTTAATGGTATGATCAAATAAATAATATTACAACAATTAATACAGATTTTAACCCTTTATTCTGTCCCACAAGCTCACTAAAACCCAAATCCCATTTCTCACAATTCGATTCCAAGAACAAAAAAAAAATTGCATAATGTAACAAAAACAAATAAAAAGAAAGCACCTTCAAAACGGCAGGTTTCTCAGACAAGCCGTAAGGGAGGCTCTCGAGCTCAGTCGCCCGCCTGGCAATCCGAATGGGGAGCTCCTTGTGCAGAAACTGCGCCGAGATTATGAAATTCCGCTGCGTGGGCCGGGACCCGAACTCCATCATGTACCTGAGGCTCACACCCGTCTGCTTCATACTGCCCCATCTCTGCACCTCGTCGATCAAGCTCTTTGAGAACGGCTCGCACGCCTTCTTAACCGCCATGGCTCCGTCGCCGAGCCCAGAAGCGAGTACGACCTTGCAGACGCGCAACCACCCGCATGCAACCCTGTGTTCCCACTCTCACAATGCGACACTGACATAGAAGATATCGCACGCAGCCAAAAGCCAAGCCCCGGAAATTTTGTCGTGAATTACGAGGAGCTCAGTCCACACATGGGGAATTTATAAAGACGATAAGTTGGGTGTCTCGAGATTTTTGGAACCCTTGGGTTAGAATTTAACCAGAGGAATCGATTCACCCATCGAGGGCAGATTTTTTTTTTTTTTTTTTTCGTTTGCGGGACCTGGTTTTTGGATTCTCTCTGGTTTTCTTGGTATCTACGGGTGGCGGTGTGGCTGTGACCTGTGAGGACCAACCGCATTTTGGACTGGCATGCGGGTTTTTTTGACACGTGGACTCGAGCCCTCATCCCAACTCCGTGGCGGTGGGTATGCTGAAGAAATTTTTCATTGTGATCGGAAAACCAATGGTACATCACATGTTTTTATATAAGTTGTGAAAAAACTTATTTTTTAAATTATTAACTTTTTTAACACATATCCTACTATTTGTATAGTGACACGTGATGTACTATCCTGTGTACCGATTACACTGAAAAATCTGTTAGTATGTTGTCCGCAATTCTATATCTTCTTCGAGTCTTTTTTCTCGTCTTGTGAAGTTTAGTTTTGCTATACTTTTTTCTATTACAAACGATATTACCATTGTAAGTTATTTTAATAGAATGGACGGTTTAAATTTGGAAAGCAATAAATTGAAAGCTCTAACCACCAAATCAATACGCTACTTACAAGTTTAGTATATTTATTATTTTTTTTTCCTCCAGTTTAGCTCGAAGATTCTCCTCATGCTATACACTTTGTCTTCCTATAAAACTTTAAAGTATTGGTTAAAGCTATGGTATTCCTTTCCCATAAAGAATAAGATGATAAAAACCGATATGTTATATTTCTTTGGAATATTAAAAGAAAATTTCATGTGTATGATTTGAGTTGAATAATATTATCACATGACTATTAGTACATCGAAAAATTACTCATCTTACATGTGAAGTTTCGGTGTTTCATCATTTGGATTTGTGATAAATTCCTTCATGGGACCTTTTTGGAAAGGACTCTATACTCCGTTTATTTTAACTGTTAAATTTTTATTTAAAAATATAAAAATTAATATCTAAAACGGTTAAAATACACCGACACTCACCGGCACCCAAATATTTTTGAGCCATTCATTGGGGCTGAATGGATTGGGTGGAAAAAGTACAGGGCTGTGAGCCTGTGAATGGGTCTGTGGGTGGGGGGTCCAATGGTCCTCTTATATTTGTACCATGGGCCACGGCTCACTCAAACAAGTAGGAGAGTTATTCAACTTTTAAAAGAAAAATATGACGGGGATTCTTTTAAAATGAGATTTTTTTGATTTTCTGTCATCTCGCAGTTTCATGCTAATTTTCTTATTAACATTATAAAATATAATGCGAAAAATATAAAGTGATAGAGAGTTTAGGGTTTAGGGTCCTTTTTTTTTCTTTTCTTTTTTTAAATCTCTTTAACATTCCTCGTGAATAGGATTATCTGCTTATACTTTTGGTGTTGATTTTATGCTTATATCGTACAAATTTTGATGGTTATTTGCCTAGATACCACCCTTTAACGTAGAATATCCTCCTACGAAAGTAAAAGAACAAAAAAGTTAAATCAAATTAGCAAATGATATCAACTGATTTAAGCAATCGTCCACTTGTTGCATAATAGTATGTGTATAATCATAAATCCTTGCGTGCGAGCTGGGATTACAATTAGTTCCTTGATCATGGTGTTAAGTGGTTGTAAACTCTCTACTAATACAAAAGATCATATTCTTAGAGATCCACAAAGAGCTAATGATCCTAATATCTTATGTTTTAGTGGCTATTAATAGAAAAGATATTTTCATTACATTAAAGATAAAGATTACATTGGGTATTTATACACTCACTGATGAGAGTAACTAATCTAACAGAGAGTAACTAATCTAACAGAGTTTTCTTATACACTAAGTATTCTCCTTTATATGTGTATTTACAATCCTATCCTTAATATCCCCCCGCAAACGAAAACGGGGAAGCCTCAGTTGTAGTTTGTCTCGCAGAAATAAGAACCGGGGATTGGAAAGAGACTTGGTGCAGATATCTGCAATCTGGTTCTGAGAGCAAACAAAATGAACAGAGATGTGATTGGCCAAAACCTTCTCTCGGATGAAGTGGTAATCGATTTCAATATGTTTTGTCCGAGCATGAAATAGAGGGTTCTTGGCTAATGAGAGAGCAGAGAGGTTATCACACCAGAGTTGGGGAGGAGAGGAAAGAGGATAGGCAATATCAGTGAGTAGTTTGCATATCCAGGTGATTTCAGCAGCTGTAGTGGCCAATGATCTGTATTCGGCTTCTGTGGAAGAGCGAGCAACAGTTGGTTGCTTTTTAGCGCTCCAACTGATGAGTGAATTGCCAAAGAAAATACAATGTCCTCCAGTAGACTTTCTGTCCAGTGAGCATCCAGCCCAATCGGCATCTGAGAAAGCTCGAAGAAGGGGAGGTGTAGAACATTTTGAAAACCACAAGCCAAGGTTGATAGACCCCTTGAGATATCTAAGAATACGTTTCACGGCTTGCATATGGGAAATCCGTGGACTGTGCATGAATTGACAAACCAAATTAACGGCAAAACTCAGGTCAGGGCGAGTCCAAGTTAGATATTGCAAGGCTCCTACCACAGATCGATATTCAGAGGCATTTGCAAGTAGAGGAGAAGTGTGATCAAGTTTAGTTGTACTCAAGGGAGTGCTGCAAGGTTTGGCCCCGTCCATTTTGGTCTTGATTAAGAGATCAAGAATGTATTTGGTCTGAGAGAGGAAGAAACCAGAAGAAGACCGTGTGACTTCCAGGCCAAGGAAGTAGTGAAGGGCACCAAGGTCCTTGATTGGAAATAGAGTACTGAGATGAGTAATAACATCCTTACAAGCAGCAGGGTCCGGACCAGTTACCAGAATATCATCCACGTATACCAATATAAAAACCAGTGAAGGAGATCGTTTCACAAACAGGGAGTGATCACTCTGAGAACCTGTGAAGCCAAGGGAACACAAAGCATGGTGAAGTTTGTCATACCAAGCTCGTGGAGCTTGCTTTAAACCATAAAGGGACTTGTGTAGTTGGCAAACATGACTAGGCCGAGAAGGATCCTCAAAGCCAGGGGGCTGTTTCATAAACACAGATTCGGTGAGTGTGCCATGAAGAAACGCGTTGCTGACATCAAGCTGGTTTAGAAACCAGTCAAATTGAGCTGCAAGAGTGAGAAGCAGACGAATGGTCACAAGTTTGGCAACGGGACTGAATGTTTCTGTGTAATCCAAGCCTTCTTGTTGGTGAAACCCTTTTGCAACCAATCGGGCCTTATACCGATCAATTGAACCATCGGGTGTCCTTTTTATCCGAAAGACCCACTTGCATCCAACAATGTTGTGAGAAGAGGATGGAGGTACAAGAGACCATGTACCGGTTTTGAGAAGAGCAGTGTATTCTTCTTGCATTGCTGAGCACCAATGAGGGTTTTTAGAAGCTTGAAGGTAGGTGGTTGGGACAAAATCAACTGCAAGATGAGAGGGAAGATGATGCTTGGTGGCAGTTAAAGCCTTGGGTTTGAATATGCCAGACTTGGATCGAGTCTGCATAGGATGAGTATTTGATGGCAGCTGTGATGGTGAGGAAGAGGATGAAGTAGATGTAGGATGTCCTGAGGGAAGAGGATTAGAGAGCAAGTGGGATTGTGAAGGGTTTGCAGATGTGGATGTAGTAGTAGGAGCTGAGGTTGATGTGGTAATAGGAGCTGAGGGTGATGTAGGGATAGGGGATGGAGTGATATGGGGCAGAGATGCATGGTGTGAAGGCAGAGAGTGAAAAGTAAGAGAGGAAGGAATTGGGGATGGAGATACTGGGGAGGCAACAGACTGGGATTGTGACATGGTTGGCAGAGAGTGATATGGGAATGTAGCCTCATCGAAGAGAACATGCCGAGAGATATAAATCCTGTGAGTTGTTGGATCAAGGCAGAGATAGCCTTTGTGATTCAAGCTGTACCCCAAGAAAACACAAGCTTTGCTCTTAGGCTCCAATTTGGAGGAGGCGTAGGGTTGTAACCAGGGGAAGCATAAGCAGCCAAAAACCTTGAGAAACTTGTAGTCCGGAGCTTTGATAAACAGAGACTGCCAGGGAGAATTTCTGGAGATTGTGGGAAGCCTGTTGATGAGATAAACCGAAGTAGCAAAGGCTTCGACCCAATACAGAGAAGGAACTTGAGATGCTGTCAATAAGGTCCGAGCAGTCTCCACAATGTGCCTGTGCTTACGTTCTGCACACCCATTTTGCTCCGGGGTGTGAGGACAGGTACGTTGGTGCTGAATACCATTGGCACTAAGAAATTCAGAGAAAGCAGTGCTAACATATTCTCCACCAGAGTCAGATCGTAAAGCAATAACAGGTGTTTCCAGAGACTTTTCAACAAGCAATTTCCATTTAATAAAAGTAGGAAGTACATCGGATTTGTGCTGCAGGGGATAGAACCAACAGTAACGAGTGTAGTCATCTACAAATATGACATAATATCTAAATCCATGATGAGAGACAGTAGATGATGGTCCCCATACATCTGTGTGAATTAGTTGTAATGGCTTCTGTGTAGTACAAACAGTGCTAGAAAATGGAAGCTTCGAACATTTCCCTAATGCACAATCTGAACAAAAAGTCTTATTGGAACTAGTGGAAACAGAAATACATGAATTAGAGGACAATTTATTGATGATCTTGGCAGAGGGATGGCCCAGTCTTTGATGCCAGAGAGACTGCGAAGCTTTAACAGATGCAGTGAGTGCCTGAGAAGTTGCAGGAGAAGATGACTGAAAAGAATAGAAGCCATGTTGAACGGGACCTTTAAAAAGCATCCTCCCCGAAGAATCCTTCACAGTGAAGTGAAAAGGATAAAGATGCAGTGAGCACCAGTTATCAAGCAGAAATTGATTTGCAGACAGAAGATTATGTTTTAGATCAGGCACATGTAAGACACGATTCATTTTAAACGAATTTTGTGGAGTGAGTAAAGAAGAAGAACCATGATGGAGAATAGGCAAACCTTTGCCGTCTCCAATATACACTTGCTCAGGGCCACTGTATGGTTCTGGATTTTGAAGATTAGCATAGGAATTGGTCATGTGCGAGCTAGCTCCAGAGTCGATTATCCAGGGAGATGAAGAGGTAGAGGTGTTAGCTACCATAGCAGAGGGAGATGATTTGCTGCCATAAGCTTGATCCATACGATGAGGACAGGCATAGGCTTCATGGTCAAATTGACGACAAATCTGGCAAGAAATCTTCTTAGGATATGAGTAATTTGATCTGGCTCCTCGGTTGAATCTTTGAGAGTTGTTGCGTGATGTGTTGTTCCGACCAGTAGTGAAACGGTAGTTGCCACGAGGATGAGTCTGATTGCCACGATTGTGCTGCTGGTAGTTCCGATCCATAGGCCGATTTTGATTTGAGAATTGAGAGGCAACAAAGGCTTGAGAGGAAGGTGGCACAGGCGAGGGAAGAATACCAGCCGAGGAGTTGTAAGCCTGAAACAGTGCTGAAGAAACAGTTTGCTTCCGATTTGTGAGTTGAATTTCTTTGCTTAACAATAAGCCATGCAGTTCATCAATAGTCGTGGAGCCAAGACGAAATTGAATGGCATCCACAAAGGAATCAAATTCAGGAGGTAATCCGTGAAGAGTGACGGAGATCAATTCGGAATCTGCAATCGGAGCACCAGCACTGGCGAGTGCATCTGCAATTTCTTCAATCTTCTGAAGGTACTGAGCAGCAGAGGAGTTGCCTTTAACAATGCTGCGAAGACGAGATCGGAGCTCGTGAATATGTGATTGCGAGGCAGAGGCAAGGCGAGATTCCAACTTCGCCCAAAGCTCGCGAGCAGATGTGACGCCAACTGTGTAGGGGATGAGAGCCTCTGAGAGAGTTGAATTTATCCAGATAAGAATGTTTTGATCATTCTCAAACCAAGCAACGTAGTCTGGATTGATAGTAGTGGATCGATTTCCAGATGAATCGAGCAGGTATTTGGGCGGCGCCACCATAGTACCATCAATGAAACCGGTAAGGTTGTAGCGGCGGAAGATCGGAGCGAACAAGGCACTCCAAGTCAGGTAGTTGGTGGTGGTGAGCTTGATCGGAACCATAGATCCAATATTCTGGATCGTAAGTGATGAAATCGCAGGATTAGGGTTAGGGATTTCAGAAGAAGAGGGATGAGCAGGAGAATCGGATTCCGAAGAGGAAGAAGCAGAGGCCACCATAGCTTGAAGATCTGAGAGAGAAATCACAAGCAAGTAGGGAAGATAGCGATCAAGATCAAGATCGCGATCAAGAAATCGATCAATTTGATCGGAGAAGATGAAGAGGGTCACGCGGTGCGAAGAAGCGAGAACCAGGGATCGAGGAGAGAGGTCGTGAGACTATTGGCGGTTGATACCATAATAGAAAAGATATTTTCATTACATTAAAGATAAAGATTACATTGGGTATTTATACACTCACTGATGAGAGTAACTAATCTAACAGAGAGTAACTAATCTAACAGAGTTTTCTTATACACTAAGTATTCTCCTTTATATGTGTATTTACAATCCTATCCTTAATAGCTATTGTGAGATTTCAGCTCCCATTCAATTTTGTTGACATTCAATTAGGTGATGAACTGGCAAAGGCACAATGGAGGCAATATATATAGGACCCAACAAACTTTTAAAATTTTGTTTTTATTCCATTGATTTGGTTTCATACGTAAATCGTTTACATTTTTTTTTGGGTAAGATGTGATGTAGAATAGAGGGCTGAATTGATCAAAGGATAGTTGGAAAGACGTAAAATTAGCAGCAAGGCCCAATCATTAGAGATTTGGTTCTGGCGTTCGATTTAGGCCCATGACTTGTTGTTTTGAAGAGAACAGTAAAGCGAACAAGAGACGTCGCTTTGTCTTGACATATATGCATTTTTGGCCAAATTCCTCATTGACATATCAAATCGATGACAAATTTTGACGTTTTCTCAATTATTGGCGAATTTCAATTTGCTAGTGAATTCTAGCTTAATGTATTCCGATGATTTCTCTATTCATTATAATACGCCGCGTTAAAATGTTTGACAAAATGGCTTTTAAGTTAAAAGAAGGCCTAACAACACCCTCGTGTTCAATTTGATAAGCTCTCTCTTATCACTCCCTATTGGTAGCAAATCATGCTTCCAAGTCCAACCTGCGGAGGTGATTACTGCCAATGATTGTTATTAGCTCTTGCAAAAATATTCGACCAAAAGCCAATGATTTTTTAAGAAAATAAAGCATAACACATTCTGCCCGTTTCCTAGGTGAGAAATGAGGCCAAAAGTCCAACAACAAATGACACGTTGGGTGTCAAACTCAAAGGGAAACACACACACTTCATATGGATGAACGATTATCCTTTCCGGATTCTTTTTGTGAGAATCCCGGGAATTCTCAAATCGTGTTCATTTATCATACATTGTGCGATCAGTTTTTGTTAAGTACTGTTCATGTTTAATTTTAAATAAAAATATTTAAAATAATTTTTGACATCACAATGTACGATGAACGGACACAATTTAAAAATCCTAAAAGATCCTCATTCCCTATGGATAATGGATGTCAGATTTTTTAACACATTTTTTAGCACTACTGGCCTTTTGTCCTCATTGGTGTTGAGAGAAACTTGGTAACCAATAGGAACATGTGACACAGTGACATCATTAATTACATGACTCATAAACTTTTATTGAAAAATATATCGATATAATATGTATAATTATGTACTATCGCTAATGTAAATAAGATATTAATAGTCAGTAATGTGTCGATAAGTTTGTTAATATTAAACAATCGGATTAGTTAGCTAATTGAGCGATCTCACTTGAGTTTATCAAATAATTATATGCATCAATCAACAAATCATGTATTACACAAACGTCACCTCCTTCGTTAGCAAGCCTGGCTCCAGAGTTTCAAACCCAAGGTACCGTTTGGTACGTGGGGCGGGACGGGACGGAGTGGGACGAGGCGTTCTGTCCCACGTTTGGTGCGCTAAAAAATAGTAGAACAGGCTGCTCCGCGGGACGAGTTTTGGCTAAATTTTCGTTCCACCTCACCCTCCTGAAACGACTCGTTCCACATCTGTGGAACACAAAATTAAAATATTTTAGGGCAAAAATACCCTTTATCTTTTTCAATATTTACCATCCAAATCATAAAACAAACCCTAACCATTCTATGTCGCTGCCTCTCTTCCCGTAGCCTTCCTCCTCATCCTTCATCCTCATCCTTATCCTCTCCTCATCCTCTCCCGTAGCCGCCAACTACACCCAGCTAGCAGGCAGCAGTACGGAGCCACTACTGTCACGCTGCAGATTGACCCAGGTATGCGATTGATAGTTTGTTGAATCTTAGTTTTTTACTTTAATCGATTAATCTTTTCTGATTCAATTTTTGTGTGCTCGTTTTGTTTCATTGTTTTGCGTTTCAGTTGAAAGTTTTCTGGGTTTTAATTAATTGGGTATTGTCAATCTTGCAGCTGTCTCACATTTTCGTGTAATAGAATCTCATTTCTAGCTAACAGTGAAGCTTGTGATATATGTTAATCTATCTGTTATCTATATATTGGTGCAGATAACTGAATTTGTTAAGTTTCATGCCTACAAGTTAGCATGCTGATTCTTGTATTGGAATCCCAGACTTCAAGGAGATGACAAACAACCAGGAATTCCATCGCCAGTCAAAGTCCATTCCGTTCCGCTGTTGCTTTCGTTATCACCATTGTTGCGAGAAATCGCAACTCCGTCCGTCAAGCCATAGTCGAACTCGAACACTTCAATGGCAGCCCACCAATAGCAAACCATTTTTGAGCAGCTCCAACAAGGGTTTAACTCTCAGTAATGAAGGAGCCAAAGCTTCATGGATAAGTTAATCATTTAATCATTTGGTTTCATTCCATACAGTGCGTACCAAACGCAGAACAGAACAATCGTCTTGTTCCGTCCTGCGCGTATCAAACATAACTCGGAACCTCTGTTTCTTTCCGTCTCATTCCGTTCCGTCCTTTCTGCGTACCCAACGGTACCCAAAGGAAAATAGAACGAAATTGTTGCCAATTGGCACTTCACTATCTAGGTGGGTCATAAAACAAATGGACATGGTAGCAGAGTTGAGACAGGCGAAGAATTCGAAATCCAGTTGTATGGAAAAAAGAGGACCCAACGCAGAGTCCCTGACAGCGCGGTGTTGTTTTGATGTCTCTGCTAACGTAAGCCGCATAGCTGGAATTCATAATCTCGCGATACATCCCTCTCCCATCTCATCTAATCTTGAAACGGATTGACAACTATTAATGCATGTGTGAGCAATTGACATAACATTTGTTTGCATTTCATACAAGAATGAATAAGCGATGAACCAACTAACTCTCGAATAAATCCTTTTCATATAACATGCAAAATGTATCTCATGGTTATATATAATGGAGGAAGGGGAAAAAGATGTTCAAACGTCAAGGCACATGAACTCACAAGTTAAGAGGTTCGCTACGATATTGGAGGAAATTAAAAGAAGCGTAAGACAAGACAAAATTCGTTGAAGAAAACTAGATTTCAATCTTTTTTTCTCATCCCGTATTAGACTAGGTATAGTATACTTATATTTTTATTGTTGAAATAGGCTCGTTATGCTTTCACTTTAGTATCGCTTATATCGAAATTTTCTACTTTTTATTCTTCTAATTAGGGTTGAGTTCGGTTTTTTGTCAAAACAAGAATTCTCTCAGTTCAGATTAATTTTTCTTTCAATTTTGTTCGGTTCGGTTTGACTTGGGTTTGGTTTTATCAGTTCGGTTTGGGTTTTCTTATACATTGGAAAAATCAGCATCTTGATAGCAACCATTTTTGGTAGATCCTGCAAACACAAAATGCTAATCTCATCTTCATTCAAGTATTTGGACCTTTGAAAAAACACATTAATCATAAGAAAAACTACCTGGAGAAACTGGATGCGCCACAGACCCTATTGAATGTTCACCCTACACCGTCTGTGCATTCCACATCGGCATAACTGTTCACCTATTCTGCAATTTCAAAACGTTAACAATAAACTTCAACTTCTACAATGAACAACACTCAACCCAAAAGGTCAAAGTTTGTACTTCATTGAATTTTTATAATGAAAACGTGTAACTGGATTTTTTTCCCCACATTTTTTGCAGAGATAAAAATTGGGAAATGACACCTATTTACATGAAATTTAAACTTGGGAATTGAAGGTTCCAAATTCCAAGTTTTTTTTTTTACGTGGAAATTCTAAATTTCTATATTTATGAATTCAAACAAGAGAATTGATGTATGTCACAATTTATAAATTCTGGCTTTTACCTAAATTTCAAGTTTATTTCCCTCATCCAAATATAGTGTTAATGTTACATTCAGTTTGGTTTAATTCAATTCGTTTTCTGAACAACTAAAATTGAAATCAAACCAATCACTTCTGGTTCGGTTCAGTTTTTTTATGTGGTCTAATTTTTTCGGTTCAATTTTTTTAGTTCGATAATTTTTTTTTATAACAGTTCAATTATTTTCGCAGTTCTATTAAAGGCAAGGTTGTGATGGTGGGGCTCGCGAACCTGAGGAAGAATAAGACAAGCCTTGCAGCCAATTTTCAGGATTATGCTGAAAGGGATATGGAGAGGATCCTTTCTCCGATTTTCCAAACCCAATCTTCAATAATTAAAAGGGCAATAGTGTCAATTTAACATTTTTTTTTTACTAGCAGTATACTATAAACCAGTTGAGTTGTTTATTGACAAAAAAATATTATCAAAATATCAAATACATTTACAAGTCATAAGTTTATTTGAGGGACACTTTATTTCGTAACTTTTTTCACGAGTCAAACCATATATATTCTAATACGTTATTAATAAATTATTCTTACAAAAGATTAGGCAAAAAACTATTAAGACATTCAATTGTAGTGAAGAAAATAGACGAATGCTGTTTTTCAATAAAACACTATTATGACTACACATTAATCCAATTGTCAAATATTTTGTATTTGGATGATTTTTTGTATAGATAATATTTGAAGGAAGACCTGATGATGAATGATCGTATCGTTGAAATACGATCTAATACAAAAAGATCTCTCAAATAAGCTTATTTAAAGAATTTCTCAATAAAAAATGGAGGTATTGAGTTTGAAACCTATTGTTGGCGTGGAAGTCAAGCTTGTGGCCAGGAGGAAGCTGAAATGTCTTTGTGAGTCTTCACGGCCCCCGGAAGGGGTGTATAACTGTGGGTTGCCACCAGTTGTCCCATTTTTTTTTTTTTTTTTTAAAAAAAAGCAAAAAAAAGAGACTATATATATGTTTATGTGATGGGAAGGATATGTGAAGTGTGAACCACGCTCCCGTAACAACACTAGACATACATTATTACCTTACCTCCAATATTAAAAATAGAGGAGAACCAAAAAGAAAAAAATTTCTCACAAACTCCATGTCAAGTTGAAATTGAATATCCAAACTTTTACGGACATTATAAACTTTTTTAAAAACATGTTGAATACATCTCGATTTTTACAGTTTAATGATATTTGTTAGTACACAATTTAGTGATATTTCTTTTTGTTTGCAAAACAGATGTTGTAAATTTGAATCTCAAATTCGCGACCAATTTATTCTACGCACTCCTTTAATATAAGTGTATAATTGTATATAAAAAGAATCCTAATTGAGTACCCTAAACTTTCATAATCTCATTTGAAATTTGTGTGTTAGATAATAGAAATTGCACGTTGAGAAATATGTCATTTTAGTAAGGAAAAAACTAACTCGAAAGCGGAAACACAACAATCTCTAGTCTCAACAACATTTTTAGATGTTTCTTAAGCTTTGCAACCAATTTGTCGCGAAATCTTTGGTTATCTCACGCTCCAACGTCCCAATTAATTAATTAATTAATTAGGTACTTAATTAATTTTCGCCTAATCACTTTGGTACAGCAACCCATTACCAGACAGCGATTCTCTCTCCCTCCCTTTCTCTTTCTTCCACGCCCAGTTCCATCCTGTCACGATTTCCCCCAAAATTCCTTAATTTTTCTGCAATTTTTTTTTTCAATTTTTGTAAATTTTGAGAAGGATTTTTCTCCAAGGAGTAAGACCATGGAGGATTGCAGTTAGGGTTTCGTCGTTAAACCTCCTGCAAACATCGTCTTCAGGCGATAGAAGCTGTGGAGTGTTGCAGAAGCGTCGAAAGGGGAAAGGTTAGGGTTTTCTTGCGGATTCGATCTGGGAGGGGTTAGTCTCTGGCGACAATGGCCAGCAACTTGCCGATGAGTCCTCAGTTGGAGCAGATCCATGGCGAAATCCACGATAATTTTCGAGCCCTCGCGTATGTCTCTGTAATTTCAGTTCCTGCATTTCGATTTCCATCGTTACTGAATAAATTTCAGAGCTTTGATTTTTCTCAAAGTGTTTGAATTGTTGTCCGCATTGTTTAGTGATTGTGATTTCGATGATTGAATATCTCTCAGAATCCTATGATTCAATTAGAGGAATGTGAGAATAGTTTGTTTGTTCTGTAATTAGGTCGCGTATTCGTTCACAATTAAGTTAGCTTGATGTTCATAAACTGTAGTTAAGCGTTATTAACTTACCGGAGAAACAGTGACTGAGGCGATTCGAAGAGTGTATGTGATTGTTCTGCTGTTCCTGTAATATTTTACCTCTTTGCAATGTTTTCATGGAGTGGTGAGTAACATAGGTTGCTCTTTAGAAATTTTAAGGGGGTGTCTTTTGGATAACACAGATAAATTTCCTAGCTTTCAAGGCTCGAGTTGCTCTATTGATTTTGCACATTGCTGCATAAAGCTTTTGGGATTGTTTGTGGGGGAACCAAATACTGAAGTGAATAATATTTTGGCCATGCTCTTGATGGTTCATTTCTACTCCCGTGCTACCTAAATAATGTTATTGCTTCCATGACCACTTAAAATTATTTTTACATCCGTATGTGGAACCCCATGGGAGCAACAACCATGACATACTCTCTGGAAACGGATGGATTATGAGGGAGATATTAGTCAAATAGTAGCCTTTGCGAGCATTTATTCTTTGTTACAGTCTCATTTAGCTTCCACTTATTAGGTGGTTACTGAAACCAGCTGCCATTGTTTTATCACAGTTCTTCTCTGCCTCTGTCTGACCCAGTGTATTATTACTACCAATTGTGATTATGCCATGCACTTTGTTAATCTCTCATGTTTATGTGTCACCAAGTGCACATGGTCCTTGTTGTTGTACACCATCTTACATGTTAATTATTTGTCTATATTTCTTCTACAGGGTGTAGTCACTTAATGAAAGAATAATTCTTCTCTTTGCAGACTATTTCTTTGTTTCATTTGTTGGGGGAAGTGGTGGGGTTGTTGCACTAGATACATGTATTCCACTTTCCATGGTAAAGTGATCACGTTATAATTAGGGTGACTTCCTTTTTCGTTTTCAGAAATGGCTTCCAGAAGCTGGATAAGATCAAAGACTCCAATAGACAAAGTAAACAGCTGGAGGAACTTACGGGAAAGATGAGGGAATGTAAAAGGTATGCCACATTTGGGATTTTAGTTTTTATTCTCCGAACATTTATCTGATATTTTTAGTAACTGGGGATCTTAGACAATCTTAATTTTCACATTCTTTGAAGAGAGAAAATACAGAGAGATAAAATGTTGCCACATCAATGCAATGTTCAAAATTTAACGATTCTTGCATCAACGACTTTATGAGGTTACTTTGGAATTTTGAAGAATTAGTAACTTATTAACAAAGACAGTTAGGTTGGAGCCATAAAAGTTTCCTCAAGTATAACTAGGATCATGATGTAAGTGTCTTTTAAGTCATGCTTATATAGAAGTCCCGCATACTGTTCCTGGACTCCCATGCATCTCTTCATTTGTAATTTTTTTGGGGATGTTGGAAGAATTGAGGTATGCAATAATTGTTGTTATGGTAGTGAAAGAAATAAAAAACTACAAAAAGAAACAGAATCTCAGTTCTTCAGGTTTTCCGTTTTAGATAAATCAGAGTATGATTTTGTTAATTCTTTGTTTCAGATTAATTAAAGAGTTCGATCGTGAAATCAAGGATGAGGAGAGCCGAAATCCTCCTGATGTGAATAAACAGCTTAATGATGAGAAGCAATCTATGGTAAGTTCTTATGAGCTTGTCTTTTTCCATCACATAGATGTACACATGTACCTACCACTTGCTGGCTTACAAACTCTGTTACTACTTTTGATCGGTGTATTAGTGCACAACCTTTTGGGGTACACAAGGTCTATTAGTTTCTGCTACTGTAACAACTCCATCTAATTATCATGCTTCATTTTGCAGATCAAAGAGCTGAACTCATATGTACAATTGAGAAAAACGTAAGTCCAGCTATGCATTCTGCACTATTGTCAATTAGTTGCTCATAAATTATGGGGTCTAATGTTTAGCATGTTGCCTTCAGGCTTTATATTCATGGGACAAATAAGTTAACCCACAAACACAACAAAATATTGTATATTACAGTTCTTTAATTCTAAAACCCTGTCACTCTTCGTGCTCTGGGTATCTGTGATTTTTTAAAAATGATTTTCATACTCTAGCGGAACTGCAGGTATATGAATAGCCTTGGTAACAAGAAAGTCGAACTCTTTGATATGGGAGCAGGAGTTAGTGAACCCACTGCTGATGAGAATGTTCAAATGGCTTCAGGTAGTTCTT
Source organism: Cotoneaster glaucophyllus (assembly GCA_036320875.1). Taxonomy (NCBI): domain Eukaryota; kingdom Viridiplantae; phylum Streptophyta; class Magnoliopsida; order Rosales; family Rosaceae; genus Cotoneaster; species Cotoneaster glaucophyllus. Next base: position 24,995,880 of record CM070069.1, on the reverse strand, counting down.
GTCATTCTGCATATCTGTGAGCTTAGTTTGAATTTGTAGAAATGAGCTTTTTCCTATAAATCTTTCAAGCTTTTAGCGGTTAATCATGCTATGCTAATCCACATGCGGTCTTTTAATGATAGTACAAAGTAAAGGTTTATCAAACTTTGAAAAGATCAAACTGCTTGGAACTTTATATCTATGTCTGTGCTTGTTTTGTGCCTGATTTGAAGAAAAGATATGTCTGACCACCTTTCTAATCAGCATTTATTTGTGATAGCTATGTCAAATCAAGAACTAATCAATTCTGGGATGAAAACAATGGATGAGACTGATCAGGTCATTGAACGCTCTAAAAAGGTGAACAGCTATAAAAAAAAACCAAAATTTTTTAAGTTTGTGTATTTTCTTTTGCCAACAATTTTAACTCTTTAGTTTGTTGATAGGTTGTTGAGCAAACAGTTGAAGTGGGAACTCAAACTGCTGTTACCTTAAAGGGCCAAGTGAGTGTTCATCTGTTGTCTCTATTATCTCTCATTTCAAGAGTTTAGACTAAAACATTGTTTGACTCCAAAACTTGCAGACTGACCAAATGGGCCGCATTGTGAATGAGCTGGACACAATTCAGTTTTCAATTAAGAAGGCCTCTCAGCTTGTAAAGGAGATTGGTAGGCAGGTTAGTTGAGATCTCGCCCCCCTAAATACTCAACTTGTATATTTTTTTTAACAAAAACTAATTTTTCTCTCCAATATTTTCAGGTGGCAACAGATAAATGCATCATGCTTTTTCTTTTGCTTATTGTAATTGGTGTAATAGCAATTATTGTTGTGAAGGTATGCTCTTTGATTCATTTATCTATTGGTCTTCTACCCATTTTACGCATTTTTTATAATACTTGGAAATCGCACATTAAGTTACAAAGATACCCGCAGAGTTGTATTTTAGGAACTTTTTGTGGAGGAAATTTGTTTATGAGTTTGGATAGTGATTTCTGACGGATTGTGAACCATACTATCTATTTTCCTCTCCCTGTAAAGTAGTTAGTAATGTATGGAAAATTCATGCTTTCCTTCTCAGATGTGTGTTCAAAATCATCCTGGAAAAAAATTGAAAGTTTAGAAACGACTACATCTGTTGATAACTGTAATGTCTGTTTACATTTCAGATTGTGAACCCTGGCAATAAAAACATCAGGGATATCCCTGGATTGGCACCGCCTGCTGCAAGGAGGCTTTTGTCACTGAGTCCTCTGCAACAGTTCGAATAGTTTCCTCTTCCTTTACAAGATTCAAATTTTCCGATATAGTTACTATGATTCAAGTTCTGGGGGATGCAGAGGAAGCTCAGAGGAATAGTTGCGTTGATCGGTTTTTTCTTTATACATTATTCTTGCCCGAGTTGTGCATAAAGTTTGTGATTCTCTGTAAATCACGCGTGAGTCTTTTTTTCGCTTTGGTTTAATGGCCAGCCACGGTTTCTGTAATCTTTCCAAGATTGTTTTAGCTGAGAGACGTACTTTGTTCTATATGTACTCACCATGGAGATGTATTGCCATTCCATCTTGTATGCACACTATTTTCTTTCAATTTCTAGTGAATGTCGGAGCGGCTTGTTGCAATTTCTCTACCCTTTTTGCAAAACAATATAACTCATATAATTGAGACACAATCCGTAACATCTAAGACTGCTCATGAAACAGAGCTCATGTTCTAACCACCGAACTCCGGCAACAGAAAACCGAGAGAGAACAGAAATGTGCTGTATGATAAACTTTCAGTTTCTACAATACCGCCCGGACCATATCAAGAACTGCATAACTTGTCAAGACAAAAACGTGGTTTTCTTATCACGAGCCTTGACAAATTAATGGGGAGCTTCTTCACCCGACAACTATGGTTCCTAAGCTACCGTCTACAAATTTCAACCGGCAAATCATGTGTTCACTTCCTAAAACTGAAAGTAATACAATGAATTGCCCCTGTGGTTCCGCGCGTTAAATCTGTTCCCTGGAAAGAATAAGGGTCTAGAGTTTGAAAAGAATCTGCATACTCCGTTTCTGGACTTCCCTTTTCCAAACATCATCACGAGTTCATGAATCATGCAGCATAGTTGCCAGCCTGTGTTCGTCCAATGTGAGACAATCTTGTTGATTGAGTTAAGGGTGTTTCTTCATCAACATTGTCGGAGGCCGAACCAGTCCCTCCAGGGACAAAAATATCAGAGGACTTTTTCTCCAACTTCCAATCCTGTATTGGCCGGCACAGAAAACACGTGTCACAAAAAATACAAGGGGATCAAGGACTCCAAAATGAAATCAAATTCTGGAGAAAGCAAACCTTTGAAACTCTCTCGGGAATGCTTTCTGAAGGTAGCTGAGATGCACGAACATCCTTAACCTTTATGTAATTGTACATGACAACACCACACAATGCTGCAGGCCAAATTGACTGGTCAGCTAAAGCTTCACATTTAAACATGTATAAAATAAAGTTGTAACTTTGAAACTTTCAAGTTAATATATACGGAGAGCTACCTATGGCATAACCGATTATGTTCAGCCTGGTTATAATAGACTCTGGAAATATAACAGTTGAAAGGGCAATCAATATCCAGTCTTTCAGAACACCAGCAACCCGGATGGTAACTGCTCCAGTTCTACCAATTACTAAGAATATGGAGAAGTTCAACGCCAAAGCACAAAGAGCATTGGAGAAAAAGATCCAGAAGTTGAACTGAAACTGTGAATACTCTATTGCAGACTTCTCAAGTAACAACCAAGGCACAAACAGGAAGACAAAACTGCAACAAACAAAAAAATGAAACAATAATGGTGAGACGCTGAAGCAATGGCATGCACAAGCATCAAGGGAAAAATCTATTGAGTACCGAACTGTGTTTAAATCGCATGCATCCATCAATAAGATGTAGAACTTCATCAGAATAAGGATGTAAAAAGGAGCGGAGATTTCCCATGGTACAGATGGATCGTTCACTCATTGTAAATTTACATGTTTCGTCCACTAAATTATGAATCTCATCCATATAATATAAGTTACAGATTCAGATACTCAACATTTACAATAAATAATAATTAAAGAATAATTTCATTCACCATCAGAACTAAATTCTGGAAATGAGTCACTATTCTCTATCAAGATTGTTATGGTTGACAAAGAACTAATATACTACTTATTCATACTTTGCGATTGGAAAAAATAGTGTTTGCCAAAATTCTAACTCCTATAATGCGTCCAAGCATCACAGTATAATACCTGCATGGGGCAATATAGTACAAGCTGGTGATCGGATTTAGAGTCAAGCCCTTCTTCTGTAGAAGGACTTGTGTCAAGACCAGCCTGAGAGCTTCTGCAAAGATGCCCGTAACCTGGTAAACTGTACCAACTACATTAAAATGAATCTCCCCGTATGAGGAAATGACAACTCCAACACTGACCAGCAACATGTTTGTGAACACGTCGCACCTTGCTTTGTCAGTGCCACACAATACAGCCATGATAAAAGTAGCCACTGGCACTGCAGTATTGAATGTAGATAGATATAAGCAGTCTTTTATTAGCGTTTTAAAGTGTAATTATTGTCGTAAAATAGATATCATGAGTCTGTGTCGGTGCATCAGCACACATACTTAGAGCTTTGAGCATTTGGATGAACGCCACTGAAATATGCAAGTAAGCAGTGTTTCCAAACCTGTAATACAGAAAAAGAAAAGTTCAAAACTAAAAAGCTTGAATTCTCTTGTCTTGACTCTTGATAAGTACAATTTACAACAAAGCAAAACTTGACAAGCATACAATTCCTAAATGTGGGCATTGCATTTGAGCCCAAATCTGGACAACTCAACCGTACAAGGGACACCAATTCTTGAAGGAAGTTCGGACATTCTACACCAGGGAATCTAAGCATACGTTCATTTTTTACCACAAAATGAGAAATAGTAAAAGAACAGATTGGGACAAGTAACATGAGGTCTCTAAGCATTCTAGTACTTTCATTGTTGAGTGGCATGAGCCTGGTAACTGGTTACAGTCAAATCTGAAAAATTGACCGTAACCTTTTCATCAAATATGACAAGAATGATCTAAGCTCTCTCCTGAATTTGAACAGTGACAGAAGACCAGATACATGATGCATATCCATGCCCTTATTGGTAGCATTATTAGCAAAAACAACACCCAACTACGTTTACATTTCAGTGCTTACCAAAGACTTGATGCAAAGAAGGCACTGATTGGAATTACACAAGTTGCATATCTGCCACATAAAGAAAAGAAATTAGCAAAACAATTTGGACAAAAAGAGTAATAACAAGTTGGAACCCAAAATACAGCCTACATTCTTACATTTCAAATGTCATTTTGACAGGTGCTACAACCTGCAGATTTACAGAGAAATAAATATAGAGAACAAAAGCAATAAATGAATCCAACAGAAACAAAAATATGGAGTATTGATAGTGCGTAACAGAAAACTGATACTTGCATATGATGCAGATAAAACGAACAAATAAAGAAACTAGAACTACTCTAATCTGCACAATTATGACAAACTATAAATTTTGAAGTTCAATAAAATTTCAAGATTGGCTTCTATAGCTCCAGTTACAGAGACCTCCAAATAAATCTTACTTCACTCTGGCTATATAGGGCATCAGTTACATGCCTTGTCCCACTATAGACTAATTTAACCCACTATCTTTTTGGCAGTCACCCTTCTCATTCAGAGCATGAGTTTCAACAACATTCGTGTATTAGCTACTGATAAGAGTAAATTAAGGAAAAGCAAAAGAGGATGTAAGAATCTTAATGGACACCGACTCCGCCAAGAGCTTAAGGTAACCAAAGTGATGTGAATCAATAGAAGACTTCCAGTCATATAAAGTTAATAGCGAGAAGTAATATGTCGGAGAAATTATGTGCTATCACTTCGACTATCGACTAAAAGAAAATCCACGACCTGTCTTTATGTTCAACTGGCTTGACACGGATACCAGCACTGATGTCAAAAGTAATTAACAGATATAAAAAGCATATCCAAAAGTAAATAGTCATACCTTGAAAACACGAACAAGAAAAAATGCTACTAGTCCAGAAAATCCCATATGAATCATCGTAAGTGTTATGGGTAATGGAAAATTGAAGTATTTTGGAGACAGAACCCACTGCAAGGAAATTCACACAGAAAATTCATCAGTAAAACAAGAAGGGAAATTATAGCTTGAGTTTCAGTTTAACCATATAGACTATCAATGACCACAATGTAGATATAAACAGGCAAATCAGTAATGGGCAAGATATACAAATGAAGTACTGAGGAGGAACTACCTTGTTGTACAATATAACGCCGGACGAAAGCAGAATGTAGATGAATAGGTAAAAATAAGTCAGCAGCAGCGGTTTGCTGATCATCTTGGGCATTTTTTTTTTATCAAACGACCTAATGTATGGTTATCTGGCCTTTAGACCATCTTATGTAACATTTTTCACACTGAAAACGGAAAAATTAGCCACAAATGTTATGCAGTCCTAAACCCAGAAGAGGACCTCCTCATGCCCACAATCACAGATTCGTGTGAGGATCAGATATCGCAATGGCTGCACTGATTCGAATGCTTAAATCCTGAAAGTGAAGAAACAGTGAGAAGAACGTACTACAGTAGCATAAACAATAACCAAACAACAAGGAAAGCATCAAACGTTTGTTTATTTAAAATAGCATGAACTGGTATAGAATCAGTATTAAAAGTGGAAGCTGAAACCAAATTGGGCAAATGGGCAAGCACAGAATCTGATCCAAAACAATTAGCAACAAGCATTCAACAAAAAATCAATCAGTGGCTTCTTCAAGAACTAACAAAACCAACATTTCCCAATTGAAAACCGAAACGGGCAGATCTGAAACGGACCCAAAACAAAAAAACTGAGAAGAACCCAATTCAGATTCTGATCCAAAACAGAAAACCCATGTCGAATTCAAGACGAAGGAGCTTACCCGACAGTCGAAATCAACTGAAACTGGCTTCGAATCTGAAAAACCCCGCTTAATTTCAGAGATCTATCCACTTGGGAAAGAAGAGAAAGACATAGAGTGAGAGAAAGAGGGAGAGAGAAATGGGATCAGGGACTGCGGGAAATAGTTGGTGACAGTGGGTGGGTCAATGAGTACAATAAATAAGCCTGGGAAAGCTAAGAGAGGGAAGAACGAGGGGTTATCGATAAATCACAGAGAGAGAAAGAACGTGGGGTTGCCTGAATCAGAAGAAAGAAGGGAAATTTACTACTAATAACAAGTAAACAAGCAAAGAAAGCAAGAGAGAAAGAAAGGGGCCTGCTTTGCCTTCCTTCTCGTACCCAATGAGAGAGAGACAATCCAACAGTGTCTTAGGCCGATGAAAGACCGAGCGTTATCGGCCTCGCCCACTATGTCTGTTTGCGACTTACCGGCTTTGGTTGCTACAGACACGAGAGACACGAGAGACAGAGGAGAGAGAGAGTGAAGAAACAAATAAGCGTTTTTGCTCTCTCCTATTTTAAATTTTTTTTTTTAACAAACAATATTATCGGCTTAGTCTCACAATGAACTAGTAATAATTTGATTTTAGTTTGACTCGTTTAATTGAGATTGTAAATTTGGATCCATTGGGCCCGCATTGCACTTATTTGTATCTTCATGACTTACATAAAACAAGTTCATTATCATCGTAACGTTCTGGATTAATAATGTGTAAATTTAGCCACTTCTGGTGGTATTCCTCTTTACTTAAAAGTGAGAGGTCTTAGGTTCGAATCTCGTGAATGGAAAGTTCGATACCAAATTAGGCTGTCCATTGTGAGATTTAGCTAAACTTCCCCTTTCTTAATGTAAAAATATCGATGTACTAAAAAAAATAATGTGTAAATTTCTCTCCGTATATTATTTTGTTATTAGATCAAGATGCAACACGACAATAAACTTATTCCATACAAGTTGCTCTTGTTCCCAAGACTTCTCTTAAATCAGTCACTCGCTCATTGTCGAATTGGGTATGCGTCGAATTGTCAATCTCATAATTAAAAGACTAAACCATTTGCAACTGTACAGAGTTATGCACTTTCCATTGGTGTTACCAATGTTCCTCAAATGGCTGCTTGCTCATGCGCGTGTAAGTGATTCATTATCGTATATATATATGCGGATCATGTAAAAAGTTCATACATTAAGCGCACGCGCTAGAGACAAACCCTTTGCATTCTCTCTCTTTTTTCTTTTCTTTTTTTCCTTCAAATTTAACTATTGAAGAAAAGATTAACCTTCCTAGATGTTGTGCTCCAAATAATACCACATGTTTTTATCAAGGATGCCACAAGAAGTAGTGATATGTTTGTAAATGGATGAGATGTTCCCCTAGTCTTCCCTACATAAGGAAGTGGGACCTTAGACCATCTTCAACGGAAGGGTCTAGAGTGCCAGAGGGCCGAAAAAAGGCCGAAAATCGTCTTCAACTGAGGGCTAGGCCAAAAGGCCAACTAGCTGGCCCAAATGAGCCAGCCAGCCCTGGGTCGAGCTAGAATTTGAGTATTCATGTCGGATATAACCGACAACATTGTATTTATTCCTATCGGTTATATGCGATAGGAATGGTAGGCCTTTTTTTTATTTTTATTTTTATTTTACAAAATTTTTAAATTCTATTTTTTTTCCTATAACTTCTTAAGCCATTATACAACATTAAATTAAATTAAGTAACATGAAACAACATTAAACAATATGAAACAATATTAAATAACATTAAATTTAAATAATAAATTATGTTTGACCCTCGGTTAGAGACGATTTTTTGTGACAGGACTAAAACGAGCCCTATGACCCTTTGGCCCTCGGTTGGAGATGGATGCAAATATGGTCATGTACTGTTCATTAAAATATTAATATCTTAGAGGGTCAGATGGCTAAAACGAGCCCTATTTTAGCCCTCTGACCCTTGTTCGGTTGGAGATGGTCTTATGGCCTTGATGTCACAATGATGAAGACCAAACACCCTACAAAGAAAATAATTTGAACACTCAAACATATTATGATATTAAATCATCATCATATGTCGAATCGTAACCCTAATATAAAAGAAACGCGTGACACACATACTAAGGATGGTAAGCAAAATTATTTTCAATTACTTCTCAATTGAGTACTAGGATAGCTACCTCCAAAGTTGCCAAGTTGGAATGGCCAGTTGGTTGGGGTTTGGACTTTCCTTTGTCCTATAAAATAATATAGTGGTTGGTTGGTTCATATTTTTAGTTTTGCCCTGGCTGTATCTGGATTCTGATATAATGACATGCCAACTACAAGTAACTTAATTAGTCAAACTACCAACCTTCGAGGTCTTTATCCTCCGCTGCTAATAATAGAAATGCAAATCCTGTTGGTCATTTTGATCCTCCACTTTTCAGAAATTTTTTTTTAGGTAAACCCACTTTTCAGAAAATTGGATTAATTTGATGGGCAGAAAATTGATTGTAGTCGAGAATATATAAGAACGTTCGATTTGTTAAAGCATAACAACATATTTTTTGAGAAGTAATTGAATAAGTTGATATTTGACTCGTCTTTTACGAAATTATATCTAAGTCAGGTATGTGATACATCAATGTATTGTTGAGAGTATATATCTCAGGTTCAGAAATAAAAGTCTTACCTACTGATTTAAATAAATCTTGAGATTCTCTTTCATATTGTCAAATAATTTTAAGATGAATGCTCATATTCTAATACGATATCAGAACAAACTATCCACGCGTTGAACCTAATGGTCAACGAAAAAGACAAGCCTTACCTAATATTTTAAATAATCATGAACCGCTCCCTTCTGGGCTCCTGACATTAATTGGTCTAAGTGTAGTGTGACACAATAATTAGCACGCCTTGCAGCATGAATGAGTGAATCAAATTTGAGATTCCTGCCAAAAGCTCTTGCAATTTGTAGTTTGTAGGGTCTTTTTTTTTATATAAAATTCATGGCAAAGACAAGGTGATGGAATATGCACAATTTGTATCAACAAATTAATGGTCATAAAGTGGATGGGACTTTAGAAATTTGGAATCCAGGGTTTGGACCACGACTAAAACGAATTAAATTAACATCACAGTTGATTGGAATTATCGCACACTCCAACTAGTAAAGCTGCATAATTACTATTTTAAATCATTTGCAGGTCACATTATTTCCCTAATCTCATCCTAATCCCTTCTCATGGAGACATCATAATTAATGCTACAAGAAGAAGCACCATTTTTGGCTTCTAACCTTGAAACTCTAATCTCTATCTTCTAGTTGATTCCTCATCACCAATGTCTAATCTCTATCAACGTAGATTATTGTCAATGGATCAAAATTTTGATTTGAATCGGAACTCGATTCGATGTAATTAATAAGATATAAATGGATACTTTTAGTTCAATAATTCGAAGAATATGATAATCATAGTAAATGGATTTGTATATGGATTAAGATTGATTCAATTCTTTCACATGTCCTGTTGGATGATGGGGTATATATAGTTCTTGACAAAAGAGGGAGGGGAAATCTCAAACTGAACAATGGGATATTGAATATAATGTAAATACTCTTAATCGTTTGAGTTACAAACCTCTTGCAAGACATATCCGTTTAACAATTTGAATGAAAATTGTACCAACAATGCTACCTAGACAAACAAAATTGATATGCTGACCATTTTAATATAGATGAGTTCCACGCACACAACAGTAGTCTACCTCTGTAAGAAATGCATAAATGCTAATAAGACTTTCTCAAAGTAGGACTTTCCATGGATTCTCTGTCACTTCATATTTTTGGCTCAATATTTTATAATGTTGACACGAGAATTGTGTCAAAAACATGAAGTGGCGAGAGTCCATAGACAGTCTCATTTTTAAGAGTCTCTTTAGCATTTCTCTAAGAAAGGTGGTTGCCAACATAGTTATTTTTGCGTGTCTACGTAGCATTGTCGTTTTCGAGTCCTTTGATTCCATGACTAGTTAGTCTAATGGCACCGCATATTCACTTTATTGGAGGAAGTCCAAGTTCCAATTTTATGAACGACAGATGTTAAACGTATAAAAAAAGAAGAGTGATGTTATTCACACATTTTTACCTCTCATACACTTCCTGTTAATTTCTGTCATTTGATCATCTTCAACTCATGCAATCCGACGGTAAAAAATTAAGAGGTGTGTGAAAAGTAATAAAAGCATTACCCAAAAACAAAACTTGAATCCTTTATTTGATTTGGGCCTTTTTAATTTTGGGCGGACTCATCTCCTTTCAAATTTTGAGCCTCAATAACTTGACAAACACATCCAAAGGGCATGATTCATGTGTGTCTTTCCCAAGACAAGAACTATTATTCTGGGTCCAAAGTAGTTCCTCTGTAGCTTTCTAAACATAAGAACTTCATCCTCAATTAACAAAAAATAATAATTGATTAGTATTCAATTTGCAATTATGGTGCCAAAAATTCAATGGAATCGAAAAGAATGAGTCACATCAACAACATTGGAGATTTTTTTTCTTTTAAAAGGGGATCAGCTGGTGGCTTCGCCACGACATTTCACTTTTTCGAGGGCTGAAAAGACTTACAGAAGTATTTCAGTCTCCCCTTGGCCACTATCGTGCAATTCACCGGCGTCAGGAATCGAAATCAAGACGTGTCATGTGAAATACGAGCTGTAATTCATTCCCAACCACTAAGCCATCTCGTGGTGATCAACATTGGAGATTGGAGGTTAACAGCAAATACCAAATAATATAAATAGGGAAAAAATGACTTAGTTAAACTATTGCATTAAGAATGCATTATTTATACATTATTCAAATCCAAAACAAAAGCTGATACCTCCCCTAACAACCATACAATATCTAAACTGAAAACAGATGTTGCTGTTTCAACAACTGATGCAATTTGTCATCAGCCGCACAAATGTTGCACTTGCATCCAAAGACTAACGTTAATAAATAATTAAAATGTCTAAGTGCATGAGCATGTTAATTTAAACATTCTTCTTCCATGAAAATTCCCAGCAGCAGCAGCATGCATGCATGGGGATCATGAGCATAAATTAGGGTTTGACATGGGCTTCTTCCTCTCATCCTCTCCAACGCTTGCCCTAACTATCAACGTCATAGATTCCTTCTTAGTTGATCAAGTTTGGTTAATATATTGGGAAGCAAATATATAGGAAAACTTGATTGGGTTGTCACTCTCAATTCACTCAAATTATAAAACACGTACTGAGTTTTGAGCTCATAATTTTAGCATTTATGATTTAGTTTATAATGCACGAGTTATACTTTTAAATAAATTGAAACATATATCAACATGTCAATCACGTGGTGCATCATATACACAAGCATATAGATTATTTGTTCATTGCGTCTTTCTTTCTATTAAAGAACATATTTATATTATATTTCAATAATGTCAATATTTATATCTCAATTATATCAAAAACATAAAAATACACGTCTACAATTTTTTATTGACATGTTATCTACTAATGCTATCCAGAGCTGATCATCACAAATTATATAAACAGTTCATCATTTAGTAAAAAATTAACATCTTGTCCAGAAATGAACTGATCATGTATATTATATATGTCAGGCGGCTGGTAGTGTATATAATATTATTGTAATCCAGTCCAAATTGTATCATTTGCATGCTTTAGGTTGAGAGACAAGTAGAAGATTTAATTTTGACCATTGTCTGTGCGACCTGTATGAAACCCTAAAAAACCTATTGAACTTTAAGATTTGGGTCCATAAAATATATTACCCTGTTTATACTTCACGCTTGCCCTTAAAACATAGGACACGGAGGTCCCTTGAGGAATCTGTACAGCACATTCTTTTTCCAACCTTTCCGTTAAAATACAAAGCAAAAAATGCCAGACCAAAGTTGACCTTCGTTTCCCTTGCTGCTATAAAATTCAATACCTAAATATACTGCCGACGAAAAAGAAAAAACACAACTAACCTGACTTTATATATTTTTAGTCTACGTCAAGGAAAAAAAAAATTAACAACGGAAGAAACTTGAGTATTAAGTCACTTAATAGTATGGTTTAGTAGTAAGTTTTAAGTTTGAATCTCATAGAAGATGAGTTCAATATCAATTTATTATGACTAGCTCATTAAGTTTCTAACTAATTGTATTATTGCTCTTGGTGTATCAGAATTGAAAAATCTCTCCATGTTGAGAAATGAGAATATAGTTATAAAATTTGGCTGTTTAGTTTTGGAAACCCTAATCAATGTCTTAATTGGATGACTATATCATATTAAACAAGTAACCGACACCTACTAGGTTACTACTACTTACTAGATAACAATGAGAGAGGATCCTTGCTGGATCCTCTTTGTTAGGATCCCAATGATCCTCCAATCCTATCCGTTCATCGTGCATCTTATGACCAGTTTTCGTCAGGTACTATTTATATTCAATTTTAAATAATAAAAATTTACAATAATTTATGACCGCATGATAAACAAATATGATTTGATGATCCCCAAGATCATCACAAAGAATATCCGGCGAGTATCATCACTCGATAACAATGTTGCATCATTCGATTTTAACATTTTGACTGTTAGATATTTATGTACTTTTTCTCGATTAAGCATGAAATTTAACACACTTCCGTGAAAAGTCAACAATATTTGCGTGTGGGGAAGAAATACGGAAACCCTTTATTAGCATACTCAATCTTGACGGAGCTGGCCCCTTACGATTCAATTTTTCATAAAGACAATAACACAACAAAGTAGTTTCGTTATAGAGATTAAATGAAATTTTATTAACAATGATCAATTAGTTTATAAGTAAACATGTTAAACGTAATCAAGATAATAACATAACAATACCCACTTCTCACAAATTCGAGCAATAGTTCAAAAGGTAATAAATCATAGCAACCACAACCATGAAGACTAACTGCCAGATCTAAAGGGCGAGCACAACCAACATATGAATATAGCCAAAAGATAGGAGAAACATAGAGAGGAAGGAAAGGAAGTGATCAAAGGAGATTGTCGCCGACCTCTCAAGACCAAAAACGAGGTCGGCAACGGAGGTTTTTTCTCTTTATAAGCTATATATCGCATGCGGGTTAAACTTAACGTGTGCATTAATAAAATCACTTTGAAATGTATTATGACCAAACTAAACTGAAATATTGATTTTTTCAATATTTTTGTTTCACTTAAAATTTCTAGCTTACGTGGTTAAGAACAATTATTCATACCTACACCAAGCAAATGTACGTATAGTTCTTGTGCATTTTTAATATAGGGCGATGACCAATTATAACATTGATTTATATGGCCAATTTGCTAAGGTAAAACACATTGGATTCTATTTGATCATATTCCCCTTATGAGATTTTTACAGTTTATTGAATTTGTTCAGGGGTTTAATTTTAGTAATTGTTAACGTTTTCCGAAATCTCATTGGATTCTATTTAATCATATTCCATGCTTGGTTGGCTAGTCTAAACTTTTTAACTTTTAAAAGTAATCTTAAGGCCAAAAACAAAGGCTTATCTTCTAAACTCCAAAGCACCATTGTCTTATTCTATATTTTTCCTTTTAAGCGAAGCCTTGTGCAATGCTCGAAAACCAAGTGAAAAAGTATATGGAATTCGAAAAATAAATATGTATAACCCAATAGGCAATGTCTCAATTATTATTAACAAATATATGTACTCATTTCTTTCTCACCATGGAGACTTCATCATGTGCTATTGAAATAAAAACACTAATTATTTAAATAGAGCATTTCATGACAATCGAATTGACCAATCATAATGTTTTGTACTTCTACTCCTAACTATGAATATAATATTCATTTCAAAGAGTACTATATATACAAGCGCGTTTACGAAATAACTAGTGAATGAACTGATTCAAAAGTCAATAAATTTTAAATACGAGCATTTCCATTATTGTATTTTTACCAACGACTCACTCGTACTTCAAATTTAGGATGATTTTTAACGTCAAGAAGAAAATACCGCAGAAGCTCTATATAGTTATTAAACATTGAGATATATAATTAGGAGTAAGGCATGAATATGTAGTGTATTGCATCAAATACAGGTTCGCAAAACAAAACAATAAATGATGAACGTGAATACCATGTGAAGTCATGCAGATGGAGATGGACTGTTCTGTTCATGCATAGCAGTGAGCAGGTAATAATACAGAAGCAGACGTATTATGTAGTCTATGTATCTGAAATGTGAAGCAATCTGACACTTGAACCTAGCTAGGTATATAATCGAGTCCTCAGCCTCCTGCACTCACTGGACCAACCAATCCTGCTACCAAACATGATTGATCCTGCTCTAGCTAAGATATTAAGTTGCAAATGCTGAAACTCCAAGCTGACATATTGCTCGATCTTTCACCTCAGTAGCTTTTTGGTTATTGTATTGTGAAACCCTAATGAGATATTTATTTATCAATGATGGAAAGAAAAAAAATCGAGAAACTTATGAATAGCAGAAGTGAAGAGTGAGAATGAGATTCAAATTACCTTTCCTAGTTTATTTAACTATTGATTTTAAAGGTATTGGATTACAAATTAAAAGGTGAGATCCCCATACCATACCTAGTACATGTTGGGAAGTCGGGAATTAGAACGATTCACTCGTACAAATTCATAATAAGTAATTAACATGCAATAAATTAAACATCGGCAATCTTGCGGACGAGATTTTATGAAGATATAAAGCAACAACGGTTACGAAACTAAAAGTCAACTTTAGCCAACACTTTTGAAGAAACAGGCATTGAGTGATGGTTACGAAACAGCGTTCAAAAACAAAAGAGCCGCTCATCAATCATCATCGATCTGTAATGTCTTACTCTCTCCATACAGCAATGATATCTCATATCCTAAATCTGCCACAAATTTCGTGATTTCATGAATTATGAAATATTGTTGTCGACTGTTTCTAGGTTGATTCTGTTCATCTGGATTCCAGAACAGCCTTTTTCATGGTGGGTTATGAACTTATGGGTTATATAGGATCCCAGATTGCATTTTCTTTTTATCAAAGAGGGACCAGATAGTGGCTTCGCCACGAAGTTCATTTTTTGGGGACAAAAAAGACTCACAGAGGTATTTTAGCATCTTTTGACCATCATCGTGCGATTCATCAGCGTTTGAAATTGAACTTATGACGTGTTGTGTAGAAAAAGAGTTTGAAATTCATCATCAACCATTGAATAACTCGTAGTGATATTTTTTTCTTCTCGAAAATATGACATATTACCAATTTACCAGGGGTATCTTGGGATCATGAGTCTATAAAATTTGGTACGGAGTTCCAGTCTGTTTCCTTGACTTTTCCCCCTTTTATTCCTTCACAATTTGTGCTCAACATTTCTTCAAGGCCACACTGATTACTTGTCCCCCATGTAATCATAATCCCTCCTTATTATAAAACATTTATTTTATTTAAAAATTGATGTTTGACTAACAAAATACTTACTTTAAATGTACAAGAGATCCCTTACGTAAAATCTGAAATTATAAACTGTTTATATATGTAAGATATGTTAGTTGTTTGTATCCTTTTTCATAGTCTTGTTAAAGAGAAAATTGTAAAGTTATGTATTACGATCTAATGGTATTTCTCTTTATTTATAAATGAGAGATCTTTGGTTCGATTATCCGTAAAAACGAATTTGAACTACATTATTACTAACATATTGTGAGGCTTAATCTACCCCCACCCATTTGGTGTAAAAATATCACTTATTAAAAAAAATGTAAAGAACATTGTAAATTGTCAAGAGAGAATAAAAGACCCAAAAAAGGAGGGTTTTATGTTCAATGCAAAACCTGATTTAAGTTTCGGATTATCTATCACCCTCAGCAGTCGGCACGCATTTAGACATCGCCATAGGAGTAAACAAATACAAAGAAAGGAAAAGAGAGAAATTTGAAGAAACAGCAAAAGAAAGCTTCGATTTTTTTCATGCTTCTCTTTTACTGTATGTAATGTTGTAACGCAGTCTCTCCCCTCATCACCTAACACTGACAACACTGACAACTCCAACCCTTCTTATTAACCCCACCACCTCCATTTGCGTTCCCCAGAATTCCATGTGCCTCTCTCCTCTTCTCCATTCCCCTTGGACTGCACAAACACGCATTAGCCTCTGTGCTTGTGTGTTGTGACCCCCCATTTTTGTTTAGAGTTTTTCAAAAGGGGCAAGTGCTTCTGGGGAAGAGTGCTGCTCTGCCTCCTGTCTCACTATCTGAGCTTGGATACAAAAACCCATTTGCCCAATTGAGAAACCCCAGAAAAGAAACCCACCAATATTTACATTACAGATAATGGGATAATGGGATTGATTTGGTTCTGTGGCAGCAGCCCCATTTCCAAGCTGGGTTTTTCTCGGTTCTTTAAATAAGAGATCTAGAAGACTGAGTTGAAGAAAATTTTCAAATTGAATTGAAGAAAAAGGTACCAATTCTGAAACTTTCAGTATACAGAGCCTCTCTATATGGTTATTTCTTGCTGCATTTTTATATACATCATATATGTATATATATTCCCTGTTTGTTTGCTGAGCTAAATGTAGAAAATATTAAATGGGGTTTTTTGAAGATTTTACTGTTCTTGTTGTTATTACCATAGATGTTAAAAGTTCAAACTTGTTTCAACTTTTGTGGGTAATGTAGAAGTGGACTTAGGTAAGCCAAGTGCCAAGTGTTTGTTGTATTAGGCTTGGTTGGTTTCTGCAGTTATTGGTTTAATTGGGTAGGGTGAAAAATGATTAAAGTCTTAGTCTTTATCGATTGTTTTTGTATTGGATATGGAATGATGTGGGAATTCATTAGTTGGTTATGCTGTTAATATGTTTTCACAGTTTGAAAGTGAGTGGAATTGGAAGGAGAAATCTTTGTGCATTTTATTTATCCTGCTCATTCTTTGGTTTATGCTTCATATTTGCCAAGTTGCCTATCGGGTCTGAGTTTATTTCCCTGATCACTTTGGTGTTCTGTGCTCTGCATCTTCTTTGTGAGATTGTGGATTGTGGTTGAGTCTGTTTTCTTGACCGCTCTCTCTCTCTCGCACTACATATTTGTTTCAGTACCGCATTATGGTCTACCGCATTCTTTACTTTTATTATGTTCCCAATTTGTGAATGTGTGTTTTTGTCTTTGAAAAGAAAAAAATTGATGGCCATTGAAAGAGGTCAAATTTTGGCGATATAAGCAGTTAGATTCAGTAACAAAATGCTAGATATGCAAAAGGTTGAGTTTTTTAATGCATGGAATTGGAGTTCTCATTTCTTTGTTTTGAACTCTACAGGGTCCATTGTATCAAGAGAAAATGGCATCCGGTCTTGATACTGTATTAGCCAAGAAGACATTTGTCTTCGGTTTAAGGGTTTGGGTATTAACAGGGATCATTGTGGGAGTTTTTATAGTGATGATTCTTGCGGTGCTATCAATTTGTCTTACTTCGCGAAAGAGATCAAGAAAGTCTAATGACGTGCTTCCTCTGGGCCGAATTCCAAATGATTCAAAGGAAATCAAAGAGATCAGGGTTGATCAAGCTTCAGCAAATAACTATATACCCCATAATATTTCTTCTCTCACCCTTGGTGATAAATTCAGTGACAGAGAGTCAGAGAAAGTGTTGATCCATAAGAATGGAGATAGTAGCAGTCGATCAGGCTCATTTAACAATGCGGAGGAGGAAACTGTTGGTTCTCAATCTGGAGATGAGGGTGGTGCAGCTAATATGTACAAGCCTTCTTCACAGCCTATAACTGCCCCTTCACCTCTATCTGGTCTACCTGAATTCTCTCGCCTTGGTTGGGGTCACTGGTTTACATTAAGGGACCTTGAATTTGCAACAAGTCGGTTTTCAAAGGAAAATGTCATTGGTGAGGGTGGATATGGAGTTGTTTATCGGGGTAATCTGATTAATGGATCTCCTGTAGCTGTGAAGAAGCTACTCAACAACCTGTAAGATGCATCTTATTTCCATAGCTTTATGGCTTTCTGTTTTTTGTATTTTCTCTTTTCCTTACAATTCAATTGTTTGGGTTTATAACATTATATATTTTCAATCATCTCATAGAGGACAAGCAGAGAAGGAATTCAGAGTAGAAGTTGAGGCTATTGGGCATGTACGACACAAAAACTTGGTTCGACTTTTGGGATACTGCGTCGAAGGCACCCACAGGTACCATACCCTTTAGTTTTACTGTAATGTAATGGCTTCCAAATGGTAAAATAAGGCAGTAATGTATTAGCTGAGCATCTTGTTTTGGTTTGGATAAAGTAAAGAGTACCACTGTCACATCCTTAATTATATTCTTAAGCGAAAGAGTTTTGTACAGGTTGCTGGTTTATGAGTACGTCAACAATGGAAATTTGGAACAATGGCTACATGGAGCTATGTGCCATAATGGATATCTCACATGGGAGGCACGCATGAAAGTTCTTCTTGGCACCGCTAAAGCGTAAGTCTTCCTATACCTTAGTTTGAGTTGTTTACCCTTGTGGTTTATCTCCTCTGACTCTTTTTCATGTTTTTCAGGCTGGCTTATTTGCACGAGGCCATTGAACCAAAAGTTGTGCATCGAGACATTAAGTCAAGCAATATCTTGCTTGATGATGACTTCAATGCTAAGATTTCCGACTTTGGTCTGGCAAAGTTGCTAGGTGCCGGGAAGAGTCATATTACAACTAGAGTTATGGGTACCTTCGGGTGAGTACCTTTTTTCCATTAGGAACAGTTGCAAATATTTGTATGAAGATTCTTGTGTTGATAGAAGAACACTTCGTTATTTTAGAGTAATCGTTTCTTATCGGCTCCTTTCATCATTCTTTTTTCAGATATGTGGCCCCAGAATATGCCAACTCTGGCCTTCTAAATGAGAAGAGTGATGTTTATAGCTTTGGGGTTGTGATTTTGGAAGCAATCACTGGAAGAGATCCAGTGGATTATGGTCGGCCAGAACAAGAGGTATGACAAAATTGTTCCTATTTTGAAGTGACTTTTGAGATCAAATATGCATTTTAGTTCTGCGTTCTTATATTGGTTAGTTAATGTTGCATGTCATATTCGATAATCTGCTTTTAAATTCGTAGTTTGCACAGGAAAATGTAAATTTTAGCTGGAAATTCTTGCTTCCGAACAGATGCATACCCACAAAAACCTCGGAGTTGTTTGATATTTTCTGTGACAGCAATCTATCTTTATATTTATCTGCTTCCTTTAGGGGAAGAAAAAGGAATGATACCAGTGTAGTAACAGTTGTCCTTACACCTGCTGCGTGGTTCTTGCAGGTAAATTTGGTAGATTGGCTCAAGATGATGGTTGGAAGCAGGCGTTCAGAAGAGGTGGTAGATCCGAACATTGAGACCAGGCCATCTACGAGCGCCCTTAAACGAGCCCTCTTGACTGCACTGAGGTGTGTAGATCCAGATTCTGATAAAAGGCCTAAAATGGGGCAAGTGGTTCGCATGCTTGAATCGCAGGAGTATCCCATACCGCGAGAAGTACGTTTCTGAAATCATCTTTGAAATAACAATGCTAAAAATACCTTATATCCATTTTCGACACAAATATATAGACTTCATTCAAATTTCTGGCTTGCGTGGCTATTTTTTTTTCAATTGGTCTCTTCTGAGTTCATAAGTTGATCTATCTATTGTAACTTGGTTGGAATTTAGGACCGAAGACGCCGAAGAAGTCAAGCAGGGAATACAGCAGCTGAGTCTCTGAATTCTGATACAGATAAGAGTGAGAATCCAGGTACAAAGACAGATAGCAGAAGGAACCATCGAACATAGGCACGTGGACGAATCATCATAGAAATGCAAGGAATACAAGTTGTTGATGCACAAACACAAGTCAAAGGGGACATGTTGCACTCGTTTAAAGCTTTCATATTCTTCAGCCTGCCATAGTTGAGATCAAGGGAAGGAATCGAAACGAGATGAAGGAAAGGACGAAAACAAGAAGTAACTTTTTTTTTTTCTTTTCCTTTTGAATATATAAACCTACATATAGGTGTTGAGAGATGGTTATTGTGTGTGGAGTGGCATTGGAAGGGGATGCCTTTGCCTCCGGTTGTGTACAGTTATCGGTTTTTTTTTTTTTCCTTTTTGTTTAGGTGATTGTAGTTTATGAGATTTTTCCTGAGGACATGCTAAAGTTTACAGGAAGAAACGTTTTTGGCTTGCATTGTGTTTTTCTACCAGCATTGTGTTAGGTTCAAGGTTCTAAAAATCGCTAGGCGCTAGTCGGGCGGCGGGCAGGGGCCTAGTACCTAGGCGGCTAGGCGGGGCCTAGGCGGATTTATGTAAATTTATAATATATCTTGTAAATAAGTGCTTATTTACACTTAAAAAAAATCCTATACTTGTATGAATAATAAAATAATGATAAAATGCAAATTAGGTACACCATTTCCATAAGTATTGGATGAACTTGTAGTAAATCCATCATTTGCAAATTAGGTATACCATTTCCATAAGTATACCACCATGAAATCAAAAAAGAAAAAACACACAATTAATAAAAAAAAATAAAAAAATATATAAAAAAATCGTCTAGGGCCGCCTAGGACCGCCTAGGTGCCGCCTAGCTTCCTGCAGATTTTTCCAAACGCCTAGCTCAAGATCGGGGCGGGGCACCACCGCCTAGCCCTTAAGCGGCCGCCTAGGCCGATTTTTAGAACAGTGGTTAGGTTTACGACCCTGACCGCAACTGCGACGGGAGCTTGGTTGACATGTCAAGCCATGTTCCCGTACATTTGAAGCAAAATGTGAGATGTTGAAACTCAGCACAAAGAAACACAGTCATATAATTGCCAAGTTCAATATAAGGTCATCTCCAATCGAAGGCTGACCAGAGGGCTCGTTTTAGCCCTCTGGCCCTCCAAGAAATTAATATTTTAATGAACAGTGCAACGTCATATTTCTTAGGTCATCTCCAACCGAAGGGTTCAGAGGGCCAGAGGGCCGAAAACCGTTTCCAACCGAGGGCTAGGCCAAAGGGCTCGTGGGCCCCACGGGACAAAAAAGGGCCAACCGACTGGCCCAATCCAGCCAGCCAGCCAGCCCCGGGCCAGGTTGGATTTTTCATTATTAATACATTTTCTGTCAGATATATCTGACAATATTGTCTTCTCTCTTTTTTCTTTTTTTTTGGGCCAATTTTTTTTTTTTTAAATTCCCTTTTTTTTCCCATAAATACCTAAGCCATTCCTACACTATTTTTCACATAACTTTCAACCTTTTTAAATTTAAGTTGTTGTAGTTTTTAAATTTAAATAATAAATTATGTTTGACCCTATGACCATTTAGCCCTCAGCTGGAGACGGTTTTTTTGTCACAGGGCTAAAACGAGCCTTATGGCCATTTGACCCTCGGTTGGAGATGGAGGCAAATATGGTCCTGTATTGTTCATTAAAATATTAATATCTTGGAGGGCCAAAGGGCTAAAACGAGCCCTCTGGCCAGCCTTTGGTTAGAGATGACCTTACCATCTCCAACCGAGGGGCCAAAGGGCCATAGGCTAAACATAGCCCTGTGAAAAAGACCATCTCCAACTGAGGGCCAAAAGACTATAGGGCCAAACATAATTTATTATTTTAATTGAACTACTATGGTTACTTAAATTAATTACCTCAATAATTTTATGTTATGGATTGGGCAATAATTTTCATGTTGTTAAATGTTTTTAAAAATGTTGTTTAAGTTTCATGTTGTTAATTTTTTTATGTTGTTTAATGTTACTTAATATTATTTAATGTTGTTTAATATTGTTTAATGTTGTTTCATATTACTTAATGTTAGTTAATGTTGTTTAATGACTTAGGAAGTTATAGGAAAAAAAATAGAATTTTTAAATTTTGTAAAAAAAAAAATGTAAAAAAAAAGAAAAATCAAATATGACGTCAGCTTGTGGCTAGGCTTGAGGCCAGTTGGTTGGCTACTTTGGGCAGGCTGGTTTTTTGTCCAATGGGGCCCACGAGCCCTTTGGCTTGGCCTTCGGTTGAAGACGTTTTTCGGCCATCTGACCCTCTGGACCCTACGGTTGGAGATGGCCTAAGGGTTGCATTGTTAGTTGTTAGGGGAGGAGGATCGAACCCACATCAAGGTACATAAGCATCATTATTTTCAGTCTCTGCGGTGAAACATCATCTGCATTCTCTCAACTTTTTTGAGTAAACGCATGTGTTCTGCCCCGTACATTTTTTATTGGATTTGATCTAACGATCCTCGGTCATTTACCGTTGGGTCAAATTAAACTGTCAAATATTTGTTGCGCTATGAGAACATCTTTTTTTTCCTGACATTCACCTTGGATTTTGGATAGACATTGATGTGTTAATTATCCTGTATACAATCCTATCGTGTTTGAATAAAGCATGTTATCCACCCACCAAAAAGGGTCGCAAGTCGCAACCATTATGGGATGGTTTGTTCAGTCAAACATATGTACTAAACAAAAACGCAGATATATATTAAATCAGTTGATCAAGATAATGTGTCTATCTCAGAGCATCCAAGTTCAAATCGCCTCCTCATAAATTACAATAGTTTAGAATATCGTCGCCCAAAAATAAAAACATAAATAATATGTTTCCAGACCAGCACAGAATAAAAACAGCTTGTTAACATTGTTAAAAAAAAAAATATATATATATATATAATTATATATATATTACTATTTTTGGAATCTTATTCTCTGCAAATACATGTACAGTTCCAGGAGATTAAACAGACACCCAAGAAAAAGGTTCTTGACGTAGAATGGTCAAATAATCCAAGGCTCCAACTTTTGGAACTTGTAAGAGTTGGTGTGAATTACATAGGGGATCATTAAGATTTTGATGACTAAATGGAACCGAACAATAGTATACGACCTACAGAATCTGTGGTTACCAAACAAATCTCAGTGATGTTGTCTGCACGAACGAGTGACATGTCGGGAATCCAGAAGTTTGTTGTTTCAATGGCGGGGAGTGGACCGAGCATGCAATAGAGGTTGTAGAGCGTTGACAACAATGCTCATATTTGGCCGGAAATTAGCTTCATATTGGACGCACAAGGCGGCAACAGCAGCAAACTGTTTCAAGCATGTACAAATTGTGATCAGTGGATTTGGAGTAAACCAGCTACCTGCCTTTTCAATTAGTCTATAACTGGTCGAACCAAAAGTATGTCGTGTTCTTGTCCATCCAGTCAACAATTTAAACATAACGTAATTGTATATGTGTGTACACCTATTAAGGAAAAATAGCTTTGGCAAGTATTTCTAGGAATCAAGAAACCGGTGGTGAATAATTACTCATAAGTGTTCCCGATTACCTTTGCAACTGCCTTGGAAGGGTATTCTCCATTGAGTCTAGCATCAACACACTGCTTCACCTTATCCTCACTGAGTTTAGGTGTTGCCTAATAGAACCATATATTCGAGAAACAAACTCAGCGAAATGAAAGATGAAAACCAGTAAAAAGTAAAATTCTCAGCTTCCACCCCTCCAGAATGAATAAAAAAGAGATGCAAGAACCAAGCATGAGTTACAAGTAGACAAGAACTAGGTTGAAATTAGTACCCATGTCACAAGGCTCTGCTGCCCACGCGGCAATGTGTGATCAACAGGTTTACGCCCAGTCAAGAGTTCAAGCAACACTACACCAAAGCTGTAAACATCACTTTTTAAACTCAGCTCTCCGGTCATTGCATATCTGCCATTCGGAATCACATACAAGAATTACAAGGGGAACGATGTATATGCCAAGTCAAACTTTTGAGCGTACATCATAACGTGATTTATACAGTACATCAAGGAAGAACTTACTCTGGAGCATGATAACCAAAAGTCCCAAGAACACGAGTAGAATGAAGACGTGCTGCCATATCAGGTGCTTGATTTGACAGATCAAAATCAGCAATCTTTGCAACATCATCATCAAAAAGCAGTATATTGCAGGACTTAATATCACGATGGACTATATGAGGCTGAGCCTTTTCATGTAGATATTCCAGTCCTCTTGCTGCTCCTACAGCAATTTTAACCCTTTGTACCCATGACAAAACCAGACCTGGCTGTGCTCCCTTAACACCTTTCTGTCCTGTAGCCACATAAAGTGAAACAAAATTCTATTAGCATAGAGATGAAGGCGATCTTACTAATTATCAAAGAGATACAGCCCAAAAATTTGCAGCCAAAGAGCTATTTTCTATTGTTTGGAGGCCAACCTGCTCGTTTAGCAGATTAGGAGAAATCCTAGGCATCATTGTACACAAACAACTATCAACTAATTGACCTTCAACCTAATAGTTATTAAGCCTCATTCTAAATTTGTAAACAAAAGAAATTCTGTGTGCATAAAGCTTTGCTCAAAAAACATCTATGTGGTCCTTGATTATAATTTTTGGAGGTTGTAAATAACACCACATGATAGAAATTTGGAAATGTTACTTACCGTGGATAATATCGTGAAGAGACCCATTAGGAGCATACTCATAGGCAAGGAGACGGAGAGGGCCATCAACACAATAACCAACAAGCTCCACAACATTTTCATGTTTTAGTCTTGAAACCATGGAGACCTGTAAAATTATGCTCCAAGCATTAAATAAATTTCAGCACCAAATCACATACAATGTTAAAGTACAAAACACAAAACATTCCGTAGACCAAACCTGCGATAAGAATTCTCGCTCCAGTTGTTTACTGGAATCTAACTTCTTAATAGCTGCAGCAGGCCCACTTTTCAGAACACCATGATATACTCTTCCATATGAACCCTCACCGATTAAAGATTTTGTGCCAAAATTATCTGTCAAATCTTTCAATTCATCCACTGGAATGGCAGCGACAGCAATGGGGAGGATATTTACAATCTGAGTATCCCTGGGTGCAGCTTCTTCGTGATAGTAACCTCCACCATTGCCTACATTTCAAATGTCGAGTTTTGCATCAATCAAACAAGAAGCCATAAAACGATGGACATCCAAAACCAAATGGCATACAAGTTGTTATTGCAATGCTCTTGATAAGAATACCATATATACAAACACACACACGGTACCTGCTGAGTGATTTGTTACATATGGTCCATTCTCAGAAGCTCCACGGGTGTCATCTTGTACACAACAACAGAAGCAGCTCATAATCTTTTTTCCTGAAGGAGAAAACATCTTAAGCAATCTTGCATAGACAAACCGTGCGCGATAAAGTTCATCTAACAAAGATCAATGCTTTCAGGATAATTATAGAGTCGGCTTAATTAAGTTGACTAAAACCTCAATGAACCAACATGCTTTGTTCCAATTCCCCAGTTTATTCTCTACATGTCAAACAAGAGAAATGAAGAAGAAGCACTTGGATATCAACCAAAAAAATTGAAAAAACAAACAAAAATACGCATCAAATTCAAAGGTTAAATCCATCAATTTATTCAATTAACAAATAAACTAAATCAATTCAAAAACCCAAGATTGTCACTTAAAATCCATCAACAAGGAGAGATTCATATTCACAACAGCAAATAAAATTCAAAGCTTTCAATTTCTACATGTTCCTCTTGAGTCTTGCCTAAAAAAAAACAAACAGATACACAAAATCAAAAGAAAAAGAAGTCACCAAAAAATAAATGAAAATTTGAAAAGTAGCAAAATTGTGGGGGAAAGAAAGCTCTCACCGTTGGTACGTTTAAATGGTTCTTCTGGCAACTGGGTTTTCTCAGTTTTGAGTGAAGTGTTGGAGTTGGAGAGATGAGCGTGATCAGGGCGGCTATGGAGGTCTGCAGGAGACGGAGAAGGGAAGGCGGCGCACGTCAGCAGTTAGCAGAAGGCATGCAAACGGGGAGGGTTGGGATGTCTGTATGTCTCCTTGTTCTGGCTTTTGACTTATGTTATTGTTAGAATACAGGACGCAAAGACAAGAAGCGAAATTTGGGTTTTCACTTTTTAATTCCTCGGTCTGCACGATCTTCTGCCGATTTTTTATTTTTTTGTAATTAAAGTTAATTTCGTGGAATATATTTACAGAACTTTCAAAGGAAAATATCTCAATTTTTATTTTAAATGGAGATTAGTGGTAGAACTCATATCACATTGAACTTCAATGATTCAAATCGGTTATTTCTTAAGTTGCATCTCATGGATGATTCTTGCAAAATACTAGTCAAATAAAAAATATTTGAAGAGTTTAAGGAAATTGACGAACACTATATCCTAAGAAACATTGAAATTTCATCGTGACAATTAAATAGACAAATCATTTTATAATAAATTGAATTTTTGCAAACATAATTTATGAATCAAAACTTAAGAAATATACAGTACTTATTATCTTCCCTTTAAAGGGCGTATAAATATCTATTTATTTTACATTTGTGTCATTATGCATAAATAATTAAATAAAGGCCCAAATCTAAGCTGTCCATTGTACATGGAACAATTTTGACCCATGCTTCACCTTCGGGTCCAAAGTAAAGGTCCGACTGAATTCCGGGGTCAAGTTCTAAACTTGGTGCTCAAATAGCAGTCCAACCTTTTTGGATTCGAAGCCAAAAATTAAGGCGTGTGAACGAAACATTTTTTGTACCGTTCATTTTTAACAAAAAATATATTTTTACTTTAAAAGGTCACTTTTGATACTATTCACTTACAACACATTTTTGTCATTTTAATTAAAACTCAAAGCTTTCAAACTTTTTTTATTAGTTTTCCTAAAAAATTACACAACTGTAGTCTTGTCTTGTACACCCTTTTTTTCGTATTTTTTGGCTTTTTAATTCTTATTTGTTTTATTCGATGCAAATGCCAGAAATAAGTAGGGGTCGTGTATGAGGAGAAAATTATGTGTGGAAGTCATTTCGTTACTCTTTTGGTCAAAGAGATGAGATTCAAATTTAAAATCTCTTTCAACATTGAAAAGAGGTGTATCACTAGACTAACAACTAAATAGCACCGAACATATGTCTTCAAAACTAAAAATTTCTTCACTACAAGAGGCCGTTTCAATATGGTGACGGTCCAAACTCAGACTTGCAAACGAAGTTTGTCTCCCTTTAATGTTGCTAATAGTTCTAGTTTACAAACAATAAACCAAATACCTTGAATTACAAGAGTTATCTTTGTTGTGTATTTCTCAGTACGTACCTTATCAGGTGACGCGATGCGAGGCAATAAACACCTAAATTTCATAGATAGTTTGAGAAAGTGACGAAAAAGAATGCTTAAAAACGAAAGGGATTGGAAGGCGTTACGTCGTATGTAATCTGTAACGGTTTTAACATGGAGTCAAGAGGGGAAGCCAGGGTTCTGGTGTGCATGAAGAATGCCGATGACCTGATGACCCGATCTACCCTTCCCTTTGTGCTTTTGACATCCTGCAAATTGCCAAATCGACAAAAGAATTTTTTATATGATGGAAATATCCAACATCCTGGGGGGACACCAGTGCAATGCATGCATGGATCCGGCCATTCAGTTTTCATAGCCAGAATTCAATTGATCACCACGTAATTCAATGAGCATTTTAAGACTATTTCATCATTATTTGAATAATTAAACGATCTCTGAAATTAACAAACGCCTAAAACAAATATCGACAAAGTACGTACCCATCCTGCATTCCTCATGTTGACCATAACCCAACCCATGTGCAGAACACATTTCTCCTCAATGTAATCAAAATTAAAAAACTTAGGAATTTTCATATTAAATAAGATTTAGGATTTTGAATATTATAACATGCACACTCACAAAAGAGCTTAAAATTACTAAATTTTTCATTAAATTAAATAATTATGATTTAAGTTAAGTAATTAAAAGGGAAGATCTCTCCTAATTGGATGCATGACAGGGGCATTTGGCCCACGTTCCGGAACAGGCTCCGTCCTCCATAACATGCACATGAGCTGCCAGCCATTTGCTCTCTCTGGGACCCCATCGTATTCATATATATGCACAGTTTTTTGGATTCTCAAACAATTCAGAAGAGAGAGAGAGAGAGAGAGAGAGGTTTGTATTGTGATGAGTGTGAACTGTGAACCCATGAGACCTTGTATACTATTATCTTCTGCTGCTCTCCATCCCCATTGGTTTTGCAAACCCAACACCAACCAAGAGAAGTGTTAAGGTAGTCCATCGCCCAACCGCGTCAAACGACGGTAAACTGTTGATGCATCTATAATTATCTCATAGTTATTTATTATACGTGAGCATAACAAGTTTCTAATCTATATAATACTAATTTTAAATTCTAAACATAATCAACGATTGTAAACAGTCATCTCTCTCTTTTAAAATACCAAATATACAACGTGACATTCGTGTAACAAAAGCCTTAAGCTTCCTTATTCTTATACTTCCAACACCAACAATAGTAGTAGTAATAATCTTATCGCACTTAATGGCCTTTTTGTTTCAATTGATTCACTGGCAATTGGGCAATTGGGAGGAGGGCTAATTATCTTGTTTATAACCATTGTTTGGTCCAAAATATAAATTTGGTGAAATGTTGAGATTATTGAATTGAGAAAAAGAGACTTTGCATGTGCTTATAAGTAATTAGGCTACTTTTCGTCTTACCAATTTTTTTTTTTTTTTTTCCTGATAGAACCTCAACTTCTTCGTTAAGTCATAAACATAAGGTTGCATGAGATAATTGTCAGTTGTTGATGCATTCACTCTATTCAGTATGAACGTACAATTGATGAATAATCGTTCATGCAAGCGTGTTTGTATGAAGATATGCAAAGCAACCCTCTAGATATGAATAGACATAAAGGTCTTTATTTTTCTTTGAATATATGCAAAGCTCTCCCTCCCTAATGTTCTTTTGTTTCCATTTATAATTCTCTCAGTTTATATATAAGAGGCTGAAAAATTGGGCATTAAGAGGACTAGTCATCTTGTTCATAAGCTTTGTTTGGTCCAAAATAGAAATTATGTTAAATCATAAACATAATTTGTTCCACCTTGAGTCTACAATTATTATGTTTTCAGGTTGCTGACAAGTTCTACGGTCTCAATTTATTATAGATTAGCAGATGACGCTTTATCGTAGTTGTGAAAAGCAATTAACAATGTATTATTTGTAAAAAAAATTATAATAAATTAAGTGCGGACGAGTGATTGTTAGGTGTTAGTTGTAAATTGTTGATTCATATGAGTTTCACTCTAATTGACAGATGTATAACTGGCATACAATAGTACCGTGTTTGTGGGCAATATCGAAAGCAACCTTTTGAATATGAATAGACATATAAGGCCATCTCCAACCGAGGGCTGGTCATGTCACATCCCGACTCGGGGTCCACCACATCCCGGGCCCGCTCCACCACCGTAGCACGATATTGTCCGCTTTGGGCCCCGCCCTCACGGTTTTGTTTCTGGGAACTCACACGAGAACTTCCCAGCGGGTCACCCATTATGGGAGTGCTCTCGCGCTACTCGCTTAACTTCGAAGTTCCCATGGAACCCGAAGCTAGTGAGCTCCCAAAAGGCGTCGCGTTAGGTAGGGATGAGAATATACATATAAGGATCACTCCTCTGGGCGATGTGGGATCTCACAATCCACCCCCCTTAGCGGCCTGACGTCCTCGTCGGCACACTTCCGGCCAGGAATTGGCTCTGATACCAAATTGTCATATCCCGACCCGGGGTCCACCACATCCCGGGCCCGCTCCACCACCGTAGCACGATATTGTCCGCTTTGGGCCCTGCCCCTCACGGTTTTGTTTCTGGGAACTCACACGAGAACTTCCCAGTGGGTCACCCATTATGGGAGTGCTCTCGCGCTACTCGCTTAACTTCGAAGTTCCCATGGAACCCGAAGCCAGTGAGCTCCCAAAAGGCCTCGCGTTAGGTAGGGATGGGAATATACATATAAGGATCACTCCTCTGGGCGATGTGGGATCTCACAATCCACCCCCCTTAGGGGTCTGACGTCCTCGTCGGCACACTTCCGGACAGGAATTGGCTCTGATACCAAATTGTCATATCCCGACCCGGGGTCCACCACATCCCGGGCCCGCTCCACCACCGTAGCACGATATTGTCCGCTTTGGGCCCCGCCCTCACGGTTTTGTTTCTGGGAACTCACACGAGAACTTCCCAGTGGGTCACCCATTATGGGAGTGCTCTCGCGCTACTCGCTTAACTTCGAAGTTCCCATGGAACCCGAAGCCAGTGAGCTCCCAAAAGGCCTCGCGTTAGGTAGGGATGGGAATATACATATAAAGATCACTCCTCTGGGCGATGTGGGATCTCACAATCCACCCCCCTTAGGGGCCTGACGTCCTCGTCGGCACACTTCCGCCAGGAATTGGCTCTGATACCAAATTGTCATATCCCGACCCGGGGTCCACCACATCCCGGGCCCGCTCCACCACCGTAGCACGATATTATCCGCTTTGGGCCCCGACTACGCCCTCACGGTTTTGTTTCTGGGAACTCACACGAGAACTTCCCAGTGGGTCACCCATCATAGGAGTGCTCTCGCGCGCTACTCGCTTTACTTCGGAGTTCCTATGGAACCCGAAGCCAGTGAGCTCCCAAAAGGCCTCGCGCTAGGTAGGGATGAGAATATACATATAAGGATCACTCACCTGGGCGATTTGGGATCTCACAGGCCAGAGGGCTTGTTTTAGCACTCTGGCCCTCCAAGATATTAATATTTTAATGAACAGTACATGACCATATTTGCCTCCATCTCCAATCGAGGGCCAAACATAATTTATTATTTAAATTTAAAAACTACAACAACTTAAATTTAAAAAGGGTGAAAATTATGTGAGAAATAATGTAGGAATGTCATAGGTATTTATAGAAAAAAAGGGGGAATTTTTTAAATTCATTAAAAAAAAATTTGACCCCAAAAAAAAAAAAAAATCCAACGGTGACTAGCCGTTGGATTCAAAATTTTCCCTTCTATTTGTGTCGGTTATAACCAACACTATTTCTTTTATTCCTGTCGGTTATAACTGATAGGAAATCTGATATAAATAAAAAAAAAAATTGGGCCAGCCCTTTTACCCTTTCAGATTCCGTGGGGACCATCTCCAACCGAAGGGTCCAGAGGGCCGAAAATAGCCCGAAAAACGTCTCCAACCGAGGGCTAGGCCAAAGGGCTTGGTGGGCCCCACGAAATCTGAAAGGGCTGGAAGGCTGGCTAGAAAATTCCCCAATCATGTCGGATATAACCGACAAGATTGCTAAAAAAGAAATTTGAATCCAACGGCTAGCTGACGCTAGTTACCGTTGGATTCAATTTTTTTTTATAGGTTTTTTGGGGTTTTTTTTTTATTTTTAATTCTTAAAAATTCTAATTTTTTTTCCTATAAATACCTATACCATTCATTCACCATTCCTCATAAAATTTTCACCATTCCTACACCATTTCAATTCTCATATTTTCTTTCCTCTTTCAAAAATCTATCCTTCAAATTTTTCAATAGTTTTCAAATTTAATTTGTAGTTTTTAAATTTAATTTGTCGTTTTTAAATTTAAGTTGTAGTTTTTAAATATAAGTTGTAGTTTTTAAATTTGAGTTGTTGTAGTTTTTAAATTTAAATAATAAATTATGTTTGGCCCTATGGCCCTTTGACCCAGTTGGAGACCGTTTTTTGTGACAAGGCTAAAACGAGCCCTATGGCCCTCGGTTGGAGATGAAAGCAAATATTGTATTGTTCATTAAAATACTAATATCTTGGAGGGCCAGATGACTAAAACGAGCCATCTGGCCAGCCCTCGGTTGGAGATGGCCTAAGGTCTTTAGTTTTTTTCGGGGTTAACTAAGGCCAGAAATTTGAGATGCGGCGACAATACTTACATGTATTTAATATAATCAATATCTCGACTGTTAGATGGTGGTAGGGATGGCAATTTAACCCGTCAAATCCGATCCCCGCAAGTAACCGATCCGAATGGTTCGGTTTCGGGTACAAAATTTTGGGTATTTTACGGGTATGGGTAACCGTCGGGTAAATTTTTCGGTTTCGGGTTCGGTTATGGTCCGCCCCAAATCCATACCCGAAACCGAACCATTTAATCTAGAAATAAAAAAAATATAAATATTTATTATATGAAAATGGGTTGTTAATAATCATGCATTATTAAATATGAAATTAATTATTTACTTTTATATCATTAATAATAGGAATTATATGCTTAAAATTTTTAAGAGTGTAAATGTTTTCTTAGTAATATAAATTTTTAATATTACTTATTAGATGCATTGTAACAATTGTATTACTAATAGCAATTTATTTAATATTTATTTAATATTCTTCATTTAGTTAATAATATAAATAAATATATAAATATCATAATGGGGAAAACCGTTCCCCGATCAAAAATCCATCACCCGATGGGTTCGGTTATGGGGAAAACCCGTTCGGGGATTCTACGGGTTCGGGTTTGGGGAAAATAAACGGGTTCAGGTTTGGGGATAGCACATCCGAACCCAATCCGTCCCGTTGCCATCCCTAGATGGTGGTTGTATCTATTCATATGATTATATCTAACCGTTTAATGATAATTGTATTAAATATATGTAAAAACATTAGCTAATTTAAAAAATTTGAGGTGTCTATATAACTCAAGTCACAGTAACCTCGCGTACTCGTACATTGGATAGTCCCCAAAGGCAAAAAAAGAGTCCTAGTCGGCCTAATACACAAGTATTGTGATACTTTTTGAAAATGTTACAGCGTCATATGAATTAAAAATTATACATTTATTGACACGTAATATTATAATCACGGTATACCCATATAATATATGCCTTTCTATCGTCAATCATGATATAATTTAATATCTCATAAAGTTGATGTGAATTTAGTAAAAGAATAGTAATGATAATTACAAAGGAGAAAGAAAACAACCCCACTATAAGAAACAAAATACTAAAGCCTCTTCTAACATTAAAATATCACAAGTGGCAAAATATGCTTTTCTCTTACACAATGATGCAAAGAATATCACGAGACGAAATTTTTTTACTGGTTTTAGATTTTAAGTACGAGAATTGCACTTGAGATTGGAAATGTATCATTTTTGGATCTCTTCCACTAAGTCGTCTTCATCAACTAATTTGGACCATCGGAATGTGATCCAATGACTACAAACATGAGCTCACTTTAAAAGCTATAATAATTTTAGCCGTTGGATCAAATTTCAAAAGTCCGGATTGTTTGATGAAAATGACTTGATGGAAGGAATTCAGAAAGTATCCCTTTCACTTGAGATTTTGATTTTTTTATTGAAGATTTTGATCTGAAAATAATTGGTAACAATAACATAGCTTTCGGCGGGTTAGTTCGGTTTTAGTTTAGGGTCCATTTATTTTGGAAGTTAGTTAAATCCATTATTTTTCTACGTGTTTATCTTAAACAAAATTAAAAATTAATTTTTTTTTCTTAACGTGCTTTTTCTCTTAAACAAAATTTAAAAAAGGGTTTGTTTGGTGAAGGCTGTTTATTTATTTATTTAAAAGTCGCGGTAAAATCCAAGACAAGCACCCGAA
This sequence comes from Cotoneaster glaucophyllus, assembly GCA_036320875.1. Lineage (NCBI taxonomy): Eukaryota > Viridiplantae > Streptophyta > Magnoliopsida > Rosales > Rosaceae > Cotoneaster > Cotoneaster glaucophyllus. Next base: position 24,962,307 of record CM070069.1, on the reverse strand, counting down.
GTCACCGTCAGTCGCGCCTGCACGCAGTCACTTCTGCTCGTTTTCTCCCCAAAACGCCCGGTTTTTTACTGGGATTAAATGCAAAGTTAAAAAAGAAAAGAAAAACGTTTCTGAATTTCCAATCAGCTCTTCAACTTCCATTGGCCACACCAGTACAGAACTCTCTCTCTCCTCTTTCTCTCGCTACAGAGAGAGAGAGAGAGAGAGAGAGCAGGAGACGTAGATTCCTTTGCCCCCACTGCGTCAGATAATTTTAATTTGTTAATCAATAAATTAATCCCAAAATGTTCTCTCTCTCCCCACTGAAACCGCGTTTATACAGTCTCTTTTCCTAACCTTTTCCTAATTTTCAAGTGCTGCTTTGTATTGCTATATTCTCTCCGACTCCTCCGCCTCCGGCGATCTCATCCGTCTTCCGCCGCTCTTGCTGGGATTTACCAGCTCAGCTCTCGCCGGCAAGTTTCTCTGTTTGTTTTTGCGATTCGTTTCTGCAGAATTTTACGCTCTTGAAGCTGTTTGTTTGTGAAAGTTGGAAACTTTGCTTGATGGAATTGATTGGTTTTTAGTGTGTTGATTTTGTGTGGATTTTGAGGGCATAAGTGGGTAATTTGTGGATTTTGGGCAGATGGGCAGCTGCTGTTTTAGCTCTGTTGCTATGTGGTGTACTGCTTTTGGATTTCTGGTCAGCCTAGAGAGGGTAATTGCCAGAAATTTGTGGTCTTGTAGTGTAAAGTTATTGATTTCTGGGTGAAATAGGCTACATATCTGGGCTTGTTTTTATTTGTTGAATTGGGTATTTATATCTGGTGGAATTGGACTGTTGCCATTACAAAATTTCTGGGTTTTTGTGGAATTTTGATTTATGGAGGCTTTCGGAGGCGGATCTCGGAAGTTCTATAGTCCGACGGTGTCGGATTTGAAGGCGGTTGGGAAAAAGAGTTTGGAATGGGATTTAAATGATTGGAAATGGGATGGTGATCTTTTTACTGCCAGTCCTTTGAATGCTGCACCATCTGATTGTAGGAGTCGGCAGTTGTTTCCGCTTGGGCCGCCGGAAACTCCCTCCACTGCTGGTTTGTCCAACACTTCTTCTTCTGGGTCGGATGACATCTGTCCGGGGAATGAGAAAGGTAAGAGAGAGCTGGAGAAAAGAAGAAGGGATAGTTTTGTAGAAAATGAAGAGTTAAACAATGAAGTTGGGTCTCTTAATCTCAAGCTTGGAGAGCAAGCTTACCCAATCATGGAAGGAGAGGTACAAACTGGGAAGAAGACGAAGATAGTTGGGACTACTTTAAACCGAGCAGTTTGTCAGGTGGAGGACTGTAAGGCTGATCTTAGCAATGCCAAGGATTACCACCGACGACATAAGGTCTGTGATATGCATTCTAAGGCAACTAAAGCGCCGGTTGGAAATGTTTTGCAGCGGTTCTGTCAGCAGTGTAGCAGGTTAGTTCAATTCTATGGTTGTCCTTGTATGGTGAGAAACATTTCAAAATTTTCTTCAATTAAGGTCCAGGACATTTATTTGTTGCTTTCTTATAGACATTGTTTCTAGAAGATGAAATACAGAGTTTGATTGTGTAAGTTATAGACATTGTTTCTAGCAGATGAAATACAGATTTTGTTGTTCTCATGATTTGGGTCCACAGTTGTTCGTCACTGTCTTAGGTATACTTGAATTTTACAGATTTTTTTTGTTGTTGAAATTGCAATGTGGTTATACTCATGGGCAGATTTCATGTTCTTCAAGAGTTTGATGAAGGAAGGAGAAGTTGTCGTAGGCGTTTGGCTGGCCACAATAGGAGGAGAAGAAAAACACATCCCGATACTGTAGTTAATGAAGGCTCATTGAATGATGAAAGAGGAAGCAGTTATCTATTGATTAGTTTGCTGAGAATACTCTCCAACATGCACTGTAAATCTTTGTCTTATTGCGCATTCAATTCTTGGCTGCTTTACCTGGACATTAAATTGATATGTTAATTGGTTATAGAATTGTGTGCTGATTGCCATATGTCAAAGTTATTGAGGTCTTTTGCTCTTGGGTTTTGTCATATTTGATTGAGGCTTGTAGGAAAATGACTTTTATCTTTTTTTTATTTTTTATAACTCCGCTCATTTGTTTTGGGTGGAGATATAACATATCACTTGATGAGTCCCTAACTGCTTAAGGCGCTCTATTTTTTCTGTACGAATGACAAAGTGCTAGTTTTTCTGAGGTTAATTTGATGAAAATTTGAATATTGATGCCTAGTCATGGAAAGTTTTCAGTTTTTCTGAGGTTAATTCAATAGAAAGTTAAAATTCTGTGCAGACATTCATGTCGAAATATTCAAAAGTTTTCTAATTTTGGAGTTAAATTTTTTTTTAATAATATAATTTCAATGTAGATACCTATCCAAAATAATATGATGACTCACTATTTCAAGTTTTATATGCCAGAGCACTCCTTGTATGCTTGAATTTCATCCTATGCACCATTGTTTGTTGCACTTTCTTGCTCTGATTGTTGGACTGTCCATATTTCACATTCTAGGATGCATGAACGATGGGCCTATTAAATTGAATTCTACTTCCCTAGAAACAATTATTTAGGAAATTATGTCTCAGGGATCATGTTGTTATAGTATTTTATTGATTATGTTTGTTTTTCTTGTCATAAGTGGCTTACTTGACTCCATTTTTTTTATACCTTCTATAAAATGCAGCTAATAGTTCAGATCAAACAAAGGATCAGGATTTGCTATCTCATCTTTTGAAGAATCTAGCCAATCTTTCTGGTGCAGTTGATGGAAGGAACATGTCTGCATTGCTTACGACATCTGAAGGTTTACTAAATGGTGGGACATCAATTCAGACTGCACAAAAGGTCCTAGATACAGTTTCCAATGGCTGTGAACCAAGTAAGCCTTCTATTTCAGCCTCTAAGATGGATGACTATGGTAATCGTGAGGACCCTTCAAGACCTATACAACAGTGTTCTACAGTACCTGCATCAGATTTCAGGAGAATATCTTCAGTTGATGCCGATCATGGAGGTCTACAAGTTGTTTCAGGTGTAAATGCCACCAAGCCATTTCCCTCAAGAGACAGAGTTCCATCCACATCAGTTGCACCAGAAGCTACAACGGGGAGGATCCAGTTAAATGGCATTGATTTAAATAATACATATGACGATTCCCAGGACTATTTGGCCAGCCTAGGGAATTCTCAAGCCCCTGTAAATTCAGGGACAGTGTCTCATGGTTTTCCCTTATGGATGCAGCAGGATTTGCAAAAGTCTAGCCCACCTCAGACAAGTGGGACTTCTTACTCAACTTCATCAAGTTCTAGTGGAGAGGTTCAGGTGTATTCTTGTTGTAATTGCATCTCATTCCTAGTTATTGCTCGGTATACTAATGCTTGTATATGCCATAACCTGTCCCTTTCTGTTGGATAGAAAAATAGCTTTGTTCTCACTTTAATTCAGCATTTAGGTGGCAATGCTTTGCATTCTTGACTTGTCCATTTGCCTACTCAATTGATTGAAAAAACATGAAGTACTTGGTTACGGCATACCTAACCTAATAAATAATTCTGTTGTGATGTAAATCTTGAGATGGATTCTCTTCTTTTGTATGGTGCTTTGTATATATAAATGTGTGCATATGCTTCTGCTTAATAATAAGGTTAATAGAATTGTAGTTGAACTATAGGAGGTTTGTAGGCTATAGCAGTTAGAGTCGAGTATCCTTTTTTTAATATTTTTTAGTATGAAAGGCCAGTGTGTAAAATGTTTCTGCACTGTTACGCCTCTTAACCACTCCTTTTCTGCCATGTTTCAGAGTCGCACGGATCGTATTGTTTTTAAACTCTTTGGAAAAGACCCAAATGATCTTCCATTTGTCCTACGATCACAGGTAATATTTGGTGCCTTGATTTTAGTTCTTCACAAACTTGTGTTTCATCGCACATGCAACAGTTTTATGAAATATTTTGAATATCCAGATTCTCGACTGGTTGTCCCACAGTCCCACAGACATTGAAAGTTACATAAGGCCGGGATGTATCATTTTGACAGTTTACCTCCGTCTAGAAAAATCCACGTGGGAGGAGGTATGCTTCTGTGCCGATGCCAGAATGTAGATTGCTATCTTTGTATCAGGAAGATCTCTTTTCATGTCCTTAATTATTATGTTTGCATACAGCTGTGCTGTAATCTGGGATCCATTTTGAAACGACTTTTACATGCTGCCAATGATCCTTTCTGGACAACAGGATGGGTGTATACTAGGGTGCCACATTTTGTAGCATTTACGTACAATGGTTTGCTCTCTCTCTCTCTCTCTCTCTCTCTCTCTCTCTCTCTCTCTCTCTCACACACACACACACACACACACACACACACACCTATTTTTTATGCGTATGTCTGTGATATGTGCGTGCGTGCACACACACATCTATTTTTTATGCATATGTCTGTGATATGCGCGCACACACACACATGGGTCCATGTATGTATGTCTTGCTTTATTTTGTTATTCGTTCACATATCTACTAACGCATTTAGGGATTTACCAAAATAATGGTCTTACGAAAGAATAGTCTTTTTGATTAGTTATGTCTGTCCTGCAGGTCACGTTGTCTTAGACACACCCTTACCTCTGAAAAGCAATAAAAACTTCAGGATATCATGCATCAAACCAATTGCTGTTTCTTTATCACAAAGAGCTGAGTTTGCAGTAAAGGGGTTTAACCTTTCTCGTGCCACCACAAGGTATCCTTCATCATTTTTTATTAAAGCTCCATTAACTTTATTCAGTAATTGCAATGATTATGTGGACCTCTCTAGTTTTAGATGTTATTTATGAATTAATAATTATCAGGATAACCGGGAAAATACTAAGTCCTAGCTCATCACAGGTTGCTCTGTGCTCTGGAAGGGAAGTATCTAGTCCAAGAAACTTGTTATGACTTGGTGGATGGTGCTGATACAACCATTGAAAATGATCAGCTACAGTGCCTCAGATTCTCCTGCTCTATACCAAATGTTACTGGCCGAGGATTCATTGAGGTGCTGTCATTTGCCTGATATATTTTTACATTAGCTTTGAAGTGAGCTTGCCAATTGATAGTCAATTGAGGTCTGTGTATGACAGATTAATGAATTTTTTTAGCAGAGCAAGATCAGTAACAAATATTTAACTCCGTTGGGGCCACCCTTCAGTGTTGTGATTAACAGATACTTACCAGTGATATTTCTTTTCGAATTGTCAAAAGTTCCTCAGTGTTGTGATTTGACATAGTGCATTGGACAACTTGTGTCTTGAACAACTACTTGTGCATGAATAATATATGAAATCTGGGAGTTCTGAATCTTCTGACTTTTTAATAAATTTTTCTTTATATTATTGTTATTTTGTTTATTTTTATCTCAGGTTGAAGATCATGGTCTCAGCAGCAGCTTCTTTCCATTTATAGTTGCCGAGCAGGAAGTATGTTCAGAGATTTGTATGCTGGAGGGTGCGATTGAGGGGGCTGAGACTGCCAATGACATCCAAGCAGAACCTGAAAAATTGGAAGCCAAGAACCAAGCGATGGACTTTATAAATGAATTGGGTTGGCTCCTTCATAGAGGTCACACTAAATTTAGACTCAGTCACATGGATCCCAACCTAGATCTGTTTCCTTTTAGACGGTTCAGGTTGCTTTTGGAGTTCTCCATGGACCATGATTGGTGTGCTGTAGTGAAGAAACTCTTAGGCATTCTGCTTGAGGGTACCGTTGACGCTGGAGAACATCCTTCTATTGAGCTTGCATTGTTGGATATGAGCCTCCTTCACAGAGCTGTGAAAAGAAAGTGCAGGCCTATGGTGGAACTCTTGTTAAGTTTTGTACTAGATAAAGGGTTAGGCAAAATGGGATCGGAAGACGGGCAACAAGTTGGCGGGGATGGCAATAAATCCTTATTTAAACCTGACGCAGTTGGGCTGATGGGATTGACTCCCCTTCATGTTGCAGCCAGTACCGATGGATGTGAGAACATATTGGATGCCTTAACTGATGATCCTGGAAAGGTAATTTCTCTTTGATCTTCTTTGACGCAGTTTTCTTTTTAACTGGAGGTAAAACTCACAACAGGTCTGCATCAGCATCCATTTTTCTCGTACGTGTTTGACCATTTGCTCATATAATTGACTCGTGTCAGCTCATTCTGTGTCGCACATGAAATTTGATACTTCAAATCGTCTATTTTCAAGCATACAAATGTTGATATTTCTGCCTTCTTTAGGTGGGAATTAAAGCTTGGGGAAATGCTCGAGACAGTACAGGATTGACACCAAATGATTATGCATGTCTGCGAAGCCGCTACACCTACATCCAAATTGTCCAGAGGAAAATCAGCAAGAAACATGAAAGCAGGCACTTGGTGCTTGATATCCCTGGCGTTATCTTAGAGAGCAGCACCAAGAAGAAACAATTAGACGGGCATAAGTCCTCAAAAGTCTCCAGCTTGGAGACCGAAAGGATTGATATGAAAGCCATGCAGGCACATTGCAAGCTATGTGAAATGAAACTAGCTTATGGCAACACTAGCTCGCTTTTGTACAGGCCGGCAATGCTGTCAATGGTAGCCATTGCTGCTGTCTGTGTTTGCGTGGCCTTGCTCTTCAAAAGCTCACCTGAAGTCGTTTATATCTTCCAGCCCTTCACGTGGGAACGCTTGAAGTATGGAACTAGCTAAAGGCAGTTTACACTTCTCAAATCTTAGTTCCTCTTGCTTTAGGCCGTTTCTGTTAATCATATATATGAACCCATAACTCTATAGGGTAAATAATGTACCGGTCTTCGTAACCGTTAATATTTCGACGAGAGGTGTTGCACGTTATGTATTAATGATAGTTCATATAAAGTATGTATGGGGAAAGATTGAAAAAAATGAGGAAATATATTGAAAGAGAGAACAAGTACAAGTGGAGTCATTGAAGACTCTGATCCCAGTCGGGGATACATAGTGATACCAACCCTACAGAGAAAGTAAATCTTAGGAAGAGAAGATAACACTAGCTACAAAAAGTCATTAAGGCATACAAAAAATAGAGGATGGCAATGGAGTAGCCATCATCATACTACCAATGACGGAGGACAAGGGAGTCCAACACGTGAAAGTACCAGAACCAAGGAGGGAGGGGGCGTTGAAGCCCATTGGAAGTGTCTCACCCTTGAGTTGGCAAGTGCATATGCCAAATGAGCTGCTCGATTAGAAGACCTTGCAGTCCAAGTCCAAGTTACCGATGAAAAGTGAGATGCCAATTGTCGAATCTCGGCGATAATGGGGTAAATTCTCCATATTTTGTTGTGAGAAGGACAATTGATGGCCTCAATGACCACCATAGAATCACTCTCAATCATAACATGCTGGAAGTTTTTTGTTGAAGCTAGTTTCATCCTTGTTAATACTGCTTCAGCTTCAACCTCTTCAACTGAAGCTCTCTTCAAGAAACTGGACTCATCGCAAATGAGTTCACCACTAGAATTTCGAATAACAACTCCTACTCCAGCTTCCATCGTGGAAGAGTTCCAAGCCCCATCAACGTTAACCTTTACGTTTGGGTCCACTGGAGGGATCCACCTATGAATAGAATGATCCTCTTGACTAACAATTGATGGGAGCCTGGTGTGTATATTTGTTATGACATTGTACATATTGTTACATCTTGCTAAGACAGAGATGGGGTTGGGAGCCACCTTCTTGAAAACTGCATGACATCGTTCTTTCCAAATCTCCCAGCATATCACCCCAATATATAACCAGATAGTATCCCTTAAAGATGCAGAGCGCATCGTAGCCATACTTAGAAGCCAGCGATCAAGAGAGGCAATTGCTTGGTTGTTGGGGCGATAACATAAGCGAGAGTCGTACCACACATAGTGCACCCACGAGCACTTGAGAATAATATGTTCTAAGGTTTCATCCACCGTACCACAAAATGAACATCTAGGATCCATGCCAATGTGTTGATAAAAGAGGTTGTGTTTTGTAGGAAAGACATTTGAAATAGCTCTCCATAGAAAGTTGTTGATTTTCGGTACTGCCTTCATACTCCATATTAACTTTCGGATCCACGTGGTGGGATTGGCGAAGGTTAATACAAGGAGGGTCATTAGCATGCTTCGACATTGCCCAATGATAACCACTTCGAACCGAATATTGCCCATTTTAATTCCAAGGCCATACCAACCTGTTAGATTCACTAATATTGTGCAAGGGTATGGTTAAAATAAGCTCAATATCACGAGCTGATAGAATATGCACAATCTCCTCCAAGTTCCACATTCTCCTCTCTTTGTTAATCAACGACTGCACCATGGTTGGAATAGGTCCAGGGACAATCATGGAGGGAGTAGGGCATTAGTGTTATCACCCATTTGTCATTTGGAGCCACCGTGCCATATCTCCCGACCATGTAACAAGCTGCTCCATGCCCATGAGGGTCGTGCTCCTCTAGTAGCCGAGAGAAAATCCCCATTAGGAAAATAACGGGCTTTCAAAACCTGAACCCATAAAGCATTAGGATTTTCCCACAACCTCCAGCATTGCTTGGCAAGAAGAACATTGTTGAAGCGTTCCAAGTCTCTAAAGCCCATGCCCCATTTATCCTTGGCCACACAAAGATCCTTCCAAGCTTTCCAATGCACTTTATTCCCTGTTTCGGATTCACCCCACCAAAAGTTGCTCAAAGCTCCATTCAAAAGGTTGCAAGTGGCCACATGGAACTTGAAACATGGCATAGGATACGTAGGAATCGCTAGTGCTGCAGATTTTAGTAAGACTTCTCTTCCTGCCATTGTTAGAGTCCTAGCTTTCCACCTTTGTATTTTGCTAAGGACTCTATCCTGGACATAGATTAGTGCATCGCTTTAGGCCTTCCCCATACTGATGGGATGCCAAGGTAACGCCCAGGGTCCTCGTAATGAGCAATTTTGAACAAAGAGCATACCAATAAGGTAACTTCGGAAAGACAATTCTGACTGAGGAAGATGGAAGATTTTGTGTTATTAATTCTTTGCCCCGATGCATGACAAAAGTTCTCCAAAATGTTCATAAGAATGCTGCAGTTCAACTCATTTGCTTGGATGAAAAAGAAAGAGTCATCGACAAACAATAAGTGGGAAATAATTGGTCCGCAACGACTAATCTTGACTCTCTACAATAAACCATTGACCGATTTAAATAGACATGAAAACGGCCTTTTGGGTTGTTTTTGTATGTTTATCTATATTGTCTTTTGAGGATTCCTCACCAGGTTGTATTTGTTAGAAATATGGTAGTTCACAGGATCGGAAACAAATGTCGCTTAGACATTGATCATAATATGGTGTGAAGGATATGAACATGGAGTGAGTATGGAATTGAATGAATCTGATAGAAAAGGATTTGACAAATATATAAAGATGGAAATAACCTTTTTGGAGGAGTTGTATTCTTCAGGGGAAGTTATAAATTTTCACGTTGAAATACAACTGTTCATATCCTTTTTAGAATTAATTAAATAAATAAATAAATAATTATATTATTTCCTTTATTAATTAATTAACTTATTTCACTACAATCATATGTATATTAGTACATCAATGTTATGGTGTACCTTCACACATGATTACACAATGTGAAAACCATGTTTTCATAATCATATTCCAACATCTCCCACTTGAATATGATGACATAAATGGTTTCCTATTCTGATTTGTTTCTCAAGAGTATTACTCGTATAGAAATTCAATGTAACATCTGTGAAACCCCGTCCCAAATTTAGTGTATTTTCATATTGCTGGATTTATGTAATTACCTTTTTACCCTTGAGTTGACTTTGTTTGACTGTCTCATCAAACACGTAGTTTTAATTTAATTAAGTTATCCTTATCGTACTCATTGCCACGAACGCGTAGGCATGAACGGATTCGAAATCGGATTTATAACGAAGATTCTACGTTCGAACGTCGAACGTTTTCGAATATTTTGTGGCGGCACGTGTGGGTACTCGAGGTCCCGCCTTATGTTTTTCAACGTCTTGAATCCGTTGATGACGTCCGTTTTTTAAAATTCAATCGCTATGGTAGAGTTCTATTAATTGGACCCTTTATGTGCTTAGGTGTGGTTATTAATGGCGTTTCCGTCCTTCCTTTTTCGCATGGCTATTCGACGACATAGTCTATGTGAGTGGACCCCTTTCAAAATGCATGTTTTACTATTAGAAATGCATACATGAAAAGCATGATTTGATGGTTACGTTTTATTAAACGTTTTTGAGTAAATTGGAGTTACACTTTATGATATATCATGCTTTATCGAATTTACGTTCTTTGTAGTATATATGATTTATGATTATATACTATGAACATGATTTATGATATGATGTTTGAGCTATTGAGCTCCGTTGAGATATATACATATACTTTGGAAAGATTATGTTCAATGATTTTTGTGCTTATCTAGTGGTCATTATATGCCTACGGGCAAATGATACTTACTTATGGCTTTGGTAGGGTGCTGTAGAAGCCTACGGGCGAATGATACTTATATATAGCTTCGGTCAGGTGCTATAGGAGCCTAGGGCGATTGATATTTATATATGGCTTTGGTCTGGTGCTGTAGGAGCCTACAGACGAATGAAGTGTTCTATATGCTTTCGGGCGATACTGATACCACTATTTAGCACACTATATGATATATATTTTATGAATGTTTTATGGCATGCTAGGGCTTTCGGAAAACCTATTACATATTATACTATTTAATTTTCATAATCTTTGGGGATTAGTACGTTGATAAATAACTGTTTTCGTATTACTTATATATCAACTTGGTCCATTCATGTTTTGTTTTGCACCCCATCAGGACGTAGGAACGAGGCATTCCCATACTAGTGACTTTGTGTCCTTCTCTTCACTTGAACATTCTTGAAATAGCACTTTCTGTTACACCTTCCGCTTGTATTCTGAATTAGTAGTATGCTCTGAACATGCCATGCATTATCACTTTTATTTTATTGATAGTTGAACTTATTATATTATTTTGATAAGATTGTATTTGAATATTTCATTGCATAATTACGCGCTAAATTTATATGCATGTTTCTCATGTTCTTGGCATATGCATTCATAAAAATGGCTTACGTCACCCTCGGGTGTCGGCCAACATGTGGCCATCTTGTTGTCCTTCGGACACCGAGACCAGGTTGTGTCAGATTGGTATCAGAGCATACTTAGGACTTCATTCTTTCATTTGGTAATCATAAGCTTTCTTGTGGCCATAATCTTTCATCCTTCTAAATCTTGTTTGCCTCTTCATTAGAATCATGGATCATACTGGTGGGAATGTACCTCGACGACCTCGCTCTGGTTTAATGGGTGGGATTCATCAGTTAACCTCCGCTCTGCAAAATGCTTTTCCTGGGAGTAGCAGGTCGAGTAGTACCTATATGGAGATTGCTCAGAGTCACGGCATTACCGAGCTGAATGTAGTTGGAGCTTGTAAGGAGGCTGAGGATTGGCTAGAAAAGATGGAGGACACTTTGGACAGTATGAAATGCCCATCTGCTGAGTGGGCAAATACCGTTGGTTACTTCCTTCAGGGTAACGCGAGATATTGGTGGAAGTCAGTGACAGACTTTCGCCCATGTAACTTTATGATGACTTGGGCTACATTCATGAGACTTTTCAGCAAACACTTTTTGAGCCCCGGGTATCAATTGAGGAAGAGACAGGAATTCCTAAATTTTCGCCAGGGCAACTTGAGTATTACAAAGTTTGATAGCACATTTCGACACTTGTCGAGACACCACAATGGAACCTATGGGAACCCTCAGGAGATGATGATACAGCTGGGGATTGCTATAAACGAGGACATCTGCGAGCTTTTGGCACCATAGAGGTATGCATCCTACGAGGGATGATTAAGGCGGCATTGAGGGTTGAACATATGAGGTAGAGCATACTTAACCAGAACCAACACCAAAACCAAAATCAGCCTCAGAACTAGAATCAGCAGGGTCGTGGATTCCGATCCCGGAGCATGAGGGAGCCTTCTACTTCTTCTAATTCTTTCTGCCCTAGAAACTCTCAGTCGTTCAAAATATATGGTCAGGGTTCGAGATCATCTAGTGAGGGATTAGACAGTGAGTCGACGAGGCGATCTTTCAGCCACTTTAATCCAGCAGTCACGGATTGTGCGCGATGTGATAGGCGCCATTGGGAATATTGCATTGCTGATCCGAACATGTGTTACAAGTGTGGCGGGACTGGACACATTGCCTGTAATTGCGCTAGTCCGTGTCCAACTAATGATTTTGCTTTTGGTTCGGGTTATAGTGAAAGTAATAATTCGAGTACTTCCAGTTACGATAAGGGTAGTTATTCGACTACTCAGAGTTATGGTGGGAGTAGCAATCCAAGTACTCAGGTTTCTACTTAGAGGTAGCCGTAATATTTTGGAGTAGCTTCAGGCAGTCGTGCTTAGGGGAACCGAGCAGGCCGCAACAACTAGGGTGCTAGGACTTGTGGGGGCCGTGGCAGTGGTTCAGGACGTCAGGCCCATTAGTGTATCAACTCCATGACTCATCAGGTAGCAGAGCAGGATCCCAGAGTTATTACTGGTACGTTACTTGTTTTGGGTAATTGGGCCATGTTCTGATTGATCCAGGTGCTACTTATTCTTTCATATCTCCATAATTTGCACGGGTTGTGAACCCACAACCTACATCGCTTGGATATGATATGTTCAGACAATTGCCATCTGGAGATCTATTTTGTGCATAATGGGAGTTTAGGGATTGCCTAGTTATTGTCGAAAGGGGAACTTTTGGAGGCCAATTTGATTATCTTCAAACTTGTGGAGTTCGATATCATTCTGGGAATGGATTGGCTATCTAAGCATAATGCTTATGTCGGATGTAGAGAGAAACTAGTGACTTTTGATTGGTCGGGATGACCAACGATCATGTTTCAGGGTAAGTGACGGATCCTCCAAAATAATATTATTTCTGCCATCCGGACGATGAAGTTACTACAGAAGGGTTGTGTAGGATTTTTAGCTCACGTGGTCATGCATGGTGAACCTTCTTTGTGTGCTGGAGATGTGCCAGTGGTGAATGAATTCACCGATGTATTTCCTGAGGATTTGTTGGGGTTACCACCTGCGAGGGAAATCGAATTCACCATTGATTTACTTCCAGGTACCAACCCCATTTCCTTGGCATACCGAATGACACCAGCTAAGTTGAGGAATTGAAGATTCAACTTCAGGAGCTTGTGGATAAAGGCTACATCCTGCCCAGTATGTCTCCCTGGGGTGCTCATGTATTATTTGTGAGAAAGAATGATGGGTCGATGAAACTCTGCATCAACTATAGACAGCTTAATTGGGTATTAGTGAATAATCGTTATCCTTTGCCTCAGATTGATGACTTGTTTGATCAACTGAGGAGTGCCCAGGTGTTCTCTAAGATCGATCTTCATTCAGGTTACCATCAGCTGCCGATCTGGAACGAAGATGTACTGAAGACTGCTTTCTGTATTAGGTATATACATTATAAGTTTCGTGTCAAGCCTTTTGGGTTAACCAATACACCTCTAGCTTTCATGGATTTGATGAATAGATTTTTCAGACCGTATCTTGATATTTTGATCTACTCCAAGAGTAATACTGAGCACATGAAACATTTGAAGTTGGTGTTGGAGAGATTGAGGAAGCATCAATTGCATGCGAAGTTTGGTAAATGTCAGTTTTGGCTAGACCAGATCATTTTCCTCAGGCACGTGGTTTCCGTTGAGGCAATTTATGTGGACCCTCAGAAGATTTCTGCAGTGTCTATGTGGGAACAACCGAAAAATGTTATTGAAGTGAGGAATTTTCTAGGATTGGCTGGCTATTACGGACATTTTGTGCCGGACTTCTCGGTGATTGCCTTACCTCTTACTAAATTGACCCGGAAGGGAGTCAAATTCGTATGGGATGAGAATTGTGAATGGAGTTTTCAGGAGCTTAAACATTGTCGTACTCATGCCCCCATCTTTGCTCTTTCGGACGATGGTGGTGAGTTTGAGATCTACAGTGATGCATCCTTGTCGGGATTGGGTTGTGTTCTGATGTAGTATGGGAAAGTAATCACCTATGTTTCCAGACAGCTCAAAACTCACGAGAGAAACTACCTCACTCATGATCTAGAACTAGGAGCTGTGGTCTTTGCTCTAAAAATTTGGCGACATTACTTGTGCGGCGAGAAGTACTGCATCTTTACTGATAATAAAAGTTTGAAGTATGTCTTCACCCAGAAGGAGTTGAATTTGAGGCAGAGAAGGTGGATGAAACTCATTAGTGACTACAATTGTACTATTAAGTATCATCCTGGTCGCGCAAATGTCACAGCAGACGCACTTAGCCGGAAATCCTATGGACAACTTGTCTCCCTTCGAGTTATCCATGTTCTGCTATTGTTTCTCTCTGAGAAACTGGCGTTGTCGTGACACCAGATTCACAAGGAGCATTGTTGGCACATTTCCAAACTAGGCCTGTTTTGGTGGATTTGGTTTGAGAAGCTCAGGAGCTCGACCAACAGTGTGCAAACCTAAAAGAACAGGTGCGGAATGGTTCTAGGCGAGATTTGAAAATCCGGAGAGACTGAGCCTTGGTGATGGGAAATAGGTTGTTTGTGCCTAAGGACAATGAATTGGTGAAAAAGGAAATTCTTGATGAAGCCCACATTTCGGCGTATGCCATACATCCGGAGAGTACTAAATTGTATCACACCATTTGTTCGCTCTACTACTAGTATGGGATGAAACGGGATGTAGCAGAGTATGTGAAGAGATGTATTATTTGCCAGCAGGTGAAGGCGAACATACATAGACCTGAAGGGCTAATGCATAATTTATCTATACCAACGTGAAAATGGGAAATCTCCTTATACCAGTGTGGAAATGGGAAGACATCACCATGGCTTTTGTGTATGGTTTGTCGAGCACGTAGTCGAGGTTTGATGGCATTTGGGTGATTATGGATTGACTCACCAAGACTGCTCATTTCTTGCATGTTCGACAGACTTACACATTGAAGAAGTTGACACAGCTGTTCATCAATAATATTGTTAAACTTCATGGTGTACTTGTCACCATTGTTTCAGACAGAGATCCAAGATTCATCTCCAGATTTTGGAGAGTGTTCCATAACGCCATGAATACTCAGTTGTTGTACACCACTGCACACCATCCATAAACTGATGGTCAATCTGAGAGGACGATTTAGACTTTGGAGGACATGTTGAGGGTGTCTGCTCTCCAGTGGAAGGGTAATTGGGATAACTATTTGCCATTGATCGAGTTTACCTACAACAATAGCTCCCACTCCAGCATCGACATGGCACCGTTTGAGGCACTGTATGGGAAGGCGTGCCGTACACCATTATGTTGGACTGAGGTCGGTGAGCGGGTGTTAGTGGGGCCATAAATTGTTGACACCACTAATACTAACATCCAGTTGATTAAGAGGAATTTGAAGACAGCACAAGATCGGCAGAAGAGCATCGTGGACCGACATTCTAGTGATCGTGTGTACGAGATTGGTGACTTTTTCTTTCTGAAGCTGTCGCCTTGGAAATGTGTAGTTCATTTTGGTAAGTGGGGAAAGTTGAGTCCTCGATATGTCGGTCCCTAGCGAATCGCAGAGAGAATTGGTGCGGTTGCTTATAGATTGGAGCTACCACCAGAGTGTTGCAAATTCACGATGTATTTCAAGTTTACATGCTTCAGAAGTATGTACCGGATCCCTTTCACGTTATTCAGCCGGAACCGTTAGAGGTGAGTTAGGACTAGGGATGGCAATAGATTGGTTTGGGGACGGAAATGCTATATCCATCCCCATAACCACGAAAATTAACCATATCCATAACCGCAAATTAACCATCAGCTATTATCCATAACCATACCCACCGGATAACGGATTCCCCATCGGTTAACGGTTATATCCATCTTTGTCAATACAAAAAATATATTCACTCAATTGACGCATGATAATTTAGTAAATATTAATTTCGTCATTAATTATTTGATGTATAAAATGATTTAATTAATGGATCTTCTGGAGCATAAAAATTAAAGCTAAACATCGATAATGTTGGTTGATCTTTGATATCTCCCATAAGTACCATCGAATTCTCATAGATTTTGATTCATATCAAAACTTTTGAACTTTGCCACAAAATGCAACTCACACAATGTTATTTTTGTATTCTCAAAGTAAGATTCGGTGAATAATGAATATACATATATATACACATATATATTATATAATACTTTAATATTATATATTATTCGGTTTGGGTTCGGGTACGGATATAGATTAGGGACCCCTATAACTATATCCAAAACCATAACCAAATAATATTTACGGTTTTTCCCCATACCCAAATATACCCGAATTTTCATACCCAAATCCAATCCATTCGGGTGGTTATTCACGGTTATCGAGTTTAATGGTTAGAATTGCCATCCCTAGTTAGGACGCGAGTTATGTTGAGGAACCAGTGGCAATCATCGACCGACAGGATAAAACTTTGAGGAACAAAGTCATTCCGTTAGTGAAGGTGTTGTGGAAGAGCCATGCAGTCGAGGAAGCGACGTGGGAAAAAGAGAAACTGATGAGGAGTCAGTATCCTTACTTATTTATTTGAGTTTGTAATTTCGGGGATGAAATTCTTTTAAGGCGGGTAGATTGTGAAACCCCGTCCCAAATTTAGTGTATTTTCATATTGCTGGATTTATGAAATTATCTTTTTACCCTTGAGTTGATTTTGTTTGACCGTCTCGTCAAAACGCGTAGTTTTAATTTAATTAAGTTATTCTTATCGTACTCATCGCCACGAACTCGTAGGCGTGAATGGATTCGAAATCGAATTTATAACGAAGATTCTATGTTCGAACGTCGAACTTTTTCAGATATTTTGTGTTTCGTCCTATACACTCTTACACTACAAACCAAGGGGACCCACTTGGAGATTTTTGTCCCCTATCCCCTTACCCAATCCGGATCCCCCATTTTGGATATTTCTTATCCTTCTCTCTTTCCCTCACTTCTCACTTTCTCTCATTTTCTCTAACTCACACCACAGAGCTCTCTCTATGCAAGCTCTCCCTCTCTTCTCTGAGACTCAACCACACAACTACAACCACCCTAAACCATCACCAATTGGACGTTGGTCCTCGAACCTCAGGCCAAACATAGCACTCCACCGTGACAGTCATGGTGCACCCTCCCCCGACGATCTCCGACGTACTTTGTAAATTTTTTGATGTTGGTAAGCTTTTAGAAACCCTTGGGATGTGTTTTAAGGTTAGATCGAAGCTTGTTTTAAGTTGTACATACGTGTTAATCGTAGAAAATAGCTCGGAGTAGCTTTTCCTAGTTTTTCGACGAGCACCACCATTTTTGAGGCGATTTCCGACCAAATCATGGCGAGTCAGCCATCGTGCAATGTACCATTCTCTTCATCTCGTTGAGTACTACAATTTTTATTTTTGAATCAGTTGATTTGGTGGAATATCGAAGAAGTTATGCGCGTTTGAAACCTTGCCCAAAAATCGGCCAACCTTTGGCATGAAATCGGGTCGACCCGACCCGATTACCCTCAAATTCAGATCCAAACCCAAGTTGAAACCCAATCCCAACCTAGATTCCTTTGGGCCAGGCTACCAAGCCCAAACCTAGTCGGAGCCCAGATCTCAATCGGCGCGTGGGCACCTGTCTTGGCTGGTGTGTGGAGCACACATGCCTTCACTGGAGGTACTGTGCTCCACCGTCGTCCACGGCGGTGACCACGATGGCGCACCGGCTAACTTTCCGGCGACCCAACTAGGTGCGTGTGGCGGCCCCTGCGGGTACCTGAGGTCTGTTGAGATATATACATATACTTTGGAAATATTATGTTCAATAGGGATCCGATTTTCGAAGTCGGAGAATTCACTGCACTTTGAAACGCTGTCGGAAGATGAGAGAGAGGCAAAGGAGCTCGATCTCACATCTTCGGAAGTCGTCACCAAATACAAGAACGCCGCTGGACTTGTTAACAAGGCTCTGCAGCTGGTAATATCCGACTGCAAACCGAAAGCGAAGATTGTGGACCTTTGTGAGAAAAATGATTCATATATCAGAGAACAAATTGGCAACATGTCCAAAAATGTGAAGAAGAAAATCGTATGCCATCTCTATCCTCTTTCCAGCGATGAGTCAGTGTTGGAAGAAAGCGATATTTCGAAGATTGATTTGGGCTGTCATATTGATGGGTTCATTAGCATAGTCGCACATACTCATGTTCTTCAAGCATGATCGGTTACAGGAAGGGCTGCTGATGTTATTGCAGCTGCTAACACTACGACTGAAGTTGCATTAAGGCTTGTTAGGCCGGGGAGAAAGCACAAAGATGTGACAAAGGCAATACAAAAGGTTACAGTAGTTCTTGACCTTTGCCTATACTATTCTGCCTTCTCATGAGCCGTCGTCAGTCCCGAATTCCACCGACTCCAACGATGCACTACCCAATCTGAATGGTTACGACGACTTCACCAAAGGGGTACCAAGTATGGGTTTCTCACTCACACACTCCAAAGCCAATTTGTAACTTATTCGCCTTCGTAAGCTCTCTTTCCTTGACACAACGAAAACTGGACCTGAGATATTTAATTCCTTGCATGATTGCTCTGGAAATTGGAGGGTGTTATTTTGTTGGCTCCTATGTGATGTTCTTTTTAATGATTCAAGTGAGTGGTTTTATCCGTACCCTGTGGGCAAATTAAAGAAAGGTCTTTTGATTGCAGTTGACCTGTTTGATGAAAAGTCCAAGAGATGGCGTGAGGTCTATAGAGGCACCTTATTTGATTTCATATATCACCTGGTACGCAAATTGGATACCTTGGCTATGGATCTATGTGCTGATTTCCCTCTGCTGTTCACTCGTCACCTTGATTTTCGGCCTGTAATGGATCAAGGTGATGCTATAACTAACATTTTCGAGTTGATGCTTTGTTTTACGGGCAAAGAGAGCCATTTCGTTGTGCACCCTCAGTTTTGTGTTCTCCACAAACTTTTGCTTAAAGAGATTTCTGATGGATTATCACGCCCAAAAAAACCTACGGAAATGCCGAAATTGGCAATAGCACTATGGACGACAATTATGAGGCATCCTCAAGCATCTGAGGTCGTCATCAAGGACATAATATCACACTTTGTTCTGCGACTAGTTTATTGCAGAACAGTAGATCTGAAAAAATGGTTTCTTTCCATGGAGACTGCCTTATTTCGTTGCCGATTTATGATTGAACAACCTGAATCGCAGCGGGCACTCGTGGAAGAAATTGGTCTCTCATACAAGGCACTTAGTGGTTCAGAACTTGCGAATGTATTAGATACATTGGTTTTGGTTTCACGTTCGCTCGATGCTCAATCTCCACCAACGGCTAGTGATATCTTCCAGAAGGTACCGTTTGACGAAATTCTAGAGCTGGTAACCTGTCGTAGAGTATTCAACAGTAAAGGGCATGCCTATAAAGCAAGAAATCAGGTGTTTCCCCTTGTTGCCACACAATTATGCAGTCTTTTATCAAAGGCACTTATTTTGACAAACAGAAAATGGGCAACAACTACAGCAGAACAAGAGACAGATCCATTGCCACATATTGTCGAAGCCATATCCTCAACTTACCTGGGTCCTGCATATTTCGAGCAAAATGATTTTGGTCAGATTTCCTTACAAGACATTGATGAGGCATCCAAGAACTCATTTCCTCTGTGTATGCGCCACCTATTTGACAAGTGGAGAGAAGATCATCATTTAAAGCCTGGAGGGAGAATGCAGTTAGGTCTCTTTCTCAAGGGTGTTTGGTTGAAGTTGGATTATGCCCTTGCGTTTTGGAAAGCTGAGCTCTCGCAAAAAGTTGGTGCTGACAGGTTTGACAAAGAGTATTCGTATGGCATATACCCCAATTATGGAAGAGAGGGGAAAATAACGGATTACGCGCCTTGTTTCTGTCCCAAAATCATCTCATCTCCTCCCGCTGTTGGAGATCATCATGGATGCCGTATCGATATTTCAGTGCTGAGAACTTGAGAGCGGCACTAGATTTTGCAATTTGGTTTTCTCTAGTGTACAAGGGACTTACTATTATCGATTGGAATCTTTGGACTTCTCTAGCTCCGACGCAACTAATCCATTTTCTTTATGGCGAGGGAATACGAACATTACTTTCACGAGGTGGACATAGGTCAAACAAGACAGAGTGGAAGCGAAACGCTTATTTAATTCACTTCTTCACCTACGCAGTCCAGAGTAATGAAGCTGCTGTAAAATGGTTCCTCACGAGTGATAGTTCATTGGCAGCTTGGATCAGACATGTTTGCTCTGTAGTAGACCAGATGACAAACCCCTTTGATGGTGTACCAAAATGTTTCGATTATTGGAAGGGTCTTGCTGATTTCGCATTCTTTTTGCACCGTCCGATGGCAACTTATGGGATGCTCGGTGCCGATTCGCTGCTCTACTTCACGAACTATCAAGGCATTCAATCATCCATGGAATCTCTCAACTGGTGGGACATCTCTTCGACATTTTCTGGTGTATTACGGAACAACAATTGGCCTTCACTCACTAAGCTTGGGGTCTGCAAATTATGGGAGCATTTGTTTATGAGCACCAACAGTGTTCTCATTATCCGTAGCACTACAAGGTCGATTAACCACCCAATGGGAGTTATTGAGCCTAAAAATTTGAATACCAATATTCAAAGTTGGCTACTCTTGACCACAAGTACTGAGACTTGGGTACCAGCTGCCCAAAATGCAGAAAACTATTTGGACAACACTTGTCATTCTTTTGGGGAGTTGGTGGTCGGTGATGCACCAACGCCGATTGTTATCTTGTTCAATGCTGTCAAGATTAGTGTGCTCCAACTCTTTTCTTCCATCTCAGCGTATTTGGCAAATCTGCATGATTTCATTTTGGCAGGATATCAGTTACTGATCTATGTTTTTTGGGTGAACACACTGAAGAAGTTTTGGAAGGACATGGTTCGTGATTTAAAGACCATACAAAAGCTAATACTACATATGAGTATGGTACTCCATTGGACAAAATTGCTGGCCTCTTTCCCAACTGCTGAATGCGTCTTTCCCAGTTTAAGAGGCTTGAGGACAAGCCTTTTTTTAAGGGGGCGAGATTGTTAGGACCCTTTGGGCCACCATAGGTTACTAGTACTTATTAGGCCCATTGCTAATGTTAAGCCCACTAAGATTACTGAACCCTAGCTATCTTTTTGTGTATTTAAACCACCATGTTCATCTAAATTGGGCATGAATGAAGATATGAATTTCCTTTGATTTCCTTTTCTATTTCCTGCATTACTTTTCTTGCAATTTCCCTTTTCTACCATATCTGATCCTATCAAAGGACAACGGTGTTGTCGGCGTGGTTTGTTACCACGAGAGCACGAGACCGTGATTGGAGGACGTGACCACGGTGGGAGAACACGACCACGCTGCTGAGTGTTATGAGTCGATGGGATGCTGCGGCAAGTCCACGACGGAGGTAGAGTGCCTTCACACATGATTACACATATTGTAAAAACCATTTTATCATAATCATATTCCAACAGTATTGTTGAGACAAGTATATTGCTCCTTGTCATTGTCCTAAAACACCTACAAACATTGGTTTCAACGAAACAAAAGATTCGGACTTGGAATCTCTTTCGCTTGTAATCAACTCTCTTAAACATAAGGTAACATTCAGTAGGGTAGCCTGTTTTAGAAACTGTTTAGACCACTCTCACTAGAATTGGTGCATTGGGAGTTGTATTTAGTATTTACTTAAGCTGGGTGGTCCCAAAATATAATGAATCACATTCTTTCATGAGAGTGTATGACCGACTCATAAAGGTTAGGGCTATGTGCTTTGGAAGTTCGAACTCACGTGGGGTCAAATGGTACCTAAATACAAGACCGGAATCACATGTGTTGTGGGCCTACCTCTATTAGAGAGATGATATAAATGATGGTACAATTAGATGGTAAGTGTAGTACTACTCTAAATATAATAGTCTCGTTTTTTATGAAAGTGTTAAACTGTCCAGCTTATCCGCTTGCAATTTGTTGCTTTTCTCCAATTTATTTATTTTAACTAGCAAAAAAAAAAAAAAAAGCTGAAAAATGGAATTTAGTGGACAATAAAATATACATTACATTTTACTTCTCACACAGCCCTTGTTAAATTTTGTCATTTGATATTCTTCAATTCATCCGATTCAACGGCTGAAAACTAAAAATGTGCATGAAAAATAAAAATAAAAATGTGTGGACATCACATCTCTAAAATATTAAGAAAGGAGTCCTGTCACAGAGAAAGACATATCGACTCATATTTTGATTTGAAATTGTTGTCCACTACGATATGTCCGATTCATTGTTTCTACACACACTATACAAAACACAAGTATAATCTGGTTTAACTTTTTCAACTATTTTATCAATTTTAACAATAAATACTATTTTTCAATTATTATGTCGTTTTATTTGAACTATTCTTTGGTTTTAATTGCCAACGATTCAATCATTAAATCTTGATCTTTTAGTTAACAACACAATCAGTTCAAATGGAAGAGGACAAGTGAGAGTTATTTGATGGGTGGAACTATTTTCCAGTATGCTATGATCACGGTCAAGTAACTTTACTATTCGTTCTACATGGATATACTATTTATTAACGTATCATATAACTGAATTATATTAATATTATTAATTATATCACACACTTTTTTTTTAATTTTTTTTATAACAATAGTATGATACATCTCGTGACTTGTAACGCTAATTTAGTTTCTTGTTGAAATAAAAAGGAGAAACATGTCATTTAAGTGCCCTAGCTTCTAAAAAACGAGAAATTTTTCATTGTGACAGGAACACGGATGATACCCGTAAGTGATGAGAAATTTTATTTTTTAAGTTATTAACTTTTTAACACACATATCACATTATTTGCATAATGACACGTGATATATCATCCTATATGTATTGATCACATTGAAAAATCTATCGTATAATGCAAGTGACCACCACCACACCTGTCTCCTCTTTCTCACTCTCTCTCTTCCCACTGAAACCGCATTTATGCAGAGAGGGTGCCTTTTTGCTAACCTTTCCCTAATTTTCATGTGCCGAAGCTGATTAGTTTTGCCTCGGGGCCCTATATTCTCTCCGCCTCATCCTGCGATCTCAGCCACTTCTTCGTCAGCTCTCAGCTCATCTCCCAACAATTCACCAACCTGCCGGCAAGTTTCTCTCTCATCACTCTCTCCTCTGACCACAAAATATCTCCAAATATGTGCTAAAGGGCCGACCACCTATTGTTAAGAGAGGAACCAGCCATGCTTTGTTTGTCTCCTCATATTTACCCATTGCATCACACTAATTAGCTAATCAATTTGGCAATAATTCGATTTTGCTAAATTGATTAGTCAATTAATCACATAACTCCCAAAATTAACCCCAAAAACCCATTAAAGGCCGGCCATCCCCTTTGCTTTCTACCTTTTCTATCTTTTCTCACTTTATTACCCCAATTAAGCTAGCTAATTGATTCTATAACCACCAATTTATTCCCTTTATGTTTAATTAGCCAATTAATCATAATAAATTGGCTAATTAAACCTAAAATTCAACCAAAAAATCCACTTAATGGCCGGTCACTTTCTCTCCAAAGTGGACCGGCCTAACCTTATAAATAGGCTCCCATTTTCACAAAACTTTCATTCCAACTCTCTTACAAAAATCCCAAAATTCTCTAAACACTATTTCCCTCTAAATTCTAACTTTGGCATCGGAGGTTCTTTGGCCAAAGTCCCCCCCATTCATTGTGGGCGCGTGAGACAATTCTTCTTGAAGGATAACGGTGTTGTCGGCATGATTTATTACCACGAGAGCACGAGACCGCGATTGGAGGACGTGACCACATTGGGAGAACCCGACCATGCTGCTGAGTGTTATGAGTCGATGGGATGCTGCGACAAGTCCACGGCGGAGGTAGAGGGCATGAAGGGCTTATTTTTCGAGCCAAAAGTCGCGAGTTCAAATTCGGATTTGCAGTAATCTGAGAGCAACTTCGAATCAGACTTGATGGTGCAAGTAAATCCCTTGGGCTTGGTGACCAAAGTGTAGGAAATCGATCAGCACTTGTAGTTTCAATTTCTTGTGCAGATTCGATTTTTGCATCCAGCAATGCCTATTGCAATGGGTTTTTTGAGGTTCTGATAGGACTGAATAAACCCTCTGGATGTAATTCGTTCAAATTCTGATAATGGTAATTATATTCAAGAAGTGAACTTAGTGAATTTGAACGTTGAAATGGTTCAATGGCAGATTGAGTTTTGTTCTCTGTTGAATGAAATGGTGTGGGGGAAATAGTTCGAATTGTTGGGTTAATTCAGGCCTGGGTTCAAACGGGTTGTAGGATGGGATTTTGAACAGGCTATAATGTTTGAACGATTGGGTATTTTTGTGAGTTTTTGAATTCTACAGGAAAATTCTCAGATGCCGATTTTGAACTTTCGATCAAAATCGGTTCAATATTTCTGATACCAATGTTAGAAATAGAGTAGTTCACAGGATCGGAAACGGATGTCGCTTAGACTATCGATCACAATATGGTGTGAAGGATATGAACAGAGAGTGAGTACAGAATTGAATGAATCTGATAGAAAAGGATTTGACAAATATATAGAGATGAAAATAACATTTCTTGAGGAGTTGTATTCTTCAGGAGAAGTTATAACTTTTCACGTTGAAATACAACTATTCATATCCTTTTAGAATTAATTAATAAAATAAAGAAATAATTATATTATTTTCTTTATTAATTAATTAACTTATTTCACTACAATCATATGTATATTAGTACACCAATGTTATGGTGTGCCTTCACACATGATTACACATATTGTAAAAACCATTTTGTCATAATCATATTCCAACAGTATTGTTGAGACAAGTATATTGCTCCTTGTCATTGTCCTAAAACACCTATAAACATTGGTTTCAACGAAACAGAAGATTCGGACTTGGAATCTCTTTCGCTTGTAATCAACTCTCTTAAACATAAGGTAACATTTAGTAGGGTAGCCTGTTTTAGAAACTGTTTAGACCACTCTCACTAGAATTGGTGCATTGGGAGTTGTATTTAGTATTTACGTAAAGCTGGGTGGTCCCAAAATAT
This sequence comes from Cotoneaster glaucophyllus, assembly GCA_036320875.1. Taxonomy (NCBI): domain Eukaryota; kingdom Viridiplantae; phylum Streptophyta; class Magnoliopsida; order Rosales; family Rosaceae; genus Cotoneaster; species Cotoneaster glaucophyllus. The sequence goes on along the minus strand of CM070069.1, from coordinate 24,937,021 downwards.
AATGAATCACATTCTTTCATGAGAGTGTATGACCGACTCATAAAGGTTAGGGCTATGTGCTTTGGAAGTTCGAACTCAAGGGGGGTCAAATGGTACCTAAATACAAGACCGGATTCACATGTGTTGTGGGCCTACCTCTATTAAAGAGACGATACAAATGATGGTACAATTAGATGGTAAGTGTAGTACTACTCTAAATATAATAGTCTCGTTTTTTATGAAAGTGTCAAACTGTCCAGCTTATCCGCTTGCAATTTGTTGCTTTTCTCCAATTTATTTATTTTAACTAACAAAAAAAAAAAAAAAAAAGCTGAAAAATGGAATTTAGTGGACAATAAAATAAGGGATGTGCTATCAATACATTACATTTTACTTCTCACACAGCCCTTGTTAAATTTTGTCATTTGATATTCTTCAATTCATCCGATTCAACGGCTGAAAATTAAAAATGTGCATGAAAAATAAAAAAAAAGGTGTGTGGACATCACATCTCTAAAATAATAAGAAAGGAGTCCTGTCACAGAGAAAGACATATCGACTCATATTTTGATTTGAAATTGTTGTCCACTACGATATGTCCGATTCATTGTTTCTACACACACTATACAAAACACAAGTATAATCTGGCTTAGCTTTTTCAACTATTTTATCAATTTTAACAATAAATACTATTTTTCAATTATTATGTCGTTTTATTTGAACTATTCTTTGGTTTTAATTGCCAATGATTCAATCATTAAATCTTGATCTTTTAGTTAACAACACAATCAGTTCAAATGGAAGAGGACAAGTGAGAGTTATTTGATGGGTGGAACTATTTTCCAGTGTGCTATGATCACGGTCAAGTAACTTTACTATTCGTTCTACATGGATATACTATTTATTAACGTATCATAGAACTGAATCATATTAATATTATTAATTATATCACACACTTTTTTTTTTTTAATTTTATTTTATTTTATTTTTATTTTTTAACAATAGTATGATACATCTCGTGACTTGTAGCGCTAATTTAGTTTCTTGTTGAAATAAAAAGGAGAAACATGTCATTTAAGTGCCCTAGCTTCTAAAAAACGAGAAATTTTTCATTCTGACAGGAACACGGATGATACCCGTAAGTGATGGGAAATTTTATTTTTAAGTTATTAACTTTTTAACACACATATCATATTATTTGCATAATAACACGTGATATACCATCCTATATACCAATCACTTTCAAAAATCTATCGTATAATGCAAGTGACCACCACCACACCTGTCTCCTCTTTCTCGCTCTCTCTCTTCCCACTGAAACCGCATTTATGCAGAGAGAGGGTGCCTTTTTGCTAACCTTTCCCTAATTTTCATGTGCCGAAGCTGATTAGTTTTGCCTCGGGGCCCTATATTCTCTCTGCCTCATCCTGCGATCTCAGCCACTTCTCCGTCAGCTCTCAGCTCACCTCCCAACAATTCACCAACCTGCCGGCAAGTTTCTCTCTCATCACTCTCTCTCCCCTCTTTATTTCCACATAAAAAGATTAGTTCTTTGACCAAAAAAAAAAAAAAAAAAAGATTATTTCTTGAAGTTCTTTCAGCTCAAGTTTCTTTCCATGGAGTTGGAAGCATTGCCAGGATGTAATTGTGGGCTTGTAAGTATGGTGTTTTGTACTCAGATGTTGAGAGAATAAGTGGCTAATTGGTGGATTTTGGGTTCTGGGCAGCTGTAGTTTAGCTCCTTTGATATGCTGGGTTGCTGTTGTTGGTTTTCTGGGGTTGTTGGAAAGAACAATTTCAAGAAATTTCTGGGGCTGTAGTGTTATTGGTTCTTTGTTCTGGGTTTTATAGTTTTATCTCTTGAGTTTTTTTGTTGTTGTTGTTGTTCAATTGGGTGTTTGTATTTGGTGGAGTTTGAATTGGTGCGCTGTAATATTTCGGGGGTTTTTTGTATCTTGATCTATGGAGTCTGAATTCGGAGGAAAGGCTCGAAATTTTCGTGGTGTGATGGTGCCGGATTTGACGGGAGTTGGGAAAAGTAGTATGGAATGGGATTTGAATGGTTGGAAATGGGATGGTGATCTTTTTACTGCTAGTCCATTGAATTCTACACCATCTAATGGGAGGAGTAGGCAGTTTTTTCCGGTCAGGCCAGAAACTCCGTCGGATGCTGGTTTGTCCAACAGTTCTTCTGGTTCGGATAATATCAGTCCGGGGAATGAGAAAGGTACAAGAGAATTGGAGAAACGGAGAAGGGATGTTTTTGTGGAAAACGGAGAGTTGAATGATGAAGCTGCATCTCTTAATCTTAAGCTCGGTGGGCAAACTTACCCCATTATGGAAGAAGAAGTACAAACTGGGAAGAAAACAAAGATAATTGGGACTACTTCAAACCGTGCAGTTTGTCAGGTGGAGGACTGTAAGGCTGATCTTAGCAATGCCAAGGATTACCACCGGCGGCATAAGGTCTGTGATATGCATTCAAAGGCAACTAAAGCACTGGTTGGAAATGTTATGCAGCGATTCTGTCAACAGTGTAGCAGGTTGGTACCATTCTACTGTTGTTTCTTGTTTGGTCGAAACATTTCCACAATTTTCTTGAATTAAGATGAAATACAGAGTTTGGTTGTGTAAGTTTCTTGTTATGCGTTTGTTGTCCATGGCTGTTCATCAATCTTTTTTTCAGTATTGTGAGTTCTGCAGAGTTTTCTTTGTTTGAATGAAATGTAACATGGTTAACACTCATGGACAGGTTTCACGCTCTTCAAGAGTTTGATGAAGGGAAGAGAAGTTGCCGTAGGCGTTTGGCTGGCCATAATAGGAGGAGAAGAAAAACAAAACCTGATACTGCAGTTACTGGAGGCTCTTTAAATAATGAAAGTGGAAGCAGTTATCTATTGATTAGCTTGCTGAGAATACTCTCGAATATGCAGTGTAAGTACTTGCCTTATTCATTGCACATTCAATTATTCTGTCTTACTGAGACATTGTATCTTAGACTTATTTAAATCCACAAATTATGCCATCTATAAATTGCAGCTAGTAGTTCTGATCAAACAAAGGACCAGGATGTTGTATCTCATTTGTTGAGGAGCTTAGCCAATGTTGCTGGTACGGCTGATGGAAGAAACATATCTAAATTGCTGCAGGGATCTCAAGGTTTATTTAACAGTGGGACATCTGTCCAGACTGCACGAAAAGTGCTAGATGTGGATGAGGGTGTCAATCCTGAGGACCCTTTAAGGCCTAAAGGACATTGTTCAATAGTACCGGCATCAAGAGACAGTTCTGAATCCAAATCAGTTACACCGGAAGCTACAAGCAGAAGGTTCCAATTAAATGACATTGATTTAAATAGTACGTACGATGATTCACAGGACTTTGTAGAGAACCTAGGGAATTCTCATGTTCCTGCAAGTCCAGGCACTGCTTCTCTTGGTTTTCCTTCATGGATGCAGCGCGATTCTCACAAGTCAAGCCCACCTCAGACAAGCGGAAATTCGGACTTAACTTCTACTCAGTCACCATCAAGTTCTAGTGGAGAGGCTCAGGTATATCCTTGTTGTAGTTGCATCTATTCCCTATATAATTGCTTGGTAATGTAATGCTTAAAAATGCCTTTGTCGCGGATGATGCTCAGCCCACTGCTCATGTTCATCAGATTATATTGAATGACCTCAACAGTTTAGTCTTTCATTTCATTGTGTACAGAACTGTTGTCATCTTTTTTTCCCGAGAGACTAGGGATTAATCTGTCAATGGTCATTAATCATTATACGCATATAACTTGTCCTTTTGTTTGGATAGTAGAATAGCTTTGTTCTATCCTTGAGAGTAGTTAGGCAGTCATGTTTTCTGTTCTGAATTATCTGTGTATCTTTCCCATTGATCGCCCAAACAATGGTGAGGTGAAGTGCGCTCGCCACTTGGTTATGGCATATATCTAAGAAATGCTTCAATTGTGACATAAAATTTGAGATCAGTTGTCCTCTTCTGTCAAACCAATATGGCAGTGTACAAGTGCAAGCGCGCACACACACAAACACACTCATTGTGTACGCATCTGCTTGATACTGTTAATAGAATTGAGACTAAAGTTACTAGGTGGTTATAGCAATCCTGTGGAACATGCATTATTTATGTAAAAGGCCAGTATGTAGAATGTATCTGCAATTTTACGTTTCTTAACCGCTCTTTTTCTGCCACATATCAGAGTCGCACAGACCGAATTGTTTTTAAACTATTTGGAAAAGATCCAAGTCAACTTCCGTTTGCTCTGCGATCACAGGTATTATTTTTCCCTTGATTTTGCTACTTTTCAATGTATTTTTTTGTTTCATTCCGCAGACAACATGATTTTTATAAATTATTTGAATATCCAGATCCTTGACTGGTTATCCCAGAGTCCTACGAACATTGAAAGCTACATAAGGCCGGGCTGTATCATTTTGACAATTTACCTTCGTCTAGAAAAATCCACGTGGGAGGAGGTATGCTTCTGGATGCTTGAACGTAGCGGCTGATCTTTGTACGAGGAAGACTTTTTCTTCATGTCCGTAATTATTATGGATTTATGTCATTAAATTATTTTTGCATACAGTTCTGTTGTCATCTGGGATCCAGTTTGAAAACACTTCTAGATGCTGCGGATGATCCTTTTTGGAGAACAGGATGGGTGTATACAAGGGTGCAACATTTTGTAGCATTTACATACAATGGTTTGCGCTCTCTCTCTCTCTCTCATCTGTGCGTCTGTGTACACATTTGTGTCTTTACGGTCTATATAAGAATCTTGCTGTTTTGGTTTTCCATTATGCTTTATTGATTTTGGTCATGCTTTCTTTCTTTATTTTCTAGTCATAATGAGGATTGACCGAAAACAATTATCTTGTAAGAGAGAGACATTTTTATTAGTTATGTCTATCCTGCAGGTGAAGTTGTGTTAGACACACCCTTGCCTCTTAAAACGGATAAAAGTTGCAGGATATCATGCATCAAACCAATTGCGATCTCCTTGTCTGAGAGAGCTGAATTTGTAGTAAAAGGCCTTAACCTTTCTTGTTCCACCACAAGGTTCTTTCATCGTTCATTCATGCGTCATTACTTTGTTTTCGATATTCCCACAACTACTAAATTCTAGATCTTGAGTCTTGACAGGTTACTCTGTGCTCTAGAGGGGAAGTATCTGGCGCAAGAAACTTGTTATGACTTGATGGATGATGCAGATAGCTCTGTTGAGGATGATGAACAGCAATGCCTCAGATTCTCCTGCTCTATACCAAATATTACTGGGCGAGGATTCATTGAGGTGGTGTCATATTCCTAATTGTCCCTTCCCCCTTCCTCCTTTTGTAATGTACATTTGGAACCAGCCGTGTGTCATACATCTTTCTTGTGAATGCGCTGCGTATAGCATTTGTTTCTAGACAGCGCCTTAACAGAATTCTCTGTATATGGCATTTGTTTCTCTTTCTGAAGGATGCATGAATTCTATGGTTCTCATTTTTTTGGTCAAATTTTTTAAATCAGGTTGAAGATCATGGTCTCAGCAGTAGCTTCTTTCCATTTATAGTTGCAGAGCAGGAAGTATGCTCCGAGATTTGTATGCTGGAAGATGTGATTGAGGCAGCTGAGACTGATAATGACATCCAGTCTGGTCCTGAAAAAGTGGAAGCCAAGAACCAAGCCTTGGACTTTATACATGAATTGGGTTGGCTCCTCCATAGAAGTCGAGTTAAGTTTAGACTGAGTCAATTGGATCCCAATCTGGATCTATTTCCCTTTGGACGGTTCAGGTTGCTCATGGAGTTCTCCATTGACCATGATTGGTGTGCTGTAGTGAAGAAACTCTTGGGCATTCTGTTTGATGGTACTGTCGATGCTGGAGAGCATCCTTCCGTTGAGTCTGCATTACTGGACATGGGCCTCCTCCACAGAGCTGTTCGAAGAAAAGGCAGACATATGGTGGAATTTTTATTAAGATTTGTCCCAGGTTTGACAGGATCTGAGCAAAAGGAACAAGTTGACAGGGACAGCAACAGTTTCTTGTTTAAACCTGATGTTGTTGGGCCCATGGGGTTGACTCCTCTTCATATTGCCGCCAGTACTGATGACTGTGAGCAAGTATTGGATGCCTTAACAGATGATCCTGGAAAGGTAATATCTCCCTGGTTAGAATTGCAACATAATCTTTTTTCTTCTAAATCTACGTAGAAATCACTTTTTGCTGGCTACAACCTCGATCTAAATGCATGCCAACTCTTTCACAGCTGAAATCAAACACCCAAATTCTACATTCAACTTGAAATCAAATAGGACTGCTGTTAAAAAATTTGATCCCAATAGTCTAGCATATATTGTATACCAATAACGATAAATGAATTTTGATTCTTTTCACCGTTCTAGTTTCAACGATGTGTTTAGGACTGCTGTTATGAAATTTCTTTAGGGTTGGATAATCCATTCATCATGTTGATACCAGTGTACTTTCTTTAGGTGGGAATTCAAGCATGGAAAAACGCTCGAGACAGCACAGGATTGACACCATACGATTATGCATGCCTTAGAAGCCGCAACTCCTACGTCCAAATTGTCCAGCGGAAAATCAGCAAGACACTAGAAAGCGGGCATGTTGTGCTTGACATCCCTGGCCTCACGTTAGACAGAAACGGAAAGCAGAAGCAGTCCGATGCACATAAATCATCAAGAGTAGCCAGCTTGGAAACTGAAAAGAAAGAAATAAAAGCAATCTTACGACACTGCAGGTTATGTGAACAGAAACCAGCTTACAGCACCAGGCGGTCACTTGTGTACAGGCCGGCAATGCTGTCAATGGTGGCTGTTGCTGCTGTCTGCGTTTGTGTGGCCTTGCTCTTTAAAAGCACGCCGGAAGTTCTTTTCGTGTTCGAGCCATTCCGGTGGGAACACTTGAAGTTTGGTTCAAGCTAAGGTATAGTTTGCGTGTATTAATCTATAGTGACTGGTTATAGACCATGTCTTTTCAAGTACATAGGAGTATATTTATTGACCGATTAAATAGACGAGAAAGCAACTCTTCGATTGTATTTGTATTTGTATAACAGTGTTACAAACTGGATGGCAAATAATTTATGTTTGATTTTTCTGCGTAAATTAAATTTAAATTTTGATTTTGGAGAGGCATTAGATTACTAGTCCATTTTCTGTGTAAATTACATTTTAATTTTGAGGTGTTCGTCAATTTTTTATTTTTTCGGGTTACATTGAAGGAAATCGAACCTTGGATCTCTCATTGTCATTGTATCCAATTACCATGACCTCTTTCATTATTTGAGCTCATATAAGCTTAAGCACACACTAACAAGGTTAGTATAGTGGAAGAACTTTGTAATTGAAGATTATTGTTAGGGGGCTCACTACGTTATTCGTTAGACATCTCTCATAAAAACATAGGATCTTATATGTATATTCTCATCTCTACCTAGTACGAGGCCTTTTGGGAACTCACTGGCTTCGGATTTCATCAGAACTCCGAAGTTAAGCCTGTTCGCGCGAGAGCAATTCTATGATAGGTGACCCATTGAGAAGTTCTCATCTGAGTTCCCAGAAGACCTCGTGCTAGGTAGAGATGAGATATAAGGCTTACATAAGCTTACAGGATCCACACCCTGTGCGTGGTATCTTACAATATCAGCCCTTTATGAGAGTGACCTGCTGCCCTACTGCCCTTGCCATGTTCTCTCCTATCCTACTCACTACTCGCTTTTAACAAATTTGCAGGCCGAAGCCATCCATGGCTTCTTCAATGTCTCTCTCCTTCTCTTCCTCTCTCCTCCCTCATCCTCTCCCTCTCAACAAAAACTCCGCCGCCCAGAAACCCCAATACCCCAACTTTAAGCTGCTCCTCCGTGCATTCACCACACCAGCTGTGAGCCGTCGCCCCACTTCATCTCCGTCTTCCAACATCAGAAAGAGGCACTGGAAGAAAGGTGAGTACCCAGGCGTCTCGGAGACGTCGACTCCGGCGAATTACAGGAAACCCCCCGGTCGCTCCACTTCGTCTCCGTCTTCCGACACCAGAAAGAAGCACTGGAAGCGAGGCGAATTCCCGGGCGTCTCAGAGACGTCGACTCCGGCGACTCACAGAAAGCCCCCCGCTCGTTCCACTTCCTATCCGTCTTCGGAGACCAGAAAGAAGCACTGGAAGCAAGGGGAGTTCCCGGGGGTCTCGGAGACGTCGATTCCGGCGGTTTACAGAAAACCCCCTTTGAAAAATGTGAAGAAGAAGCTGGACCGGAAGAACAATGCCAAGGCCTGGGTCAACACCGTCACCGAAGCCCTCTCCGATGCCATTGACAAGAAGCAGTGGCTCCAAGCTCTTGAGGTTTTTGCCCTTAATCTAAACAAAAGTTAACAAATTTTTCATCTTTTTCCTCTTGGTTTTTAGTTTGGTGAATGCAGATTGCTTCAATTATTATTATTATTTTTAAATGGTGTTTTTATGCTTACCCATTTTAGTTTTTAGAACCATGTCCTTGAAAAATGTAATTTTTTATCTGAATGATTTTAATGGAATTAGAATTAATTGGGTGTTTTTGTTTGGAAAATGTATGATGAAATTGTGTACTATGGACTGTTCAGGTGTTTGACATGCTTAGAGAGCAATCATTTTATCAACCGAAAGAAGGGACTTACATGAAACTCATTGGGCTGCTTGGAAGGTGCGGCCAACCCAATCGTGCCCGCCATCTTTTCAATACAATGGTTGAAGAGGGCTGTGAACCAACTCTTGAACTTTATACAGCCTTGCTCACGGCTTATTGTCGGAACAATCTGATTGACGAGGCGTTTTCTGTTCTCAACCTGATGAAGACCCTCCCACAATGCCAGCCTGACGTTTTTACCTATAGTACCTTGATTAAGGTTTGCATTGATCATTTGAAGTTTGATTTAGTTGAGTCCTTGTATGAGGAAATGGCTGAGCGGTTGATAATTCCAAACACGGTCACCCAAAACATCGTGTTGAGTGGATATGGTAAGGCCGGGAAGTATGACCTGATGGAAAAGGTGTTGTCGGGGATGCTGGAGGGTACAAGTTGCAAGCCAGATGTCTGGACGATGAATGTTATCCTTAGTGTTTTTGGAAACAAGGGTCAGATAGATATGATGGAGAGGTGGTATGAGAAATTCCGTGATTTTGGGATTGAGCCGGAAACTCGCACTTTTAACATTCTGATTGGTGCTTACGGGAAGAAGAGGTTGTATGATAAGATGTCAACTGTGATGGAATACATGCGCAAGCTTCAATTCCCATGGACAACCGCAACTTACAACAATGTGATTGAGGCTTTTGCGGACGTAGGAGATGCAAAAAACATGGAATACACATTTGAACAGATGCGTGCTGAGGGCATGAAAGCAGACACCAAAACATTCTGCTGCCTTATTAATGGGTATGCCAATGCAGGCCTCTTCCATAAGGTGGTTAGCAGCGTTCAGTTGGCTGGAAAGTTTGAGATACCTGAGAATACCACATTTTATAATGCGGTGATAGCTGCATGTGCAAAGGCAGAGGATTTGATGGAGATGGAGAGAGTTTTCAACCGGATGAAAGATAAGCAATGTCAACCGGATTCCACAACATACTCTCTTATGGTTGAGGCGTATAGTAAGGAAGGTATGAACGACAAGATCTACTACTTGGAGCAGGAGATTGGTGCTGATGGTAATCAAAGTGATCAGATTAGTGCTGAAGGCAATCAAAGTGATGTGGTTAGTGCTGAAGGCAATCAAAATGATCAGATTAGTGTTGAAGATAATCAGAGTGATCAGGCTTCTGGAGCTGAGTCTGCCGTTGTTGTCTGATTGAGATCTTTGAAGGCCACAGTATGCTCTAAGAATCCCCTAATCTCACACCGGGCATCTCCATTCTCTGCAGTTCTTCTAACGCAGCAGCACACTCTTATTGTGAAATTGCCGATCGATCAGGTAATCAAACTTTTTCCATTCTGCGATGGGTGTTAGTAATGCTGCTTCCTCCAGTTTTATGTTTCTGGTGAAGGGCTGTAAGGATTGATCTGATAGGCTGATATCCCGGGCGAAACTTGATGGAAAATGGTTGTATATACAGAGTCGATAAGTGCCCCTCTCCAAACTTGATGTGATCTCTAAACAAGCATGCAAACTTGTACGAAGATTTGTAAGAGTGCTGTCTTCAACAGAGGACTTCCTTTTTGTTATTGCCTCATATATATTGTTTGCAGCAGCTGCAGCTGGAGAATTATAGAAGGTGGTCTGTAAACACGTAGTTTTTGAAAATTAATCGCTCTTTCGTTACATATTGTGTTGCTGTTTTAGTTCATTTGAAGCTAATCTGCACTGTTAGAATGCTCTTGTGGTTTCATGCTAAGACTGCTGTTGCCACTTGAGGCAGACAATTGATTTGAATTTTCCCAAAATTTAAGTGTCCAACACAACAATACCTAGGGGTAATTTGATCCAAGATGTAAATTTTTATTAAATGTTGAGTGGTACGTTATTGTGAAAATGTCCAACCAAAAAAAAAGTATTATGTTTGTGAAGGATCCACTCTTTTGTGGTGTGTCCTGCACAATTTTTATCATGTGATAATAAGAGAGATAAAAAGAAATGGATATGCATTTAACGACATGCTGGTATGTTAATGAGATGACTTTATCACCGGTGAGAGAGATACAAGAGAAATGGATATACATCTGGCAACATTGAAGTTACTTTACATGTAAACTTGTAAAGATGCATGGCTGGTTTTGGTGGTATTTTCTATGATCATTTGGGTCATTGTCTTGGATGCTTTGCAAGATCTTTTGGCATTGCTACGTTTATAAGATCTTCTCAGGTGCCTTGGCTGTTTTGGGTTGATTGGGCGAATTGTTGTACCATTTTTTCTTTCATGCATGTTCGGTTTTCTCACATTCATCGCAAAGGAAATCAGATGCCGGATTGTTTGGCAAACTATGGTGTTGATCATGTTAGGGTTCCATTGGTGGGATTCTGCCCGCCGTGTGCAGTCGCTTCTTTTGCTCATAATCTTTCGGGGGTTCCAAATTTCATTTCTCTTAGGAGTTGTCTTAATAGACTTTTGTTTCTAATAATTTTCTACTTCTTGTTAAGATTTGGCTTCTTGTCCCCTCCAACTTACGGTATCTTTATTTTTTCTTCTTCAATATTCACAATTTAAAAAAAAAAAAAAAAAGCATGCAACAAGGTGCTTTGTGGTTTAAATTAAATAATGATTTGTTTACTCTTTCTTGTGTAAGAAGGAAAAGACTTGTAATCATTTATTAATGGTTATCTTTTGGTCCCATCATATTAGATTATAATAGCATCTAAATCTCGTCATTCATAGAGAACCTTTCACAAAAGCATAGAACTCTTATATTTTGGTTGCAGTTGCCTCAAACTAGTCTCACTCGTTGAAATAGCTAATCTAGTTAGGAACCGTAAACAAGTTTCTCTCGTATCGAACAAAATCAAAAGAATTTTTAAGCTCACAAAAACACGTAACCCCTACATTTTCATGTCATCCGACCCCACTATAATTCAGCTCGGTGCGAGAGCTGCCCCTATCATGCAGCCCAACACGAGTTTTTCGCGTATTGAAGAAAGTCAAGGGAATCTTTTACGATTCGTATATGTAAATTAGTGAGTTTTATATTGAACAGTGAGAACCATGCGCTTTGGTTTAGGTTGAGTGTTCAAAATTATGCTAATGTTTTAATTATTGTTAATTGGTTTAAGTCTTTGTTAATGATTAAATTAAGTGGTTGAACTGCCTCTTCCATGCCTTAATCAAACCATGACGCATGGCGTTACATCATTGACTACCATGTTTTCTGGCTTCCGATGGTTACTTATATCTGTCTGAGTTCATCCATCTCTTGCTCTATCTGACAATGGCTCAGTTGGCAGGGGCAGACGAAATAGAGTCTTTCCGGCTCGAGTTAGCGGAGATTGGGAGGAGCATAAGATCCTCGTTTCGAAGCCACGCCTCGAGTTTGCGAAGCACCACCACTGTCAATGCAGGTGGAGACAATGATGAAGGTTGGGTTGGTGATGAAGAACATGACTTGCATTGGGCTGCAGTTGAGAGACTGCCCACTTTTGAGAGGATTACGACCGCTCTTTTCGATGATTATGATGGCGAGTCTGCGAAAGGAGATGTCAAGGGGAGACGGGTGGTCGATGTTACCACGCTTGGAGGGCAAGAACGGCGTGTTTTCATAGAGAAGCTCATCAAACACATTGAGAATGATAACCTTCAACTACTGCAGAAGATTAAACAGAGAATCGACAAGTAAGCTTTTTTTCTTCTTCTTTTCGGGTTACTAAATGTATACTTTTGAGCACAAATGCACAGAGTTACTTGTGTTGCAAGTTTTTACTTATTCTGGAAATTAAACGTCACACAGTAACTCCGGTAAAATATTAGTATCCGTCTTGGTCTTGCAGGGTTGGGGTGAAGTTGCCGACGGTGGAAGTGAGATATGAGAATCTCTGTGTGGAAGCAGAGTGCAAGGTAGTCCATGGCAAACCCCTGCCCACTCTATGGAATGCTCTAAAGGGTATGATTTTGGTAAGTATCCTAATTCATATGACTCCGGATCTTCTGAATTCGAAACTATCTGCATATGTTGAAAGTAAATCCCACGTCAGGGAAAGGAGGGACCTTGCACGTGCTTATATATAATTGGTCTATTCCTCGTATTGCCAATTGGTTTTATTGTGGAACCTCCACTTTCTTCACCTTAACTTAAAATCTCGATTGATTTACCGCCTACTATGATACCTAACATGGACGGAGCCACTAAGGGACCAGAGTGGTTTCAGGCCCATTCTGACCATTGTGTAAGAAGAAATTTCTAGCAACCTCAAGCCTGCAGTTGTAGAACCGTGAGACATGAGGAAAATGATGAATTGTCCTCATGAAGATGTTGTTTCTTAAGATTTTTCTAACAGTTTTGTTTATTGTATTTGTGGTTTAGTGAAACTCAGGATGAAATTTTAAAAACGACTTTCAATGCAACCTAATCAGCTATTAATTGCCACCTTCCTTGTTGCCCTCATTTTTCTGTCAAACGATTCAAACCAAATTTCTTTGCACTTTCTACCCTTAATTCCAAATTTTTATTGGTACTCTGCTCTCTACCTCCCACTTAGTTGTATTCTACACTTCTTTTGATTCTCTATATTAAATTTAATGGGTCTTTCAGTTTTGTGAAGCTTACTTCGATTGCTCATGTTTTGAGTTCGAAATTTTTTCTCAATACATATATGAAAGGCCCTCACTCACAAAGATTTCTGGCTCCAGTACCTAAAGTTATGAGTTTATGTTTTATTATTACAATCTGCGATCAACTGGTCAATTAGTCATTTGAGCTCTGTTTATGACAGGGCATCGCAGAACTGGCAGGTTCAAAAACACGCAATGCCAAGATAAGCATCCTTGAAGATGTCAGTGGAATTATTAAGCCGGGAAGGTTAGTTTCTCGAATCTTGGTTTCTAGCTTAAAAATGTGTGGCTGTTGCAGAATTTAGTAAATTTCACCTTTTTTTTTTAGATTTTTAGAACAATTTTAGAAGGATATTAGAAAGTGAATAAGCAAAGCAACTTCGAGTTAACCAACTTTGGCTTCTTTTCATTGCAGGATGACCTTATTGCTTGGCCCTCCGGGTTGTGGAAAAACCACGTTTTTGATGGCACTCGCAGGGAAGCTAAGTCATTCTCTCAAGGTGCGTACAATCGCTAAAAGGCACTGCATTGTTTTGAATAAGGGATCACAACAAAATTGAAAAAGCTTTAGAATTCTTCACAGAATCGGAGAAAGATGAACCTGTGTTTTAACTAATGTACTTTATGAAGCTGATTCAGTATCAGTTGGTTATGTAACGCCTCAAGAGATTGGTTCCTGAGTTGATCATGATTTGTAATGAATCCTATGAATACGCTACGTTCGTGCACAGGAGTGTACACTTCGGACTATTTTAGTATTCATTTTTGTTTTGATAGGTTTCCGGTGAATTATGTTACAATGGTCATGGACTAGAAGAGTTTGTTCCTCAGAAAACCTCAGCTTATGTAAGCCAGCAGGATGTGCATATTCCAGAGATCACCGTGAGGGAAACACTCGATTTCTCTGCCTGTTGTCAAGGTGTAGGAAGCCGACCCGGTAAGCATTCTTGCCTTGCCTGCAATAGTATAGCAAGTTCGAATATTGTAACCTATCACATTGGTTATCATTTTTTGTTATTTTGTGCAAATAGAGATTATGACGGAAGTCAGTAGAAGGGAAAAGCAGGCAGGAATAGTCCCAGATCCAGATGTAGATGCTTACATGAAGGTACCTACGGTGCCCTGATCATTGTGTTCTTCATAAATTCATCGGTCTAACTGTGATTGAAATTGTCTGTTGCAGGCTACATCTGTTAAGGGACTGAAAAATACACTTCAAACTGATTATATTCTTAAGGTATTTGAATTCCCCACGAAGTGTGTTTCAATCAGATTGTTCTAAGCTGCTGACTTGTTCACTGTCTAATGTCTTGCAGATACTTGGTCTTGATTTTTGCGCTGACACATCGGTAGGAGATCCCATAAGAAGAGGAATATCCGGCGGCCAGAAGAAGCGGTTGACTACAGGTAGTGTTGACATAACACTAAACGTTGCACACGCGCATTTCAGCTCCCGGAGTCAAATCAAATAAGATTCGACTCATTTTTGTATTATGCAGGGGAGATGATCATTGGACCTGCAAAAGCTCTGTTCATGGATGAAATATCTAACGGCTTAGATAGTTCCACCACTTTCCAACTCGTATCTTGTCTTCAGCATTTCGTGCATATCACAGATGCTACCGCGTTGATTTCACTTCTTCAGCCTGCACCGGAGACATTTGATCTCTTCGATGATATTGTCTTAATGGCAGAAGGGAAGATTGTGTTTCACGGGCCAAGAACTTCTATTGTCAAATTTTTCGAGGAGTGTGGGTTTAAGTGCCCAGAAAGGAAAGGTGTTGCCGACTTCCTTCAGGAGGTAGGTTATTGTCGTACTCATATCTTAATCGAATTGTCTTATTTTCTACACCATTGAATAGAGAAAAAGGGTCTTGTTTTGCTTCAGGTTATGTCTAGAAAAGATCAAGTGCAGTATTGGGACAGCCCTCAACCTTACAGCTACGTTTCAGTTGATCAGTTCATCAAGAAGTTCAAGGATGGACATCTAGGCAGG
This sequence comes from Cotoneaster glaucophyllus, assembly GCA_036320875.1. Classification (NCBI taxonomy): domain Eukaryota; kingdom Viridiplantae; phylum Streptophyta; class Magnoliopsida; order Rosales; family Rosaceae; genus Cotoneaster; species Cotoneaster glaucophyllus. Next base: position 24,921,797 of record CM070069.1, on the reverse strand, counting down.
CAGCTAAACGAGGAGCTCTCGAAGCCATTCGATAAGTCTCAAAGCCACAAGGATGCTCTATCCTTTAGAAAATACTCATTACCTAAATGGGAACTTTTTAAGTCTTGCACAAGGAGGGAATTTCTTCTGATGAAGAGAAATTCTTTTATTTATGTTTTCAAATCAGTTCAGGTAGCTTCCTTTTTTTTTCCTTTTCCCTCATATTTACGTGTTTTAGTTTGAGAAAAACCTCGGATAGAATATGGCTCCTCAGGCTAGACCTGGCATTTTGGATCCGATCCGTTAACCCGACCCGACATGACCCGGTAATATTAGTATTTGGGTGGATGCTTAACGGGTCTGATCGCTAACGGGTGAACCCGTTAACAACCCGTTAGCACCCGTTAGTTAATGATATTTTAGTAATTTCAGTGTAAAAAATTAACTTTATGCAAAAAAATAATAATAATAATTGTTAACGGGTGAAACGGATGACCCGTTAACTTAACGGGTCGGATTGAACCCGACCTAAACCCAATAAACCCGACCCGTTTATAGGTCTACTAGGAGTGGGACCCATGCATTGGGTTTTAACGTATGTGGGGCCGGATGTTACCTAAACACAGGGGAGCTAGTTCCCTTGTGAGAGTAGCTGGCCAGCCACATGGTCAAGTTGCCCTACTGAAGATTTCTCAGTTTAGTTTATAACATTTTTCTATCTGATCCACTTTATTATTTAGAAGAAGTTTTGTGTTCTTTCTTCCTTGCAGCTAGTCATTATTTCTTCAATAACAATGACCGTTTTCCTCCGGACTCGAATGGCTATCGACATGATCCACGCAAATTATTATATGGGCTCTTTATTCTACGGACTCGTCATACTTCTCGTTGATGGATTCCCGGAATTGTCAATGACAGCCTCAAGAATTGTGGTTTTCTACAAACAGAAAGAGTTGTGTTTTTATCCTGCTTGGGCTTATGCAATCCCAGCTGCCATCCTAAAGGTTCCGCTATCATGCTTGGAGGCTTTTGTTTGGACTGCTCTTACATACTATGTTATCGGCTACACCCCTGAGGTTGGAAGGTGAGTCAGCAGTCGAATATTCAGATTTTAGTAAGATGGTTAAGTAATAGACTGTCACATGTTTGAAAGAGTTGTTATGCTTCGGTCGTGTCTATGCTTTGCCTGAACTTGTGACGAATAAATATAAACGCTCTGGTTAGATGTCCGGAATATCATTGTAGCTCTTGCATATGTGTTTTGCAGGTTTTTTCGGCAGTTCCTTCTACTCTTCGCTATGCACCTAACATCAATATCCATGTTTCGATTTATTGCTTCGGTTTTTCAAACTGTGGGTGCTGCTATGACAGCTGGTACTTCAGCAATATTGTCTGTTTTGCTATTTGGTGGCTTCGTTATACCAAAATGTAAGATTTTCATTAGCTTTTTCCCATTTTTATGTCTATGAATTGAGCTACTTTTAAGGAATATTTAGATGATGTTTTGTTGCAGCATATATGCCGGCTTGGATGAAGTGGGGATTTTGGGTTTCTCCTTTGACCTATGGGGAGATAGGATTAACAGTTAACGAATTCCTAGCGCCCCGATGGGAAAAGGTGAGAAAATTACCATCCAACGTTGTAGTATCACTAAACACAGCACATAAAAGCAATGGTAGAGCTATTCCTCCATCCATCCATTAGTGACTCTCCTCTTTACTTATAGGTTTATGGAAACACAACTCTCGGTCTACAAGTACTCGAAAGCCGTGGATTAAACTTTGAAGGATATTTCTATTGGATATCACTTGGCGCGTTAGTAGGTTTCACAGTATTATTCAATGTTGGTTTCACCTTAGCTTTGACTTTCTTGGAGTGTAAGTTTCTTCTCCATCTATCACTTCGCCACTTTAAGCAGCAATGTTTTCTATTCTGGTTTTGGTAACTAGCCCTTGTCTTCTGTTCAGCTCCCGGAAGGCCGCCTGCTATTATTTCTTACGAAAAGTATCGTCAACTGCAAGGAAAAGGAGACAAAAGACCCGATAGAGACACAGAGCAGAAACCCACGAGTGCACCTAACACTACTGCTGAAGCCAAGAAGGGTGGGGGGAATTTTCGTTTTTCATCTTTGCTTGTTTAATTCTATAGTAAATTGGGTGGGCTTCTTGTATATTTAGATGCATACCAAGTGTAGCCACTTTTGCTATGTTCTTCCCCTTAAGGCACCCGAGATCTAATCCCCTTCCCCACAGTTTGTATTAGTTTAAAGTAGAATATCGCTTGTATCAAAAAAGGAAAAAGATACAAAATGGAACTTATTCTGCTTCTCTTTCCTTTGTTTTCCAGGGAGGATGATTTTACCATTTGAGCCCCTAGCAGTATCTTTTCAGGATGTACAATACTATGTTGACACTCCTCTGGTAATCATTCAGAACCTCTCTCTCTCTCTCTCTCTCTCTCTCTCAATTCTGAGGCCATCAGAAATGCAAGGAATGAATAATGTTAGCTGATATGGCTAGTCATGTTATCTTTATTTGAGTTTCAGGAAATGAGAAAGCAAGGCTTTACGCAGAACAGGCTTCAGCTCCTATCAGGTGTTACAGGTTCTTTTAGGCCAGGTATTCTAACGGCATTAATGGGAGTCAGCGGGGCTGGGAAAACAACTCTCATGGATGTTCTTTGTGGAAGGAAAACTGGTGGTACCATTGAAGGGGAGATAAGAATTGGAGGGTACCCTAAGGTTCAAGATACATTTGCTAGGGTATCAGGCTACTGTGAGCAAAATGACATACATTCTCCACAAATAACTGTTGAAGAATCAGTCGTATATTCTGCTTGGCTGCGCCTCCCTTCTCATATCGATTCTAATACTAAAGCTGTATGCTATCTTTTCAAAACACGAGTATTTCAATGGTGTTTGACTTGATCATTCGAATTAAATTGCATGATAATTTTTTTTTCTTCCCAGGAATTTGTAAAGGATGTCCTCGAAACTATTGAGCTAGACAGGATTAAAGATTGCTTAGTAGGGATGGCAGGAGTAAGTGGTTTATCAACTGAGCAGCGCAAACGGCTTACCATAGCTGTGGAACTCGTTGCCAATCCATCGATCATGTTCATGGATGAACCAACTTCAGGTTTAGATGCGCGGGCAGCTGCTATTGTCATGAGAGCAGTGAAAAATGTTGCTGCAACGGGAAGAACGGTTGTTTGCACGATCCACCAACCAAGTATTGATATTTTTGAGGCATTTGATGAGGTAAAAGTGATTTTCTGAAGTTTAAAAGAATTGATCTCAAAAGTTTCAACTTGACTTTATGCTTTTTTCGCACTTGAACTCACGAAGATTGTGTTTGATCAGTTTTTCCTTTCGTTGACATGATACATCACTTATATGTCCTTCCAATAACAATGGTTCAAACCTTCACTGCAGTTGATTCTGATGAAAACGGGGGGACGCATAATCTATTGCGGTCCACTGGGGCATAACTCAAGCAAGGTCATTGAGTACTTCGAGGTGGTTGAACAACTGCTATTTCACATAGCATTAACTTGACTCTGGAAAACATATAATCGTTTAGTCCTGATCCACTTTTCTTGATTTGGCTAGAGTATTCCCGGGGTGCCCTCAATTAAAGACAATTATAATCCAGCGACATGGATGTTAGAAGTTACTTCAAAATCTGTGGAATCTGAGCTCGGTATAGATTTTGCGCAAATATATAGGGAATCCGCCTTGTATGGGTAAGCATAATGTGATCCCTCACCTCTCTTCCCCTTCATTTGTGCAAACGCTAGTAAACACGAAGTCTATATCCAAATTGCATACATTCATATTGTTGTTATTTATCATTTGCATCCACATGTCAACTTGGTTACTCACGACTCTCGCTCTTCTGACTTTAGGTCCAACAAGGATTTAGCCAAGCAATTGTGTTCACCATCTCCTGGTTCAAACGAATTGCATTTTGCTACTCGTTTTCCGCAGAACGGTTGGGGGCAGTTCAAAGCTTGCCTGTGGAAACAGAACTTGTCTTATTGGAGAAGTCCTTCATATAATCTGACACGCATAATATTTATGTTTTGCGCATCTCTGCTGTTCGGAATACTGTTCTGGGATCAAGGAAATAAAATGTAGTCTGCAAAGTTTTGTTTATGCTTATGCTCGTTTAAACCGCTAAACTTCATGATTTTCATTTAAAGATGATTTACTGACCATAACTTTCGTGTTTCACAGAAATAGCCAGCAAGACCTCTTCAATATGTACGGTTCAATGTTCTGTGCGGTAATATTCTTTGGCATAAACAATTGCTCAACAGTTCTACCATACGTTGCCACAGAGCGGAATGTTCTATACCGAGAAAGATTTGCAGGAATGTTCTCTCCATGGGCCTATTCGTTCGCACAGGTTTTAGTTCCTTTTTAACGCAACTTTAATAAATTCATCAACAATTTGTGAGTCATCTAAGTCTAATTAAAGAAATTCATCAACATTTTGCAGGTACTGGTTGAGGTTCCTTACTTGTTCACTCAAGCAGTTATTTATGTTGGGATCACATACCCGATGATTGGTTACCAGTGGTCTGCCTACAAGATATTCTGGTCATTCTATATCATGTTCTGCATACTACTAAGCTTCAATTACCTAGGAATGCTGATGGTGTCATTGACACCAAATGTTCAAGTGGCTGCGATCGTGACATCAACTTCCTACGCAATGCTGAACTTGTTTTCCGGGTTTATCATTCCAAGGCCGGTAAGTTCGCGAATCATTCAGCTCAATATTTACACCTTCGGAGAAATAATTACACGCAGAAAACTAACTCGAGCCTATTATTTGCTTGATGCAGCAAATACCGAAGTGGTGGCTGTGGTTGTATTATTTATCCCCTACATCATGGGCCCTAAACGGAATGCTTACCTCGCAGTATGGAGATATGCAGAAGGAAATCCAGGCGTTCGGAGAGACTAAAACTGTCGCTGCCTTCCTAGAAGATTACTTCGGGTTTGACTACAACCTTTTAGGCCTTGTTGCTGCTGTTTCTATTCTCCTTCCCATTGCGTTTGCTTCTCTTTTCGCATACTTCATTGGAAAGTTAAACTTCCAGAGGAGGTAAAGAAGTTGAGGATTTTTGTCTGGACCTTGCAGATATATGTATGAATTATGTATGCTTGTCAATAAATTCTTTCAATCATATTTCATTTGAATCACCATTTACAAAATTTGTACCAACTTTCCATCGAAAATAGGACGGTTTCGACATGTATTGAACGGCTAAGATATATTTATCAAAATTTGTACAAGTTTAGTACTATTTATCTTTACTAATATAGGGAAAATCTTGCATTTGAATTTCGTGAATAACAAGTTGGTTACGAAATTAAAATTATCAAGGTTTTTTTCATAAATGGTTTAACCATGAAATACGAAATTAAATTTATCTGCGTACATATATCGTTGAACTACCGCTGAAGTAATTCCAACATTCGTATTCCATCTTAACCACCAATTTACCATTACAAATTTCTATTATTTTTTTTTTGTTCACTGATACATTTCCACAGGTCAACATTAAAGATAGGACATATAGGACACATACATAATATTTTTTTCCCTATCTTCTTTGGAAATTTAATTTCCCAATGCAATAGGCAAATAGAGAAGCAAAAACAATTGGGAAAACAATGAGAACAAGAGCCACAAGGCCTAAACGATCATGGTGGAAACCAAAGTAATCTTGTAGGAAGAAACCAACGGTTTTATGCTCCTCAAAGATCACTATTTCTTTGCTCATGTCTCCATATTGTGAAGTCAGTAGGCCATTTAGGGACCATGATGTAGGACATATCCAATAGCACCAAACCCACCACTTTGGAATTTTCTGCACATATAACATGATGGTCAGCTAGGTCATTTCGCCGTCACAATGTAACACTTTCCTAATCTACTCGTATTGTAATCTGTATGTTTACTACGTGATTAGATATCAAATTCCGCTTACGAAATCAATCAAAATCAAATATCAACGACATACTGAAAAAGGGATCATTTTAGCAATTGAGATTTGAAATTTGATTATTTAGGCCAATTGTCCTTTATTAACAGATGAATTAGCAATACTGCGTCAGCTAGGCTCGTTTTACATGTATTTGCATGGTTAGTCTTTCCAAGTGCTCAAATGCTAATACAGTTAACACAAAACCATCAAAATTTAGAAAGGGTTGGATTCAGTTACCGGTCCGGGCATGAGGAAGCCGGCGAAAAGATTCAGTAAGGTGTAGACTGCGGTTGCCAGAATGGAAGCTACGTCGAGGTTTGTGCTCAAGGAAGCTATCAGCATTCCAAGATATACAAAGTATAGAAATGTGCAGAATGTTGCATATAAGTACCAGAAAACCTTAGTAGGTGACCAAAAGAACCCTATGGTAGGATATGTAATGGCCACATACAAAATTGCTTGCAACATTGTGTAAGGTATTTCAACGGCAACCTGCAACATTTAACAATTTAGCTTAAAGTGCGAAGATTTGTAATTTCTCCGTTGCAACGAAATAAGTACTTGAAATGTATGAACCTGTGCAAATGAATAAGCCTTTGATGAGTACATCCCGGCAAACCTTTCACGGTACAAAACAATGCGCTCAGTTGCGATATAAGGCAGAACTCCTGAGCAATTGGTTACGCCTAGGAATATTACGGCAATGTACATGGACCCAAGTATGTTCAACAAATCCTGCTCATTATTTCTGCAGGAAAATGAAAAACAGAGGATTTAGAGGTTAGTAGGGTTGTGGTTTTGATTTATTTATGATGACAGGGCAGGTTTCTCGAAAACAGGACTTACATTTCCTTCCCTTTCTGCCAGAAGATTACCCCAAACATGACTGATACAGCGATCATGAACATGAAACGCGCTAGATTGTATTCGGTACTTCTCCAATAGGACAAGTGTTGTTTCCAAAGGCAGGCCTTGAACTGCACCCAACTATTTTGGGGAAAATGAGTGGGAAAGTGCAAGTCTTTTGAACCTGGCTTTGCTTCACTCAACTGTTTTACCAACTCAATTGTGTCTCTACAAATGAAAAAACCCCAATTTATGTGTTAAGATTGACTTATTAGTTAACACCGAAATAAAAACGAAGCTCATGTTTAACATGTTTGGCAGATCAAGTTTACCTATACTGAGTAGAATTTTTATAGATGCTGGCAAAATCCAAACCGAGTTCTGCCTCTACCGAAGCAGAAGTAACTTCTAACATCCATGTTGCTGGGTTGTAATTGTCTTTGATCTTTGGTACATTAGGAATACGCTGTTGGATGGTGGAATATAAGAGTTAATTAATAAATATGCTTAAGAAATTTAAGCAGAATATGGAGCTAGAATTATGAGCATACCTCAAAATATTCGATGAGATTACTCGAGTTATGACCTAGAGCTCCAGAATAGATGATTTGTCCACCTGTTTTCATCAGAATTAACTGCAAAAACCAATATCTTCCTTTAGTGATTGGCCTTTATCATTCGATTTCTTTTTTGGAAAGAAAGTGCTTCCTTTACTACCTCATTGAAGGACTCGAAGATATCAATGCTTGGTTGGTGAATTGTGCACACAGTTGTTCTTCCTGTGGCAACGACATTCTTCACTGCACGCATGACAATCGCAGCTGCTCTAGCGTCTAAACCTGATGTAGGTTCATCCATGAATATTATTGATGGATTGGAAACAAGCTCCACTGCAATTGTCAGCCTTTTGCGCTGCTCGGTTGATAGGCCACTTTGTCCAGGAATGCCAACTAAAGAATCTCTTATATCCTCCAGTTCAATTGTTTCGATTACTTCTTCCACAAATCTCTGAATGGATAAAAATCACTTATAAGATGTTGTGAACTCTAGTTCTAACTTAATTCCGTTTCCTTTAAATTGTCGGAAATTGTGATATAGTTGATAAATTGAGAGAATCTTCTTACAGCTTTTAAGTCTTGATTAGTTTCGGGTGGCAACCGCAACCAAGCGGAGTACCTAACCGATTCTTCTACTGTGATAAGTGGAGAATGTATGTCAGTCTGCTCGCAGTAACCCGATATTCTTGCAAATGTCTTCTGGACCTTCGGATGCCCTCCTATTCTTATATCTCCCTCAATGGTACCTCCGGTTTTCCTTCCCGAAAGAACATCCATGAGAGTTGTTTTTCCAGCCCCACTCACTCCCATCAGTGCTGTGAGAATTCCCGGTCTGAATGCTCCTGTAATGTCTTTAAGCAGCTGAAGCTTTTTCTGCTTGAAGCCATGCTCTCTCATTTCCTTTAGGGAAAAATGAGATTAATATACATCAAATAATAATAACTCTCTCTCGGGTACTAAAAATGATAACCATAACAAAAAATTTAGTATGATTTACCGGCGTGGTTGCAACGTAATACTGCACATCCTTGAATGATATTGTCAGTCGCTCAAATGGCAGGACCATCCTGCCTGTATAACCAACCAACAAACTTCAACAATTCAGTTATAAAAAATTCTTTGGCCAATGTTTTGAATAAAAGATATGAAATTGAGCATGAACTTCTCACCGCAGTTGAATTTTTCTCCCACAGTTTGGGAAGAATAAGCTGGAGTCGATTCATTTTTTGACTTTTCACTGATGTTGCAGGCATCTTTTCCTTGTAATTTGGATAACCTTTTTCCCGAAATAATTGCGCGAGACATCTTTGGAGCTGCATATAGGAAAAGCTTAGAATTAAAGTGACAGAGTGTATTGTAATACCAAACAATGCGATCTGTCAATTAAAATGAACTTACAATTTTGGTAAGTCAAGGCTAAAACAAATCCAAGATCGAAAAGTACTGTGAACGCAAACAGTGCTCCAACTGATATCCAATAGAAATAGCCATCAAAGTTCAATCCATGTCTGGTTAGAACTTCATTCCCTAAGGTTGTGTTTCCATTTGTAACCTAAAGTAAGAATGAAGTAAAGCTGTTGGTAACGTTATGTAACTTGGTTTGGGACTGAAAGAATTCATATCATCTCGAGTTTTACCTTTTGCCATCGAGGAGCAAGGAATTCGTTTAGAGTTGTACCTATTTCTGCATAAGTCATAGGAGAACACCAGAATCCCCACCTCAACCAAGAAGGTAAAGAGGCTGCAATTTCACACCTTATTAGTCTAGTCGTTATTGCGTGTAATGAAAGGGGGAAAAAACTAGTAAATGGACTTACGTTGTGGCAAAATGAAGCCTCCACATAAAAACATTACCACTAAGAAGAAAATACCACAAGTTGATGCGAGAACCATAGTTCGGAAGATTACAGCGACCAAACGACACATTGATGTTGATGATTGATGCAGAGCAAATAGCACAAGAAACTGGCAGAAGAACCTAAAAACCATATATGAGGGATTGTTATTATTGGTCTGGAATTTCTTGTTCTGTGTCAGTATGAACTGCTTTTACCTTGTTATTTCCGGGCTAAACCCAATAACGTAGTAAGTTATGGCTGTCCATAGTGCTGAATCAAGTAGTGAAAATGGAACCTTCAGGAGAGAAGCTGGAATACAATACGCCCATGCCGGGTACAGATAGAATCCCCTTTGCTTGTAAACAACTGGAAGTCTAGTAACAGTCAAGGACAGCTCTGCAACTCCATTGGTCATAAGTCGAACGAGGGTATAAAACAATGAGCCCATCAAAAAATTTGCACTTGTCAGATCCACAGCCATTTGAGTTCGTATAAATACCGTCATTGTAATAAATGCAATGATGGTAAGCTGTGTAAAAAGAAGAGTGAAAATATGTCAGTGATTCGAGTCAAGCTACAGAAGTACAACTACGAATAGTGGAACAGTAGACACTTAACCTGCACTGTTTTGAATACGTAGACAAAGGAATTTCGTTTCATAAGAAGTTGCTCTCGGCCCATACAAGCTTTGAACAATTCCCATTTTCTCACAGAGTAAGTGGTAAATGATAGGGCCTTGTCATGGCACTGTGATTTATCATATGGTTCCGAAAGCTCATCATTTAACTTCTTCCCCAGGTAACTTTCTCTGAAAAGTTGAGAAAATTGATCCACTGAAACATAATCGTAGGGAATGTTGGCATGCTTCCAGTATTGTGCTTGATCCTTCTTTGAGATTACCTGTAAAGGGTTGGAAAGACATAATTTTTCCCTTTTTTTCTTTGGCATGAAGTATTGGACGAAAAGAGACAAGTAAAGCATGCTTTGGCACCTCTTGAAGGAAATCTGCAGCACCCTTTCTTGCTGGGCATTTGAAACCACAATCTTCGAAAAACTGAAGTGCCTGGCTACGAGGACCGTGGTAAACTATCTTCCCCTCTGCCATTAATATAACGTCATCAAATAGATCAAAGGTCTCAGGCGCTGGTTGAAGAAGTGAAACCAATGCAGTTGCATCTGTGATGTGCACCAACTGCTGAAGATAGGTAACTATCTGAAAGGTCGTCGAGCTGTCTAATCCAGTTGATATTTCATCCATAAACAGAGTTTTTGTAGGACCTACAATCATTTCTCCTGAATATTGAACAGAAAGGGAATGATGTTATGTTTATATTCAAACATGGGAAGTACTGAAATTCAAGCTTCGCTCGGTTTCAAGATTTAATACCTGTTGTCAGCCTTTTCTTCTGGCCGCCTGAAATCCCTCTATGTAATGCATCACCAACCATTGTGTCACTACAGGTATCCAGTCCGAGGATCTAAGAGGCGAAAACATTTCACTTCAAAGTGAGTAGAGACATCTAGTTTTTAATTAAGTAATTGATGCCAACACTGGTTGGAGAAAATTTACCTTCAAAACATAATCGGTTTGCAGATTTCGCTTTTGTCTTTCAACTGAAATTGCCTGAAAGTAGTATGTTAATCTCTATACATTATGAAACCTGGTTTAAAATATAGTAGAGGGGAAGTCATAAGATTTCACATCTACCTTCATGTAGGTGTCAATGTCGGGATCAGGTACTATTCCTGCTTCTTTTTCCCTTCTGATCACTTCCATCATCGTATCTGTGCATACTCGATATGGAACATATTTCAATAGATGTACACAACTATTTCCGATGATAAATGCAAAAGTAAAGGAGATAAGGAATGCACCAGCTCTACTGCCAACGCCCTGACAGCGGGCTGAAAAGTCGATTGTTTCCCTCACAGTCATCTCAGGTATGTGAAGGTCGTATTCACTTATGTAAGCTGACGTTTTTTGAGGAACAAACTCATCTAGCTTGTAACCATTATAAGAAACCTCCCCTGCAACCTGAAGAAACAAAAACATGAGGTTTTATGACGATTGTAACACCGTTTACACTCCATTATATATTTATTTTGAGATTAACATCTGAATATTAATGAGGTTGTGTAAACTCCATGGTTTGCAATACTCACCTTGAGAGATTTATCGAGTTTTCCGGCAAGGGCCAATAACAAGGTGGTTTTCCCGCAGCCAGGAGGACCAAGAAGGAGAGTAAGCCTGCATTTAAAACCATTTTTATGAGTAAAAAAATTTCGCGTTACCGAAACTAGTAAGGCTTGAAATGCTGATTAATTGTAACTTGGATTTCAATACATCTTAATATACAGAACTCGATTGACTACTATTGAATCAAAACCAACTTCCGGTTCACTTTCCTGCCTTGGTCTGCAATATACAAATACGCAATTCCTAATTCAAGCTGGCTTACTCTTGCTTCAGCCATTTTTCCTCAGCTTTATGTATGTACATAATTCTCCAAAAAGTAAAAATTGGAAATATAAATTCTAGGTACTCAGCATGCATCGAAGCGGGTACCTCGATGGTTTGATAATGCCACTGACATCTGATAGAATGCTCATCTTCGCTCCGGAAGATTTGCACCAAATTGCCTTTGTAAAAACCTGTTCAAAATTCATCAAACTTATCAGATAATGCCATATACTTCTAGGGAGGGACGAGAGGGGGACGTTGCTGTGCCCAATTGGTTAAAATGAGGGGCAAAATGTTTCTTTAAAATGCCTCAGAGGGTTGGAAACCAATATCCGGGAGCTTCTTCATCTCGACCGCAAGAAAGAAATATCTGAATCCGTCACAGAGGTCTAAATCATACTTACTGACAAGAAGCTCTGAAGAGAGTTCCATAGTGTTGGGAGTGGCTTTCCCTGGACTACATCACACTCTGCTTCCACCAACAATTTCTTGTACCTCACCTCCACCGTCGGCAACTTCACATTCACTCTAGAAGAAAACTTCTAGTTAGTTCAACTAGATACAAACCTTGATTCTCTAAGTAGCCTTAGGTCAAATTCGTAATGCAGACGTACCTGTCTATCCTTTCTCTAAGTTTCTGCAGAAGTCGGAGATTGTCATGCTCTATGTGCTTTATGAGTTTCTCGATGAACAGGTGCCTCTCATCTGCTTTCAACTTTGTAACATCAACCACCCTCTTCCCTGCATGCTCTTTCCCGCCGCCGCCTATGCCACCGTCGAAGTCAAAAAGCGCGGTTCTGCACCGTTTATATGTAGGCAGCCTCTCAATTGCTGGCCACTGCAACTGAACTTCCTCATCCTCCTCCCCTATAACTAAATTCTCCTTTCTTTCAACCGGTGTTAGCTCCATTTAAAACTTTGATATGCTTGTATGAGCTCCAAGCATCCCTCTTGACTTATATGTCTTATTAACTGAGAGAAAGTACTCAGAAAAAAAACAATGATATTCCAAACTATTTTAATTTGTAACGAAAAGAACCGAACTTTGTTGTAAGATAGTGAGTAGGCTAAATTATCCAATTGGCTTAACACACCTCTGCGAGTCAAAATCACTCTTTAAATAGAAACCGCACTCAGATATTTCCTAATGTGAACAAGTAGAAGTAGTATCAATGAATAACATTGGGCTTGTGTGAACAATCTCTAGGAAAGATCAAACCTTTTCCAAAACATTAAAGTGCCCCAATAGATTTCATTGCGTTTTCTGAATCTCTTGAATCTTCCGAGATGGATCATGTGCCCTACTTAGTGATGACAACGGTTATGACGGGCGGGTAACTGCGGTTATTTACCCCTAATCGTTTATATTCATACATGCATAACCATTTACCCGTTAGATAATTGCATAAACGGTTATACCCATACCCATTACCATTTATAAACAGTTAACCATACTCATAACCGTTTACACATTTAATTATAACCGTTTACCCATTTAATTATAACTGTTTACCCATTTAAATATAACCGTTTACCCATTTAACCATTATCATTTACCCATTTATCATTTTTTTACCCATTTACCTCTTTTTTCACCCATCTACATTTTTTTAACAACTTGAAAATTACAAAAGAAAAATTTGTCATAATTTTTGTTTTCTGACAATTAAACACCGTCATATGTACATTTTAGCATGCATTTCCCTATTTTAATCATTTAAGTCCTCATATAATTTCAATAATTGAAATAATAGTTTACGAACGATATTTTTCTGCTACACCCAAGCAACTCTTTAATTATAATCCATATGATTACAAAATGGCACTTGCAACTGTTCCTTTAGAATAAGGGAATGAAGATTCAAAACCAACTAATATAAAACACCACTCAATCAACTGTTCCTTTACTAACAAAATGGCATTATGCAAAACCAACTAATATAAGGGAATGAAGAGATAAGAGATGAGAGAGAGGGCAGCCAGGAGGGAGAGATGAGCAGAGGACGGGGAGTTTGAGACTCTGAGTCTGGCGGAGAGATTAAAAATTTAGGGTTTTTTCTAAATTTTACATATATTAAATTAAATGGGTAAATGGATACCCGTTATAACAGCAAGTAATACCTATAACTGATGGATACTTGTTATAACCGCGGGTAATACTCATAACTGCCTATTTAAATTTTACGGATAAACGATTATATCCATAATCGTTTGTTCGTCTAAACGGTTACTCATAACCGTAACCATGAACTTTAAATGAACGAGTAACCACGGTTACCTACATCCATGGGTATTTTACTCATTCCTACTGTTGTTCCTGGTGTCTGACTAGTTGTTTATGAGAAATAATAGACCATGAATCTTCCAGTCAACTTATAAACTGCCCCTTCGATCCAGCAAAAGACTTTTCTTGCTTAAGTCGTTGAGGTTTCTTTTTTTTGTCAAAAGTAGTGGAGGTAATTATGTACCTGTTTATTGTTGAGGGACCTACCGGTCAAGTTTCAAGTTTGTGTCCTTGTTGTCGCCCTTGATTCGTTGCAGAAATCCGTACATAATTAAGATATTGTTGAAGTATGATATTCCACATGAGAGCCTCAACTTTTTATTTATAAGAGTTTTCACGAAAAGTTTATGGTACTGTTCATTTTTAACGAAAAATTACTTTTTTACCTTTATATGATACTATTTATTGTACCTTTAAAAAAAGCTTTTCGTTAAAAGTGAAGTTTTTTTTGGACTTTTCATTAGTTTTCCTTTTATTTTATGCTAGGGCCTTAGAACTTAAATAATTTTTCTCAAAAATTTTATTTAATAAGGAATGAAAACGAAGTGTGAACATCACAAGAGAACGATACAAAAGTATCAAGGTCCCAAACCCCACCAACCTTTTTTCATTCCAACAAGGCCAAAGCAATTTTAGCTGTTGTATATATAGTTTTACTTGAGATTAACATAACTCCTTATTTTGGTTTTTAAGACTTAAAATTGATAAAACTAATTCAAGAGTTTGTCCACCATCAATCATTTTGGTCTTTCCGTGAAAAATATTCGTTAAATAAAAGAATGAAATGGTAAAAATACTCTCAATTTTTGTCAAAATCATTTTAGCCCACTGTTTATTTAATTGAGGGTATTTTTGTCATTATAATTCTTATTTAACATTTTTTTTTTTTTACAGAAGAACCAAAATGATTGACGGTGGACAAACTAAAGGATCAATTTTATCGATTTCAAATTTCAGAGACCAAAGTGAGGAATTATGTCAATCTCAGAAACAATTTTCGCTAAAAATCAGGAATTATTTACACAAATACCTCACAAGGTTTTTTGGCCTTTTAGAAAAATTTCTACCGTTTCAAAATTACACGAAACACTTGGAGTTAATTGCACGAGGGTTTCTTTGTGATTGGAGCATTGTATCCAATTGACATTTTTGTATTGGTTTAGGATGATCAATGAAATATCAGTCTATCATTTCTTGTAAAAAAAAAAAAATATTGCGTGAACACCACATAGAGATTCATTATGTTTTCATAACCCCTTAGAGTCTTTTTTTTTTTTTTCACATAACATTCCTGATGTTTTAAACCTTCTGGTACGAAATCCCAAGATTTTAACATGGAGTTAAAACCATGTATTTTAATCTAGCAGTGTCCTGTTAACGATGTCGCTTTTGGATTTTTCTAATTGTATAATGTTTCTTTTTAATTGTTCTTGTTACGTATATTTTATGTGTGAAGATACTTTATAAAACCTGAGGGGTTATGTGAAAATACATTTGTACCCTAGGGTTGTATTTCTAATTTAATATTTTAGGTTAAATTTATCATGTGGAGAAAGTTTGTAATGGCATTAGCAATTGTTGGATGGGAAATTAATAAAAGGGGTTCTGTAAAAACAAATTTGAAAATTCATGAAAACACCGCACACATTTTTTTACTTTTCACATACTTTTTATTAATTTATGTATTTTGATCTTTTTCACTTCATTTGATCCGATGGCCGAAAATTAAAAATATGTGTGAGAAGTAAAAATTGATACGTGGATAGCAAACCCCACAAAATATTAGCTTAATTAAATAACTACTTTTCTACTTAGTTAGGAATCAAGTCTTGCGTACAAGTCTTTTTTTTTTTTTAATAAACGATGTTATTTACACTAAATGAGAGAGGTGAGGTGCTTAACCTCATAATAGGTTAGTAATAATATGGTTCAAATTTTCCTTTGGAGAGAATCGAACTTAAAGACCTCTCACTTATTAATGAAGAATAATATCACTATACCATAATAATAAGTGACAAAAATCAGAGACGTGTCAAATTTTATCGATCAATGAGGGGACATGAGAGATACTATTGGACTGTTCTGATTTTAATGTATTATATATACTATTTGGGCGGCTCTCCAAAGTCAAGTAAGTCATGATTCTGAAAATTTTGGATGAGAATTGAAATACTTATTCGATCCGAATTTCTGATATGAAATTTCTCAAACATAGTATAGTACTATAACAAAAAAAATTATGCATATTCTCATTTTATCATGTTTATTATTATTATTATTATTATTATTATTATACAAAAGATAGCGTTAGTGAGTCAAATTTTTTTTAGTTGGTTGGGGGAGGGGATGATTGGAGGGAATTGAATCCGCACCAAGATGCATAGACATGATTGCTTTTTGTCGTTGCAGTAAAACGTCATCTGATGCTTAATGTTATATTTAGATATGCTTTATTTTGTATTGTGTATATTTAATAATACTATTATATATGGAAAATGAAGACTATAATCATACGTACTATATTATTTTGTCTAATATAATTTTATATCATACACAGTCACACACATATCAACTTACAAAATTCAGAAGAAAAAAAATATTGAGTGGTGGATACAAAAAAGTTTGGAATTTTTTGAAGTCTTGCAAAAATATAGAAGATTCAAATTACATTCCGAAAACTCTGATATAAAATCGATTCTAAAATTTTCAATAATCCAAAATTTTAAAATTGGAACTAGTATTTGATTCCGAAACCTCATTAGAATGCTTGTTTCCTATCTAATCTGACCAAAAATCACTCCCCTTCTTCATGGATACATGGCCCCAACATCATACAACTATCACTTGCTCTTTCTTTATATTCTTGAGAAGTGATATTTTGCAATCCTTTTCCCTTTCTGCCTCTTCTTCTAGTTTATAGTCTTAGGACATAATAATTGAAAGAGATTAATACACAAAACAAGAGAAGTACAAAATAAGAAACTGAAAACGTGAAAATCACTATCCTCATCTTTGGGTTAATTAAAAATTAGAATCATTGAAATTACAAAGATTGAAACTTGTTTATCAATGATCTTTTGGTGACATTATGGCATGAATACAAATACACTACATCATCTTAGCTGGTGCGTGTTATGTTTTTCCACTGGAATTTGTATACTAATTTTCTTAACATATATTGAATTTCTTGCCAAGTAAAGAGACGACAATGACTTCTCTCGTTGTAAGATTAGTAACGTGACCCCTCCTCCTCCCCACTACTGAGGTGCCGTCGGCATCAAGCTTTCATTGATTTAACAACCAACATAATGGTATTCTGTTGATTGGGGTTATACTACTCTCCGACACACTTTTTTGTCACGAGTGAATAGTTGAGGTTTAACGAAATGAGTCATAGATAAATCTCAACCGTTACTTTTTCTTAAATCATGCGCGGTGGAGCGTTGCTCATACTACTGTATAGATGAAAATGATGGGTGTCTTGATGATACAATCAATATGATGCAAGCGGATGTGACATTATAAAGCTTATTGCGTCACAATCTTCGTAGATAAAGACATTGATGAGCCAGCATTCCACATTATTACTACTTTTTCATCGATGCTGATTAACAATTGAGCGTGTTTCACGAATGAACTGTGTCTTTCGAAGAAGGCCAGTTTCGACATGCTTTTGATGTGGGATGCTAACTTTATTGCAGATGTTTTGGTGTAGATTAGACGGTGAAATGGATCGATAATCAAATAAAAAAAGACGCAAATCAGACAGCAACAATAAAATTTTGGAAATGTGAACTTTCAATGTCCAATTTAGAATAAAAGAAAAAAGTTAAGGCTTCAACTACAAATTATACAGTCAAATTGACTAATTATGGCTTTTTAACATACCAAAAGCCCCCACAAATTAACGAACTGTATATAGTTTTTTTTTCTTCTAATACATCGATATTTTTACACTAGAAGAATGAGAAATTCGACTAAGCCACACAATGGGTGGTCTAATTTGATATCGAATTCGCCATCGACGAGATTTGAACTTAAGACCTCTCACTTCTAAGCCTAATTAACGAACTGTATATAGTTAATTAACGCATGAAAGCCTACATCAATTAACCTATAATTAACAATCTTCAATTACAATTGAAATAGGTATGTAACTATCTTCAAGCCTTCAACGAATTTTACTTAACTTACATACTCAAAGCCTTAAGTTCCCTATTGCTAGACTAAGGGTTTGTTTGAAAGTGATTATATAATGGCCAAAAGCGCATTCGGTAAAAATGTTTTTGAAACAAATCCTTAGTTAAAATTCAAGTGCTTCATGCAAGAAGCAAATAATTGGTGCATGCTTATTGTAGGAAACACCTCAAATGCTTTTGAAACTCAAACACATTTCCTCTAAAAACGTTTTCAGTCTATTTAAAAGTATTTCCAAAAGAAAGCCTAAATAGTAAGTATAAGGATGGAGTCTTTCAATCAATTTAAAAGTACTTAAAAAAACAAGGCTAAATAGAAGTCTAAGGATGGAACCCTTATGTGTAAATTTTTTCGCTTAATCTTCTTTTCTTATTCCACCTAACCTCTTGTTTTATCTAATATAATATTGCCTTTTCTTTTCACACGCAAACGAATATGTTATAAGAGCAAGTCCAGCCGTGGACTTAGCTCGGGGGACAGGGAAGAGGAAAGGGCCCGAGGCCCGGTGGAGTGAGGTCCAGCCGTGTGGAGCTCGAGCGAAGGGGGGTGGGGAATCGACGGGTCTGTGGCCCGAGGCCCTAACAATTTTTTATTTTTTTTGTGTCAGGCGCATGCCCCTCACTCGCGAGTGGGGGCGCGTCGCCCGACCGGATTTCAGAAAATCTGGCGCGGCAGCAGAGATTCGTCAGTGACCGTTGGGAAGCCACGTGGCTTCCCACGGTCCGTTCGATCAAAATTCGTTTAAATTTCAGCCGTCCGATCCCAAAAAACAAATCTGATTTGAAATTAAAAAAAAAAAGAAAAAACAGTTTAATAATTAAGAAAAGTTACCGTTGTGACACGTGGCACAATCTGGAGTGTTGGAATTCAAATTTTTTTAAATCCAACGGCAGAGATTAATTATTTGAATAAAAACTAAAAAAAAATGTAAAAAATCCGAAAAAAATTGTAAAAAATCTGCAAAAAAATCTGAAATAATTTGTAAAAAATTCTTTTTACTTTTCTATAAATACCACTTCTTCTCCATCTACCTTACACCACAATTTCATATTTTCTCAACTACTTTCAATCAAATTCCTATCTTTCTCTCAAAGTTTCAATCCAATTTTTTTCCACAAAATGACTACTGATGCAGGTACGAATTGGTCGCTTGTTGAAGATGTTGCGTTGTGCACTAGCTGGTATGAAGTTACTCATAATTCCCTTACGGGTAATGAGATGCAGTTGCGAGAAATGTGGAGTTTCATACATATCAAATTTCTTGAGCAAGTGGGTGGGACAAGAACCAAAGAATCGGTGTCCAGCCGTTGGAAATTACTTAGCCATTCCTTTAGTACGTGGAGAGACGCCTTGACACAAGCTAGTAGTAATCTTCGAAGTGGGGAAAATTATGCGGATGAGGTAACAATATTATTATTTATTTGTATTATTTATTTGTATTATTTCATTATTATTATTTATTTGTATTGTTTATTTGTCACCTAATTTCATTATTATTATTTGTTTGTATTATTTATTTGTCACCTAATTTCATTATTATTATTTGTTTGTATTATTTATTTGTTACCTAATAATTTCATTATTATTATTTGTTTGTATTATTTATTTGTCACCTAATTTCATTATTATTATTTGTTTGTATTATTTATTTGTTACCTAATAATTTCATTATTATTATTTGTTTGTATTATTTATTTATTTATTTGTTACCTAATAATTTCATTGTTATTATTCATTTGTAGCAACTTCAAGCACAAGCATGGTATGCTGCCAAAATCAAAGCAAAACAAATCAAAGCACAAGCATGGTATGCTGCCAAAATCAAAGCATGTGAAAAGATAACGACACGTGGCACGATCGTATTGGATAAAAATCTTATCGAAATCCTTCGCTAAATAATTGTTTTTTTGGATAAAATGACACATGGCGCAACGAGAACGATTTAAAAATTCTTATCCGAAATTACAAATAATTTTATTTTGTATTATTTAAACAAACAAAAAAAACTAATATTTTAATTGCCTATTGCCAGGGAGAGGGCTCCATGGGTGGAGATGCAAATGACAATTACTGTTCATTAATGGCAGTTACTATTCATTTAAGGCAGTTACTGTTCAATAGGGTGGATTGAATAGTGGATTGCCAGGGGGAAGGCTCCATGGGTGGAGTTGCTCTAAGCAATACCTTTTCTAATTAATTAGTTCTAAGGTGCTCACCTTTGACATTACTTAGCATGAAACTATTAAGAACCATAAGTTCATTGCATCAGTATGTTTCATCAATCAAACCCATGCACGCTACATGATGCGAGGCAGTTTAGCCTGGTTAAGATAATTCACCCGTGTCCTCTAGACTTTGTGTAAACTCTCCCTCCCTTAATATTTGCTTTTATAATATAAAGAAAATATAATACCCTGCATGCCTTGGTTTAGCAGGGTTTTTTTTTAATTTATTTATTAATTATTGGTCGAGAGGGTTTAGCAGATAAATATTAATACACAAGGAAATTTTTATTTGAATGCATATAATCTTATTCTACACTCAGTTTAAATTTAAATGTGAATTGCATTTTTATTCTATTATCTGATTATCATCAAGTATAAGATTAAATTAATAATAAAAGAAATTGATTAATAAACCCACCAATGATATTTGTCTATTACATTTGCTTATATTATTCTCCTATGTCTTCAACTACTCCAATGAATTGGACGACTTCACATAAAACAAAAAATTTATTTTTCTTTTTTTTTTTTTGTCTTATTTGTTTATATGTACGTAGATAAGCGGTAATAAGCACCAGAAGGATAATAACTTTCATTTTAAGGGTAATAACTTTGAATCGGCGCTTGATTATTTTGAAGGTGGTTTTGGCCCAGATTATATTAACTTAATTATACTAAACTTTTGCGTAGAAGAATTAACATATTCATGTACTGCTCTCTTGTTCTAGCGAACATATTTGAGATTGAATAAGTTGCAGAACATTCTTAGGTGAAATGCCATTAGAGAGACAGAGACTACAATTGTGAGTTATGAATTAGCCAAATAAGCCAACGAGCCGATTACCTTTTTTGAATGAGTTGTAGAGCACTGATTTTGAGTTTTTATTTTATAAATAGGTGTAGAGATAAATTTACAAATTGAATTTGGTTTGTGAGGGTATTTTGGCTAGTAAATTTAGGTTTGAAAAGATAGATATTTAAATAAAAATAGTATGGATGTAGAGAATAAATAAGGGGTAGAAAATGGTTATATGAGTTTAAGTAAAAAAAAAAACTCATAAATAATGGTGCAAAAATAGATTTTCACATGATCATGAGGATCCCTAGAAAAAGGAAAACTAACTGAAAAGTCCTTAAAAACTTTAGTTTTAATGAAAATGACAAAATAAAGGTGTAACACTATGTTTGGATAAGGGAAATAAAATTGAAATTTGGATAAAAGTCAGAATTTATAAATTGACATGTACCAATTCTCTTGTTTGGATTCATAAACATAGAAATTTAAAATTTCCGCGTGGAAAAAAAACTTGGAATTTGAGACCTCCAATTCCCAAGTTTAAATTCCATGTAAATATGTGTCATTTCCCAATTTCTATGATTGAGAGTTTAAAAATAACAAATTTGGTATTCAATTCCATTGTTCTTTTAAGGTTAACCAAACAAGAAAATTCACAAATTCTAAAAAATAAAATCCCATCATTTCAATTTCCGTCATTTTAAAATTCCTTAGTAATCTTAAATTTCTTCATCCAAACATAGTGTAAGTGAATAGTACCAGAAGTGACTTTTCAAGGTTAAAATATCCTAAAAGTGAACAATATCAAGAGTGTTTCTTTAAGATTCCTATTTTCTAACCCCCAACTTATTTCTCCTTTAGAGAAGTAGAGGACATGGTCGAGATTATAAATGGAGGTAGCAGTTGAGTGCATGCATGCATGTCTCCATTATTTTCCAGTTGTTTCAACTTTAATTTGTTAAGTTTCTTTTTATGCATTAGTGCCGAACAGACGAATCCCCAAATTATAGATAGTGAACAAATTTGAAAGCTTAATTAACTAAGTTCCAAGTTTCATATTTTGTTATATTTATACATTAATATTCTTGTCAATCCTCGTTTTTGTGTTGCAACTTGTGTCCCCCTTAATATTTCACTGTGATCGTCTGTGAATTGTGGGTTAATTTCCCTCTAATTTACTGTGATCAGTGAGTTAATTTTCCCCTATTTAAAGGACCACTTCCTGTCTCCTTCCTCATCCTTCCTTGTTTTGTTTTAAATTTTAATTCATCTGTCAAGAAAAATGGCGATAGGAAAGAAGTCGCTTGCTTGCATTGCCCTGCCTATTTTCGTTTCTTTCTGCATGTGTTTCTTTGTGAACCCAGGTGCAATACATTCATTTACATTTCAGTATTATATGAAATAACATTCATTGATTATATGAAATAACATTCATTGATTATATCTTCAACTGAAAATTAACTAATTGTGTTTCCTTGTTCATATTATGCATGGAAGGATATATTTTTTGTGTCTAGTACATCTCTTGCACTTGATCTCTCATCAGGTGCACTCATTACGTGAACGAGAGATATAAACACAAGCAGATATATTCTCGATTATATTTAATTAAGAATCTCATGATCAGAACAACTGATTGAGACTGTTTTGCAGAGCCTATTGAGCATTCAAATCACATCTATAGCACAAACAATGAGCCCGTGACTCCAAGTCTTAAGCATGACACGAACAATGAGCCTGATCCTTCGACTCTTATCCATGTCACAAACGGTACGTGCACTCATTACGTCAACGAAAGACGTAAACATAAGCGGATATATTCTCGACTATATTTAAGAATCTCTCATGGTCTGAACAAACAACCGACTGATACTGTTTTGCAGAGCATATTAAGCATTCAAATCATATCTATAGCACAAACAGTGAGCCTGTGACTTCAAGTCTTAAGCATGACACTAACAGTGAGCCTGTGACTTCAAGTCTTAAGCATGGCACAAACAGTGAGCCCGTGGCTCCAAGTCTTGTCCATGGCATGCAGGTAACTAATTAATTGGTTCTGTATTCTTGTTGATTGATTTTTATTTTGCTAATATGTAATTAATTTTTAATTAATTACGTGGCATGCAGCTGACCAAGAGGAGCACCAACACTTGGTGCATTGCTAAGCCTACTACCGGGGACCAAATGCTCGATGCTAACATACAATTCTGCTGTACGCAACCCGGCGTCGACTGCGGCCTCATCCAACCCGGCGGTCGATGCTATTACCCTGATCACAAATGCTCACATGCCTCAGTGGTCATGAACATATACTACCTAGGGCTGGGCAAACGGGTCCTGGACCCGCGAGTCGGGCCGGGTAATCGAGGTTCGGGGCGGGTACGGGGCAGTTCTATTTTTTTGTAAAAACAGACGGGGCGGGTCGGGCCGGGTAATTGAAGGTTTCGAATCGGGCCGGTTCCAAAAATATAGGACCCGCGGGTACCCGGACCGGCCCGTTTGTTTAACAATGGACGGACGAGATTTAATATATCATCTCCATCCAATCTCAATCGTTAGTTTCGACCTAGCCAATTCCACCTCTCCCGAGTTCCAGAAGCACCCTCAGTCAGTCTCTCTCTCTCGGATTCTCCCTTCCCTCGACTCCCTCTCTCTCCTTATCCCTTCCCTTCCCTCGACTCCAACTTTCATACTCACTCACAGTGCTCACCGGCGTCGGGACGGGACCAACACAACAACACTCACCCCATCACCACCATCGAGCTCCAACTCTCAAACTCTCACAGCGTTGTCGCGACCAACACTGCACAACGACACCACCTCCGCCGTCGCGACCACCATCATCACCCCATCACCACCGTCGAGGACACTGCTACTACCAGTACCAACCATCATCCCTCTAAAATTTAGGTAATTTTGAATTAGGTTTTATTATTAATGTGAATTTCTGGTGTAGGGATTTTTAGGGGTTTTAAGTTAGAATTTGTAGAAATGTTTCAGGATCTGGAATATGAAGTTATGAACTACTTATTCAGACTGATGGATTTTTGGGGGTTTTTTTTTCTTTCTGTGAAATGTTTTTTTTCTTTTGATGCATGTTTCTGGAATATGAAATATTTATGTTATAGCTACTTGTTATAAATGTTTCCAAATCAAATCAAAGCCAATCATCTGTTTCTGATTAATTTTCAAAGTTTTTCTAGAGCTGAATTCTTATCCAAGTTGTATGATTCGAAATGATTTGGTGGTATGAGAAATTCAATCTTGCATTTCCTCTTGTGATGAAAGTTGTGCGATTATTAGATTCCCAAGCTGAATTACCTGAATCTTGGCCCAATTCATCTTTTGTAAATTATTAATTGTCTGCTTCCTATGACTATGTTCTGTCTCGATTTTTTTGGTGTAAAGTCATAAAACTCTGACCATAATATTTCCTCTCTGCATATGGTTCTAACTTCTTTAGTGCGTCAAGAACTAAAAGCAGCAACCCTTTATTTAGTTTCATAGATATTAATTCCGTAGTGATTAAACTTTTATACTCTCTTTAAAATTTTAAATATGAGGCTCCGGCTGGGTCCATCAATGAAAATCATATATTTGTTTCTTTAATGAATTAATTAACTTGTGTAATGTCACTGACTAAACAAAGACTCATTCCAACCATCTTCCTGTAGTTAAGTTGGTGCTTCTTAGTATTTATCATTTTACTTTGTTAAACTTAAAATTCGGTGTTTAGCTGCTGACCTGTTAATCTTCAAAACGTTAAATGGTTTATCTGTAGGTTTTGAAGGCACAGTCTGCTGCAAAAGCGAAAGGCTATTCTGATGTTTTGTACCTCGACTGTGTTCACAAAAAATATCTAGAGGAGGTTTCTTTGTGCAATATTTTTGTTGTCAAGGTAATGTAACTGGAATTTTGTGGGTGCGCATGTCTTATTTTTATTTTTATTATCATTTACACTATATATTATTATTGATTGGTGGCTGCCTAGATGTTTGCTTTCTCAATGTGCTATGATTTCATTGTGTTTGTGAGTTCACAAAATTGCATGCTTAATAAAACCATCCACCTGCACTTACTGCGATCTCATGCTACCACTTGTACAAATGCAGCAGTACCCAAGCCAACACTTGTTCTTTTAAGAATCTTACCAAATAGACACTTTGGTTTGCAAACCAGACCATATTATAGTAACAACACGAATGCATTGCTGGTGCTGCCACAAATTGCATCTAACATTTACCAATTGTTATCACTTTCATGAAGCATATATGTACAATGTTAATGTTTAAAGGTGGTCAAAGCTAATTTGTCCATGTTTATTGTGTTTCTAGGATAATGTTATCTCTACTCCTGCAATAAAAGGGACAATCTTACCCGACATTACTCGATAGAGCTAAAATAATAGCTTAAATGTTTTCTCTAGCAGGGCATTTCTTCAGTTTTTCTTTGCTGGAGTTTGTTGTGGCGGTTTGATCACCCTTCCCCTCCAGGTCAGTTTAGTTCTGTTATAAACACTTAAATCTGTACTTAACTAGGAGAACTAGAAGATGCGTCTCAGGGACACGCTCTATACTTAACTAGGAGAACTGAAATATTCAAAAATAAATGCCCCTGATCAAATTGACACCGGGAATGTAAATGCCCCTGATCATATTCTCAGTTTTCCTTTGTGCAGATTTGATTCGTCATGCAAATGTTTGTTTGTTTATAGTTATTACTTAACTATAAACAAATGTTTTTTTGTTTATAGTTATTAACCTATTATTCATGCAAATGTTTGTTTGTTTGTTCCTTTCTTCGCAGTCAGATTTCCAGCATGTTTGTTGTTAATTTACTTTGTTCACTCGGTTCAGCAGGTTTTTAACTGATTAGTATAATAACATGATGATACTTCTCAGCCTTTTTGGTCTTTTGTCGGTCAACAATCTGTGTGTTGTGTGTTCATAATTTGGGTTTAAATTATTGGAAATATCTTTATTTGATTAGTATAATACAGATTGCAAAACTGCACAGAATGCAAACTGCACAGATTGCAAACTGCACAGATTGCAAAACTGCACAGATTGCAAACTGCAAAACTGTGTGTTGTGTGTTCATAATTTGGGTTTAAATTATTGGAAATATCTTTATTTGATTAATGAATATAGTTCCATTATTTAATTTTTACAGATTTTTACATAATGTCTCAATCTCAAAGTCAAAGTACCTCTAGCAGTACTAATGTAGCATCATCTACGGCTACATCACCATGTCCTCCACAACCAACACAAGCACAACCCACACAGTCAAAACCATCAATGCCTCCCCCAAACCCCTCATCCTCCAGAAAAAGAAAAGCACCACCTATTCAAAAGACAAAACAACCAACTATAATAGCTTCACTAGAGAGATCTTCTTCTGAGAGATCTTGGGTTTGGGATCATGTCACTAAGTGTACCGTCTCGGAAATACAAGAAGTAGAAAAGGATGGAAAGAAAGAGAAGGTGGAGGTACAAGTATTGAAGGCTAAGTGTAACCATTGTAACGGCCTTTTTGCATGTGATACTAGTGGGGGTGGAACTAGTACTTACATTAAACATATCAATAGACATTGCAAGTCATATAAACCAACTGATGAGTTGCAAAAGGTTCTAGGCAGTTCTGGACCTTCTGAGGATGGGAATGTCAAAAACATGCTTGTTGCTAAAGGGTGGAGCCAAGAAGAAAGTGTGGAAGGTATTATTGAGTTTATTGTGCTCGAGGAGGTACCTTTTAGTATTGTGGAGAGTGAAGGGTTTCGGCGGATGATGTGCAAAGTCCAGCCTAGATTGCATGTTCCATCTCGGAGAACCATGATGAGGGAGTTATTCAATATGTATGATAGCATGAAAGATCAGTTAAAAAAGGAGATACACAATCATAGAGTGAGCTTGACTACTGATACATGGACAAGTGTGCAAAATTTGAACTACATGGTGCTAACTGCTCATTTTGTGGATGATGATTGGAATATGCACAAAAGGATTCTAAACTTTTGTATGATTTCAAGTCATGAAGGCAAAGAAATAGGGAAGATGATTGAGCAATGTTTGGTTGAGTGGGGGATTGAAAAGGTAATGTGTATCTCAGTTGACAATGCATCGGCTAATAAGGTGGCAATTGAGTATGTTGTTCGTAAAATGCAGAAATGGCCTAATAGTCAAATGATTATGAATGGCAAGTTTATGTATGTGAGGTGCTTAGCTCATATTATCAACTTGGTAGTGAAACATGGGTTGAAAAGATTAGATATAAGTGTGGATGCTCTTAGAAATGCCGTGCGGTTTGTGAGATCAAGTCCTCGAAGGTTGAGTTATTTCAAGAAATGTGTGGAGAATGAGAAGTTGGATAGTAGGGGTCTAGTTGTTATGGATGTGCCTACTAGGTGGAATAACACATTCATGATGCTAGAATCTTGCTTGAAGTTTAAAAAAGCATTTGAAAGGATGACCGAAGATGATGAAGCCAATATATACACCACCTATTTTAGTGAAAAGGTGCTTAATGATGAAGGAGAGGAAGTGGCGGGTAAAGGGAGGGTTGGACCACCTAAGGAGGAAGATTGGGATAGTGCAGAAGTGTTTGTGGAATTTTTGAAGGTCTTCTATCTTATAACTTTGAAAGTTAGTGCAAGTAAGTATCCCACATCTAATACAGCTGTTCATGATGTCATTGCTGTGGAAAACGAGATAGAACTTTTTTTGCCTGAATATATGCAAACTGGAAGAAGTGTAGAGTTGGTGCTACGTGATATGGCATTCAACATGAGAGCCAAATATCGAAAGTATTTTGGTTCAATTGAGTCCCTTAATCAAATATTTGTAGTTGCCCTTGTCTTAGACCCAAGGTTCAAATTGAGGCACTACATGCACCTGTGTAGAAAGCAATTACAACTTCCTGAAGAAGAGATTGAACAGAAAAGTAATCAAGTGAAGACATTGTTGAAGGCGATGTGTGATGAATATGCTTACCAAGCTTTTGGTTCACAAACACAACAAAAGGGTAGAGAAGATTTAGTTCTTGACACTTCTTCTTCAAGGGTAAAACAATCATCTTCTAGTGTGCCAACAGAAAATCCAATGATATTTAGTCAAATCATGGATGATTGGGAGAAGGAACTAGAAGACACCGAGGATATTGCGCTTGCACATGAGGTGGATAGGTATCTCCTTGACACTGTAGAGAAAGCACAACATGGTTCACAATTTGACGTTTTGAAATGGTGGAAGTTGAAAGGGAGGAGCACATATCCCACACTTGCTTTGATAGCGAAAGATGTCTTGCCAATTCAAGTGTCAACAGTTGCCAGTGAGAGTGCATTTAGTGGAGGAAAGAGACTAATTCACCCTTGTAGATCATGTCTCCTTCCTCAAACCGTGGAGTCATTGATGTGCCTTCGAAACTGGATAAGAAGTGAACCAATTGGCAGCATTGAATATGAAGCAAGTCCTGCGGAGCTTGAATTTTATCAAGAGTGTGAAGAAGGTAATTATTTTGTTTTTTATAGTTTGGTTTATAACTTTATATTAATTGGTTTACAATTAACGTTTGTTCTTTGATGTAGAATATAAAAGAAAAAGAGCAAATACCATATCTACAAGTTCAACCATCTCACCAACACCAAGTGTTCATGAAATTGAAGCTCCTCAAACAACTCGAACGAATAAAAGAAAAGGAATTGCGGTAATATTTTCAACTCAAATGAATAAACTTTAAATTTCAATGAGGATAATATGATGTTGGACTTTAAAAATGTCATGTTTATATTATATTTTTGCTTACAGATTCAATGAGGATTGTTGTTGGAACTTGGGCGTTGGAGGTGGTTTGGATGTTCATTTGAAATTTATTGCGGATGTCATGTTTATGTTGTTTTGGATTATTTGATTCTTAGAATTTGGATGTCTTAGACTTTCGGATATTTTGTATGTTGATTTGATTTTTAGACGTTGGACGATGTAATATTGTTATTTTGGATGTATTGTTAATCTATGAACTTGGATGTTGGACTTTGTATTTAGAATTTTAGATTGGATGTATTGTTAATCTGTGCAGTTTGCAATCTGTGCAAATCTGTGCAGTTTTTGCAATCTGTGCAGTTTTGCAATTTTGTGCAGTTTGCATTCTGTGCAGTTTTGCAGTTTGCAATCTGTGCAGTTTTGCAATCTGTGCAACTGCAAATGTGTGCAGTTTGCATTCTGTGCAACTGCAAATCTGTGCAGTTTGCTTTTGTTACATAATTTCCATTTCCATTACCATTACATAAGTTCCATAATTTCCATTAGCATTACCCTCAAATAAAAAAAATAAAAAACAAAAGGACCCGTGGACCCGGCCCGAACCGACCCGTTCCAACCGGGCCGGGTAAAGTTCGGTTCCTATATTAGAAATTGTAATCCCCGGCCCGGCCCGGCCCGGCCCGTTTCCTTTGAACCTAGGTCCGGTCCGGTTCCTCCAAAAATGGGCCCGGCCCGGCCCGTGCCCAGCCCTAATACTACCAGGCCAATCATCAGCAGCCCAATGCCTGTTATTTCATGGCACTACAGGAAAATGAATTATTAGGGGCAAATTAAAAGAATCGCATCTATTAATAAGTTTTTAGAGGCAGAAATATTAATTGCCCCTATTAGTAGTATTAGGTGCATTTAAAATAGCATCCAATATTAAAGAGGGATTGGGTGGGAAGATTGCCGCCAAAAAAATTCACGAAAAATTTCCAGCTGTCATTTTAAATAAATAGGTGGGGTATTATCCGCCCCTAATGTTTTTATTATTAATTTTTAAATATTTTGCGCCTAATATTATTTATTTTAATTAAATTTCTTTTTTATTTTTGTGCCAAAATTATTTAGCTCGATAGAGAGCTTAATTTTGGAATTTTTTTTGGAGAATTGTCGGCTGTGGAATTGCAAAGGGAGGGAGAGTTTTATTAAAACTTAAATTCCCTCTCTTAAGTTTTAAACTAGCATATGGGTACACACAAAAGTATGAGAAATTTTTTTATTTTTGATTTTGAAATAGAAGGAGAGGGGAAGGGAGTGATAGAGAACGTCGGAGTGGGAAGGTTTTATTTATTTATTTATTTATATATATAATTAGAGATGTGTTAGGATTACATGTAGGTGAAACTTTGAAAAAAAAAACAACAAAATTTGGTTGTATGAAATTACATTTATGACCCATATTTTTTTTTCATGTTTTGTTTTAATTAAAGAGTTAAACTGGTAATTTCATAGTACTTTGGTTGACAATGAGTCTTTTATTAATTAGTAGAGATGAATTAAACCTAAACTAATTGACATTTATTTTAATTTATTTTATTCTTTTTTTTTGTTTCAGTTTCTTCTCTTTCCCTGTTCACGCCATCTTTGTCTCTCTCGTTTTCTCTCTGTCTCGTTTTCTCTCGATCGTCCTTATTTTCTACTTCATCCAACTATGAACGCTCCATGGTAAGCAAAATTCTTTTTAATCTACTCTTATCGTTTCTCCTGTTATATGATTCATATTTTTCTATTGATGAATTGATTTAACTGACTTAGGGTTTGGTTTTTAATTTAAAGGGTGCAGACATACCGTGTGCGATTTTGAATGTGTAGTTGGCTCACAATTTTCAAAGGTATGTTCTTGAATGGCTAATTTAGGGTTTTTTTTTCTTCAGAAAATTCATCAATAGTTTTAGATTAATTTTTGTTTTGTTCTATTATTGTCGTTCTGCACTGTTTTGGTTTAGTGTTTTTTAATCAGTGTATTTTTTCCAATTAGGGTTTTGCGGAGTTGGTAACTATTATTATTTTCTCTATCAGATTTACCAACGAGATATATTGTGGCGGAATAAACCCTAACCATGTGATGTAAAAGTAGACAAATATAAATTAAAAATTTGATACAATAGTAGTGGGCTATGCATGTGTATATGTACAATAGAAGCTGAGAAACTACAACAAAAATAAATCAGAACTTGCTGCTCATTTCAATGATCCAAAAGTTAACATATCTCAATCTCCCAAAATCTTTTTTCCTTCGTTGAAATCTCAAAATCTGAGATGTAGGCAAATGGCAAAAAAAATATATCAGAGGGATGATTGATGGACTTTGAAACAAAGATTAAACGTATGATATGATGAGGGTAGGATGCATACATGATGTACCATCTCTCTTTCTATAAACTGCTTTAATGAAATGTCCCATGCCAATCGGCAATCTCTGAGGTTTAGGTAAAGAGAGATTGAGCAGTGTCAGTGCCTGGCTTCAAGAGGGTCATGGGTGATAGTTGGCACGAAGGAGTCAGTGAGTCAGTGCCCCTTCTAGCTACAATTACTTGTGGGATTAATTGAAATTACTATTCATATTTTTAAAATGGAATTGAATCATAATGTAACTTTTTGGTACTTTATGATTGGGTATTTAACTATTAAGATGAGGCCCCATGAGGAGCATTCTAATTTGAATGAGGATTATAGCTCAAACGACAACATAGAAGCAGACGATGAAAACGGTATGTGTTTCCATAGAGTTTGTAAACTCATTTGTGTTAAATTCCTTATTGTTCTTATTATGTGTACTTTTTTGGACAAATCAGGTAAGGAGTACATTGAGTTCACAAAAGATGGATTATGCCTCGTGCCCAAGGATGCCAAGTTATCCAGATTTTTAGGTAGCTTGGCAAGAACTTCAAACTTGCTTCCGCTCAAGCCTCAGAATTGGCGCGTGCTTGACAATAAGGATAATACTATAGAGGAAGTGTGGAGGATCATACATGTAAGTAACACTACTTAAATGGAATAACTAATGCAAATACCTATTATAACACTACTTTTTGTTGCAGGATACTATTGATTGGTGACCGGAAGATATTCTTAATATTCCTATTATTCACCTTAAATTGTTGGATAAAGTGGCCACAAGGTGGAGAAATTACAAGGCCACATTAAAAGAAAAGTACTACACTCCATATGTTGGCATGCCAGAAGGTTTCATGCGTGGAGATAACCGTGTAGACAATGGAAGGCTATGGTTGATTACCGGGACAACAATCCAAAAAATAAAGTAAGTACTATTTTCTCTAAATAATACATTAATGGGTTATGGATATCAAAGAGGGTGGTGACCCCTATATCCATGGATCAAAAAGAACCTTACATATATAGTTGTAGAAATTAGAGAGGGCGGTGACCCTTATGTCCATGGATCAGAGGTTCAGTTTCCAAATCAAAGGTTTAGTTTGTTCGACAATCATTTAAGGCCATTAGATGTGAATTGATCTAAAGGCTTAGAATAAGTGTAAAAATATTTGTCATTTAATCCCAACCCTATATTAATCATTTGATTATAAACATGTGTTACTTTTTTTAATAACAGATAAGGGTTGAAGTGAATGTTATCAATCGCAAGAAGCAAAAGATTAATCACACTGGTGGCACAAAGAGTTTCGCACGACACATAGCTGATTTTGTAAGTATTGCTTAATCTTATTTAGTTTGTTGAAATATAAACAAGATGTGATTGTATGGATTGTGGTTTTACTATTACTGTTGGTGTGTCTAATATTAAAGAAAACTATGACGTTGTAATTTACTTTTTTACATGTATTAGGCTGTTTTGTTGGTGTAATTGTGTTCATTACTTATTTGATTTACAATTAGGAGAAAAAACATGGTCGAAAGCTTGATCCTATTGTGATTTTTTATATGGTGCACCATCGACTTGATAAGAAAAAGATTTGGGTTGATAATGCATCGGAGCAAATGACGGTAAGTTTTAAATTCAATTTCTTTAGTAGGAATGATGTATATTTAATTTTTCTTTTTTTTTTTCTTAATTCTACTCAAGTTGCTGCATGCGCCTATATGTTGTATGTTTTATGTTTGTTGCATGCAGCTGAAAAAAAAATGAAAAAATGAACATGCTTACTGCAAAAAAAACTACACTATATGCCCTTGTTGATTTAACAGAGTATTTCCTTTTTTTGTTTTACATAATATAAGGATGGTAGCTACCAGTAGAATTTTTAATGATTAGTTGTTGTTAGATTGGGAGGTTTTTACTATTTTCACAGGGAAAAAAAACATACCACATAAATCCATTATATCCATTCTTTTGTTATTTTTCTTAAACATTACTTCTTGTTAGATTGATAGGTTTTTATTGTGTGTTATAACTTTATATTTTTTTCAGGGTAAGATATCTCAAGAATTAACACAATTAGTTCGCAACAGTCATTCTCCCAGAGCCAATCACCTTGCCAACATACTTCGTCATCTCGTCAAAGTATACTTTATCAACACTTTCCTCCGTATCCATATCCACCATCAACACAATTTTATCATCCCCAGCCATACTAGCCATTGTTGTTCCATCTCATGCCTCACCATCCTGGAGAGTTTACTGGAATGCTTAATTACACACTGGAATGGTTAATTACACATACTTTTTGCAACAGGTCATGTCTCCACATGAGAGGGTTATCACAGTTGATGATTTTGGTTTCGTACTATTTTGTGGTACTTGAATATGTTTTTATTAACTTGTTGGGACAAATTTGATACTTTTATATTGTATTTTGTATGCTTTATTGAAACATTTGCGTTATATATTCTGAGACAGGTTTGATACCTTTGTTTTATGTATAATATTTAATGTTAAAATTTCAATAATAATGCATTTAGCTTTAATAATATGAATTTAAATTTGGTTATTAATATTATGAATGTAAATTTAGTAATTAAAATCAATTATAAATAATTTGACGTTTTATTAATTTAAATTTATTTGGAGTGAATAAATCTACACCAAATTGTAAAAAATCAAATATAATTAATGATATATTTAAATGTAAATAATAAAGGAGGGACATTATTAATCGCCCCTAATTCTATAAACATCCGCACCTAATATGTTTTCCACGCCAGATTAGCTTACGTGGCAGAAAATGTATTAGGGGCGGATATAAGTACTTATTTGCCCCTATTTACTAATAGCAACACCACTTTTAGGTGCAAATCTAATATCCGCCACTCCTAACTATTAGGTGCAGAAAACCTCATTATTTGCCCCTATTTTAAACAAATAGGTGCAAATGTTTTGGTCTCTACTTGTTCTTAGTTTTGTAGTGTGGGCAGTGGTCTTATTGTCTATCAAAACCCATGTAATTATATACTTTAATTAGTTAGATCACGTAATTAATTTGATTAATTATAGAATGACATGATGTCATCGGTACTAATTACTTATGCATGTTTTGTTAATTTGCATGCAGTTGACGGGGGATGCGGTTAAGGTTTACACCGGTGAAGGATGGATGATCCGCTGCTGTAATTACCGTCACTTATATCATTTCTTCCGTTGTAATGGAAGATTTATGAAATTAATGAAATAATAATCTTGGGATTTTCCCTTTAATAATAAGGTTTTACTTGTTTTTTATTTGTTAGATTTTATATATTGAATGCCTTCGTAATTATTTACAACAAAATGGGTTCAAACTAAACTAATGATCGATGAATTGGGGATGAATTATAATCTCAATTTCATAAATTATAATCCAGATTTTGGTCACAACATATACTCACAATTTCATGATCATAGCAAGTACAAGGTGAACAATTGATATGGTAAATGGTAATTTTGGAAAGTTGGAAAATTTTCTAACACTAGCATTATCATTAACATTATTTGCTATACCCTCAATATCCACGTCCTCAACCACAAGCTGGTGGCTTAGTGGTAAAGGGGCTTCCTTCAAATTAAAAACTGGAGGTCTTGGTTCGAAACCCGCTACTAGTGTGGAAGCCAGACTTATGATCAGGAGGAGGCTGAAATGCCTCTGTGAGTTTTTCCAGCCCCCGAAAAGAATGAATAACCGTAACTTGTCATCAGTTGTCCCTTTTAAAAAAAAAAAAAAAAAAAAAAAAATATATATATATATATATATATATATATATATATATATATCCACGTCCTCCAAATTCCAAAATAATAATTGAAAAAAATCTAGTTCACAGAAAATAATACAATACAGGGTGAAAACAACTCATGATGAGTTCTTAACCTCGTGACACTAAATTGAGAAACGAAACTGTACTGTACACATTGAACCCTATCTCAACCCGCAAGGAGTTCAAAGAAAAACTAACGATGATTAGCAAAGGTCCACACAGTGCGTTTGTGTGAGAAATATATTTTTTGGTTATTATTATGAGGGTAGTGATTTGTTTTTAATGGGTCGAAGGTGAAGGAGAGCAGAGAGACAGTGGGAGAAAAATGTGGAAGAGAGGGAGGTGGGAGAAAAAATGGGGATTATATGGCTGTGAGATAACAAATTATTTTGTGTGTGATTTACCATATTGCATGTAACTTTTATTTTGATTATTTTGATTATTTTTTGTTGATAGTGTTAGAATGGTCTTTTTAATGCTCTTTTGATTGAAAAGAAGTTTTTATTAAATAATCTAAATTATCTATTAATAAACCTTCTTTGTCAACAAAAAAAATAGTGAAAAAACTATGTAGTCTTATATCACACAAAAAATAATGGGTAATAATGTAATTTCACAAAATCAGATTTTGTTGTTTTTTATTGAAGCTTCAAATATGGGTGATTTTGACAGGGCCGGCCCAGGCCCGGTGCGGGAAGGGCGACCGTCCAGGGCCCAAAATAATTGGGGGCACCAAAATTATTAAGACGGTATATTTATATATTTTTTCATAAGAGTATAAATTAATAAAATTTGGTTCAATGACAAAGAAATATAACTAGAACTGGTGGTTTTGTTGTTTAAAATTAATGAGGAGGTCTTGGGTTCAAAACACCATGTGTGCTTATTTACTTTACAATTTTTACGATTTTTTTTTGTTGTTAATTTATTTTTAAATAGTAGCTAATAGCTATGTGGGTTGTTATTTTTTAAACATTTGTTCCAATTCAAGTCTAATATTCAACAATCTAATCTTCAACAAAGAGTAATGTGTTGACCAAATTTACAAATCATATGACGTGTCATAAAAAAGTTTAATTTAGTACCCATTTATTACTTATACATATCAACTAAAGACTCAAAAATATCATTATTTTTTTAGTCCCATATTGACAAGGTTAGTAAATAAGAAAAAACACATCACGATTCATACAAAAACACTTTAAAAGTTCAGATGGAAAACAAAACTCATATCTATCTACTTGTAAACCCGGAGTTTTTTTTTTGTTTCCTTCTCACGATACAAAATAAATTAGTTTTTCTGTGTTTCTAAATTATAAGTTTGAAGTGTTTTTCTAAGTATAATTTTATCGATGTCTTACGTGTGAAAACAAATAATTTTCTTATATAAAATAAGGGCACATTTTGTGGCATCGCCCCGGACCTCAAAAAACTCTAGACCGGCCCTGGATTTTGACATATATATAATATTAAAAAAATAAAAAATAACAAAACAAAAACCTCTCTTCTCACTCCCACTCCCACTCCCACTTTCTCTCTCTCTCCCTTTCTCCTTCTCAATTAAAAAAAAAAAATTCACACACCCAAAATGTGTAGGCATATTATAGAATTGTTTTAAAGTATTTTTCAAGCTTAATTTGGATCACCATGCGTGTGTCATGGATGCTAAGGGTTTAGCAGATACTAATATAATGGAGCTATACTAAGTAAGCTTTCACATGAAGGTGAGGTTGTTTTTGGGCACCTATCTAAGCTTATTTCTAATTTACAGAAGGAAAAAAACAAAGAGAAATTACAATGAAGCTTGCAGCATGCATGTGTCCAAATTTAATTTCCAGTTGTTTAACTTTAATTTGTGAAGTTCAACTTCAAATGGATATTAATCAATTGTATGTTTCCTTGTTCATTGGTTTTTGTAAGTAACGGGATAGATCATTTATGTCTACATCTCTCTTTACACACTCGTCACGAGATGAGAACTATAGAACAAGAATTTTTTTTATGTCTTTGATGAACCCGTTACGAGATGAGAGTCATAGAACAAGGGAATATATCCGGTTGTATAATAATCTTTCATGTTGATAGATTTGAGTTAAATATATGTATGTTTACTTATGCAAACAGTTTGTGATTCAATTAGTTAAGATCATTCACTTATCTATTTAAGTTCTCGAGGTTTATTCCCCTCTTCTGATACCCCTAAAGAAAGATTTCTATATTTTTATATTTTACTTTCACGTGTTTAGTTTTCTGTTCAACATCAGCAAGTGAATATGACATACAAATTAGCCCATAAATACTTGATGTTCACATGGAAGAAAGAGAGGGAGAGAAAATGGAAGATGAAGATGAACCAATCTTGCATATTGCTGTATGCTTTATATGGAGAAATTTTTCATTGTGATCGAAACACGGGTGATACATGTGTTTTTATATAAGTGATAAGAAATTTTATTTTTTAAGTTATTAAATTTTTAACACAAATATTTCATCATTTATATAATGACACGTGGTATACCATCCCGTGTTCCGATCACACTGAAAAATCTCTCCTTTATATGGGTCTAAATGATCACCAAAACCAAAACTGTCAATGCACTTTTCAGCTAAAGTTAAAACTAAACTAAACGCCAAAGAACGTATGTAGGTTACTAAATTTAGGGTTCTTATAAAAGAGCGTTGAAGTTATATATGCACACAAGATTGATTCCAAGTCTCTAATTCTTGAATCTTAATCAATGACGGTAGGTATCAAACGGCCCGGCCCGGCCCGGCCTGAACCATTTAAATTTGTTTGTGCGGATTTGGTCGTGTTCAGACCGGTCCACTTAATAAACGACCTATATCGGATCAACTTATTTTTATTTTTCGCACATTTCTTGATAATTTTTGTTCTTTGATTTTCTTTAATTCATTCGATTCGACGATCAAAAATCGAGAGAGATATATGGGAAATAAAAAAGGTGTGTGAATAGCACACCCTTTGTTTTTTTTATGTTAATTCTGATCTATATGATCAACTAATGTAATGGTTTACCCTTGATTAGTGGTACTATAACTATTAGGTTTAATTAATAGCTATTTATGATCGCTCGTGTAATGAAAAACTCTGGCTAATTATTAGTTGGATGAATGAAATAGGATATCAACTTGATATATACTTTTGTGCCTTCGATTATGATTTATGAATATATATACAAAAATTATAATACGCCGTCACGTATTGTTACAGTTTAGTGATATTCTTGTTTATTTGTAATTGAGAGATTTTAAGTTCAATTCTCGTCAAAGACGAATTTAAACTACATTATTGATAGCGTATTATGAGATTTAGCTAACTCCCCACATTTAAGTATAGATAATCTCGTTTGTATAATGACTGTTGCATTGCATGTGCTTTGTCTGAAATAATCGCAAGTGGGGATAGATAATCTACTTCACCTTCCTCTTTTGCGTTAGTCTTGGGTTTGATTGGTACCATAGTTGTTTAATCAATGGGAAGAAATTGTAGGGACCAAGGCCCCATTGCTCTCTTGAGAGATGCAAATCAAGGGGCCTAGCAGAGGGAAGTAAAGTAACTAGTAGGACAAAACAAGCCCAGCGCAAGCCCTTCTCGAAAACAACTTACCCACAATTGGGATTCCACCACCTGGTATCCCAAACGAATCTCGTCCGGCCATGTGTTTATATCTAGCACATGACACTACGTGTTTTACGTTATCATTTTGAATTATTATCACCCTAGTGTATAACATATGTACATAATCATTTTGGAATATCATCATTAAACAGTCAAATTGATAGAAAACTTAACGAAAATATGATATTGCAACGAATCCATTAGTTGAGCTATGATATTGCAATGTTAAAACATAAGATATAAGATTGTGGTTCGACCTATAGTTAAGGTCGTTTTTTATAATTTACTCAAAAATTTAACTTATATTGTTGGAGATGCTTTAAGATTTGAATTGTAACGACTAAGTTCTCTGTAAATACTAGAAAACATTTGAATAAATGGTGATGGAAAGACACTTCGGTGGGGATGAGATAAGTTACAAGACAACGAGGAAAAATAATATCAATTGTATTAGAAATGCTACTTGTCACGCGCACACCAACAACAAATTAACACTGTTGCTACTCCACCGCAAAACCACGCCGTCTTTCAAATCTTATTAATCTCTCTGTGCAGCGGTACCAAAACAACCTTAAAAAAAAAAACCAAACAAATTTCCATATGTTTTTTTAACACCTCCATTAACCCCTCATAATAACAAACTACTAATGACACATTCTTCAAAGAACAAGAAAACATAAAAATCATAATAAAAAAATACTTATAAAAAAACCCAAATGGCAAAATGCCGGTATATATGATAGAGCAACAGCAACACATGCTGCACAATTCAATTCGATGTTGTGATTCGACGTTGACTGAAGAGCCACCATTAAAAGCTTTCAAGCTTGGGGCTTCTCCCACTTGAGTGGCTTCACAACCTCCCAGGTGAAGTCGGGGTCATCCCTGCCGAAATGGCCGTAGGCGGCGGTCTTCAAAAACCTATCATTGCCGCCCCTCTTGAGATCCAGGTTGATGGAGATCATGCCTGGCCTGAAATCAAAGCTCTCCTTCACAATCTTCAGGATCTCCTTGTCGGGGATCTTCCCGGTGCCATAAGAGTCGACGAACACCGACAGAGGCTCGGGCACACCGATGGCATAGGACACCTGGACAATGCACCTCCTTGCAAGTCCACCGGCCACAATGCTCTTTGCGGCCTGCCTC
Organism: Cotoneaster glaucophyllus; assembly: GCA_036320875.1. Classification (NCBI taxonomy): domain Eukaryota; kingdom Viridiplantae; phylum Streptophyta; class Magnoliopsida; order Rosales; family Rosaceae; genus Cotoneaster; species Cotoneaster glaucophyllus. Next base: position 24,881,873 of record CM070069.1, on the reverse strand, counting down.
ACGATGTAGGCACCACTCCTGTCCACCTTGGTTGGGTCCTTGCCAGAAAAGGCACCACCTCCGTGAGCACCCCATCCTCCATAGGTGTCAATGATGATCTTGCGGCCGGTGAGACCAGCGTCACCATGAGGGCCTCCAATCACGAATCTGCCAGATGGGTTGAGATGGAAGATGGTCTTCTCATCAAGGTACTTCTCGGGGATCACAGGCTTGATCACATGCTCCTTGAGATCAGCGGCAATCTCATCGTTTGTCACGGTCTCATCGTGCTGGGTTGAAATCAGGACAGTGTGGACACGAATTGGGACCATGGCACCCTTGTCATTGACATACTCAATAGTAACTTGGGTCTTGCCATCAGGCCTCAACCAAGCACAAGTCCCGTTCTTGCGAACCTCAGTGAGCTTGGCACCGAGCTTGGTTGCAAGGACGTGGGTGAGTGGCATGAGCTCGGGGGTCTCATCAGTGGCATAACCAAACATGTGGCCTTGGTCACCGGCACCAATTTCCTCAGGCTTCTTGGAGAAATGACCATGGACACCTTGAGCAATGTCAGGGCTCTGCTGCTCAATGTTCACAAGAACCTTGCAGTTGTCTGCATCAAGACCCACATCGTCTGATACGAAACCGATTGTGCGGCATGTGTCACGAACGATCTTCTCATAGTCCACATTGGCCTTGGTGGTGATTTCTCCGAAAACCATGACCATGTTGGTCTTGGTACAGGTCTCGCAGGCGACCTTGCTGTCAGGGTCTTGTGCAAGGCAGGCATCGAGCACTGCGTCGGAGATCTGGTCACAGAGCTTGTCTGGGTGACCCTCATTGACTGACTCGGATGTGAACAAGAAGGTCTCCATTTCTTACAATCTGAAAAAAAACACAATAGCATAGCACACAATAAGAACATGCAAACTATAAGGCCTTAACTGCCAATTCTTCTGAAATCAAAATCTAAACTTCAACACACGCATACAGATTCAAAATCCTATATACGACCAGAATTACCAAAACAAATGCATGCATAAATCGCTACCAGATCTGCAATGTCAGTGTCCATTTCTAAAATCTATGGCCAACGGTAACAATTCGAAAGAAGGCCACTACTTTCCAATAGATCTACTAAAATTATAAAAACCCAGATTCAAATTTTACCAGATTTCACCAAAAATTCAATCAGCAGTGTCAGGGTCCACATTCTAAAACCTTAATGTCCAACTATCACAATTCCACAATAGCAACTACTTTTCAATAGATCTACTAAAAATAACAAAAACCCAGATCCAAAATTTGCCAGATTTCACCAAAAATCTCAATCAGCAATGTCAAAGTCCCCCTCCTAAAACCTCAAAGTCTGACGGTCACAATTCCACAAAGCTAACTACTTTCCAATAGATCTACTAAAATTAACAAAAACCCAGATCCAAATTTTTCCATATTTCACCGAAAATTCAACCTGCAAAGTCAGAGTTCACTTCTAAAATACCATCCAACGGTAACTATCCAAAAAAAAGGCAGCAATTTTCCAATAGATCCATTCAAATTAACAAAACCCCAGATCCTTCGCCATATTTCCCCAAAATCTTACACAAAACCACTTGAAATCAAAACCACCAACTCAAAATCAACAGATCTCAAAGCAAAATTCAAACAAATCGAGACGAACCCAGAAATCGAAAACCCAGAAGGGAGCAGAAACGCACCTGGAAATCGAGAGAAATATAGATAGGGGGGGGGGGGGGGGGGGGAGAGAGAGTTGCTTGAGTAGAGGAAAGAATGGGTTGCGGTGTGGTTTCCTCCTCAAGCGGTTCGAGGAATTTGGGGTTTTGAGGTCCCAATTTATAGGGAAACGGGGGTGGCCCTCCCCACCCTCCCAAAGCTGCATAATTTGAGTTGGATTCATCTCGGTCACGTGGCATGGGAATCAGGGGGATCAAATTTAATCTCGGCCGTCGGTGGGGGTGAGTCGGTGGGTGAAAGATAAAAAAATGAGGGAGGTTTGAGATGGCCGGAGGACGCGTTTACCGCGGGAATTACCTGTCATCCCACCAACCCCCAGCCTGTATTGATTAGTCTACGGTTTTGACTAATCACTCCCTTCTTTTTTTAGTCATTGACTAATCAACCCATGCAAAATCAGAGTTGTACAAACTGCACGAGTACAATTTGGCCGGAGATAATCGTAACTGACCGGTGCCTTTGGTTTGAAAATTTGTGTTAAATATATTTTCTGTTCTGCCGTGTTGGGTATGTTACTGTTAATAACTCTCCTCGTATCATGTCGTGTTACTATTATGTCGTATTTAACGTACTGAGTTCAAACTTAATAAGAATATAAAATACAAATATGAATGAATTACGAGTTTAGTTTGAAAATCGATTCACAATTAATTAGTGAGATATAGCATATGTCACTATCAAGTATAATTCAATATGATATAGCATATGTTATTAACTTATCGTCTGAGTCTATTGGTCTTATTGAAGTGTGAGGTTTTATTTTCAAAATGCCTAAATTTAATAGACCATGGATTGGTTTGGGGTTGCTCAATTTTTTTAAAAAGCAGCTTCTTAAAAAAAGTTAGGGTTTGAATTGTATTTGGTAAATGAAAGTTATAGGTCTAAAATAACAAAAAGCAAAAGCTTACACATGCTTCTCAAAAAAGTATAGAGAGAGGATACCAATTAATGAAACTTTTATTTGACAATCTTACCCCATCTTATTTTTGTAAAAACACTTTGAGCATTATAGTATATCAAACACTTACTTGTTTTTTTTCATAGTTATTTATTCTCATAGCACAATAAAAATAGTTTTGAAAACAAAAAGAACCATCTCAAACCCAAATTAGCCCTAGTTTAAATGTGAAGTTTGACCTTTAACTGCGAGGCTTATCCGAACTCTAATAGCTCGTTTGGATGTGTTTTTAAAATGATTGAAAGCGCTTTTAGAGAAAATATTTTTAGATTTCAAAAGTATTTAAAGTGCTTTATGCAAAAAAGCACCAGTTATGTGCTTATTTCAGGAAGCATCTTAAGTGTTTTTCCAATATTTACTTACATTTTACTAATGATTGGTTCTAAAAATATTTTTACCAAAAGCATTTTCAGTCATTTCAAAAGCATATCCAAACAAGCTCTAAGTTATCCAATTAAAAGAATAATTGAGATATACTATATCTATGTATACTTCGCATCACATGATGCGTGGTATAAGAACATTGAAATATAAACGCCGGACATACATGACACGCTTTATTTACATTTTCATGTGAAGTTTGGTATTTTTTGGATCATATTTTTTGAGTAGTTTGGTAAGAACTATGAACTTATTACCTTTTCGTGTGAAGTTTGGTATTTTTGGGTCATATTTTTTGAATAGTTTGGTAAGAACTATGAACTTACGTGGTAAGGTTTAAAGTTGAGTTGGGTCTTTCCCACCACAAGGCAAATGCTTCGGCTTATTTGGATTTGTATCACTATCTATGGGTGGGGTGGGGTGGGGTTGGTGAGTTTGTGATTTGGTTTTCCATCCTTTTCTATAATCTTATCTTCAATTTTTTATGGTAACACCACCAACCCCCCAACTTAAGAAAATATTAAATACATAGAACATGCTCTATTATATATATATATTTAGTCAAGCAGTAACGTTTGTAAGTTAAATGGTAATTAGCCAACGATAGGGTTTGAACACATGCCGTCATGCAAGGACACAACATCTTTCAAACACTGTGGTTAAATGCCACTTGCAGAACATGCTCTATTAAATTTACAAATTGCGCAAGTGGCCTTTACCACAATGATGAGAAGTTGTTGAGCTCTTGCATGAGAGCGTGAGTTAAAACTCGATCGGTGGTTAATCTAACCTCTACTGTAACAAAATTTATCGTTTGAAAAAAAAAAAATCTACAAATTGCACTCCAAAATATATATATAAATTAAAATAATTAAAAAAAAATGGTTTGCACATGAAAGTCCCGTGGACGTGTTTAGTGGTGACACAAGTCACATATTTACTCAACAAGGACGTGGTGCCGTGCTGGTGCTGCACCTTATTCTCTTGCTGTTTTTTGTTATTTAATTATGTTTTGGAAAATGATCATCTCCGGATCCTCTTTGTGGAGATATGAGGAATCAATCAATTATGTCAGTTCATCATTTATTGTGCGGTTAGTTTTTGTTAGGTATTATTTATATTCAATTTTAAATTTAAAATGATTCATGACCGCACGATGTACAATGAATGAATATGATTGAATGATCTTCCGGATCTCACAAAAAGGATTCGGCGAGGGTCCTTTTCCTTATGTTTTGGGTAGAGACGTCACTTATGTTTGAAATTTAACAATGATCATTTGACACACTTAGCAGTTCGTTAGATTATCGTTGAGCGGAGGTCTTCAAATTTAAGAGGCGTGGAGTGACAGTACACTGACAAAGTATGAACAATTTCCACAAATAATTTTTATTTAAATGCATTTCAAAAATTATATGTAGGAGTAGTATTTTGAAAGAATGTGATGCTCATATATGGAACAAAAAAGCTCTGATTTATTCTGTAGTCTCTATCTGCTGATGGACTGGAATTTCTCGGCATCTGCAGGCATTGCCATTGCATAATGGAAGAATAAATTAATAAAAGGTAAAAGAATGGTATTTTTTGGAGGTTTAATAAATTCTTTTGGGTGTTGAAAGAAATATATGAGAGTAAATTGGGTGTCCAAACAAACAAAGATGTTCAAAGACAAACTTAAGACTGTTCGGAAAACCACTCATTTAAAAATGGTCAAATGGAGCTTTTGGGTCTTAAGTCATGCCTAAAAGAAAACACCAACAATGAAATACTACAACTCAAAGGCCCAATTTATGGCCCAAGAGAAAAACTAAAATTAACCTGAGCAACATTCTAGAGTTTTGAATTTGGCTAAAGTTGATGGGTGTGGCTTAATCATTCAACGTTATTATCACTAAGCGAGAAATGGTGGGTTTAGCTTCACAATGGTTTAACAATAATATGGTTCAAATTTGTCTTTATCAAGAATCGAACCTAAGACTTCTCGCTTACAAATGAAAAGAAATACTACTAGGCCGTAGTACTAAGTGACTTTAATATGCCTATTTTACAACATCAATACAGTAAGATACACCCTTTATACGCGGGCGGACCTATGGGCTTGCTCCAGTTGCTCGATGATAGGTTTGACTTTCTATTCTAAGCCCATTGAAATGTTAAAGGAGATTCTGAGTTCAAACCGCGCGAGCAATATTGCTTGATCAAAGAACGTGGCAACAAATACCTTGAAAGTGGACTAGGGTTTCAACATCTGCAGGATCCTTCTCCTATCTTCTACTAACAGAACCAAAAGAATAACCGGATATACCTTCAACTTCTTCAACAATTTCTCGTTTTTGTCACATGTATATAGGAAATATCCTGTTGAAAGATACCATATCCTTTCTGATTGGGCTGAATCCGACCCATTAAAACCCACAGATAGCAGAAAAAAGCCCAAAAATCTCGGCCCAAAAGCTACCGAGCAACGTGTCGGTGGTTGAGAAAAGGAACGTCGACGCTTAAAGCAACAGAAAACGACGTGTGAGGTGCGTATGTGAGCGGTCTACGTAACACCTGTAGCTTTCTCCTCCTCCACACGTCTCTCTCTCTCTCTCTCTCTCTCTCTCTCTCTCTCCCCCAAACTTTTTCTATAAATTTGGAAGAAAAACAGCACCTCATTTTTCCTTTGATTGATTTCGTTTCAGACTTCTTTTAGACTCTCTCTCTTCTTTCTCTCTCAATCGAAAAGGAAAAAAGGTTCAAGCTTTATGGGGAAGATCCAATCTTTCAAGCAGGAGTTCTCATTCGGTTTGATTTTCCCTCCTTTTTTTAATTTCATAATTTACGGAAAGGGTGAATATTGTGATGTTTTTGGGTGCTAATTTTTTATTTTATTTTTGTATAGATGAACGACTTGAAGAATCGAAAAGTATAATTGCAAAATACCCAGATCGAGTTCCGGTGAGTTTTTATTTTTTATTTTCGTAAAATTGTGTGTGAAATTGTGAATTGGAAATGCCAAGATCCTGGGAAATAATGCACTTGGAATTTCGAAATATGGAAATTTGTTCTTGTTGATGATCTTTTGGCTGATTAGGTTTTCTTACTTTGTTTACGCGTTTTTGGTGATTAATATTTGTTAAAGATTTAATTATTATTTTATTACAATTTGACATTGACCCGATTGAGAGATCATAACGTTTTAGTGGCTGAAAGATTGTGAGAGATGCATGCTTTGAAATGGCAAACTTTTGGTTTGTGTGTTGAAGAAAGTACAAATTTTAATTCATGTCGATTACGTATGTGAAGAATCTCCGGCCTGAAGTTGTTTTCATTATGTTATGTGATTTAGGATTCACTTTCAGGCAATTTTTTTTGTTCAAAACTTTCGAAACACACAAGTAAATTTAAGTTTTAACATGATGGTTCCCATTGTCACCTCCGAGAGTTGTGTATCGTTGATCGGTGTTTTTTTCATTGCATTTCGTGAATAGATCTAACAAACTTGGGAGGAAGTGATTTTTTTCGGAAGATTTTATATTATAACCGCACATTACAATCATAAAGTCGCTTAGAAGCGTAACGGTTAGACTTTATTGGAAGCATCTTTGCGAGGTCGGATAAGATGTCAAAACTGATTAGGGTGTTATTTTTATGTTTTTCTGCAGGTGATCATTGAAAGATATTCCAGGACAGACCTGCCTGAAATGGAAAAGAAAAAGTATGTTTAAGTTGTCACGGTCTCTTCATTTTGTACAAGGTCAATGTTTCTATCGTCAAGAACAAACTTAAAATGCCATATGACCCCTGAGTTTTATAATTTCACGTCGAAACTTGTAAATAACACTTTCTAGGATCTAGGAATTTCGATATTCTTATTTCCATCTCTAGATCCTTCTTCCCGGTTTCTTTGGCATACATATAGGAATCCTGACTATATAACTCTTCGTTCTTGAAAACAGAGAGCTTGGCATCTGTTACGTGTTCTGTGTTCTGAGAATCTTTGTTGCTTCCTTTTCTGCCCTTAAGTAACAGATGTGTACTTGGATGAATTTCCTTTATCTGCAGTTTTGTATTATCCGAGTATAGATAATTAGTTCAAAAAGTTAGCAGAAATTGGTTGGTTTACTTCCTGGACAATTTTAGCTAACTGTTTATGCATTCTCACTTTAAGGAGAATAACCTCTATTCCGTGTTTCCTTGTTTCTTCTAGATTCCTAGTTCCTAGAGATATGTCCGTCGGGCAGTTTATCCATATCTTAAGCAGCAGGCTTCACTTGACCCCGGGGAAAGCTCTTTTTGTTTTTGTGAAGAACACTTTACCTCAAACAGGTAAAGAGCGTGTTGTCATCCATTCGACCAGTACAATTTAGCGCCTGCATCATGTTTTCGGAACCATTTTAACACTATTTTGTGTATTTCATTTGCAGCCAGTCGCTTGGATTCCATCTATGAAACTTACAAGGAGGATGATGGTTTCCTGTATATGTGTTACAGCAGCGAGAAAACCTTTGGCTAATCTTGCCATCTCCTCCCCTAATTATCGAATCGCCTCGTCCATATCAGTGACTTGTAAGTATTCATTGTTAACTTGTTCTCAATCAGAACGGACCCGTGAGGCGTGCTTCACTCTCCATTATCATGTTCTTTGTATATTTGATTCATTGTGAATTCTGTAAAGTTCGCAACTTTTAATAAATGCAACATTTATCAATTCAGTATTGTCTCATTTTTCTTTCCTGTCCCAATATATTTCCAAACTTTTCCTCCATAAACTACCAAATTGAAGTTTAACGAAAAAAAAAAAGGATTTTCTACGGTGCTTCAGAGTATAGGATACTCCGGGTGCTTTAACCGTTTAGATTTTTGTTTAAAAATAAAGAAATCAAAATTTAACGGTTAAAAAGTTCGGAGTATAGTATGCTTTTGAGCATCATAGAAGGAAAAATGAAACCGAAAACAAAGAAAGGTATATGAAGAGCAGATTGATGTATTTACTCACCATGTAGTCACAGACGATACGATGGTATTCACAAGTGAAATGAATGTGTTTTTAACACCTTATTCGACTATATTTACTATTTTACACCTAAAATTCACAGCAGAAATTTTGTACTATTTTACTATTTAGCTACACTGCAATAGTAATTCCATGGACAGTGACGTCTGCCTCCACAATGCAAGAATCCTTCAACACGAACCCCCTGTTTTCCCTGTTGAAATGTTCCAGAGTAATAAATCCTGTCCATCCGCTCACCGAATTTGTGGCATTGAACCAGTAATTTGCTGCAATCACCAAAAAGGATTCTCAATTCAATAGTATATTGGAAAAAAGGGTAAAAGGGTGACTCCAAGCTAACAGGACTCTCCGGGAGGAATATTTATCGTAAATAGCTTTACTCTTACGTTGCAAAGAGTCTGTTTTCACAAGGGTAAAACATGCAAATAAAGTTGGTTACAAACTTTTAATAAAAGATAGAGCTGAATGATACTAAACAAATTAAATTGTTGTCTATATACGGTTTATTGTCCTGTTGCTGAAAGCATTCAGTTGCTTTCTACAAAATACTAGAAGTTCAACATGAGTTTCAACATTTCAAGAGTGCACCAAATGGGCATGCCCTGGTCACTGCAGTCTTTAAGTTCTACATGAAACACTAAAATGTTTTCAGAAAATGGACCGTGAGGACGACTGATTGGGCTACCCGAATCCCAAAACGAATTAAACCCTAAAATATTTCGCTACGACCAACCGAAAATTTTGAACATTTTCAGTAGGTTGCAATCAGAAATTCTCGATATTGGCTTTCCACTCAACGCAGGTTCAATAGTAAGTATCACCAACATGGGACGCCATCACGACTCAAAACACCTCCAAGAACTAGAGTCTCATCGTCGTTCATAATTTTATCATGATGGCGGCAATAAAACCACCCTTAATTGAATGTTTAGATGTTCTAATCCTTGTTTGCTCGTATGATTATGTAGCAGTAGGATTAGGCAGAATCTTTACCTTTACCATGGCCATGCCAGGCATTCAGCTGGTCTAGGATCCGTAGGGTAAACTCTGCATATATTTGACAGCCAGGAGGAAGAGATTTTGGTTCGGCTAACGCCAGATAAAAAGCCAGATAGGTTCCAACTCTAAAGCCTTTTCCCTTGGGATAGAGCTGCATCTTCCTGCAACAACCACCAACACATTTACAACACTTTCAGATAAACTGCGCTTAAGTTTTCGATATCTTCGAGAGAAATTTCTTATAAAAAGAGCGAAGTCTAACAAGTTTAGTGTTATATACCATTTCTGGTCTCCAGCAATGAATGTTTCTGAGTCGTAGGATTCCGCATCTAGCTTTGATACGTTGTCAATCCTCCAAGTATTCTTGTACATAACAGGATCCTTTACCATTGATAGACGCTCTCCTTTGCCTTTGCTTGTCTCTTTAGAAACGAAGACCTCTGCTCCCAACACACACGTGTCATCTATGAGAAATCCATTTGAAGATTCAGTGAAGGCTTTGTGGGAGAGAAATTGATCGAATCCCCAATCAAGTTTCATCCCATGAAACCGCCTTTCCTTTGGTTCTGAGCAATGCATATTTTAAAAAGATTAGAAAATGAGATGACGCTTCACAAATATAACTACAAGCCTTTTTTATTCGTTGAGTTAAACGAAAGAAATGGTACCTTGAAGAACGAAGTAATTGCCGTTGTTCTGATCGAGTATAAACAACCTGAAAACAGCATACACTTCGGAAGAAATCTGGGGAGCAGTTGCTCCAGACATGACCAAGTAGAGAGAGACATGCTCTTTCACATTCCTGTTCTTGTTTCCATTCGGATAGAAAACCAGTTTCCTGCAGCAAAACAGCAATTTATAGTACTCTAACGCAGCTCCAAAAAAAAAAAAAGAATACACTAGCAATTAACGCAAAGCTTATGAGAAAAGGAACAGTAAGAACTTGTTCTCAGAAATAGAGAGAAAGGATTGTACCATATGTATCCTCCGGCTTCAAAGTCTCCAGATTCATATTTCTCCAAGTTATGTTTGGTGAGCAACGAAATCGATTGTACTTTTACTGTGTAATGGGTTGGTGGTGCATCCGAAATCGTTCTCAGTATCCCTGAAAATAAACGTGTACATTAGCTACTAATTTCCAACTTCAACACACTCAAGCAAACAGAAAAAGTATCTTACCATCTTGGTCATCGAAGTTGAGACTCGTCATATCAACAAACTTGATTTTCCGATAATTCAATACAAGTTACAAAGGATCCAACCGGGTTTTCTGTTCTAGAACCAAATATGTTTTCCTGCTTATAAGGAAAAATTAAAGGTGTATTATTCCTAACTTGAAAGCTTTTAAGGATAGAAATGTTATACTTTGCTTCAGAAGGGTTGCCATTGTTTCATTTGAAAGGTATCCATCACCTGCTTGTAAGGAAAAATATAGGTGTTATTCCTAACTAGAAAGCTTTAAAGGATATAAATGTCGGAAAGCAATCATGCCTATACACCATGGCGCATGTTCGATCTCTACCGAAAAACAAAGAAAGGTATATGAAGAGTAGACAATGATGTGTTTATTCACCATGTAGTCACAAACGATATAATGATATACACAAGTGAAATGAATGTGTTTTTAACACCATATTTGACTATCTTTACAATTTTACATTCCAAAGTTTCACATAACAGGAATTTCGTACTATTTTACTATTTGACTACAGTGCATTAGTAATTTCATGGACAGTAACGTCTACCTCCACAATGCAAGTATACTTCAACACAAACCCCATGTTTGCGTGGTTGAATAATCCCAGAGTAATAAATGTCATCCATTCCCTAATTGAATTTGAGGCACTGAACCAGTGATTCGCTGCAATCACCAAAAAGGATTCTCAGTTCAATAGTATGTTGGAAAAAAGACTAAAAGGGTGACTCCAAGCTAACAAGACTCTTCGAGCAAGAACATCTATCGTAAATAGTTTTACTCTTACGTTGCAAAGAGTCTGGTTCCACAAGGGTAAAACATGCAAATAGAGTTGGTTACAAACTTTTAATAAAAGATAGAACTGGATGACACTAAACAAATTAAATTGTTGTCTATATACGGTTTATTGTCCTGTTGCTGAAAATATTCAGTTGCTTTCTGCTAAATACTAGGAGTTCAACATGAGTTCAACATTTCAAGAGTGCACACCAAATGGGCATGCCCCGGACACTGCAGTCTTCAAGTTCAGCACATTCTTGAAGAAACACTGGAATGTTTTCAGAAAATGGACCGCGAGGACGACTGATTGGGCCCAGGGCCGGCCCTGAGAATTTGGGGGCCCTAGGTGAGCCTTCGAAGTGGGGCCCTAAAATTCTCTGATCTCCGGTTCTTTGTATATTAATTTGTATAAAAAAAATTCGCTAAATACATAAAAAGTTCTATTTTCACATCAAATATCATTAAAAATTAATATTAAAAGAAAATAAATATACAAACATTATTTAAATATTACACGATTCACTTTTTTAGACACAAATGTACTAAATGTTTGCAGTCAAGAGTCTAAGATTGAGAGTGAAGAACAATATAACTTGATGATCAAGAGAGTAAAGAACAATAAAACTTGATTGACGAGTATAATAAATTCAACGCCAATTGTTTCTCTTGTGTTTTTTTCTTCTTCTAAAATCAACATCACACTAACGAATTGAATATTAAAATAATCCATTGAATAAAAAGTTATTGAAAAGAAAAATATAAATTCAAAGTCTTGATTACCTTAAAGTACAATCTTTAAGACCATATGATAGTTGGTTTTGAACATTCAATAGAAATTGAGAGAATGAGAAGTTGGTTTAAACATTCGATAGAAATGGAGAGAATGAGAAGTTGAAAGAAAAAAAATTGCAAAGAGACTTGAGTTTTATAACTTTATATGCATTTGGACAGATGGATTGAGAGTTAGATAGATGAATTGACAGTAAATTTGAAAAACAAAAAAAATCTAGCAAATGAAAGGCAGTTTCGTGTTTCGAACTCAACACCCCAAAGAAAAATGAAGCCAACATTTCCACTGCACTAACAAAAGAATTATGATATTTCTTACTTTTTTTGTATATATATGTTAATTACAGGATATAAATTTTTTTTGGGAGCCCTTTCGAAGTGGGGGCCCTAGGCGGGCGCCTACTTGGGCTACCCTTAGGGCCGGCCCTGATTCGGCCACCCGAATCACGAAACGAATTAAACCCTAAAATCTTTCGCTACGACCAACCAAAAATTGTGAACATTTTCAGTAGGTTGCAATCAGAAATTCTCGATATTGGCTTTCCACTGAACGCAGGTTCAATAGTAAGTAACACCAACATGGTTCGCCATCACGACTCAAACACCTCCAAGAACTAGGGTCTCATCGTCGTTCATGGTGGGAATTTTAGCATGATGGCGGCAATAAAACCACCCTTAATTGAACGTTTTTAGATGTCCTAATCCTTGTGTGCTCGTATGATTATGTAGCAGTAGGATTAGGTAAAAGCTTTACCTTTACCATAGTGATGCCTGGCATTCAGCTGGTCTAGGATCCGTAGGGTAAACTCTGCATATATTTGACAGCCAGGAGGAAGAGATTTCGGTTCGGCTAACGCCAAATAAAAAGCCAGATGAGTTCCAACTCCATTGTCTTTTCCCTTGGGATAGAGCTGCATCTTCCTGCAACAACCACCACCACATTTACAACACTTTCAGATAAACTGTGCTTAAGTTTTCGATATCTTTGAGAGAAATTTCTTAAACTAAGAGTGAAGTCTAACAAGTTTAGTGTTTATACCATTTCTGGTCTCCAGCAATGAATGTTTTTGAGTCGTAGGATTCCGCGTCTAGCTTTGATAATTTGTCAATCCTCCAAGAATTCTTGTACATAGTAGGATCCTTTACCAATGATGGACACTCTCCTTTGCCTCTGCTTCTCCCTTTAGGAATGAAGACCTCTGCTCCCAACACACGTGTCATCTATGAGAAATCCATTCGAAGCTTCAGTGAAAGCTTTGTGGGAAAGAAATTGATCGAATCCCCAATCGAGTTTCATCCCATGAAACCGCCTTTCCTTTGGTTCTGAGCAATGCATATTTAAAAAGATCGGAAAATGAGACAAAGCTTCCCAAATATGAGAACTATAAGCCTTTTTTTATTTGTTGAGTTAAAAGAAAGAAATGGAACCTTGAAGACCGAAGTAATTGCCATTGTTCTGATCGAGTATAGACAACCTGAAAACAGCATAAACTTCCGAAGAAATCTGGGGAGCAGTTGCTCCAGACATTACCAAGTAGAGAGAGATGTGGCCTTTCACGTTCCTGTTCTTGTTTCCATTTGGATAGAAAACCAGTTTCCTGCAGCAAAACAGCAATTTATAGTACTCTTAACGCTGCTCGAAAAAAAAGAACAAAACACTAGCAATTGATGCAAAGCTTATGAGAAAAGAACCAGTAAGAACTTGTCATTAGAAATAGAGCGAAAGGATTGTACCATTTGTATCCTCCGGCTTCAAAGTCGCCAGTTCATATTTCTCCAAGTTATGTTTGGTGAGCAACGAAATCGATTGTATTTTTACTGTGTAATGAGTTGGTGGTGCATCCGAAATCGTTATCAGTATCCCTGAAAATAAACATGTACATTAGCTACTAATTTCCAACTTCAACACACTCAAGCAAACAGATAAAGTATCTTACCATCTTGGTCATCGAAGTTGAGACTCGTCTTATCAACAAACTTGATTTTCCGATAATTTAATACAAGTTACAAAGGATTCAACCGGGTTTTCTATTCTAGAACCAAATATAATTTCCTGCTTATAAGGAAAAATTAAAGGTGTATTATTCCTAACTTGAAAGCTTTTAAGGATAGAAATGTTATGCTTTGCTTCAAAAGAGTTGCCATTGTTTCATTTGAAAGGTATCCATCACCTGCTTGTAAGGAAAAATATAGGTGTTATTCCTAACTAGAAAGCTTTAAAGGATATAAATGTTGCAGATGACGCTTTACCGCAGTGACGGAAAGTAATCATGCCTATGTACCTTGGAGCGGGTTCGATCTCTACCAATCCCCTCCCCCCGAACACTAACAATTGAACCTAGCAAAGCTATTGTTTGTCAAGAAAAAAAAAAGGATAGAACTTTCATGCTTTGCTTCAAAAGGTTGGCTTTTTTTCATTGAAATGGTATCCATCACCTGGTTTTAGGTTCTTCGAAACACATATTCTGCAATTTTCTTTCTTATTAAACTGAACAATGTTTGCGGTTTAGCATTGTCAAGTAAGTTAAGATTACACAAGAAAAACAAAGTTTCAGCTATACACAAGAGATGTTAGTCGTATGACATTACTGGTCAAGACTCGATATATTTGGCGCTCAACCATAGTTTTGAACAAAAAATGCATTTCAATCATTTTTGAAACAAAAGCACAAACTTGAGCCCAACATAAATTCAAACATAAAAATGCCTTTCAACCACAAGTCATTTGGTGGGAAAGAATTGCTGCTCTAGAGTTCTATTGAAGCGCTCGTACAAACCATATCGTGGACGCAAACTTTCATTCATATTCATAAGTCAGTTAACATCATTTTAGCAACATTGAAACTGAAGACTAGCAGACTGCAGTGCTTTTGCAGCTCCGAGGACAGTGACATTGGCCTCCACTATGCAAGTATCATTCAACAAAAACCCCTTGTCTGCATGTTTGAAAGTGTCCAGTGGAATGAAACAAACCCCTTGTCTACACGGAATAAATCCTCATGTTATATGGGACTATATACATAATTAAACATTGAAAGAGGCCAAATTTACCTTCAGAACACTTGTTCAAGGAAGGGATTTATCTACAATGCGCAGGGAAAACTCAGCAAACACGTTAGAATCATGAAGGTGTTCTGAACCATCCAATTCCAAGTAAAGTGAAATATGAGTACCCTTCCCATCATAATTTCCTTTCGGACAAAGCTGAATCTTCCTCCAGCGACCATCACAAGAGGTATATGAGAACATTTCAAGATTCCATTAACCTTTCAAGTTTAAATAAAAGGAGCAGTTTTTCACATTAGAAGCAAAACTACAACTTGACACCTTAAGGGATAATGTAAACCTTATGTACGTACAAATTGCATATGTAGTGTGTATCCATCTCTTTTCTGTTAGATGAAAATTGACTTTAGCAAAGAAAAGGTCACTAGTACAAAAACATATTTGCACGACGGCAACTTGCGCAATGGAGCAAATTGCGATGAGTAAGGTCATTTTGCTCAACGGTGACAACAAAGCGTCACGCAAGGACATTTTGCGCAACTCAACTTTGCGCGACGAAGACGTGCGTCGCACAAAACAGCTTCGTGCAACAAAGGTGTACCTTCATCCAGTGGCGAAGCCAGGATTTGCCGAGGGGAGGGGCGAACTTCAAAAGAGTGCAAGCTTCAATCGAAACGGTTGTTTTTACATTGGAGAGTGCAAAGTTTTGAATCAATATTCATAACAGAAAACAGTATATCCACCAAAGCGGGTGTAAGCGGTAAGATCAAAGCCATGTAAGAAGCTTAAATTGGTAAGGATTAGATTCTAAAAAAACGTTAGGCGCTAGTCAGGCAGCGGACTGAGGCCTAGCAATTAGGCGCCTAGACGAGATTTAGGCAGGATCCTAGAGGGATTTAAATGAATTTCTTTTATTGTAAAATAAGCATTAAACGATATTTACATTATTTTTTAAAAATTTATACAAACAAACCACAAAAAAATGTGGGGTCAGAAGAGAAAAAAAAGGGACAATACTTGGATACTAAACTGATTGTTTAGTACCCAAAACACTGACCCAATGATATGGCCCAGAGGTGAGATTATTGACTTTCGTTGACCGTTAGTTTGTAACGTGCATGGGCTATTACTTTATCGTGTTCTCGAAGTACTTGATGGTACGAACGCGTAGGCGCAAGCAGAATCGAAATCGGAATTACAGTTAAAGCAATTGGTAAATTAATGTTTGGAGATACTTTTTGCACTGTTTTGTGAGACACGTGGGGCCCACACCCCATTCCTACCCAATCCCGTGTCTTCACTCTCCTAATATCTCGATTTATCTCTCTCATTATTTTCTGATTTCAAACACTTCCTTCTTTCCCAGACGTCCCCTACCTCTTTCCGTCAATCTCATCCTGCAAACCCCTCCTCCGCCCATCGCAACCACATCCCCTCCCCCGTGGATCCCAAACACACGTCTGCTGCCCAGCAAAAACAGAGGATGGGTCCCTCATTTTTTCCTGCGAGGCGCGAAGGGAGTGGCGAACCCAGCTCTCCAGTGGTGTTTCCCGGCGAGGGGAGTGGCGGCAGTCACTCCTCGCCCTCACGTGGCTTCGCCATTACCTTCATCGTGCAATGTTGGGAAAAAAAGCTGTAAAATTCTTGGTTTGGCGGCAAAAAACTTGCGTGACTCATGTGAGATCCCACATCGCCTAGGGGAGTGATCCTTATGTGTATATTCCCATCCCTACCTAGCGCGAGGCCTTTTGGGAGCTCACTGGCTTCGGGTTCCATGGGAACTCCGAAGTTAAGCTAGTAGCGCGCGAGAGCACTCCCATGATGGGTGACCCACTGGGAAGTTCTCGTGTGAGTTCCCAGAAACAAAACAAAACCGTGAGGGCGTAGTCGGGGCCCAAAGCAGACAATATCGTGCTACGGTGGTGGAGCGGGCCCAGGATGTGACAATTTGGTATCAGAGCCTAACCCTGGCCGTGGTGTGCGGACGAGGACGTCGGCCCCCTAAGGGGGGTGGATTGTGAGATCCCACATCGCCCAGGGGAGTGATCCTTATATGTATATTCCCATCCCTACCTAGCGCGAGGCCTTTTGGGAGCTCACTGGCTTCGGGTTCCATGGGAACTCCGAAGTTAAGCGAGTAGCGCGCAAGAGCACTCCCATGATGGGTGACCCACTGGGAAGTTCTCGTGTGAGTTCCCAGAAACAAAACCGTGAGGGCGTAGTCGGGGCCCAAAGCGGACAATATCGTGCTACGGTGGTGGAGCGGGCCCGGGATGTGGTGGACCTCGGGTCGGGATGTGAAAATTTACATACTGCATCGCGCAAACGTCCTTTGCGCAACGTTTTGTTTCACCGTTGGTATATGCATCGCGCAAGTTTTTGGCTCCAAACCAAGACTTCAACCACTTTTTTTCCCAACATTGTGTGACGAAGGTGTACATTCGTTACGCAAAACTATTTTGCACGATGGAGGTACACCTTCGTCGCACAAAACTGTTTTGCGTGATGAAGACTGCCGTTGCACAAAACTGTTTTGCGCGACGGGCAAGGTCAATGACTTTTTCATCTTCACTAAAGCAGTTTGGGAGGCAGAAACTGCAAACCCAGTTGCAGCAGCTACCTCCCTCCCCCATCTGTCTTCAAAACCTTCTCCAATCCCTCCCTTGCTCTTAAAGTCATCATACAAATATTTCATCTCTCTTCATCATGCAATCCCTCCCTTGCAAGCCAGGACTGAAGAAATCGGCGATGGCAAGATTTTTGGTAAGTCTCTAAGCTTGTTCATTTTGAAACTACAAAGATACAGTCTACAGTAAGCACGTAAGCATGTTAAAATAAAATTTAAATGAATAATTGTTACTTTAACATGTTAATATCGATTACTTTAACATATATAATTATTAAATTGTGTTGAACATGATGTAAACTGAATTAAACTATAACACCTATATAAGTTAGCTTATTTTCAGACAATTTTTTAGGTTTATAGAATTGTTTGATGGCTTTGCACCTTTCTATTTTGTCACCTACAGATGTTCTAAGAGATACACATATCCCTCCAGAATCTAGGAGGATCAGAATTGTTTGATGGCTTTGCACCTTTCCATTTTGTCACCTACAGATGTTCTAAGAGATACGCAGGTGTTGTCGTTGTGCAAAGACATTTTGTGCGACGCAGGTTGTCTCTTCGTCGCGTAAACCTTGCTTTCGACGAAGATTTCGTTGGGCTAATTTTCAGGCTATGTTTTTTGATTTTGCGCCACGAAAGTACTTACATCGCGCAAACTGTTTTTTGTACTAGTGGTTATTGATAAGATAGTAAATTGAAAGCCGATTGGAGATACGATTTCAGGTCTTCAGCAATTAGGAGTTGTGAGTAGTAACTCTCAGCATCTAACATTGAAAAGTTCTCAACCTTCCAAACATGCTTGCACTTAACAACATCTTTGATCATTGATAGACGCTCTCCCTTTCCTATTCTTCTTCCTTTACAAACATAAACGTCCGCTCCAAATATACGTCTTCCATGAGATATCCATTGGAAGCATTAGTAAACGCTTTAAGAGGGATGAATTGATCAAAACCCGAATAAGGCATAATCCCATGAAAACACTTTTCCTTTTCATTGACATCTAGTTAAGAAATGCAACATAAAAATGGATCACCAAATTAAAGGGTTTTTATCACAAATGGTCCCTGACATTGATCAAACACATCATTTTGGTCCCTGACATTGAAAATCAATAGAAATGGTCCCTGAGATTGATCAAACACATCACAAATGGTCCTTCCGTTAAAAACTCTTTGGGCATTTTTCAAAGCTCCGTAACTCAATCGTTTCTTAACCAAATTCGACTCATAATATATCAAAATGAAGATAGGAAAGTGTAGAACAAGATTATACCTATTTTGAAGCCCAATGGTTGCCGGAGATGGCCGGAAAATATCCTCAAATGTGACTGGTCCGCAGAAAAACTGGAAAACTCGCCGGAAATTGGGTAAACTTTAAACGTTCATAACTTCTTCAATAATCAACGAAATCGAGTGATTCAAAAACAAAAATCATACTTATCGATGAGACGAAGAGAATGGTATCTTTCTTGATGGCTAACTCGCCGTAGTTTGGCCGGAAAACGGCTCGAAATTGGCTAACTCGAAAATGGTTATCCAATTTCGAGCCATTTTTCGGCCAAACCACGGTGAATTAGCAGTCAATAAAGGTACCATTCTCTTTTTTTTGTCGAGAAGTATGATTTTCATTTTTGAATCACTCAATTTCGTTGAGTATTGAAGAAGTTATGAACGTTTAAAGTTTACCCAGTTTCCGGCGAGTTTTCCAGTTTTTCCGCGGACCAGTCATATTTGAGCTATTTTCCGGCCATCTCCGGCAACCATTGGGCTTCCAAATAGGTATAATATTGTTCTACACTTTCCTATCTTCATTTTGATATATTATGGGTCGAATTTGGTTAAGAAATGATTGAGTTACGAAGCTTTGAAAATTGCCCAAAGAGTTTTTAACGGAAGGACCATTTGTGATGTGTTTGATCAATCTCATGGACCATTTCTATTGATTTTCAATGTCAGGGACCAAAATGATGCGGTTGATCAATGTCAGAGACTATTTGTGATAAAAACCCCCCAAATTAAAACTAAGACTAAGAAAATAGGAAAAAGAATGACTCGTCACATCTACTAGATGAAATAAACTTGATGATGCAATACCTTGAAAAACCAAGTACATCCCTTTCTTATGATCAAGCAAAAAGAAACTGAAATCAACATAAACTTCCCAACCAGTCTGTAGGGAACCAGCATCCGCCATTTCCAAGTAGGGAGAGATTTGGCCTGCCACATTCCTCGTCTTGATTCCATTTGGGTAGAGCACTAGTTTCCTGTGACCAAACAAAAATATAATTGCAAAATATTGTTTCTTTGGTGCTAAATATATATATATTTTGTTTTGGTACTGATGAACGACTTGAAGAATCGAAAAATATAATTGTAAAATACCCAGATCGAGTTTCGGTGAGTTTTTAAATATTTTTTTTTTAGTGATTTTTTGTTTTTGGAAATGCCAAGATATTGGGAAATAATGCACTTGGAATTTGGAAATATGGAAATTTATCCTTGTTTATGATCTTTTGGTTGATTAGAATTTCTTATTTGTTTAATTTATTTACAAGTTTTTGTTGTTTAATATTTGTTAAAGATTTAATTATCATTTTATTTGAATTTGACATGGACCCGATTGAGAGATGATGACGTTTTAGTGCTGAAAGATCTTGAAATGGCAAATTTTTGGTTTGTGTGACAAATTTTAATTCATGTGGATTACGTATTTGAAGAATCTCCGGCATATTTGTTCAGAAGTTGATATTTTGTTATGTGTTTTGAGATTCATTTTCAGGCTTTTTTTTTTTTTTTTTTCTTGTTCAAAACTTTCGAAACACGGAAGTATGTTTTAACATGATGGTTCCCATTGTCACTTCCGAGAGTTGTGCATCGTTGATCGGTGTTTTCTTCGTTCTTGAAAACAGAGAGCTTGGCCTCTGTTACGTGCTCTGTGTTCTCAGAATCTTTGTTGCTTCCTTTTCTGCCCTTAAGTAACAGATGTGTACTTGGATGAATTTCCTTTATCTGCAGTTTTGTATAATTCGAGTATAGATAATTAGTTCAAAAAGTTAGTAGAAATTGGTTGGTTTACTTCCTGGACACTTTTGGCTGCTTGTTTATGCATTCTCACTTTAAGGAGAATAACCTCTATTCCGTGTTTCCTTGTTTCTTCTAGATTCCTAGTTCCTAGAGATATGTCTGTCGGGCAGTTTATCCATATCTTAAGCAGCAGGCTTCACTTGACCCCGGGGAAAGCTCTTTTTGTTTTTGTGAAGAACACTTTACCTCAAACAGGTAAAGAGCGTGTTGTGATCCATTCGACCAGTACAATTTAGCGCCTGCATCATGTTTTCGGAACCATTTTAACACTTAATTATGTGTATTTCATTTGCAGCCAGTCGCTTGGATTCCATCTATGAAACTTACAAGGAGGATGACGGTTTCCTGTATGTGTGTTACAGCAGCGAGAAAACCTTTGGCTAATCTTGCCATCTCCTCCCCTAATTATCTAATCGCCTCGTCCATATGAAAAAAGGATTTTCTACGGTGCCTCAGAGTATGGGATACTCGGGGTGCTCTAGCCGTTTAGATCTTTGTTTAAAAATAAGGAAATCAAAATCTAACGGTTAAAAAGTCCAGAGTATTTTATGCTTTCGAGCACCATAGAAGGAAAAATGAAACCGAAAACAAAAAATGGAATATAAAGAGCAAACAATGATGTATTTATTCACCATGTAGTCACAAACGATACAATGGTTGTGAAATCCAGTCTCCGGATTTCACTATTTAAAATTATGGATTCCGTATTTCATATTCGTAGTTTCAACGCTTATATATTTGTGGCGTACACATTTTTCAATAAGTAAAGGAACAAAAAGGCCCTTAATGAATTAAGCGGTTTTTCGAGGACGTGTTTGATCCTTTCATATTTTCTCATATTTCTTTACATATTTGGATAGTACATGTCGATTCGTATGCGTGACCACAAACGGTTTGTAATTTGAAGTTACAACGAAGGAGTTATAAATGAGCAAAGGCTAGGGGTAAAATGGTAAAATTGTCCCATTTTGCTGGAAGGCTCCAGAAAATTTGGGAGCCTTCACGCTATTTTTTAGCCAGATGGATGACTGTGAGGGAGGGTGGAGAAAAACTGCCCAATTAGAAGAGAAGAAATGAGGGAAAGGAAGGAATGGAGAAAAAGGAGGAGTACCAGACCACCCTTGACCTGGTTTCTCCATGCGACCCGACAAGGTTCCCTTCACCCATCCGACGGTTTTTCGTCGGTTTTTTCGGCGAACCATGTCAAACAAACACCTTGGAAACACTCCACAACCTTCCCTCTACCAATTACAACCCAAAATTGATGGAAATTGGCTTTGATTTAGTGAAACTCGCACAGATGGGTGTGATGGACCCGTGTCGTCGATCCACCAATTCTGAATGGTTTTCGTCAACTACCACCATCCTCAGGTGTCTCTTGAGTCCAGGAACAAAGCCCATGGATGGGTTGAGGAGTCAGAGCTTGTTTGAAGTCAAATCAAGAGCACCCAATTTTAGGGTTTCCGACGGATCGAGGGTGATTTGAGGTGTTTCCCGGCCGAATTGGACTTCGGCACATGTATGAAAATTGTTCCTCTCATTGAGTTGTACATTTCTGCAAAATTTGGTGAATTTTAGAGTTGTTCGGAATTTGGGGTTTCCGTTCGCCAGAAACCGCCACCCGCTGCGGCGTGACACGCCCGGATCCTGATTTTCCCTGAATACCAGGATAGACACGTGCTGGCCGACACCCGAGGGTGACGAAAGCCATTTATTGAGTGCAAATGTTGAGAATAAGGAATAAATAAGACTTATAAATATAAAAGAATAATGAATATGCATTTAAGGAACGTATTCAGAGCATACAACTAACTAGAACACTAAAAGAATTAATATAAAATTGAATGAATAAAAGAATGGGTCCTACACCGAGAGGACTCGAAGATGTCGATGCGGAAGTGCCTTGACGCTGGGATTGTATGCCTCGATTCTATGCCCTAAAGGGGCGCAAAACAAACATGAGTGGACCAAGTTTATATATATAATCAAAACAGTTATCAACATACTAACCCCCAGGTTTTATGAAATCTCATATAACATGATAAAAATAGGTTTTCCGAAACCTAGCATGTCGTCCAATGTCTCAAATCATAACTCATATATAATAATCGCTAGAGAATTTCCAATATAACTCTCCAGGCCTCATGCCGGCTCCCCGTCCCTGTGCTAATAGCTAGAGGAAACACACTCCAGGCCCTATGCCAACACCAAATCGTCGCTTGGGACAAA
Organism: Cotoneaster glaucophyllus; assembly: GCA_036320875.1. Lineage (NCBI taxonomy): Eukaryota > Viridiplantae > Streptophyta > Magnoliopsida > Rosales > Rosaceae > Cotoneaster > Cotoneaster glaucophyllus. The sequence goes on along the minus strand of CM070069.1, from coordinate 24,859,085 downwards.
CCAGAATCTATCCCTACGTTCCGTAGTTGAATAAGGACCACTAGGTAAGTACAAAACCATTGAACATATATATATTGAAAAATAACTTCATAGTATAAAGTCATCCATCATCTATACTATAAAGAGGTGTTCGAAACATGTTCTAAATATTGTATCGTCATCCATCAGATATCCTATAAAGAAAATGGGTTATACGAAAAATAGTAATAATTCAAACTAGCCTCAGTAAACATGTTATCTCACAAAAAGTTTCATAAAATGTAATCATTAATTCATGCTTTTCATGTATGCATTTCTACTATCAACACATGCATTTTTAGAAGGGGTCCACTCACAGATACTTCGCCGCTGAAGAGCCATGCAAACTAGCAAACACGGAATCGTCACAATATATGCACCTAAGCACATAAAGGGTCCAATTAATAAAACTATATTAAAACTATTGAATTTGGGAAAACGGACGTCAAAAACGGATTCAGGACGTCGAATTACTTTAAGAAGGATCCCGGTTAAATTTCGTAAAAGTCAATAGAAGTCAACAGAGAAATATTCAAAAAATATTCTCTAAGAATATTCTAGGAATATTCTGTCTGATGGGCTAGAGGGTTTGGGCCGAAGGGCCTTAGGGGTTTGGCCTCAAAGGGTTTTAGGGTTTAATAATTAAAAAGGGTTTGGGTTTTAGAGGGAACGGGCCTAAGGCCCTAACCAAGATGGCCCAGCCTTTTGGGTTTTAGGAAAATAAATAAATAAAAAGAAAAGGGGGTTGGGTTTAACGAGCCTAAAGCCCAAGTTCTAAACGGCCCAAAAGGCTTGGGTTTAATGGATTGTGGGTCGCTGGATTCGAGAGAAGAAGGCCGGATTTCGGCCGGAAAATGGGACAAACTTTAAACGTTCATAACTTTATCAATTCTCAATGAAATTGAGTGATTCAAAAATGAAAATCGTATTTCTCGAAGAGAAGAAGAGAATGTACCTCGTACAACGTCTAACTCACCGTGGTTTGGCCGGAAAACGCCTCGAAACCCTCAGAGGTCGTTGGAAACTGGGTAAGATTCAAATGGATATAACTTCTTCAATACTCAATAAAATTGGGTGAAACAAAAAGGAAAGTTGTAGTACTCAGCGAGACGAAGAGATTGATGCCTTGCACACCGGCCAACTCCCAGTGGTTTGGCCGAAAATGGCCTCAAAAGTAGCGGTGTTCGCCGGAAAATTTGGAAAAACTACTCTGAGCTATTTTCTGCGATTCAAACGTATACACAACTTAAAACAAGCTTCGATCTAAACACATCCCAAGGGTTTTTAGAATCTTATCAACGTTGGAAAATCACGAAACTCATCGGAGAAGACGATGAACAGTACCGGCCGAAAGGAAGAGAAGGGTTTGTGGTGTTCTTTCTTTGAATCTTAGTTCGCAATGGTGATGGTGATGGTGTTTTGTTGTTGTGGTGTTTGATGATGAGGGAGATGAGGGTGCTGGTGTGTGTGTGTGTGATGATTCTCGGGGAGGAAGGAAAAAGTTGCAGAGAAAGGGAGAGAGAGGACTCATGAGTCCAAAGGAAAAGAGAAGAAAAGGGGCCGGGTAGGGGAGACCAAAAAGGAAAGAGGGCCCAAGGGCACACACATTAAGACCCAAAAACAATTTTAAAAGAAAAATAACCCAAACTTAGAGAAATTACAAATTAATTTCGGGGTGGGTGTAACAATCTACCCCCTTAAAAAAAATTCCGTCCCCGAAATTTAAGTTCACTTACTAAATTGAAATGCTCGAAAATGGGAAGAAGAATATATGTATAAAGAGAAATCAAGCCAGAGTGGGTGCATCAAAGAGAATATGCCACACCGTCGTGAGCGGGTTGCAAAATCCTCTATCATGCCTGCAAGCTCTTACTTTCTTCCACATCAGTGTAAAAGTAGAAATATACTTTAATAAAAATATAAAGTCGAAAACACAAAATAGCTTAAGGTTAAAAGTAAGTACATAAAATACGATAACGTCAAAATAGATATGTACTAACATACAGGTAAAAAATTCGAGCTGAACTTAAAAACTGAAAACGGAAAAACTTCCCCCAAAACATTTGTAACGTCTAAAACAAATATATATAACTATATTAAGGAAATTTACAATACTTATACTGAAAACCAAAACTGAAAGATGAGAGTGGGTCTCGCCTAAGAATTCGTAACCTCACGTACTCCAAGAACAAATGTGTCTTTGAGTTGAGTCCCAAGAATAACAATTCTATGACAATTGCCGTAGACGAGTCTTCTTGCCCACTTGCTTAACGAACCCAACGAATAAGTTATCGATACAACAGTCGGCCACCTGCGATATCGATCACACATTTGTTGCCTCGATAAGCAAGTAGTAATTTCCTGAAGGTACACAATTTCACACGTCGTAAATTCGATCCTCCGAATACCAATTCACAATACTCCCCTGACAACCAGTGTTGCTCATAGAAAACTCTCGTACCATGTCGCAAAAGTGCCATACCCAAACTGAACAAAACAAAAACCGTCATCATAAAAACTCTATCCAGTACCAAGCACATTATCTTCCTCAGCTCTTCCAAACGTGACCAACCACTCCAGAGTTTTTCCAACAAGAACCCATTTGAAAAATGTACCTTGAGATTTAAGAGAAATGACTACCATGTTAATAGTAGACCCAAAAGCTCGAGTCAAACAAGCAGAAAACGAGAAATCACCTTTCCCAATAAGCAGTATCTCTTGGGAACTGTTGTAGTGCTCAAACCACCTCTCTATTTTTGCTTAGCTGCAGATTTCTAGTCAAACAAGGTCAAAGTTGGTGGAAAGAAGAATGACTCATAAGTGATCAACCTAAAAACCTCATAAGAGCTCACACATTTCCAGAGAAGTGCAACTTCTAAATGTGCTAAAGCCACAATACGAGTGAATACAATGCGTTCAACTGGGTCTAGACAGTTCGTTCATAAATTCGACTCAGAACCCAAGATGGAATTTAATCTCAGTAGATGCCTATCAAAGGTGTGTTAGGGTTGGATGAAAGATACCCTTAAAATATTTGAGCAAATGCACTTATTTATCTATCATTGGAAAGGAACTACGAGAGTACGATATGATGTTTATGAACTGTAGCATGATAATGAGTGGTGACTATGCAATTCAGCGTGAAGATAGTGATGCAATTTTCTCACCGATTGAGTGAGAAACCATGTCGAGAAGGCTGAAAGAACACTTAAGAATTTGAGGGTCAAAACAAGTCCATTAAAATCTAGAGCACAAGATATCTGGTTGAGTGAGAAACCATGCCGAGAACAAACCTTTTTTTTTTACACCCTCAGTGTAAAATTCTGGCAAGATCTAGTTTACATTGAGAAACAAACAAGCGAAGGAAGGTGAAGATGCAGAAATAGAAGTCACTGTTTATGAGTATTTGGTTAATCATCACCATAAGGTCGATTGGTTTCTTAGCCAAAAAAAGAAATAGGTCTAAGTTCACGAATAGTTAAGAACTGTTAATAAGATTTGACGAGGCCAAAGACATTTCAAAATTCACAATACTTTGTGAGAGCTGTTTCGAAGTTCAAAAATTAAACATAAAACCTCTGAATCAATAGGATGACGAGGAAGAAATATACGAAGCAGCCTGCATATGCATGAAGTGACACGTTGGCTACCTTAAAGTGATGCTCTTAAGCAAACCAAAACTTAATGAGTCTAGAGAAGTTCAGAGCAAAGCTCGATCTTTGTACAATGATGAATATGGAGAAATCTCAAGCCATTACACTGGAAATTACAAGGCTGGACAGTTAGTGGACCAGAGCACTGGTCAGTTGGGCTACAAGCAAAAGGTTGAGTTCTCCTCTACCGAAAGGTACAAAGATAAGGAGCTAGGATTTACCACCGAGTACCAGACCCAGGTGAAGTTCAAGGAGTCTATTTATCCAAACAAGACATGATCTTCATCATCCAATTCCAACTACAACAACAACAGAAATCGCAACTCCATTTGGAAATTGGTGAGAATATAATATGCTACCGAGGAATCACCTAAGAAATTATCTAATTTAAACGAAGTCAACGGTTGAAGAATTTGGAGTGAAGCTGATGGTCAAAGGTTACGGAACTTGACTTCGTCGTTGGGGTAATCAAGAAGGTTATCGACAGAACGATCATTGAGAATTGTTTTAAAGATACACACGAATTTATTCAGCGGAAACGAGTCTGAGAACATTGATTAGATCCCACCAATTACCACTTACTAAATGTCGTCATAACTAGCACTTACTCGGTTTCGCTAACACGCATTTCGAAAGTTTCAAGTAATTTCCAAAGAGATACGACTCTGCTTGGCATTCCTAGGGAACACATGTCGTAGAGTACAACACCGCTTCAAATCTTCCAAATTGAAACCACTTAGGTTTTTCCGTTTCCCAATGCTCTTATGTAGATTTGACTCCGCCTGCAATTCCTAGGGAACGCATATTGCCGAGTATCGATCTGATGTTGAAAGTCGTCCGACAATCCACTTCATCACTACTGAGGCACAATCCCAACACGAATTCTTGTATTTCAACCAGAATGTGACAATTCAAACAGAGAAATGTTTGTACAACTGCGCCGAATGGCACCAAATCCGGAAGTCGTGACATCCAAATGACGTCATGACTGACACACTAACAGAGTAACAGAAGATCCTAAATATGCTCTGAACAAAACCACGCTCTGATACCAATCTGACACGCCCCGATCCTAATATTCCCTGAATACTAGGATAGGCACGTGCTGGCCGACACCTGAGGGTGACGAAAGCCATTTATTGAGTGCAAATGCTGAGAATAAGGAATAAATAGGACTTGTAAATATAAGAGAATAATGAATATGCATTTAAGGAACGTGTTCAGAGCATACAACTAACTAGAACACTAAAAGAATTAATATAAAATTGAATGAATAAAAGAATGGGTCCTACACCGAGAGGACTCGAAGATGTCGATGCGGAAGTGCCTTGACGCCGGGATTGTATGCCTCGATTCTATGCCCTGAAGGGGGCGCAAAACAAACATGAGTGGACCAAGTTGATATATATATATATATATATATATATATATATATATATATATAAAACAGTTATCAACATACTAACCCCAGGTTTTATGAAATCTCATATAACGTGATAAAAATAGGTTTTTCAAAACCTAGCATGTCGTGTAATGTCTCAAATCATAACTCATATATAATAATCGCTAGTGAATGTCCAATATAACTCTCCAGGCCCCATGCCGGCTCCCAGTATCTGAGCAGACAGTCAGAGGAAAATTACCCCAAGCTCTATGCCGGTTCCCCATCTCTGAGCAGACAGTTAGAGGAAAATTACCCACAGGCCCCATGCCGGCTCCCCATCCCTGTGCTAATAGCCAGAGGAAACACACTCCAGGCCCTATGCCAACACCAAACCGTCGCCCAGGATGAATCGAAAGCTATCCCTACATCCCGTAGCTGAATAAGGACCACTAGGTAAGTACAAAACCATTGAACATATATATATTGAAAAACAACTTCATAGTATAAATTCATCCATCATCTATACTATAAAGAGGTGTTCGAAATATGTTCTAAATATTGTATCGTCATCCATCAGATATCCTATAAAGAACATGGGTTATAGGAAAAATAGTAATAATTCAAACTAGCCTTAGTAAGCATGTTATCTCACAAAACGTTTCATAAAACGTAATCATTAAATCATGCTTTTCATGTATGAATTTCTACTATCAACACATGCATTTTTAGAAGGGGTCTACTCACAGATACTTCGCCGCTGAAGAGCCACGCAAACTAGCAAACACGAAATCGTCACAATATATGCACCTAAGCACATAAAGGGTCCAATTAATAAAACTATATTAAAAATATTGAATTTGGGAAAACGGACGTAAAAAACGGATTCAGGATGTCGAATTACCCTAAGAAGGATCTTGGTTAAATTTCGTAAAAGTCAATAGAAGTCAACAGAGAAATATTCCAAAAATATTCCTTAGAATATTCCAGGAATATTCTAAGAATATTTTGTCTGATGGGCTGGAGGGTTTGGGCTGAAGGGGCTTAGGGGTTTGGCCTCAAAGGGTTTTAGGGTTTAATAATTAAAAAAGGTTTGGGTTTTAGAGGGATCGGGCCTAAGGCCCTAACCAAGATGGCCCAGTCTTTTGGGTTTTAGGAAAATAAATAAATAAAAAGAAAAGGGGGTTGGGTTTAACGGGTCTAAAGCCTGAGTTCTAAACGACCCAAAGGGCTTGGATTTAATAGATTGTGGGTCGCTGGATTCGAGAGAAGAAGTCCGGATTTCGGCCGGAAAATGGGACAAACTTTAAACGTTCATAACTTTGTCAATACTCAACAAAATCGAGTGATTCAAAATGGAAATCGTAGTTCTCAAAGAGACAAAGAGAATGGTATCTCGCACAACGTCTAACTCATCGTGGTTTGGCTAGAAAACGCCTCGAAACCCTCAAAGGTCATTGGAAATTGGGTAAGATTCAAATGGATATAACTTCTTCAATACTCAATGAAATTGGGTGAAACAAAAGGGAAAGTTGTAGTACACAGCGAGACGAAGAGATTGATACCTTGCACGCCGGCCAACTCACCTTGGTTTGGCCGAAAATGGCCTCGAAAGTGGCGGTGTTCGCCAAAAAATTTGGAAAAACTACTCCGAGCTATTTTCTACGATTCAAACGTATACACAACTTAAAACAAGCTTCGATGTAACCCTAAAAACCATCCCAAGGGTTTTTAGAATCTTACCAACATTGGAAAATCATGAAACTCATCGAAGAAGATGATGAACAGTACCGACCGAAAGGAAGAGAAGGGTTTGTGGTGTTCTTTCTTCGAATCTTAGTTCGCCAGGGTGATGGTGATGGTGTTTTGTTGTTGTTGTGGTGTTTAATGATGAGGGAGATGAGGGTACTGGTGTGTGTGTGTGTGATGATTCTCGAGGAGGAAGGAGATAGTTGCAGAGAAAGGGAGATAGAGGACTCACGAGTCCGAAGGAAAAGAGAAGAAAGGGGCCGGAAAGAAAAATAACCCAAACTTAGAGAAATTACAAATTAATTTGGGGGTGGGTGTAACACGGCGTGTGGCTAGTGGGCTGATGTTACCTTTTCAAGTTAAATTAGTTGTCCTGATTTTAGTTTTGATATCCGCTTGATGTGGTTTGATTGTTTGAAGCTATTTTCATTATAGTATACCACTTGATTATTATATGAATTCATGATCTGACCGTTGAATCGTCACCAAACTTTCATATGTTATAGTACATAATATTTGAGGACATTAGAAACTGATGGATCTGGAATCCGACGTACGAATCTTCCCAAATTAAATTTCTAAGTTTGTAAAACCAAACGTTGACTGCCACTTGAATTTGTAATTGGCTGAGATTCGACCGTCGGATCACGATGAAATTTCAGTATGTTGTTCTATGAGAATAATGAGGATCTTAGAGAGTTACGGATCCGAAATCTGATGTGCGGATCTTCTTGATCAAATTATGTAGGGTTGTGGACCTTACCGTTGACCGATGGTTGACTTTTGATCAACGTGTCTCGAAACGTTCTAAATACTAAAATTAGTACTACTAGAGACTAAGTGAAGTATATTAGGCCTATATTGGATAATGAGTGACTTAAAGATATGTGATATGGTCATTACCCTGAGTTTGTATTTAGTATCCTTTGTGAATATTACTTGATTTTATAATGTGAATCTATTGAAATGTGATTAGTCATTGATCTATGTTTATTAAACGTGATTTGACTCGTGTAGTGATGATATCTGTGAAATGTGATTTGAAGAGCTTGTTGAATTGTTCGATGAAAAGTAATTTGATGTGCATATTTGAAATGTGATTTGAATTGCATGATTGGTATGATGTGATGAAATGTGAGGGCTAGTAGAGGACTGTTAACCCATTGCCATGGGTTTTGTTGCTTCGAAGCTTGTTTCATATCCCATTTCATTGTTCATTTCTCGCTTCGTTGACTTGTTCTAAATTTAGTATTTGTGCTTTGTTTCGTTTCATTGAGCCTTTGTAAATTGAGCACTTGATTCATGTTTTGTTTTGTCGAGCCGTTGTTATGTTATTGGCCCTTCTCTCGGTTCCGTTGAGTGATCCGAAACTGGGTTCCGCTGGGGTTTCGTTGAGTGGTCCGGTTTCCTGCTCCGTTTGGATTCAGTTGAGTGATCCGGAATCCTTCGAGATCCGTGATTTCGTTGAGTGGTTCGGAATTGTATCCTGTCTTGGATTTCATTGAGTGGTCTGATATCCATTGTACTCTGCGATTCCATTGAGTAGTCCGGAATCGTATCCACTCGGATTCCGTTGAGAGGTCCGAAATCCCTTATACTTCGCAATTCCATTGAGTGGTCCGGAATCCCCTTTGGTGTCTTGGTTCCATTGAGTGGTACGAAACTCGATGTTGATGGATTTCGTTGAGTGGTCTGAAATTGCATCATTTGACTCATCGGGTCCTTGAATTGACTCATTTGAGACAACTTCAGAGATGTAGGCTTCGACCGAACTGTGTCGCTCTAACTCTGCATTTCGATGTCTTGTATATGTTATTGATTGATGTGATTGTGGAATGATGTTGGTTGTGATTGTTGCCCTTATGATTAGACTCGTTGACCAATATGCCTAGAGATTTATGTTGCGCTTCGTTAAATATTACTTGAGATGTTGCATGCCTGTTGTTTGGTATTATGTTGAGACATAGTGATTTATGTGATGATTGTTCTAGTGTAGTGAAGGACGAACTACTGATGGCTTGATCCTTGTTTAGGGTACGTAGGCAGTCTAACGAGGAGGTTAGATGCAGCCATAAAGTATACGAAAAATTATTGTGCGATTTGATTCTCGAGATGTGCTTTGCCATATCCCTGAGGTGGGGTATTTGGTGACGTCACGTGTCGATCCTGAACGTATGTTGGGATCGGGGCGTGACAATGGTATTCACAAGTGAAATGAATGTGTTTTTCACACAGCAGGAATTTTGTACTATTTCGCTATTTGGCTACAGTGCATCAGTAATTCTGTGGATAGTGATGTCTGCCTCCATAATGCAGATAAGATAGTAAATTGAAAACCTATTGGAGATACGATTTCGGGTCTTCAGCAATTAAGAGTTGTGAGTAGTAACCCTCAGCATCTAACAATTAAAAAGTTCTCAACCTTCAAAACATGCTTGCACTTAACAGCATCCCTGATAATTGATAGACGCTCTCCATTTCCTATTCTTCTTTCTTTACAAACAAAAATGTCCGCTCCAAATACACGTCTTCCATGCGATATCCGTTGGAAGCATTAGTAAACGCTTTAAGAGGGATGAATTGATCAAAACCCGAATAAGGCATAATCCCATGAAAACACTTTTCCTTTTCATTGACATCTAGTTAAGAAATGCAACATGAAAATGGATCAGCAAATTAAAAGCAAGACTAAGAAAATATGAAAAGGAACGAGTCGTCACTCCACTAGATGAAATAAACTTGACGATGCATTACCTTGAAAAACCAAGTACATCCTTTCTTCTGATCAAGCAAAAAGAACCTGAAATCAACATAAACTTCCCAACCAGTCTGAAGGGAATCATCATCCGCCATTTTGCAAGTAGGGAGAGATTTGACCAGCCACATTCCTCGTCTCGTCTTGTTTCCATTTGGGTAGAGCACTAGTTTTCTGTGACCAAACAAAAATATAACTGCAAAATATTGTTTTTTCGGGGCTAATAATTGGGTTTTTTTATTTATTTTTAATTTTTTATTTTGTACTGATGAACGACTTGAAGAATCCAAAAATATAATTGCAAACTACTCAGATCGAGTTCTGGTGAGTTTTTTTTTTTTTTTTTTTTTTTCCTGTGATTTTTGTTTTTGGAAATGCCATGATACTGGGAAATTAATAATGCCTTGGAATTTGGAAATATGGAAATTTATCCTTGTTTATGATCTTTTGGTTGATAAGAATTTCTTAATTTGTTTAATTTATTTACGCGTTTCTGCTGCTTAATATCAGTTAAAGATTTAATTATTATTCTATTACAATTTGACATTGACACGATTCAGAGATGATAACGTTTTAGTGGCTGAGAGATTTTGATGGATGAATGCTTTGAAATGACAAATTTTTGGTTTGTGTGGCGAAAAAATGACAAATTTTAATTCATGTGGATTACGTATGTGAAGAATCTCTGACATTTTCTTTCGGAAGTTGTTATTATGTTATGTAGTCTGAGATTCACTTTCAGGCAATATTTTTTTTGTTCAAAACTTTCAAAACACGGAAGTAAATTTAAGTTTTAACACAATGGTTCCCATTGTCACCTCAAAGAGTTGTGTATTGTTGATCGATGTTTTTTTCATTGCATTTCGTGTATAGATCTGACACACTCGGGAAGAACTGATTATTTTAGGAAGATTTTATCGTATAACCTCACACGTGCAATCATAAAGTGGCTTAATTTAAGTACAAGCGCCACTGTTAGACTTTATTGGAAGCATTGTTGCGAGGGTGGATAGGATGTTAAAACTGATTAGGGTGTTCATTTTATGTCTTTCTGCAGGTGAACATTGAAAGATATTCCTGGACAGACTTGCCTGAAATGGAAAAGAAAAAGTATGTTTTAGTTGTCACATTTCTCTTCATTTTCTACAAGGTCAATGTTTCCTACGTCAAGAACAAACTTAAATGCAATATGACACCTGAGTTTTATAATTTCACATCGAAATTTGTAAATAACACTTTCTAGGATCTGGGAATTTCGATATTCTTATAGGTCAGTAAAGTTTCCGTCTCCAGGTCCTTCTTCCTGGTTTATGTGACATACTTATAGGAATCCTTATAACTCTTCGTTCCTGAATAACAGAGAGCTTGGCTTCTATTACTCGCTCTGTGTTCTGAGGATGTTTTTTGCTTGGATGAATTTCCTTTATCTGCAGTTTTGTATAATCCCAAGGTTTAGTTCAAAATGTTAATAGAAATTGGTTGGTTTACTTGGCAATTTTAGCAAATGAGGATGATCCTTTTTGTGGTGATCCAGGGGATCCTCAAATCGTGTCCGTTCATCGTATAGCGTACGGTTATAAATCATTTTAAATACTTTTATTTAAAATTAAATATGAACAGTACCTGACGAAAACTAACTGCACGATGTACGATGAACGTATATGATTTGAGGATCCCCGAAATCCTCACAAAGAGGATCCAGAAAGAATCCTGATTCAATTTTAGTTGCTTGTTCATGCATTCTCACTAGGGGTGGGCACGGTTTGGTTTGGTGCGGTTTTGAGTGAAACCAAAACCGAAACCGAAATTTTTTGCGGTTTGGTTCGGTGCGGTTTTGAAGCCAAAACCAAAATGAAACCAAACCGTTTGGTTCGGTTCGGTGCGGTTTCAAAAAGTTTCGGTTTGGTTTTTAAGAAAAAAATGTACAATTTGCAATTTAACATATTAATAAGCATTGTCCAGTAACAATAGGAAAAAGACATTTGTTATGTAAACAATTAGCATGTTGCATGCAGTTGTGATGTTAAAATATGTTTGTGCAACAAAAGGATGTCTTGTACAAGGTATAACATAAAACAAGTTGAATAACTTTGAATTCATTAAACGTGAGCAAAACTTTCGTATTACAATATGTGATATCATGCTTCAAATGAGTGGACTTCATTAAATCATTGTTCGACTCTTGACAACAAGATTAGTCCCCCCTTGTATTGTACATATATGTGTGTGTGATGGTATAAAATAACAAAGGTCCTTTGAGTTAATGAACGAAAGAAAGTGATGAATGATGATATTCTAACAAACAACCAATTAAAACATGAAATCTAATATGGATATTTAATTAAATGTTTATTAATAATTGCGGTGCGGTTCGGTTTCGGTGCGGTTTTCAAAAGCCAAAACCAAAACCAAACCGTTTTCTATGTTGCGGTTCGGTTTCAAAACCGAAACCGTTTCAAAACCGCAAAACCAAACCGTTCGGTGCGGTTCGATTTGGTTCGTGTTTCGGTTTCGGTTTTCGGTTCTAAGTGCCCACCCCTAATTCTCACATCAAGGAGAATAACCTTGATCCCGTGTGGCCTTGTTTCTTCCAGATTCCTAGTTCCTAGAGATATGTTTGTCGGGCAGTTTATCCATATCTTAAGCACCCTGGGGAAAGCTCTTTTTGTTTTTGTGAAGAACACTTTACCTCAAATAGGTAAAGAGCGTGTTGTCATCCATTCGACCAGCCTCCATCATGTTTTCAGAGCCACTTTAAAACTTTACTATGCGTATTAGCCAGTCGCATGGATTCCATCTATGAAATTTACAAGGAGGATGACGGTTTCCTGTATGTCTTACAGCAGCGAGAAAACCTTTGGCTAATCTTGCCATCTCCTCCCCTAATTATCTAGTCGCCTCGTCCATATCAGTGACTTGTAAGTATTCATTGTTAACATGTTCTCTATCAGAACGGGCCTGTGAGGCGTGCTTCACTCTGTATTATCATGTTCTTTGTATATTTGATTCATTGTGAATTCTGTAAAGTTCGCAACTTTTAATAAATGCAACATTTACCAATTCAGTATTGTCTCATTAGTCTTTCCTGTTCCAATATATTTCCAAACTTTTCCTCCGTAAAATACCCAATTGAAGTTCAACGAAAAAAAAGAGAGGATTTTCTACTGTGCGGCAGAGTATGGGATACTCCGGATGCTTTAATCGTTTAGATCTTTGTTTAAAAATAAAGAAATCAAAATCTAACGGTGAAAAAGTCCGAAGTATTCAATGCTCTCGAGCACCATAGACGGAAAAATGAAACCGAAAACAAAGAAAGGTATATGAAGAGCAGACAATGATGTATTTATTCACCATGTAGTCACAAACGATAAACAATGGTATTCACAAGTGAAATGAATGTGTTTTTAACACCTTATTCGACTATCTTTACTATTTTACACCCCCAAAGTTCCACGCAGCAGGAATTTTGTACTATTTTACTATTTGGCTACAGTGCATCAGTAATTCCATGGACAGTGACGTTTGCCTCCACAATGCAAGTATCATTCAACACAATGTTTGTGTGGTTGAATGATTCCAGAGTAGTAAATCTCATCCATCCCCTCACCGAATTTGAGGCACTGAACCAGTGACTTGCTGCAATCACCAAAAAGGATTCTCAGTTCAATAGTATATTGAAAAAAAAAGGGTAAAAGGGTGACTCCAAGCTAACAGGACTCCCCGAGAAGGAACATCAATCGTAAACAGCTTTACTCTTACGTTGCAAAGAGTCTGTTTCCACAAGGGTAAAACATGCAAATAGAGTTGGTTACAAACTTTTAATAAGAGATAGAGTTGGTTATATACGGTTTATTGGCATGTTGCTGAAAAGATTCAGTTGCTTTATGCTAAATACTAGAAGTTCAACATGAGTTTCAACATTTCAAGAGTGCACCGAATGGGCATGCCCCAGACACTGCATTCTTCAAGTTCAGCACATTCTTGAAGAAACAATCGAATGTTTCCAAAAAATGGACCGTCGGGAAGACTGATTGGGCTTCCCGAATCCCAAAACGAATTAAACCCTAAAATCTTTCGCTACGACCAACCGAAAATTGTGAACATTTTCAGCAGGTTGCAATCAGAAATTCTCGATATTGGCTTTCCACTGAGCGCAGGTTCAATGTTAAGTATCACCTGTTAGAGTGTGAGTATGAGTTTAACATGTTGAACCGGTTATAGTGTATGGAAAAGTCTTGTTAATAAGCTGAGGTAATCCTGTTCCAATTAGGATTACTGATATTTGGACTTATCTCGGGTTTTGGACTTAACCCTGGTTAGGAGTCCTTGTTTCTATCGATACCTTGTGGTAGATTGTTTCCTATACTGTTTCTAATAGGAGAATCAGTTAGGAAGACATTCGTAGTGTATATGTATATATATGAACATTAGGCACTGCTCTTGCAAGTAATCTGCTTATTTCGTACCAAAGACCTATTATTTGGAGAGCAATTGTGATTTGCTTAAGAGGAGAAGGCTAATAGTTCCAAGGCTGTCATGGTTTTTTCTTCGGCGTCGAGTTCTGCAGGTATGTTTTCTTTTCGGTTCTTGTGATTGAAATATTGTTGCTGTGTTTTGTGATTCAATAGCATATCTATGATCAATGGGCTATATTGTATAAACGTCTTACATGTGGTATCAGAGCTTAGGGTTGATTATCGCTATTGAGTTCAAATTTTTTTTTTTTTTTTTTTTTAAAGAATTGATGAAATTTTACATGGGTATTCATCTTGAACTGTCGAAACCCAGAAATTGATAAAAAATTTTACATGGGTATTCATCTTGGTCGAAACCCAGAGAAAACCTTTGAAATTGCACAGCCCGATCTCTTCTTTTCTTCTTTACTCTGCTTTTCGGTTGTGTTGGTTGAAAAGTTTTCCACACAACAAATCTTCATGTTTTCCATTGATTCTTGTCAAATACTGCAAATCCTTGTGCTTGATTTTGAGAGGTATGCTTTAACAAATTCATATTTTTCCAAATGATATGTCTGTCATATTGAAGATTCGAGTTAGATAGCAAGATTTAGATAATGTAATTTATAAATGCATACAAATATTGCTGAGTCTATTTGAAAATTTTCAATTGTTCATTGATTAAATTGCTTCCGTTGCTGTTGGAAAATGTTATGAATCTGCTGCATGTGATGAGATTATTTGACCATCCTCTTGAACATGCATTCTGGAAAACTAAACTATGAGTTGTTAATTCTATATGTGCTTACTCTCAAAGAGATTAATTGTCACATATATGGTTCAATTGATTCATGGTGTAAGTTTAGAGTGAAATTGAAGGAAATCAGGAATCTTCCAAGATTCAATTTGCTGATTTCATTATTGTGTTCTGCAGTTTCACTCAAATCCATTAATTTGGCTTCAGTGCCAATAATCACTGGTGGAAGTAACTATAAGAAGTGGAGAAGAGAGATAGAGTTACTTTTGACACTCCATGAGTACGATATGGCACTGGACACTCCACAACCTGCACCTCTCAACGACAAAAGCACGAAAGCTGAAAAGGTGGAATTTGAAAGATGGACAAGAGCTAACAAGGTTGCACTCTCAATCTTGGAGAGTGGGATGACTGAAACTGTGCGTGGAGGCATCAAAAGGTGTGACTTAGCATCTGACTATCTTAAGGCAATTGAAGCAAAATTCAAGGTGTCACAGAAATCTGAGATTGCACAGCATATGACACTTCTCACCACCTACAAGTTTGAAGGAGCAATGTCAATCAGGGATCACATAATGAGAATGACTGACGCTGCTGAAAAGCTCAACTCCATGGATGTCAAAATTGGTGAAATGCAGTTGGTTTTCATGATCTTGCAAGCTCTGCCTCAAAAGTTGAAACAACCCGTCCCGAGTTTTACTATATAAAAAGAGTATTTTTGTATTTTTACTAGGTTTGGGGATCTTTTTCTTTTAAAATTGTTTTTGGGGTGTTAAATGGTGTGCCCAAAGGGCCCACCCTTTGATTTCTGTCCCCCCCGAGTCTCTCTTTCCCTCTCAGTTCTCTCTTCTTCCTCGTCTCTCTCTCTCTCTCCTCTCAGCTCTCTCTTCTCCCTCACCTTTCCCGTAACTCTCTCACTCTCTCCCTCTCGCTCCCTCTATCTCAGTCATTCCGAGGGCTTTCCACAGCAAAGAACCATCCTCCACCACCATCATCTCCCTTCTAGGTGAACCCATGAACCCAGAAAATATCCCAAACCTTTCCCTCACCTTCGGCCGGTACTGTTCATCGTCTTCCCCGATGAGTTTCGTGATTTTCCAACATTGGTAAGCTTCTAAAAACCCTTGGATTGTGTTTTAGGGTTAGATCGAAGCTTATTTTAAGTTGGGTATACATTTGAATCGTAGAAAATAACTTGGGGAAGCTTTTCCAAATTTTCCGGCGAGCACCGCCACTTTCGAGGCATTTTCCGGCCAACCACGGTGAGTTGGCCGGCGTGCAAGGTATCAATCTCTTCATCTTCCTAAGTACTACAACTTTCCTTTTTGTTTCACCCAATTTCGTTGAGTATTGAAGAAGTTATACTCATTTGAATCTTACCCAGTTTCTGGCGACCTCCGAGGCTTTCGAGGCGTTTTCCGGCCAAACCACGGCGAGTTAGACGTCGTGCGAGGTATCAATCTCTTCGTCTCGACGAGTACTACAACTTTCATTTTTGCTTCACTTGATTTCGTTGAGTAGTGACAAAGTTATGGACGTTCAAAGTTTGGGTGGTTTTCCGGCCGATTTCCGGCTTTCTTGTTCCTAGGGTCCGGTGACCCACAAACCTTTGAACCCAAAAGGCCTTAGGGCCGTAGCTCCCAGCCCAAAAACCCTAAAACCCAGCCCGCACAGTTTTTAGTTTTAGTTATTTTATTTTAAGACCCAAAGGGCCTTGGGCCGGTTCTATTTAAAAGGGCCTAAGCCCAGCCCTTTTGGCCATTAGGCCTGCGGGCCGTGCGCATGGATGTGTGTGTGAGTGTGTTGTGTGGGCTGCATGTGTATGTGTGTTTGTATGTTGGGCTTTGTGTGTGTGTGTGTGTATGTTTGGGTTGTGTGTGTGGTGTAGTGTGTGTGTGTTGTGTGCATGCCGTGCATGTATGTGGTGTATGTGTGTATGCATGTGCACGTGAGCATGTGTGTTGCATGTGCATGTGTGATGCTTGCATGTGTGTGTTTATGTTGTGCCGTGTGTGTATGTTTGTGTGGATTTGGGCTTAGGCCCAAACCACCCTTTTTCACCCTAAACCCTTGGAGACCAAAAACCTTAGGACCCTAAACCCAAAACCCAATAGTTCCTAACCCTTTTTAACCTAAACCTAAACTCTAATCCGGATTCAAGCCTAAAACCCGTTTGACCGTGGACCCCCGGTCAACGTTGACTTTTAGGGTTGACTTTTCAGGATTTCGTTAGGGACCTCTCCTAGGCTAATTTCGACGTCCTGAATCCGTTTCTGAAGTCCATTTTCCCAAATTAAATCGTTTGAGTAGAGTTTGACCAAATGTATCCTTTATGTGCTTAGGGGCAATTATCGTGGCACTTTATTCTTCGCTAGCTTGCGAGGTTCTTCGGCGGCTAAGTACTGTGAGTGGACCACCTTCAAAAATAGCATGTTTTAAATTAAAGAAATGCATATGTTCCTAGCATGCCTCGATTTGATGAATACTTTACAGGAAGCATGATGATTTGAATATTATTGAATAGATAGATCTTTTGAACTATTTTCACTATATCATATTTTCTACGTAACCCTCATTCTGGTAGACTATCTGATCGATGACGATAGGATGCTAAGAATGTGTTTCAAATGCTTTTAGACACCTCTTCGTAGTATGGGGGATCGATGAACTTATGCTACGAAGTTGTATTTTAGAAAACTGTTTTGTGCGTACCTAGTGAACACCATGCCGCCAGGGGCGAGGACTTGAGTTGGCACAGGCCTGAAGAAATAATCCCTAGCGGAAGGCTGAGGGACCACGGAGTCTGGCATCGGGCCGGGAGTGAGTTATCTCATGGTGAAGGCCATAGAGATTTAGGTGCAGGCATTGGGCCGGAAGTATTATTATTATTCGGTGATACTCATTAGCAGCACAACTTATATTATGTTTCCTGTTATGATTTCTAAGATTGAATTACAGATGGATACGAATGGTTTTTATGGCATGCTAGAGGGTTTGAAAAACTATCACTTACTATGCTAGTAGTTTTCATTTAAACTGGGGGGGGTTAGTATGTTCATAACTGTTTTCGTATTATGTATATAAACTTGGTCCACTCACCCTTGTTTTGCGCCCCTATTCAGGACTTAGAATCAAGGCACATGATCCCGACATCAAGGCACTTCCGCAGCAACATCTTCGAGTCCTCTCGGTGTAGGACCCACTCCTTTATTCAATTAATTTTATATTAATTCTTTTAGTGATTAGGTTTAGTTGTATGCTCTGAACACGTTCCTAAATTGTTATTCCATTGTATTTGAATTCATAACCTTTATTTATTTCTTATTCTTAGCTTTTGTATCAATTAATGGCTTTCGTCACCCTCGGGTGTCGGCCAGCACGTGCCTATCTTGGTATTCGGGGAATATCAGGGTCGGGGCGTGTCAGATTGGTATCAGAGCGTGGTTTTGTTCAGAGCATACTTAGGATTCTCTTCAATTCTCGTAATGTGTCTGTCATGACGTCATTTGGATGTCACGACTTCCGAATTTCGTGCCATTTAGCACAATTGTGCAAATCTTTCTCTGTTTGAATTGTCACCTTCTGGTTGAAGTACAAGAATTCGTGTCGGGATTGTGCCTCAGTGGTAACTTGTTTGATTTGTTGGACGACTTTCACATCAGACTGATACTCTGCCACGTGCATTCCCGAGAAATGGTGAGCAGAGTCGATGCTATTTGGAAGTGACGTGTTTTTAGAAATCTCAGTCGAGGAAGTCTCATCAAGGCCAGCTGTAGATCCGAACTGGCAATGCCACTTTGCAACATGCGTTCCCTAGGAATTGCGGGCGGAGTCGGCTCTATATCGACATCTTGGGAAACAGAAAATCTTGGCGATACGAGTTGGTTAAGACCAACTGGAGTTCTGAATCGGTGATATCACTTTACGACATACGTTCCCCAGAATTGGTGAGCCGAGCCATGTCTTAAGTGGTAATTGCTCGAAACTTTCTGAGTTCGTGTTGCAAGAAACGAGCAAGTGGTAATTGGTTGGATCGAATCAGTGTTCTCGGACTCATTACCACTGAAGAAGGTTCGTGTGGATCTCTAGAACAATTCACAGCGATGGTTCTATTGATAACATTCTTTCTTATTCCAACGACAAAGTCAAGTTCCTTTACCTTTGACCGTCAGCCCTATACCAATTCTTCGAGTGTTGACTTTGTTTTCATTAATTGCTTTTCTTGGGAAACTCCTCGGTAGCAGACGCTATTCTCATTAATTTCCAACAGGAATTACGATTCTTGTTGTGGTTGTAGTTGGACTTGGATGATGAAGATGCAGTCTTGGTTGGATAAACAGACTCCTTGAATTTCACCTGGGTCCAGTACTTGGTGGTAAATCCTAGCACCTTGACCACGTACCTTTCGGTAAAGGTGAATTTAGCCTTTTGCTTGTAGCCCAACTGATCAATGCTCTTGTTCACTAATCGTTCAGCCTTGTAATTTTTCAGTGTAACGACTTGAGACTTTGCCATATTCATCTTTGTACGAAGATCGAGCTTTACTCTGAACTTCTCTGGACTCATTGAGCTTTGGTTTGCTCAAGAGCATCACTTTAAGGTAGCCAATTGTGTCACTGCATGCATACTCAAGTTGCTTTGTATCTTTCTTCTTTGTCATTCTGTTGATTCAGAGATTCCATATTCAATTTCTGAACTTTGAAGCAACTCTCACAAAGTATTGTGAATTTCGAAATGTCCTTGATCTTGTCAAAACCTTATTTGCGGTTCTTAGCTATTCTTGAACTTAGACCTATTTCTTTTTGGCTAAGAAACCAGTTGACCTTACTGTGATGATTAACCAAATAATCATAAACCGTGACTTCTATTTCTGCATCTTCACCTTCCTTCGCTTGTTTGTTTCTCAGTGTAAAATTGGATCATGCCGGAACAATACACCGAGGGTAAAAAAAAAAAAAAAAAAAAAAAAAAAAAAAAACGTTTGTTCTCGGCATGGCTTCCTCTAATATCTTGTACTCTAGTTTTTGTGGACTTGTTTTGACTTTCAAATTCTTGAGTGTTCTTTTAGCCTTCTCGACATGGTTTCTCGCTCAATCAGTGAGGAATTCACGATCGATCTTTTCAACGAAAGTGTGCACCTAATTCTTAACGTTTTGGACGGGAACGTTAAGAGCTTAATCCTTTCACAAGCTCACTAGGCTTACCAGGAAGAGTTCCATATGGCTGTGAGGTTTGAGCCGTCTTCTAGTAAGAGTTTGGTGAAGACTGTGGTGCAGGTGACCAATAGATTGCATCAGTATTTTCTGGCTGAATTGTTTGATCACCACATATCATCCTACTGCAATTCATCAATATCATATCGTACTCTAGTAGTCTTTTTCCAACGATATGTAAATAAATTCATTTGCTCAAATATTTTACGGTTATCTTCCATCCAACCTTAGTGCACCTTTGATAGGTATCTTCTGGGATTAAATTCCATCTTGAGATCTGAGTCTAACATCTGAACGAACTATCTACACCTTGGACGACGCGTTGTGTTCCCTCGTTTTGTGGCGTTAGCACATTTAGAAGTTGCATTTTTCTGGAAGGTTGTGTACTCTCTTGGGGTTGTAGGTTGATCACTGGCGAGTCCTCCTTTCCACCAACATTGACCTTGTTTGACTTGAAATCTGCAACTAAGCAAAAATGGAGATGTGGTTTGAGCACTACAATAGTTTCCAAGAGATACTGCTTGTTGGAAAGATGACTTCTCGTTTTCTGCTTGTTTGACTCGAGCTTTTGGGTCTACTATTAACATGGTAGCCACTTCTCTTGAATCCCAAGGTACAGTTTCTAGTGGGCAAGAAGATTCGTCTATGGCAGCTGATGCAGTTTCAGAATTGTTATTCTTGAGACCTGACTCAACGACACATCTATTCTCGGAGTACGTGACGTTTCGTAGGCTTGGACAAGACCCACTCTCATTTTCAGTCTTGGTTTTTCAGAAAAAGTATTTTAACTTCTGTTACTAGTTATTTGTATTTTCGAAGTTACAAATGTTTTGGGAGAAGAAGTTTCGTTTTCAGCGCGAGTTTTTGACCTATATGTTATTACTTATCTATTTTGACACTATTGTATTTTATGTACTATTTTTGACCTTGTGTCAATATATGTTTTCGACCTTATATCTTATTAAAGTATGTTTCTACTTATACACTGATGGGGAAAGAAAGTATGAGCCTGGAGGCACGAAAGATGGAATCATTGCAACCCGATCCGGACGGGATGACATTTTTCCTTTGTGCAACCGCTCTGACTTGATTTCTTCGCTACATATATTTTATACTTTTCTTCCTATTTTCGAGTATTTCAATTTAAGAAATGATTTTAAATTTCGGGGACGAAATTCTTTTAAGGGGGGTAGATTGAAACAACCCGTCCCGAGTTTTACTATATAAAAAGAGTATTTTTGTATTTTTACTAGGTTTGGGGATCTTTTTCTTTTAAAATTGTTTTTGGGGTGTTAAATGGTGTGCCCAAAGGGCCCACCCTTTGATTTCTGTCCCCCCCGAGTCTCTCTTTCCCTCTCAGTTCTCTCTTCTTCCTCGTCTCTCTCTCTCTCCTCTCAGCTCTCTCTTCTCCCTCACCTTTCCCGTAACTCTCTCACTCTCTCCCTCTCGCTCCCTCTATCTCAGTCATTCCGAGGGCTTTCCACAGCAAAGAACCATCCTCCACCACCATCATCTCCCTTCTAGGTGAACCCATGAACCCAGAAAATATCCCAAACCTTTCCCTCACCTTCGGCCGGTACTGTTCATCGTCTTCCCCGATGAGTTTCGTGATTTTCCAACATTGGTAAGCTTCTAAAAACCCTTGGATTGTGTTTTAGGGTTAGATCGAAGCTTATTTTAAGTTGGGTATACATTTGAATCGTAGAAAATAACTTGGGGAAGCTTTTCCAAATTTTCCGGCGAGCACCGCCACTTTCGAGGCATTTTCCGGCCAAACCACGGTGAGTTGGCCGGCGTGCAAGGTATCAATCTCTTCATCTTCCTAAGTACTACAACTTTCCTTTTTGTTTCACCCAATTTCGTTGAGTATTGAAGAAGTTATACTCATTTGAATCTTACCCAGTTTCTGGCGACCTCCGAGGCTTTCGAGGCGTTTTCCGGCCAAACCACGGCGAGTTAGACGTCGTGCGAGGTATCAATCTCTTCGTCTCGACGAGTACTACAACTTTCATTTTTGCTTCACTTGATTTCGTTGAGTAGTGACAAAGTTATGGACGTTCAAAGTTTGGGTGGTTTTCCGGCCGATTTCCGGCTTTCTTGTTCCTAGGGTCCGGTGACCCACAAACCTTTGAACCCAAAAGGCCTTAGGGCCGTAGCTCCCAGCCCAAAAACCCTAAAACCCAGCCCGCACAGTTTTTAGTTTTAGTTATTTTATTTTAAGACCCAAAGGGCCTTGGGCCGGTTCTATTTAAAAGGGCCTAAGCCCAGCCCTTTTGGCCATTAGGCCTGCGGGCCGTGCGCATGGATGTGTGTGTGAGTGTGTTGTGTGGGCTGCATGTGTATGTGTGTTTGTATGTTGGGCTTTGTGTGTGTGTGTGTGTATGTTTGGGTTGTGTGTGTGGTGTAGTGTGTGTGTGTTGTGTGCATGCCGTGCATGTATGTGGTGTATGTGTGTATGCATGTGCACGTGAGCATGTGTGTTGCATGTGCATGTGTGATGCTTGCATGTGTGTGTTTATGTTGTGCCGTGTGTGTATGTTTGTGTGGATTTGGGCTTAGGCCCAAACCACCCTTTTTCACCCTAAACCCTTGGAGACCAAAAACCTTAGGACCCTAAACCCAAAACCCAATAGTTCCTAACCCTTTTTAACCTAAACCTAAACTCTAATCCGGATTCAAGCCTAAAACCCGTTTGACCGTGGACCCCCGGTCAACGTTGACTTTTAGGGTTGACTTTTCAGGATTTCGTTAGGGACCTCTCCTAGGCTAATTTCGACGTCCTGAATCCGTTTCTGAAGTCCATTTTCCCAAATTAAATCGTTTGAGTAGAGTTTGACCAAATGTATCCTTTATGTGCTTAGGGGCAATTATCGTGGCACTTTATTCTTCGCTAGCTTGCGAGGTTCTTCGGCGGCTAAGTACTGTGAGTGGACCACCTTCAAAAATAGCATGTTTTAAATTAAAGAAATGCATATGTTCCTAGCATGCCTCGATTTGATGAATACTTTACAGGAAGCATGATGATTTGAATATTATTGAATAGATAGATCTTTTGAACTATTTTCACTATATCATATTTTCTACGTAACCCTCATTCTGGTAGACTATCTGATCGATGACGATAGGATGCTAAGAATGTGTTTCAAATGCTTTTAGACACCTCTTCGTAGTATGGGGGATCGATGAACTTATGCTACGAAGTTGTATTTTAGAAAACTGTTTTGTGCGTACCTAGTGAACACCATGCCGCCAGGGGCGAGGACTTGAGTTGGCACAGGCCTGAAGAAATAATCCCTAGCGGAAGGCTGAGGGACCACGGAGTCTGGCATCGGGCCGGGAGTGAGTTATCTCATGGTGAAGGCCATAGAGATTTAGGTGCAGGCATTGGGCCGGAAGTATTATTATTATTCGGTGATACTCATTAGCAGCACAACTTATATTATGTTTCCTGTTATGATTTCTAAGATTGAATTACAGATGGATACGAATGGTTTTTATGGCATGCTAGAGGGTTTGAAAAACTATCACTTACTATGCTAGTAGTTTTCATTTAAACTGGGGGGGGTTAGTATGTTCATAACTGTTTTCGTATTATGTATATAAACTTGGTCCACTCACCCTTGTTTTGCGCCCCTATTCAGGACTTAGAATCAAGGCACATGATCCCGACATCAAGGCACTTCCGCAGCAACATCTTCGAGTCCTCTCGGTGTAGGACCCACTCCTTTATTCAATTAATTTTATATTAATTCTTTTAGTGATTAGGTTTAGTTGTATGCTCTGAACACGTTCCTAAATTGTTATTCCATTGTATTTGAATTCATAACCTTTATTTATTTCTTATTCTTAGCTTTTGTATCAATTAATGGCTTTCGTCACCCTCGGGTGTCGGCCAGCACGTGCCTATCTTGGTATTCGGGGAATATCAGGGTCGGGGCGTGTCAAAAGTACAGTCAACTAAAAGTGTCTTATAACACTCAGGACAAATGCTGGACAGTAGATGTGCTTATAGCTCAATGTGTGCAAGAGGAAAGCAGACAGAAATTGGAGAAAGGCAAGGAAGTCGAATCTGTCAACTTCGTGCAATCTGCTAAAGGAAAGAATTTTCATTCTGGTAAATCTTCTAAATCTAAATATGTTGATAAATCTGTGATACCTGCTAAGAATTCATTCTCCTCTAAATCTAATAATCTTAATGTGAAAACCAAAAACATTGAAAAAATTAGATGTCACCACTGTAAAACAAAAGGTCATTATAGGAAGGATTGTGAGATTTTCAAAGAATGGCTAAGGGCTAAAGGAAGAACTGATGTCTATGTTTGTGAGGAGTCGAATCTCATTGAAATAACTGCTGATTCTTGGTGGTTTGATACCGGTGCATCAGTCCATATAACAAATTCATTGAATAGTTTTGGAAAACAAAAGGAAACTAACAGTTTTAATGTTTATGTTGGGGAAGGAACAAAAGTGCATGTTGAAGCTATTGGGGTAGTTAAACTCAAATTAGAGACTGGTTTCATAATGCAATTAGATGATGTTCTATATGCTCCCACCATGAGAAGAAACTTGATTTCTGCATCAAAACTAGTTAAACAAAAGTATGTTTTCATTGGGGACGAAACTTGCATTAAATTTTTCAAAAGGGGTTCATTGGTAGGAAAAGCCTTTTTGAATGACAACTTATGGAAGTTACAATGCACAATAGAGAAAAATCTTCTGCATGTTTTGAACATTACTACCAAAAGAATGCATGGTTCCGAAAACTCTTTTATGCTTTGGCACAAAAGATTGGGACACATTTCAAAAGATAGGATTTCTCAGTTGTCAAGGCTAAATTTGATTCCTGTTGTTGATTTCAAAAATGCATCCGAGTGTGTTGACTGCTTAAAAGGAAAAATGACCAATGTTAGGAAATTAGATGCTAAAAGAAGTCAAAACCTGCTAGAAATCATACACACTGATGTTTGTGGACCTTTCCCAGTTAAAACCATTTGTGGTAATTCATATTTTGTGAGTTTCATTGATGACTTCTCTAGACATAGCCATGTTTTTCTCATAAGTGAAAAATCTGCAGTTCTTGACTGTTTTAAGGTTTTTAAGTGTGAAGTTGAAAAGCAATTAAATTTGGTAATTAAGATTGTTAGATCAGATAGAGGAGGAGAATACTTTGGTAGGTACACAGAAGCGGGTCAACAAAAGGGGCCTTTTGCTAGTTTTCTAGAGCAACAAGGCATTGTGGCCCAATACACAACACCAGGCACGCCACAACAGAATGGGGTGGCAGAAAGAAGGAACAGGACCTTGATAGGGATGGTAAGAAGCATGATCACAAGATCAAAATTACCTGGTTTCCTTTGGGGTGAATCACTCAAAACTGCCAATTACATACTGAATAGAGTACCTTCCAAAGCTGTGCCTAAAACACCTTTTGAATTGTGGACTGGAAGAAGACCAAGTTTCAATCATTTCCATGTTTGGGGATGTAAGGCTGAAGCCAGATTCTACAATCCTAATGAGAGAAAACTCGATTCTAGAACTAATTCTTGTTTCTTCATTGGGTATTCTGAAAAGTCGAAGGGTTTCAAATTTTACTGTCCTCAAGCACACACTCGAATCCAAGAATCCCACAATGTGGCATTCCTTGAACTAGATGATGTCTCTGATTTGGTCCAAGACAGTTTCAATTTTGAAGAAATAGATCAACAACATGAAAGTGAAGCACAGTTGGATTATGAATATGTTCCAATGTTACCCAATCTACCAGTATCAAATAATGGCTTAGATCAAGAGATGGATGAAGTCGTGACTCCACTAGCAGCTTCTGAAGCAGTTCTTAGTAATAATGATCTACCTATACAAGATGAAGAGCAGCAAGTACAAGAACCCGATCATACATTGCTTCAGCCAACATTAAGAAAATCTGGCAGAATCAGGAAGCCGACTATTTCGCAAGATTATGTGTATCTACAAGAAACAGATTTTGATCTGGGAGACATTGATGACCCTACAACCTATACTCAAGCAATGCAGAGTGCACAAATGGTTTTGTGGCAGAAAGCAATGCAAGAGGAGTTGGAGTCAATGTACAAGAACAAGGTTTGGACTTTGGTGACTCCATCTTCAACGGTTAAACCCATAGGTTGTAAATGGGTTTATAAAACTAAAAGGGATGCTACGGGTAGAATTGAAAGATACAAGGCAAGATTAGTTGCCAAGGGTTTCACTCAAAGGGAAGGCATTGACTTTAATGATACTTTTTCCCCGGTTTCTTCCAAAGATTCTATGAGAGTGATCATGGCTTTAACAGCACATTATGATTTGGAATTGCATCAAATGGATGTCAAGACTGCGTTTTTAAATGGAGAATTGCAAGAGGATATCTTCATGATTCAACCTACTGGATTTGTTGAAAGGGGGAAGGAAAGTATAGTGTGTAAGCTTAACAAGTCGATCTACGGACTTAAACAAGCTTCAAGACAATGGTTTCTTAAATTTGATCAAGTAATGACTACACATGGTTTTGTTGAGAACAAAATGGATGATTGCATCTACCTCAAGTTCAAAGGATCGAAATTCATTTTTCTAATGCTATATGTTGATGACATTCTTCTTGCGAGTTCTGACATTCAGTTATTGAAGGAAACAAAAGCTGTACTTAGTGCTAATTTCGAAATGAAAGATCTTGGAGAAGCTCACTATGTTTTAGGAATTGAAATCGTGAGAGACAGAAACAGAAAGCTTCTTGGTTTGTCACAAAGAGGCTACATTGATCGGGTACTTAACAGATTTAATATGGAGAATTGCAATAATGCTGATGTTCCCATAAACAAGGGTGATAAGTTCTGTAAGGATCAATGTCCTAAAACTGAACATGAGATTAAACTAATGAAGATGAAGCCCTACGCTTCATTGGTTGGTAGTCTTATGTATGCTAATGTATGTACCAGACCTGACTTAGCTTTTGTTGTTGGTTTGTTGGGAAGATTTCAAGCAAATCCAGGTGAAGCTCATTGGGTTTCTGCCAAGAAGGTCTTAAGATATTTACAAAGAACAAAGGGGCATATGTTGGTATATGGCAGGGATGATAAACTGAAAATAACAGGTTATACAGACTCGGATCTTGCAGGGGATGTAGATGAGAGAAAGTCAACTGGTGGCTATGTTTTTATGTTGTGTGGAGGGGCTATCTCATGGAAGAGTGCTAAACAAACAATTGTATCTACTTCAACAATGGAAGCAGAGTTTGTAGCATGTTTTGAAGGCATAAAACAAGCTGTTTGGCTCAGGAATTATGTCATGGAGATGAAGATTGTAGGGTCTGTGAAGAAACCTGTCATGATGTTTTGTGATAATAGTGCAGCTGTGTTCTTCTCGAAAAATAATAAAAGGACTTCAGCTTCTAGATTGATGGATGTGAAGTTCCTTAAGGTCAGAGAAATTGTAAAGAAATGGGAAGTTGAAATACTTTTTCTGTCGACTAATCTGATGATAGCAGATCCTCTGACCAAAGCACTCCCAAATAATGTATTCAAAGGTCATGTTATTAGAATGGGAGTTTTGGAATCTTTTGATCAGTGGGAGTAATTGAGCTATTAGATATTTGGGACTGCTGATGGTGCTTCTTGTAGTATCATTATGAAGAAGTAGCAATTTTGAGAAGATAAGTTGTTTTATGTTTTAAAAGGCTGGTACAGTCTTCGTAGTTAGTTCTCAAGCTTAATTTATTTTGGTTTTCCTTAGTTGTTCAATTTTCCTTTTGTGGCGATTAATTGTTCAAAGAAGACATAATTTTATTAATGATAGTTTGTTGCTAGAAAATCAGTTTGTGATTTTGTTGAGGCATATTTTTGAGCTATCGTTTTTCTGTTCTTTTGTAAGAATAGGATACTTATTACTAATAGCTAATGTCTTGATCTTGTTGTGTTGAGAAAAGCTTTAATAAGTATGAGTAATGCTTTTGGACATTACTGGCAATTTTGTTCACATGATTACAGAATGCAAATTGAGTATGTTGTGGTTCTTGAATTAGTTCTGTAATGTGCAGTCGAGATTCTGGAGCTCCATGCTTTGAGATGCATAGGTATAGTTGAATGTGATTTTGAGCTTTGGTTAACTTGGACTTGGTGATCACTTCCATATTTTGAAGAACTGGTTGTTATTTCACATACTCAAGTGGGAGAATGTTAGAGTGTGAGTATGAGTTTAACATGTTGAACCGGTTATAGTGTATGGAAAAGTCTTGTTAATAAGCTGAGGTAATCCTGTTCCAATTAGGATTACTGATATTTGGACTTATCTCGGGTTTTGGACTTAACCCTGGTTAGGAGTCCTTGTTTCTATCGATACCTTGTGGTAGATTGTTTCCTATACTGTTTCTAATAGGAGAATCAGTTAGGAAGACATTCGTAGTGTATATGTATATATATGAACATTAGGCACTGCTCTTGCAAGTAATCTGCTTATTTCGTACCAAAGACCTATTATTTGGAGAGCAATTGTGATTTGCTTAAGAGGAGAAGGCTAATAGTTCCAATGCTGTCATGGCTTTTTCTTCGGCGTCGAGTTCTGCAGGTATGTTTTCTTTTCGGTTCTTGTGATTGAAATATTGTTGCTGTGTTTTGTGATTCAATAGCATATCTATGATCAATGGGCTATATTGTATAAATGTCTTACATCACCAACATGGTATGCCATCACGACTCAAACACCTCCAAGAACTGGAGTCTTACCGTCGTTCATGGTGGGAATTTTAGCATGATGACGGCAATAAAACCACCCTTAATTGAATGTTTGTTAGATGTTCTAATCCTTGTTTGCTCGTATGATTATGTAGCAGTAGGATTAGGCAAAACCTTTACCTTTACCAGAGAGATGCCAATAGTCAGACTGCCGGTCTAGGATCCGTAGGGTAAACTCTGCATATATTTGACAACCAGGAGGAAGAGATTTCGGTTCGGCTAACGCCAGAAAAAGAGCCAGATGGGTTCCAACTCCATTGCCTTTCCCCTTGGGATAGAGCTGCATCTTCCTGCAACAACCACCAACGCATTTACAGCACTTTCAGACAAACTGCGCTTAAGTTTTCGATATCTTCAAAAGAAATTTCTTATACTAAGAGCGAAGTCTAACAAGTTTAGTGTTATATACCATTTCTGGTCTCCAGCAATGAATGTTTTTGAGTCGTAGGATTCCTCATCTAGCTTTGATACGTTGTCAATCCTCCAAGTATTCTTGTACATAAAAGGATCCTTTACCATTGATAGACACTCTCCTTTGCCTTTGCTTCTCTCTTTAGAAACAAAGACCTCTGCTCCCAACACACAAGTGTCATCTATGAGAAATCCATATGAAGCTTCAGTGAAAGCTTTGCGGGAGAGAAATTGATCGAATCCCCAATCGAGTTTCATCCCATGAAACCGCCTTTCCTTCGGTTCTGAGCAATGCATATTTTAAAAAGATAGGAAAATGAGACGACGCTTCACAAATATGAGAACTATAAGCCCTTTTTATTCGTTGAGTTGAAAGAAAGAAATGGTACCTTGAAGAACGAAGTAATTGCCGTTGTTCTGATGGAGTATAAATAACCTGAAAACAGCGTACACTTCCAAAGAATTCTGGGGAGCAGTTGCTCCAGAAAATACCAAGTAGAGTAGAGAGAGATGTGCTCTTTCACATTCCTGTTCTTGTTTCCATTCGGATAGAAAACCAGTTTCCTGGAGCAAAACAACAATTTATAGTACTCTAACGCAGCTCCAAAAAAAGAGGAAAACACTAGCTATTAAAGCAAACCTTACGAGAAAAGGAACAGTGAAAAATTGTTCTCAGAAATAGAGAGAAAGGATTGTACCATTTGTATCCTCCGGCTTCAAAGTCCCCAGATTCATATTTCTCCAAGTTATGTTTGGTGAGCAACGAAATCGATTGTACTTTTACTGTGTAATGGGTTGGTGGTGCATCCGAAATTGTTCTCAGTATCCCTGAAAATAAACGTGTGCATTAGCTACTAATTTCCAACTTCAACACACTCAAGCAAACAGATGAAGTATCTTACCATCTTGGTCATCGAAGTTGAGACTGGTCATATCAACAAACTTGATTTTAGGATAATTCAATACAAGTTACAAAGGATTCAACCGGGTTTTCTGTTCCACAACCAAATATGTTTTCCTGCTTATAAGGAAAAATTAAAGGTGTATTATTCCTAACTTGAAAGCTTTTAAGGATTGAAATGTTATGCTTTGCTTCAAAAGGGTTGCCATTGTTTCATTTGAAAGGTATCCATCACCTGCTTGTAAGGAAAAATATTGGTGTTATTCCTATCTAGAAAGCCTTGAAGGTTTATTCCTAACTAGAAAGCTTTAAAGGATATAAATGTTGCAGATGACGTTTTACCGCAGTGGCAGAAAGCAATCATGCCTATGCACCTTGGTGCGGGTTCGATCTCTACCGATCCCCTCCCCCCGAACACTAGCAGTTGAACCTAGCAACGTTAATGTTTGTCAAGAAACAAGCAAAAAAAAAAAAAAGGATAGAACCGTCATGCTTTGCTTCAAAAGGTTGCCTTTTTTTCATTGAAAAGGTATCCATCACCTGGTTTTAGGTGCTTCAAAACACATATTCTGCAATTTTACTTCTTATTAAACTGAACAATGTTTACGGTTTAGCATTGACAAGGAAGTTAAGATTACACAAGCAAAACAAAGTTTCAGCTGTAGACAGGAGATGTTAGTCGTATGACATTACTGGTCAAGACTCGATATATTTGACGCTCAACCATATTTTTGAACAAAAAATGCATCTCAATCATTTTCGAAACAAAAGCACATGCTTGAGCCCAACACAAATTCGAAGATAAATATGCCTTTCAACCACAAGTCATTTGGTGGGATAGGATTGCTGCTCTAGAGTTCTATAGAAGCGCCACATTTAGTACAAACCATATAGTGCACGCAGAACTTTCATTCATATTCGTAAGTCAACTAACATCATTTTAGCAACATTGAAACTGAAGACAAGCAGACTGCAGTGCTTTCGCCGTTCTGAGGACGGTGACATTGGCCTCCACTATGCAACTATCATTCAACAAAAACCCCTTGCCTGCATGTTTGGAAGTGTCCGGTCGAATGAAACAAGGCCAACCAAAACTTTAATCCGCGGCACTGAACCAGCGATTTGCTACACGGAATAAATCGTCATGTTATATGGGACTACATACATAATTAAACATTGAAAGAGGCCAAATTTACCTTCAGAAGACTTGTTCAAGGAAGGGATTTATCTACACTGCGCAGGGAAAGCTGAGCAAACACTTTAGAATCACGAAGGTCTTCTGAACCATCCAATTCCAAGTAAAGTGAAATATGAGTACCCTTCCCATCATAATTTCCTTTCGGACAAAGCTGAATCTTCCTCCAGCGACCATCAGAAGAGGTATATGAGAACATTTCAAGATTCCATTAACATTTCAATCTTAATTAAAAGGAGCAGTTTTTTACATTACAAGCAAAACTACAACTTGACACCTTAAGGGATAATGTAAACATGATGTACGTACAAATTGCATATGCTGTTCAAACCGCTGAAAGTATATGCATCTCTTTTCTGTTAGATGAAAATTGACTTCAGCAAAGAAAAGGTATTGATAAGATAGTAAATTGAAAACCTATTGGAGATACGATTTCGGGTCTTCAGCAATTAAGAGTTGTGAGTAGTAACCCTCAGCATCTAACAATTAAAAAGTTCTCAACCGTCCAAACATGCTAGCATCCCTGATCATTGATAGACGCTCTCCATTTCCTATTCTTCTTTCTTTACAAACAAAAATGTGCGCTCCAAATGCACGTCTTCCATGAGATATCCGTTGGAAGCATTAGTAAACGCTTTAAGAGGGATGAATTGATCAAAACCCGAATAAGGCATAATCCCATGAAAACACTTTTCCTTTTCATTGACATCTAGTAAAGAAATGCAACATGAAAATGGATCAGCAAATTAAAAACAAGACTAAGAAAATATGAAAAGGAACGAGTCGTCACTCCACTGGATGAAATAAACTTGACGATGCATTACCTTCAAAAACCTGAAATCAACATAAACTTCCCAACCAGTTTGAAGGGAATCATCATCCGCCATTTCCAAATAGGGAGAGATTTGGTCTGCCACATTCCTCGTCTCGTCTTGTTTCCATTTGGGTAGAGCACTAGTTTTCTGTGACCAAACAAAAATATAACTGCAAAATATTGTTTTTTCGGGGCTAATAATTGGGTTTTTTTATTTATTTTTAATTTTTTATTTTGTACTGATGAACGACTTGAAGAATCCAAAAATATAATTGCAAACTACTCAGATCGAGTTCTGGTGAGTTTTTTTTTTTTTTTTTTTCCTGTGATTTTTGTTTTTGGAAATGCCATGATACTGGGAAATTAATAATGCCTTGGAATTTGGAAATATGGAAATTTATCCTTGTTTATGATCTTTTGGTTGATAAGAATTTCTTAATTTGTTTAATTTATTTACGCGTTTCTGCTGCTTAATATCAGTTAAAGATTTAATTATTATTCTATTACAATTTGACATTGACACGATTCAGAGATGATAACGTTTTAGTGGCTGAGAGATTTTGATGGATGAATGCTTTGAAATGACAAATTTTTGGTTTGTGTGGCGAAAAAATGACAAATTTTAATTCATGTGGATTACGTATGTGAAGAATCTCTGACATTTTCTTTCTGAAGTTGTTATTATGTTATGTGGTCTGAGATTCACTTTCAGGCAATATTTTTTTTGTTCAAAACTTTCAAAACACGGAAGTAAATTTAAGTTTTAACACAATGGTTCCCATTGTCACCTCAAAGAGTTGTGTATTGTTGATCGATGTTTTTTTCATTGCATTTCGTGTATAGATCTGACACACTCGGGAAGAACTGATTATTTTAGGAAGATTTTATCGTATAACCTCACACCTGCAATCATAAAGTGGCTTAATTTAAGTACAAGCGCCACTGTTAGACTTTATTGGAAGCATTGTTGCGAGGGTGGATAGGATGTTAAAACTGATTAGGGTGTTCATTTTATGTCTTTCTGCAGGTGAACATTGAAAGATATTCCTGGACAGACTTGCCTGAAATGGAAAAGAAAAAGTATGTTTTAGTTGTCACATTTCTCTTCATTTTCTACAAGGTCAATGTTTCCTACGTCAAGAACAAACTTAAATGCAATATGACACCTGAGTTTTATAATTTCACATCGAAATTTGTAAATAACACTTTCTAGGATCTGGGAATTTCGATATTCTTATAGGTCAGTAAAGTTTCCGTCTCCAGGTCCTTCTTCCTGGTTTATGTGACATACTTATAGGAATCCTTATAACTCTTCGTTCCTGAATAACAGAGAGCTTGGCTTCTATTACTCGCTCTGTGTTCTGAGGATGTTTTTTGCTTGGATGAATTTCCTTTATCTGCAGTTTTGTATAATCCCAAGGTTTAGTTCAAAATGTTATTAGAAATTGGTTGGTTTACTTGGCAATTTTAGCAAATGAGGATGATCCTTTTTGTGGTGATCCAGGGGATCCTCAAATCGTGTCCGTTCATCGTATAGCGTACGGTTATAAATCATTTTAAATACTTTTATTTAAAATTAAATATGAACAGTACCTGACGAAAACTAACCGCACGATGTACGATGAACGTATATGATTTGAGGATCCCCGAAATCCTCACAAAGAGGATCCAGAAAGAATCCTGATTCAATTTTAGTTGCTTGTTCATGCATTCTCACATCAAGGAGAATAACCTTGATCCCGTGTGGCCTTGTTTCTTCCAGATTCCTAGTTCCTAGAGATATGTTTGTCGGGCAGTTTATCCATATCTTAAGCACCCTGGGGAAAGCTCTTTTTGTTTTTGTGAAGAACACTTTACCTCAAATAGGTAAAGAGCGTGTTGTCATCCATTCGACCAGCCTCCATCATGTTTTCAGAGCCACTTTAAAACTTTACTATGCGTATTAGCCAGTCGCATGGATTCCATCTATGAAATTTACAAGGAGGATGACGGTTTCCTGTATGTCTTACAGCAGCGAGAAAACCTTTGGCTAATCTTGCCATCTCCTCCCCTAATTATCTAGTCGCCTCGTCCATATCAGTGACTTGTAAGTATTCATTGTTAACATGTTCTCTATCAGAACGGGCCTGTGAGGCGTGCTTCACTCTGTATTATCATGTTCTTTGTATATTTGATTCATTGTGAATTCTGTAAAGTTCGCAACTTTTAATAAATGCAACATTTACCAATTCAGTATTGTCTCATTAGTCTTTCCTGTTCCAATATATTTCCAAACTTTTCCTCCGTAAAATACCCAATTGAAGTTCAACGAAAAAAAAAAGAGGATTTTCTACTGTGCGGCAGAGTATGGGATACTCCGGATGCTTTAATCGTTTAGATCTTTGTTTAAAAATAAAGAAATCAAAATCTAACGGTGAAAAAGTCCGGAGTATTCTATGCTCTCGAGCACCATAGACGGAAAAATGAAACCGAAAACAAAGAAAGGTATATGAAGAGCAGACAATGATGTATTTATTCACCATGTAGTCACAAACGATAAACAATGGTATTCACAAGTGAAATGAATGTGTTTTTAACACCTTATTCGACTATCTTTACTATTTTACACCCCCAAAGTTCCACGCAGCAGGAATTTTGTACTATTTTACTATTTGGCTACAGTGCATCAGTAATTCCATGGACAGTGACGTTTGCCTCCACAATGCAAGTATCATTCAACACAATGTTTGTGTGGTTGAATGATTCCAGAGTAGTAAATCTCATCCATCCCCTCACCGAATTTGAGGCACTGAACCAGTGACTTGCTGCAATCACCAAAAAGGATTCTCAGTTCAATAGTATATTGAAAAAAAAGGGGTAAAAGGGTGACTCCAAGCTAACAGGACTCCCCGAGAAGGAACATCAATCGTAAACAGCTTTACTCTTACGTTGCAAAGAGTCTGTTTCCACAAGGGTAAAACATGCAAATAGAGTTGGTTACAAACTTTTAATAAGAGATAGAGTTGGTTATATACGGTTTATTGGCATGTTGCTGAAAACATTCAGTTGCTTTATGCTAAATACTAGAAGTTCAACATGAGTTTCAACATTTCAAGAGTGCACCGAATGGGCATGCCCCGGACACTGCATTCTTCAAGCTCAGCACATTCTTGAAGAAACAATCGAATGTTTTCAAAAAATGGACCGTGGGGAAGAC
The DNA here is from genome assembly GCA_036320875.1 of Cotoneaster glaucophyllus. NCBI lineage: Eukaryota > Viridiplantae > Streptophyta > Magnoliopsida > Rosales > Rosaceae > Cotoneaster > Cotoneaster glaucophyllus. Next base: position 24,823,850 of record CM070069.1, on the reverse strand, counting down.
TGATTGGGCTTCCCGAATCCCAAAACGAATTAAACCCTAAAATCTTTCGCTACGACCAACCGAAAATTGTGAACATTTTCAGTGGGTTGCAATCAGAAATTCTCGATATTGGCTTTCCACTGAGCGCAGGTTCAATATTAAGTATCACCAACATGGTATGCCATCACGACTCAAACACCTCCAAGAACTGGAGTCTTACCGTCGTTCATGGTGGGAATTTTAGCATGATGACGGCAATAAAACCACCCTTAATTGAATGTTTGTTAGATGTTCTAATCCTTGTTTGCTCGTATGATTATGTAGCAGTAGGATTAGGCAAAACCTTTACCTTTACCAGAGAGATGCCAATAGTCAGACTGCCGGTCTAGGATCCGTAGGGTAAACCCTGCATATATTTGACAACCAGGAGGAAGAGATTTCGGTTCGGCTAACGCCAGAAAAAGAGCCAGATGGGTTCCAACTCCATTGCCTTTCCCCTTGGGATAGAGCTGCATCTTCCTGCAACAACCACCAACGCATTTACAGCACTTTCAGACAAACTGCGCTTAAGTTTTCGATATCTTCAAAAGAAATTTCTTATACTAAGAGCGAAGTCTAACAAGTTTAGTGTTATATACCATTTCTGGTCTCCAGCAATGAATGTTTTTGAGTCGTAGGATTCCTCATCTAGCTTTGATACGTTGTCAATCCTCCAAGTATTCTTGTACATAACAGGATCCTTTACCATTGATAGACACTCTCCTTTGCCTTTGCTTCTCTCTTTAGAAACAAAGACCTCTGCTCCCAACACACAAGTGTCATCTATGAGAAATCCATTTGAAGCTTCAGTGAAAGCTTTGCGGGAGAGAAATTGATCGAATCCCCAATCGAGTTTCATCCCATGAAACCGCCTTTCCTTCGGTTCTGAGCAATGCATATTTTAAAAAGATAGGAAAATGAGACGACGCTTCACAAATATGAGAACTATAAGCCCTTTTTATTCGTTGAGTTGAAAGAAAGAAATGGTACCTTGAAGAACGAAGTAATTGCCGTTGTTCTGATCGAGTATAAATAACCTGAAAACAGCGTACACTTCCAAAGAATTCTGGGGAGCAGTTGCTCCAGAAAATACCAAGTAGAGAGAGATGTGCTCTTTCACATTCCTGTTCTTGTTTCCGTTCGGATAGAAAACCAGTTTCCTGGAGCAAAACAACAATTTATAGTACTCTAACGCAGCTCCAAAAAAAGAAGAAAACACTAGCTATTAAAGCAAACCTTACGAGAAAAGGAACAGTAAAAAATTGTTCTCAGAAATAGAGAGAAAGGATTGTACCATTTGTATCCTCCGGCTTCAAAGTCCCCAGATTCATATTTCTCCAAGTTATGTTTGGTGAGCAACGAAATCGATTGTACTTTTACTGTGTAATGGGTTGGTGGTGCATCCGAAATTGTTCTCAGTATCCCTGAAAATAAACGTGTGCATTAGCTACTAATTTCCAACTTCAACACACTCAAGCAAACAGATGAAGTATCTTACCATCTTGGTCATCGAAGTTGAGACTGGTCATATCAACAAACTTGATTTTCGGATAATTCAATACAAGTTACAAAGGATTCAACCGGGTTTTCTGTTCCACAACCAAATATGTTTTCCTGCTTATAAGGAAAAATTAAAGGTGTATTATTCCTAACTTGAAAGCTTTTAAGGATTGAAATGTTATGCTTTGCTTCAAAAGGGTTGCCATTGTTTCATTTGAAAGGTATCCATCACCTGCTTGTAAGGAAAAATATTGGTGTTATTCCTATCTAGAAAGCCTTGAAGGTTTATTCCTAACTAGAAAGCTTTAAAGGATATAAATGTTGCAGATGACGTTTTACCGCAATGGCAGAAAGCAATCATGCCTATGCACCTTGGTGCGGGTTCGATCTCTACCGATCCCCTCCCCCCGAACACTAGCAGTTGAACCTAGCAACGTTAATGTTTGTCAAGAAAGAAGCAAAAAAAAAAAAAAGGATAGAACCGTCATGCTTTGCTTCAAAAGGTTGCCTTTTTTTCATTGAAAAGGTATCCATCACCTGGTTTTAGGTGCTTCAAAACACATATTCTGCAATTTTACTTCTTATTAAACTGAACAATGTTTACGGTTTAGCATTGACAAGGAAGTTAAGATTACACAAGCAAAACAAAGTTTCAGCTGTAGACAGGAGATGTTAGTCGTATGACATTACTGGTCAAGACTCGATATATTTGGCGCTCAACCATATTTTTGAACAAAAAATGCATCTCAATCATTTTCGAAACAAAAGCACATGCTTGAGCCCAACACAAATTCGAAGATAAATATGCCTTTCAACCACAAGTCATTTGGTGGGAAAGGATTGCTGCTCTAGAGTTCTATAGAAGCGCCACATTTAGTACAAACCATATAGTGGACGCAGAACTTTCATTCATATTCGTAAGTCAGCTAACATCATTTTAGCAACATTGAAATTGAAGACAAGCAGACTGCAGTGCTTTTGCCGCTCTGAGGACGGTGACATTGGCCTCCACTATGCAACTATCATTCAACAAAAACCCCTTGCCTGCATGTTTGAAAGTGTCCGGTGGAATGAAACAAGGCCAACCAAAACTTTAATCCGCGGCACTGAACCAGCGATTAGCTACACGGAATAAATCGTCATGTTATATGGGACTACATACATAATTAAACATTGAAAGAGGCCAAATTTACCTTCAGAAGACTTGTTCAAGGAAGGGATTTATCTACACTGCGCAGGGAAAGCTGAGCAAACACTTTAGAATCACGAAGGTCTTCTGAACCATCCAATTCCAAGTAAAGTGAAATATGAGTACCCTTCCCATCATAATTTCCTTTCGGACAAAGCTGAATCTTCCTCCAGCGACCATCAGAAGAGGTATATGAGAACATTTCAAGATTCCATTAACATTTCAAGCTTAATTAAAAGGAGCAGTTTTTTACATTACAAGCAAAACTACAACTTGACACCTTAAGGGATAATGTAAACATGATGTACGTACAAATTGCATATGCTGTTCAAACCGCTGAAAGTATATGCATCTCTTTTCTCTTAGATGAAAATTGACTTCAGCAAAGAAAAGGTATTGATAAGATAGTAAATTGAAAACCTATTGGAGATACGATTTCGGGTCTTCAGCAATTAAGAGTTGTGAGTAGTAACCCTCAGCATCTAACAATTAAAAAGTTCTCAACCTTCCAAACATGCTAGCATCCCTGATCATTGATAGACGCTCTCCATTTCCTATTCTTCTTTCTTTACAAACAAAAATGTGCGCTCCAAATGCACGTCTTCCATGAGATATCCGTTGGAAGCATTAGTAAACGCTTTAAGAGGGATGAATTGATCAAAACCCGAATAAGGCATAATCCCATGAAAACACTTTTCCTTTTCATTGACATCTAGTAAAGAAATGCAACATGAAAATGGATCAGCAAATTAAAAACAAGACTAAGAAAATATGAAAAGGAACGAGTCGTCACTCCACTAGATGAAATAAACTTGACGATGCATTACCTTCAAAAACCAAGTACATCCTTTCCTCTGATCAAGCAAAAAGAACCTGAAATCAACATAAACTTCCCAACCAGTTTGAAGGGAATCATCATCCGCCATTTCCAAATAGGGAGAGATTTGGTCTGCCACATTCCTCGTCTCGTCTTGTTTCCATTGGGGTAGAGCACTAGTTTTCTGTGACCCAACAAAAATATAATTGCAAAATATTGTTTTTTCGGGGCTAATAATTGGGTTTTTATTTTATTTTATTTTATTTATTTTGTACGGATGATGTCGCATCCCGGCCCGGGGTCCACCACATCCAGGGCCCGCTCCACCACCGTAGCACGATATTGTCCGCTTTGGGCCCCGACTACGCCCTCACGGTTTTGTTTCTGGGAACTCACACGAGAACTTCCCAGTGGGTCACCCATCATGGGAGTGCTCTCGCACGCTACTCGCTTAACTTTGGAGTTCCCATGGAACCCGAAGCCAGTGAGCTCCCAAAAAGCCTCGCGCTAGGTAGGGATGGGAATATACATATAAGGATCACTCCCCTGGGCGATGTGGGATCTCACAATCCACCCCCCTTAGGGGCCCGACGTCCTCGTCGGCACACCACGGCCAGGGTTAGGCTCTGATACCAAATTGTCACATCCCGGCCCGGGGTCCACCACATCCCGGGCCCGCTCCACCACCGTAGCACGATATTGTCCGCTTTGGGCCCCGACTACGCCCTCACGGTTTTGTTTCTGGGAACTCACACGAGAACTTCCCAGTGGGTCACCCATCATGGGAGTGCTCTCGCGCGCTACTCGCTTAACTTCGGAGTTCCCATGGAACCCGAAGGCAGTGAGCTCCCAAAAAGCCTCGCGCTAGGTAGGGATGAGAATATACATATAAGGATCACTCCCCTGGGCGATGTGGGATCTCACAGATGAACGACTTGAAGAATCAAAAAATATAATTGCAAACTACCCAGATCGAGTTCTGGTGAGTTTTTTTTTTTTTTTTTTTTTTTTCCTGTGATTTTTGTTTTTTGAAATGCCATGATACTGGGAAATTAATAATGCCTTGGAATTTGGAAATATGGAAATTTATCCTTGTTTATGATCTTTTGGTTGATAAGAATTTCTTAATTTGTTTAATTTATTTACGCGTTTCTGCTGCTTAATATCAGTTAAAGATTTAATTATTATTCTATTACAATTTGACATTGACACGATTCAGAGATGATAACGTTTTAGTGGCTGAGAGATTTTGATGGATGAATGCTTTGAAATGACAAATTTTTGGTTTGTGTGGCGAAAAAATGACAAATTTTGGTTCATGTGGATTACGTATGTGAAGAATCTCTGACATTTTCTTTCTGAAGTTGTTATTATGTTATGTGGTCTGAGATTCACTTCCAGGCAATATTTTTTTTGTTCAAAACTTTCAAAACACGGAAGTAAATTTAAGTTTTAACACAATGGTTCCCATTGTCACCTCAAAGAGTTGTGTATTGTTGATCGATGTTTTTTTCATTGCATTTCGTGTATAGATCTGACACACTCGGGAAGAACTGATTATTTTAGGAAGATTTTATCGTATAACCTCACACCTGCAATCATAAAGTGGCTTAATTTAAGTACAAGCGCCACTGTTAGACTTTATTGGAAGCATTGTTGCGAGGGTGGATAGGATGTTAAAACTGATTAGGGTGTTCATTTTATGTCTTTCTTCAGGTGAACATTGAAAGATATTCCTGGACAGACTTGCCTGAAATGGAAAAGAAAAAGTATGTTTTAGTTGTCACATTTCTCTTCATTTTCTACAAGGTCAATGTTTCCTACGTCAAGAACAAACTTAAATGCAATATGACACCTGAGTTTTATAATTTCACATCGAAATTTGTAAATAACACTTTCTAGGATCTGGGAATTTCGATATTCTTATAGGTCAGTAAAGTTTCCGTCTCCAGGTCCTTCTTCCTGGTTTATGTGACATACTTATAGGAATCCTTATAACTCTTCGTTCCTGAATAACAGAGAGCTTGGCTTCTATTACTCGCTCTGTGTTCTGAGGATGTTTTTTGCTTGGATGAATTTCCTTTATCTGCAGTTTTGTATAATCCCAAGGTTTAGTTCAAAATGTTAATAGAAATTGGTTGGTTTACTTGGCAATTTTAGCAAATGAGGATGATCCTTTTTGTGGTGATCCAGGGGATCCTCAAATCGTGTCCGTTCATCGTATAGCGTACGGTTATAAATCATTTTAAATACTTTTATTTAAAATTAAATATGAACAGTACCTGACGAAAACTAACCGCACGATGTACGATGAACGTATATGATTTGAGGATCCCCGAAATCCTCACAAAGAGGATCCAGAAAGAATCCTGATTCAATTTTAGTTGCTTGTTCATGCATTCTCACATCAAGGAGAATAACCTTGATCCCGTGTGGCCTTGTTTCTTCCAGATTCCTAGTTCCTAGAGATATGTTTGTCGGGCAGTTTATCCATATCTTAAGCACCCTGGGGAAAGCTCTTTTTGTTTTTGTGAAGAACACTTTACCTCAAATAGGTAAAGAGCGTGTTGTCATCCATTCGACCAGCCTCCATCATGTTTTCAGAGCCACTTTAAAACTTTACTATGCGTATTAGCCAGTCGCATGGATTCCATCTATGAAATTTACAAGGAGGATGACGGTTTCCTGTATGTCTTACAGCAGCGAGAAAACCTTTGGCTAATCTTGCCATCTCCTCCCCTAATTATCTAGTCGCCTCGTCCATATCAGTGACTTGTAAGTATTCATTGTTAACATGTTCTCTATCAGAACGGGCCTGTGAGGCGTGCTTCACTCTGTATTATCATGTTCTTTGTATATTTGATTCATTGTGAATTCTGTAAAGTTCGCAACTTTTAATAAATGCAACATTTACCAATTCAGTATTGTCTCATTAGTCTTTCCTGTTCCAATATATTTCCAAACTTTTCCTCCGTAAAATACCCAATTGAAGTTCAACGAAAAAAAAAAGAGGATTTTCTACTGTGCGGCAGAGTATGGGATACTCCGGATGCTTTAATCGTTTAGATCTTTGTTTAAAAATAAAGAAATCAAAATCTAACGGTGAAAAAGTCCGGAGTATTCTATGCTCTCGAGCACCATAGATGGAAAAATGAAACCGAAAACAAAGAAAGGTATATGAAGAGCAGACAATGATGTATTTATTCACCATGTAGTCACAAACGATAAACAATGGTATTCACAAGTGAAATGAATGTGTTTTTAACACCTTATTCGACTATCTTTACTATTTTACACCCCCAAAGTTCCACGCAGCAGGAATTTTGTACTATTTTACTATTTGGCTACAGTGCATCAGTAATTCCATGGACAGTGACGTTTGCCTCCACAATGCAAGTATCATTCAACACAATGTTTGTGTGGTTGAATGATTCCAGAGTAGTAAATCTCATCCATCCCCTCACCGAATTTGAGGCACTGAACCAGTGACTTGCTGCAATCACCAAAAAGGATTCTCAGTTCAATAGTATATTGAAAAAAAAGGGGTAAAAGGGTGACTCCAAGCTAACAGGACTCCCCGAGAAGGAACATCAATCGTAAACAGCTTTACTCTTACGTTGCAAAGAGTCTGTTTCCACAAGGGTAAAACATGCAAATAGAGTTGGTTACAAACTTTTAATAAGAGATAGAGTTGGTTATATACGGTTTATTGGCATGTTGCTGAAAACATTCAGTTGCTTTATGCTAAATACTAGAAGTTCAACATGAGTTTCAACATTTCAAGAGTGCACCGAATGGGCATGCCCCGGACACTGCATTCTTCAAGCTCAGCACATTCTTGAAGAAACAATCGAATGTTTTCAAAAAATGGACCGTGGGGAAGACTGATTGGGCTTCCCGAATCCCAAAACGAATTAAACCCTAAAATCTTTCGCTACGACCAACCGAAAATTGTGAACATTTTCAGTGGGTTGCAATCAGAAATTCTCGATATTGGCTTTCCACTGAGCGCAGGTTCAATATTAAGTATCACCAACATGGTATGCCATCACGACTCAAACACCTCCAAGAACTGGAGTCTTACCGTCGTTCATGGTGGGAATTTTAGCATGATGACGGCAATAAAACCACCCTTAATTGAATGTTTGTTAGATGTTCTAATCCTTGTTTGCTCGTATGATTATGTAGCAGTAGGATTAGGCAAAACCTTTACCTTTACCAGAGAGATGCCAATAGTCAGACTGCCGGTCTAGGATCCGTAGGGTAAACCCTGCATATATTTGACAACCAGGAGGAAGAGATTTCGGTTCGGCTAACGCCAGAAAAAGAGCCAGATGGGTTCCAACTCCATTGCCTTTCCCCTTGGGATAGAGCTGCATCTTCCTGCAACAACCACCAACGCATTTACAGCACTTTCAGACAAACTGCGCTTAAGTTTTCGATATCTTCAAAAGAAATTTCTTATACTAAGAGCGAAGTCTAACAAGTTTAGTGTTATATACCATTTCTGGTCTCCAGCAATGAATGTTTTTGAGTCGTAGGATTCCTCATCTAGCTTTGATACGTTGTCAATCCTCCAAGTATTCTTGTACATAACAGGATCCTTTACCATTGATAGACACTCTCCTTTGCCTTTGCTTCTCTCTTTAGAAACAAAGACCTCTGCTCCCAACACACAAGTGTCATCTATGAGAAATCCATTTGAAGCTTCAGTGAAAGCTTTGCGGGAGAGAAATTGATCGAATCCCCAATCGAGTTTCATCCCATGAAACCGCCTTTCCTTCGGTTCTGAGCAATGCATATTTTAAAAAGATAGGAAAATGAGACGACGCTTCACAAATATGAGAACTATAAGCCCTTTTTATTCGTTGAGTTGAAAGAAAGAAATGGTACCTTGAAGAACGAAGTAATTGCCGTTGTTCTGATCGAGTATAAATAACCTGAAAACAGCGTACACTTCCAAAGAATTCTGGGGAGCAGTTGCTCCAGAAAATACCAAGTAGAGAGAGATGTGCTCTTTCACATTCCTGTTCTTGTTTCCGTTCGGATAGAAAACCAGTTTCCTGGAGCAAAACAACAATTTATAGTACTCTAACGCAGCTCCAAAAAAAGAAGAAAACACTAGCTATTAAAGCAAACCTTACGAGAAAAGGAACAGTAAAAAATTGTTCTCAGAAATAGAGAGAAAGGATTGTACCATTTGTATCCTCCGGCTTCAAAGTCCCCAGATTCATATTTCTCCAAGTTATGTTTGGTGAGCAACGAAATCGATTGTACTTTTACTGTGTAATGGGTTGGTGGTGCATCCGAAATTGTTCTCAGTATCCCTGAAAATAAACGTGTGCATTAGCTACTAATTTCCAACTTCAACACACTCAAGCAAACAGATGAAGTATCTTACCATCTTGGTCATCGAAGTTGAGACTGGTCATATCAACAAACTTGATTTTCGGATAATTCAATACAAGTTACAAAGGATTCAACCGGGTTTTCTGTTCCACAACCAAATATGTTTTCCTGCTTATAAGGAAAAATTAAAGGTGTATTATTCCTAACTTGAAAGCTTTTAAGGATTGAAATGTTATGCTTTGCTTCAAAAGGGTTGCCATTGTTTCATTTGAAAGGTATCCATCACCTGCTTGTAAGGAAAAATATTGGTGTTATTCCTATCTAGAAAGCCTTGAAGGTTTATTCCTAACTAGAAAGCTTTAAAGGATATAAATGTTGCAGATGACGTTTTACCGCAATGGCAGAAAGCAATCATGCCTATGCACCTTGGTGCGGGTTCGATCTCTACCGATCCCCTCCCCCCGAACACTAGCAGTTGAACCTAGCAACGTTAATGTTTGTCAAGAAAGAAGCAAAAAAAAAAAAAAGGATAGAACCGTCATGCTTTGCTTCAAAAGGTTGCCTTTTTTTCATTGAAAAGGTATCCATCACCTGGTTTTAGGTGCTTCAAAACACATATTCTGCAATTTTACTTCTTATTAAACTGAACAATGTTTACGGTTTAGCATTGACAAGGAAGTTAAGATTACACAAGCAAAACAAAGTTTCAGCTGTAGACAGGAGATGTTAGTCGTATGACATTACTGGTCAAGACTCGATATATTTGGCGCTCAACCATATTTTTGAACAAAAAATGCATCTCAATCATTTTCGAAACAAAAGCACATGCTTGAGCCCAACACAAATTCGAAGATAAATATGCCTTTCAACCACAAGTCATTTGGTGGGAAAGGATTGCTGCTCTAGAGTTCTATAGAAGCGCCACATTTAGTACAAACCATATAGTGGACGCAGAACTTTCATTCATATTCGTAAGTCAGCTAACATCATTTTAGCAACATTGAAATTGAAGACAAGCAGACTGCAGTGCTTTTGCCGCTCTGAGGACGGTGACATTGGCCTCCACTATGCAACTATCATTCAACAAAAACCCCTTGCCTGCATGTTTGAAAGTGTCCGGTGGAATGAAACAAGGCCAACCAAAACTTTAATCCGCGGCACTGAACCAGCGATTAGCTACACGGAATAAATCGTCATGTTATATGGGACTACATACATAATTAAACATTGAAAGAGGCCAAATTTACCTTCAGAAGACTTGTTCAAGGAAGGGATTTATCTACACTGCGCAGGGAAAGCTGAGCAAACACTTTAGAATCACGAAGGTCTTCTGAACCATCCAATTCCAAGTAAAGTGAAATATGAGTACCCTTCCCATCATAATTTCCTTTCGGGCAAAGCTGAATCTTCCTCCAGCGACCATCAGAAGAGGTATATGAGAACATTTCAAGATTCCATTAACATTTCAAGCTTAATTAAAAGGAGCAGTTTTTTACATTACAAGCAAAACTACAACTTGACACCTTAAGGGATAATGTAAACATGATGTACGTACAAATTGCATATGCTGTTCAAACCGCTGAAAGTATATGCATCTCTTTTCTCTTAGATGAAAATTGACTTCAGCAAAGAAAAGGTATTGATAAGATAGTAAATTGAAAACCTATTGGAGATACGATTTCGGGTCTTCAGCAATTAAGAGTTGTGAGTAGTAACCCTCAGCATCTAACAATTAAAAAGTTCTCAACCTTCCAAACATGCTAGCATCCCTGATCATTGATAGACGCTCTCCATTTCCTATTCTTCTTTCTTTACAAACAAAAATGTGCGCTCCAAATGCACGTCTTCCATGAGATATCCGTTGGAAGCATTAGTAAACGCTTTAAGAGGGATGAATTGATCAAAACCCGAATAAGGCATAATCCCATGAAAACACTTTTCCTTTTCATTGACATCTAGTAAAGAAATGCAACATGAAAATGGATCAGCAAATTAAAAACAAGACTAAGAAAATATGAAAAGGAACGAGTCGTCACTCCACTAGATGAAATAAACTTGACGATGCATTACCTTCAAAAACCAAGTACATCCTTTCCTCTGATCAAGCAAAAAGAACCTGAAATCAACATAAACTTCCCAACCAGTTTGAAGGGAATCATCATCCGCCATTTCCAAATAGGGAGAGATTTGGTCTGCCACATTCCTCGTCTCGTCTTGTTTCCATTGGGGTAGAGCACTAGTTTTCTGTGACCCAACAAAAATATAATTGCAAAATATTGTTTTTTCGGGGCTAATAATTGGGTTTTTATTTTATTTTATTTTATTTATTTTGTACTGATGATGTCGCATCCCGGCCCGGGGTCCACCACATCCAGGGCCCGCTCCACCACCGTAGCACGATATTGTCCGCTTTGGGCCCCGACTACGCCCTCACGGTTTTGTTTCTGGGAACTCACACGAGAACTTCCCAGTGGGTCACCCATCATGGGAGTGCTCTCGCACGCTACTCGCTTAACTTTGGAGTTCCCATGGAACCCGAAGCCAGTGAGCTCCCAAAAAGCCTCGCGCTAGGTAGGGATGGGAATATACATATAAGGATCACTCCCCTGGGCGATGTGGGATCTCACAATCCACCCCCCTTAGGGGCCCGACGTCCTCGTCGGCACACCACGGCCAGGGTTAGGCTCTGATACCAAATTGTCACATCCCGGCCCGGGGTCCACCACATCCCGGGCCCGCTCCACCACCGTAGCACGATATTGTCCGCTTTGGGCCCCGACTACGCCCTCACGGTTTTGTTTCTGGGAACTCACACGAGAACTTCCCAGTGGGTCACCCATCATGGGAGTGCTCTCGCGCGCTACTCGCTTAACTTCGGAGTTCCCATGGAACCCGAAGCCAGTGAGCTCCCAAAAAGCCTCGTGCTAGGTAGGGATGAGAATATACATATAAGGATCACTCCCCTGGGCGATGTGGGATCTCACAGATGAACGACTTGAAGAATCAAAAAATATAATTGCAAACTACCCAGATCGAGTTCTGGTGAGTTTTTTTTTTTTTTTTTTTTTTTCCTGTGATTTTTGTTTTTTGAAATGCCATGATACTGGGAAATTAATAATGCCTTGGAATTTGGAAATATGGAAATTTATCCTTGTTTATGATCTTTTGGTTGATAAGAATTTCTTAATTTGTTTAATTTATTTACGCGTTTCTGCTGCTTAATATCAGTTAAAGATTTAATTATTATTCTATTACAATTTGACATTGACACGATTCAGAGATGATAACGTTTTAGTGGCTGAGAGATTTTGATGGATGAATGCTTTGAAATGACAAATTTTTGGTTTGTGTGGCGAAAAAATGACAAATTTTGGTTCATGTGGATTACGTATGTGAAGAATCTCTGACATTTTCTTTCTGAAGTTGTTATTATGTTATGTGGTCTGAGATTCACTTCCAGGCAATATTTTTTTTGTTCAAAACTTTCAAAACACGGAAGTAAATTTAAGTTTTAACACAATGGTTCCCATTGTCACCTCAAAGAGTTGTGTATTGTTGATCGATGTTTTTTTCATTGTATTTCGTGTATAGATCTGACACACTCGGGAAGAACTGATTATTTTAGGAAGATTTTATCGTATAACCTCACACCTGCAATCATAAAGTGGCTTAATTTAAGTACAAGCGCCACTGTTAGACTTTATTGGAAGCATTGTTGCGAGGGTGGATAGGATGTTAAAACTGATTAGGGTGTTCATTTTATGTCTTTCTTCAGGTGAACATTGAAAGATATTCCTGGACAGACTTGCCTGAAATGGAAAAGAAAAAGTATGTTTTAGTTGTCACATTTCTCTTCATTTTCTACAAGGTCAATGTTTCCTACGTCAAGAACAAACTTAAATGCAATATGACACCTGAGTTTTATAATTTCACATCGAAATTTGTAAATAACACTTTCTAGGATCTGGGAATTTCGATATTCTTATAGGTCAGTAAAGTTTCCGTCTCCAGGTCCTTCTTCCTGGTTTATGTGACATACTTATAGGAATCCTTATAACTCTTCGTTCCTGAATAACAGAGAGCTTGGCTTCTATTACTCGCTCTGTGTTCTGAGGATGTTTTTTGCTTGGATGAATTTCCTTTATCTGCAGTTTTGTATAATCCCAAGGTTTAGTTCAACATGTTAATAGAAATTGGTTGGTTTACTTGGCAATTTTAGCAAATGAGGATGATCCTTTTTGTGGTGATCCAGGGGATCCTCAAATCGTGTCCGTTCATCGTATAGCGTACGGTTATAAATCATTTTAAATACTTTTATTTAAAATTAAATATGAACAGTACCTGACGAAAACTAACCGCACGATGTACGATGAACGTATATGATTTGAGGATCCCCGAAATCCTCACAAAGAGGATCCAGAAAGAATCCTGATTCAATTTTAGTTGCTTGTTCATGCATTCTCACATCAAGGAGAATAACCTTGATCCCGTGTGGCCTTGTTTCTTCCAGATTCCTAGTTCCTAGAGATATGTTTGTCGGGCAGTTTATCCATATCTTAAGCACCCTGGGGAAAGCTCTTTTTGTTTTTGTGAAGAACACTTTACCTCAAATAGGTAAAGAGCGTGTTGTCATCCATTCGACCAGCCTCCATCATGTTTTCAGAGCCACTTTAAAACTTTACTATGCGTATTAGCCAGTCGCATGGATTCCATCTATGAAATTTACAAGGAGGATGACGGTTTCCTGTATGTCTTACAGCAGCGAGAAAACCTTTGGCTAATCTTGCCATCTCCTCCCCTAATTATCTAGTCGCCTCGTCCATATCAGTGACTTGTAAGTATTCATTGTTAACATGTTCTCTATCAGAACGGGCCTGTGAGGCGTGCTTCACTCTGTATTATCATGTTCTTTGTATATTTGATTCATTGTGAATTCTGTAAAGTTCGCAACTTTTAATAAATGCAACATTTACCAATTCAGTATTGTCTCATTAGTCTTTCCTGTTCCAATATATTTCCAAACTTTTCCTCCGTAAAATACCCAATTGAAGTTCAACGAAAAAAAAAAGAGGATTTTCTACTGTGCGGCAGAGTATGGGATACTCCGGATGCTTTAATCGTTTAGATCTTTGTTTAAAAATAAAGAAATCAAAATCTAACGGTGAAAAAGTCCGGAGTATTCTATGCTCTCGAGCACCATAGACGGAAAAATGAAACCGAAAACAAAGAAAGGTATATGAAGAGCAGACAATGATGTATTTATTCACCATGTAGTCACAAACGATAAACAATGGTATTCACAAGTGAAATGAATGTGTTTTTAACACCTTATTCGACTATCTTTACTATTTTACACCCCCAAAGTTCCACGCAGCAGGAATTTTGTACTATTTTACTATTTGGCTACAGTGCATCAGTAATTCCATGGACAGTGACGTTTGCCTCCACAATGCAAGTATCATTCAACACAATGTTTGTGTGGTTGAATGATTCCAGAGTAGTAAATCTCATCCATCCCCTCACCGAATTTGAGGCACTGAACCAGTGACTTGCTGCAATCACCAAAAAGGATTCTCAGTTCAATAGTATATTGAAAAAAAAGGGGTAAAAGGGTGACTCCAAGCTAACAGGACTCCCCGAGAAGGAACATCAATCGTAAACAGCTTTACTCTTACGTTGCAAAGAGTCTGTTTCCACAAGGGTAAAACATGCAAATAGAGTTGGTTACAAACTTTTAATAAGAGATAGAGTTGGTTATATACGGTTTATTGGCATGTTGCTGAAAACATTCAGTTGCTTTATGCTAAATACTAGAAGTTCAACATGAGTTTCAACATTTCAAGAGTGCACCGAATGGGCATGCCCCGGACACTGCATTCTTCAAGCTCAGCACATTCTTGAAGAAACAATCGAATGTTTTCAAAAAATGGACCGTGGGGAAGACTGATTGGGCTTCCCGAATCCCAAAACGAATTAAACCCTAAAATCTTTCGCTACGACCAACCGAAAATTGTGAACATTTTCAGTGGGTTGCAATCAGAAATTCTCGATATTGGCTTTCCACTGAGCGCAGGTTCAATATTAAGTATCACCAACATGGTATGCCATCACGACTCAAACACCTCCAAGAACTGGAGTCTTACCGTCGTTCATGGTGGGAATTTTAGCATGATGACGGCAATAAAACCACCCTTAATTGAATGTTTGTTAGATGTTCTAATCCTTGTTTGCTCGTATGATTATGTAGCAGTAGGATTAGGCAAAACCTTTACCTTTACCAGAGAGATGCCAATAGTCAGACTGCCGGTCTAGGATCCGTAGGGTAAACCCTGCATATATTTGACAACCAGGAGGAAGAGATTTCGGTTCGGCTAACGCCAGAAAAAGAGCCAGATGGGTTCCAACTCCATTGCCTTTCCCCTTGGGATAGAGCTGCATCTTCCTGCAACAACCACCAACGCATTTACAGCACTTTCAGACAAACTGCGCTTAAGTTTTCGATATCTTCAAAAGAAATTTCTTATACTAAGAGCGAAGTCTAACAAGTTTAGTGTTATATACCATTTCTGGTCTCCAGCAATGAATGTTTTTGAGTCGTAGGATTCCTCATCTAGCTTTGATACGTTGTCAATCCTCCAAGTATTCTTGTACATAACAGGATCCTTTACCATTGATAGACACTCTCCTTTGCCTTTGCTTCTCTCTTTAGAAACAAAGACCTCTGCTCCCAACACACAAGTGTCATCTATGAGAAATCCATTTGAAGCTTCAGTGAAAGCTTTGCGGGAGAGAAATTGATCGAATCCCCAATCGAGTTTCATCCCATGAAACCGCCTTTCCTTCGGTTCTGAGCAATGCATATTTTAAAAAGATAGGAAAATGAGACGACGCTTCACAAATATGAGAACTATAAGCCCTTTTTATTCGTTGAGTTGAAAGAAAGAAATGGTACCTTGAAGAACGAAGTAATTGCCGTTGTTCTGATCGAGTATAAATAACCTGAAAACAGCGTACACTTCCAAAGAATTCTGGGGAGCAGTTGCTCCAGAAAATACCAAGTAGAGAGAGATGTGCTCTTTCACATTCCTGTTCTTGTTTCCGTTCGGATAGAAAACCAGTTTCCTGGAGCAAAACAACAATTTATAGTACTCTAACGCAGCTCCAAAAAAAGAAGAAAACACTAGCTATTAAAGCAAACCTTACGAGAAAAGGAACAGTAAAAAATTGTTCTCAGAAATAGAGAGAAAGGATTGTACCATTTGTATCCTCCGGCTTCAAAGTCCCCAGATTCATATTTCTCCAAGTTAT
The DNA here is from genome assembly GCA_036320875.1 of Cotoneaster glaucophyllus. Classification (NCBI taxonomy): domain Eukaryota; kingdom Viridiplantae; phylum Streptophyta; class Magnoliopsida; order Rosales; family Rosaceae; genus Cotoneaster; species Cotoneaster glaucophyllus. Next base: position 24,807,669 of record CM070069.1, on the reverse strand, counting down.
GTTTGGTGAGCAACGAAATCGATTGTACTTTTACTGTGTAATGGGTTGGTGGTGCATCCGAAATTGTTCTCAGTATCCCTGAAAATAAACGTGTGCATTAGCTACTAATTTCCAACTTCAACACACTCAAGCAAACAGATGAAGTATCTTACCATCTTGGTCATCGAAGTTGAGACTGGTCATATCAACAAACTTGATTTTCGGATAATTCAATACAAGTTACAAAGGATTCAACCGGGTTTTCTGTTCCACAACCAAATATGTTTTCCTGCTTATAAGGAAAAATTAAAGGTGTATTATTCCTAACTTGAAAGCTTTTAAGGATTGAAATGTTATGCTTTGCTTCAAAAGGGTTGCCATTGTTTCATTTGAAAGGTATCCATCACCTGCTTGTAAGGAAAAATATTGGTGTTATTCCTATCTAGAAAGCCTTGAAGGTTTATTCCTAACTAGAAAGCTTTAAAGGATATAAATGTTGCAGATGACGTTTTACCGCAATGGCAGAAAGCAATCATGCCTATGCACCTTGGTGCGGGTTCGATCTCTACCGATCCCCTCCCCCCGAACACTAGCAGTTGAACCTAGCAACGTTAATGTTTGTCAAGAAAGAAGCAAAAAAAAAAAAAAGGATAGAACCGTCATGCTTTGCTTCAAAAGGTTGCCTTTTTTTCATTGAAAAGGTATCCATCACCTGGTTTTAGGTGCTTCAAAACACATATTCTGCAATTTTACTTCTTATTAAACTGAACAATGTTTACGGTTTAGCATTGACAAGGAAGTTAAGATTACACAAGCAAAACAAAGTTTCAGCTGTAGACAGGAGATGTTAGTCGTATGACATTACTGGTCAAGACTCGATATATTTGGCGCTCAACCATATTTTTGAACAAAAAATGCATCTCAATCATTTTCGAAACAAAAGCACATGCTTGAGCCCAACACAAATTCGAAGATAAATATGCCTTTCAACCACAAGTCATTTGGTGGGAAAGGATTGCTGCTCTAGAGTTCTATAGAAGCGCCACATTTAGTACAAACCATATAGTGGACGCAGAACTTTCATTCATATTCGTAAGTCAGCTAACATCATTTTAGCAACATTGAAATTGAAGACAAGCAGACTGCAGTGCTTTTGCCGCTCTGAGGACGGTGACATTGGCCTCCACTATGCAACTATCATTCAACAAAAACCCCTTGCCTGCATGTTTGAAAGTGTCCGGTGGAATGAAACAAGGCCAACCAAAACTTTAATCCGCGGCACTGAACCAGCGATTAGCTACACGGAATAAATCGTCATGTTATATGGGACTACATACATAATTAAACATTGAAAGAGGCCAAATTTACCTTCAGAAGACTTGTTCAAGGAAGGGATTTATCTACACTGCGCAGGGAAAGCTGAGCAAACACTTTAGAATCACGAAGGTCTTCTGAACCATCCAATTCCAAGTAAAGTGAAATATGAGTACCCTTCCCATCATAATTTCCTTTCGGGCAAAGCTGAATCTTCCTCCAGCGACCATCAGAAGAGGTATATGAGAACATTTCAAGATTCCATTAACATTTCAAGCTTAATTAAAAGGAGCAGTTTTTTACATTACAAGCAAAACTACAACTTGACACCTTAAGGGATAATGTAAACATGATGTACGTACAAATTGCATATGCTGTTCAAACCGCTGAAAGTATATGCATCTCTTTTCTCTTAGATGAAAATTGACTTCAGCAAAGAAAAGGTATTGATAAGATAGTAAATTGAAAACCTATTGGAGATACGATTTCGGGTCTTCAGCAATTAAGAGTTGTGAGTAGTAACCCTCAGCATCTAACAATTAAAAAGTTCTCAACCTTCCAAACATGCTAGCATCCCTGATCATTGATAGACGCTCTCCATTTCCTATTCTTCTTTCTTTACAAACAAAAATGTGCGCTCCAAATGCGCGTCTTCCATGAGATATCCGTTGGAAGCATTAGTAAACGCTTTAAGAGGGATGAATTGATCAAAACCCGAATAAGGCATAATCCCATGAAAACACTTTTCCTTTTCATTGACATCTAGTAAAGAAATGCAACATGAAAATGGATCAGCAAATTAAAAACAAGACTAAGAAAATATGAAAAGGAACGAGTCGTCACTCCACTAGATGAAATAAACTTGACGATGCATTACCTTCAAAAACCAAGTACATCCTTTCCTCTGATCAAGCAAAAAGAACCTGAAATCAACATAAACTTCCCAACCAGTTTGAAGGGAATCATCATCCGCCATTTCCAAATAGGGAGAGATTTGGTCTGCCACATTCCTCGTCTCGTCTTGTTTCCATTGGGGTAGAGCACTAGTTTTCTGTGACCCAACAAAAATATAATTGCAAAATATTGTTTTTTCGGGGCTAATAATTGGGTTTTTATTTTATTTTATTTTATTTATTTTGTACTGATGATGTCGCATCCCGGCCCGGGGTCCACCACATCCAGGGCCCGCTCCACCACCGTAGCACGATATTGTCCGCTTTGGGCCCCGACTACGCCCTCACGGTTTTGTTTCTGGGAACTCACACGAGAACTTTCCAGTGGGTCACCCATCATGGGAGTGCTCTCGCACGCTACTCGCTTAACTTCGGAGTTCCCATGGAACCCGAAGCCAGTGAGCTCCCAAAAAGCCTCGCGCTAGGTAGGGATGGGAATATACATATAAGGATCACTCCCCTGGGCGATGTGGGATCTCACAATCCACCCCCCTTAGGGGCCCGACGTCCTCGTCCGCACACCACGGCCAGGGTTAGGCTCTGATACCAAATTGTCACATCCCGGCCCGGGGTCCACCACATCCCGGGCCCGCTCCACCACCGTAGCACGATATTGTCCGCTTTGGGCCCCGACTACGCCCTCACGGTTTTGTTTCTGGGAACTCACACGAGAACTTCCCAGTGGGTCACCCATCATGGGAGTGCTCTCGCGCGCTACTCGCTTAACTTCGGAGTTCCCATGGAACCCGAAGCCAGTGAGCTCCCAAAAAGCCTCGCGCTAGGTAGGGATGAGAATATACATATAAGGATCACTCCCCTGGGCGATGTGGGATCTCACAGATGAATGACTTGAAGAATCAAAAAATATAATTGCAAACTACCCAGATCGAGTTCTGGTGAGTTTTTTTTTTTTTTTTTTTTTTCCTGTGATTTTTGTTTTTTGAAATGCCATGATACTGGGAAATTAATAATGCCTTGGAATTTGGAAATATGGAAATTTATCCTTGTTTATGATCTTTTGGTTGATAAGAATTTCTTAATTTGTTTAATTTATTTACGCGTTTCTGCTGCTTAATATCAGTTAAAGATTTAATTATTATTCTATTACAATTTGACATTGACACGATTCAGAGATGATAACGTTTTAGTGGCTGAGAGATTTTGATGGATGATTGCTTTGAAATGACAAATTTTTGGTTTGTGTGGCGAAAAAATGACAAATTTTGGTTCATGTGGATTACGTATGTGAAGGATCTCTGACATTTTCTTTCTGAAGTTGTTATTATGTTATGTGGTCTGAGATTCACTTCCAGGCAATATTTTTTTTGTTCAAAACTTTCAAAACACGGAAGTAAATTTAAGTTTTAACACAATGGTTCCCATTGTCACCTCAAAGAGTTGTGTATTGTTGATCGATGTTTTTTTCATTGCATTTCGTGTATAGATCTGACACACTCGGGAAGAACTGATTATTTTAGGAAGATTTTATCGTATAACCTCACACCTGCAATCATAAAGTGGCTTAATTTAAGTACAAGCGCCACTGTTAGACTTTATTGGAAGCATTGTTGCGAGGGTGGATAGGATGTTAAAACTGATTAGGGTGTTCATTTTATGTCTTTCTGCAGGTGAACATTGAAAGATATTCCTGGACAGACTTGCCTGAAATGGAAAAGAAAAAGTATGTTTTAGTTGTCACATTTCTCTTCATTTTCTACAAGGTCAATGTTTCCTACGTCAAGAACAAACTTAAATGCAATATGACACCTGAGTTTTATAATTTCACATCGAAATTTGTAAATAACACTTTCTAGGATCTGGGAATTTCGATATTCTTATAGGTCAGTAAAGTTTCCGTCTCCAGGTCCTTCTTCCTGGTTTATGTGACATACTTATAGGAATCCTTATAACTCTTCGTTCCTGAATAACAGAGAGCTTGGCTTCTATTACTCGCTCTGTGTTCTGAGGATGTTTTTTGCTTGGATGAATTTCCTTTATCTGCAGTTTTGTATAATCCCAAGGTTTAGTTCAAAATGTTAATAGAAATTGGTTGGTTTACTTGGCAATTTTAGCAAATGAGGATGATCCTTTTTGTGGTGATCCAGGGGATCCTCAAATCGTGTCCGTTCATCGTATAGCGTACGGTTATAAATCATTTTAAATACTTTTATTTAAAATTAAATATGAACAGTACCTGACGAAAACTAACCGCACGATGTACGATGAACGTATATGATTTGAGGATCCCCGAAATCCTCACAAAGAGGATCCAGAAAGAATCCTGATTCAATTTTAGTTGCTTGTTCATGCATTCTCACATCAAGGAGAATAACCTTGATCCCGTGTGGCCTTGTTTCTTCCAGATTCCTAGTTCCTAGAGATATGTTTGTCGGGCAGTTTATCCATATCTTAAGCACCCTGGGGAAAGCTCTTTTTGTTTTTGTGAAGAACACTTTACCTCAAATAGGTAAAGAGCGTGTTGTCATCCATTCGACCAGCCTCCATCATGTTTTCAGAGCCACTTTAAAACTTTACTATGCGTATTAGCCAGTCGCATGGATTCCATCTATGAAATTTACAAGGAGGATGACGGTTTCCTGTATGTCTTACAGCAGCGAGAAAACCTTTGGCTAATCTTGCCATCTCCTCCCCTAATTATCTAGTCGCCTCGTCCATATCAGTGACTTGTAAGTATTCATTGTTAACATGTTCTCTATCAGAACGGGCCTGTGAGGCGTGCTTCACTCTGTATTATCATGTTCTTTGTATATTTGATTCATTGTGAATTCTGTAAAGTTCGCAACTTTTAATAAATGCAACATTTACCAATTCAGTATTGTCTCATTAGTCTTTCCTGTTCCAATATATTTCCAAACTTTTCCTCCGTAAAATACCCAATTGAAGTTCAACGAAAAAAAAAAGAGGATTTTCTACTGTGCGGCAGAGTATGGGATACTCCGGATGCTTTAATCGTTTAGATCTTTGTTTAAAAATAAAGAAATCAAAATCTAACGGTGAAAAAGTCCGGAGTATTCTATGCTCTCGAGCACCATAGACGGAAAAATGAAACCGAAAACAAAGAAAGGTATATGAAGAGCAGACAATGATGTATTTATTCACCATGTAGTCACAAACGATAAACAATGGTATTCACAAGTGAAATGAATGTGTTTTTAACACCTTATTCGACTATCTTTACTATTTTACACCCCCAAAGTTCCACGCAGCAGGAATTTTGTACTATTTTACTATTTGGCTACAGTGCATCAGTAATTCCATGGACAGTGACGTTTGCCTCCACAATGCAAGTATCATTCAACACAATGTTTGTGTGGTTGAATGATTCCAGAGTAGTAAATCTCATCCATCCCCTCACCGAATTTGAGGCACTGAACCAGTGACTTGCTGCAATCACCAAAAAGGATTCTCAGTTCAATAGTATATTGAAAAAAAAGGGGTAAAAGGGTGACTCCAAGCTAACAGGACTCCCCGAGAAGGAACATCAATCGTAAACAGCTTTACTCTTACGTTGCAAAGAGTCTGTTTCCACAAGGGTAAAACATGCAAATAGAGTTGGTTACAAACTTTTAATAAGAGATAGAGTTGGTTATATACGGTTTATTGGCATGTTGCTGAAAACATTCAGTTGCTTTATGCTAAATACTAGAAGTTCAACATGAGTTTCAACATTTCAAGAGTGCACCGAATGGGCATGCCCCGGACACTGCATTCTTCAAGCTCAGCACATTCTTGAAGAAACAATCGAATGTTTTCAAAAAATGGACCGTGGGGAAGACTGATTGGGCTTCCCGAATCCCAAAACGAATTAAACCCTAAAATCTTTCGCTACGACCAACCGAAAATTGTGAACATTTTCAGTGGGTTGCAATCAGAAATTCTCGATATTGGCTTTCCACTGAGCGCAGGTTCAATATTAAGTATCACCAACATGGTATGCCATCACGACTCAAACACCTCCAAGAACTGGAGTCTTACCGTCGTTCATGGTGGGAATTTTAGCATGATGACGGCAATAAAACCACCCTTAATTGAATGTTTGTTAGATGTTCTAATCCTTGTTTGCTCGTATGATTATGTAGCAGTAGGATTAGGCAAAACCTTTACCTTTACCAGAGAGATGCCAATAGTCAGACTGCCGGTCTAGGATCCGTAGGGTAAACCCTGCATATATTTGACAACCAGGAGGAAGAGATTTCGGTTCGGCTAACGCCAGAAAAAGAGCCAGATGGGTTCCAACTCCATTGCCTTTCCCCTTGGGATAGAGCTGCATCTTCCTGCAACAACCACCAACGCATTTACAGCACTTTCAGACAAACTGCGCTTAAGTTTTCGATATCTTCAAAAGAAATTTCTTATACTAAGAGCGAAGTCTAACAAGTTTAGTGTTATATACCATTTCTGGTCTCCAGCAATGAATGTTTTTGAGTCGTAGGATTCCTCATCTAGCTTTGATACGTTGTCAATCCTCCAAGTATTCTTGTACATAACAGGATCCTTTACCATTGATAGACACTCTCCTTTGCCTTTGCTTCTCTCTTTAGAAACAAAGACCTCTGCTCCCAACACACAAGTGTCATCTATGAGAAATCCATTTGAAGCTTCAGTGAAAGCTTTGCGGGAGAGAAATTGATCGAATCCCCAATCGAGTTTCATCCCATGAAACCGCCTTTCCTTCGGTTCTGAGCAATGCATATTTTAAAAAGATAGGAAAATGAGACGACGCTTCACAAATATGAGAACTATAAGCCCTTTTTATTCGTTGAGTTGAAAGAAAGAAATGGTACCTTGAAGAACGAAGTAATTGCCGTTGTTCTGATCGAGTATAAATAACCTGAAAACAGCGTACACTTCCAAAGAATTCTGGGGAGCAGTTGCTCCAGAAAATACCAAGTAGAGAGAGATGTGCTCTTTCACATTCCTGTTCTTGTTTCCGTTCGGATAGAAAACCAGTTTCCTGGAGCAAAACAACAATTTATAGTACTCTAACGCAGCTCCAAAAAAAGAAGAAAACACTAGCTATTAAAGCAAACCTTACGAGAAAAGGAACAGTAAAAAATTGTTCTCAGAAATAGAGAGAAAGGATTGTACCATTTGTATCCTCCGGCTTCAAAGTCCCCAGATTCATATTTCTCCAAGTTATGTTTGGTGAGCAACGAAATCGATTGTACTTTTACTGTGTAATGGGTTGGTGGTGCATCCGAAATTGTTCTCAGTATCCCTGAAAATAAACGTGTGCATTAGCTACTAATTTCCAACTTCAACACACTCAAGCAAACAGATGAAGTATCTTACCATCTTGGTCATCGAAGTTGAGACTGGTCATATCAACAAACTTGATTTTCGGATAATTCAATACAAGTTACAAAGGATTCAACCGGGTTTTCTGTTCCACAACCAAATATGTTTTCCTGCTTATAAGGAAAAATTAAAGGTGTATTATTCCTAACTTGAAAGCTTTTAAGGATTGAAATGTTATGCTTTGCTTCAAAAGGGTTGCCATTGTTTCATTTGAAAGGTATCCATCACCTGCTTGTAAGGAAAAATATTGGTGTTATTCCTATCTAGAAAGCCTTGAAGGTTTATTCCTAACTAGAAAGCTTTAAAGGATATAAATGTTGCAGATGACGTTTTACCGCAATGGCAGAAAGCAATCATGCCTATGCACCTTGGTGCGGGTTCGATCTCTACCGATCCCCTCCCCCCGAACACTAGCAGTTGAACCTAGCAACGTTAATGTTTGTCAAGAAAGAAGCAAAAAAAAAAAAAAAAGGATAGAACCGTCATGCTTTGCTTCAAAAGGTTGCCTTTTTTTCATTGAAAAGGTATCCATCACCTGGTTTTAGGTGCTTCAAAACACATATTCTGCAATTTTACTTCTTATTAAACTGAACAATGTTTACGGTTTAGCATTGACAAGGAAGTTAAGATTACACAAGCAAAACAAAGTTTCAGCTGTAGACAGGAGATGTTAGTCGTATGACATTACTGGTCAAGACTCGATATATTTGGCGCTCAACCATATTTTTGAACAAAAAATGCATCTCAATCATTTTCGAAACAAAAGCACATGCTTGAGCCCAACACAAATTCGAAGATAAATATGCCTTTCAACCACAAGTCATTTGGTGGGAAAGGATTGCTGCTCTAGAGTTCTATAGAAGCGCCACATTTAGTACAAACCATATAGTGGACGCAGAACTTTCATTCATATTCGTAAGTCAGCTAACATCATTTTAGCAACATTGAAATTGAAGACAAGCAGACTGCAGTGCTTTTGCCGCTCTGAGGACGGTGACATTGGCCTCCACTATGCAACTATCATTCAACAAAAACCCCTTGCCTGCATGTTTGAAAGTGTCCGGTGGAATGAAACAAGGCCAACCAAAACTTTAATCCGCGGCACTGAACCAGCGATTAGCTACACGGAATAAATCGTCATGTTATATGGGACTACATACATAATTAAACATTGAAAGAGGCCAAATTTACCTTCAGAAGACTTGTTCAAGGAAGGGATTTATCTACACTGCGCAGGGAAAGCTGAGCAAACACTTTAGAATCACGAAGGTCTTCTGAACCATCCAATTCCAAGTAAAGTGAAATATGAGTACCCTTCCCATCATAATTTCCTTTCGGACAAAGCTGAATCTTCCTCCAGCGACCATCAGAAGAGGTATATGAGAACATTTCAAGATTCCATTAACATTTCAAGCTTAATTAAAAGGAGCAGTTTTTTACATTACAAGCAAAACTACAACTTGACACCTTAAGGGATAATGTAAACATGATGTACGTACAAATTGCATATGCTGTTCAAACCGCTGAAAGTATATGCATCTCTTTTCTCTTAGATGAAAATTGACTTCAGCAAAGAAAAGGTATTGATAAGATAGTAAATTGAAAACCTATTGGAGATACGATTTCGGGTCTTCAGCAATTAAGAGTTGTGAGTAGTAACCCTCAGCATCTAACAATTAAAAAGTTCTCAACCTTCCAAACATGCTAGCATCCCTGATCATTGATAGACGCTCTCCATTTCCTATTCTTCTTTCTTTACAAACAAAAATGTGCGCTCCAAATGCGCGTCTTCCATGAGATATCCGTTGGAAGCATTAGTAAACGCTTTAAGAGGGATGAATTGATCAAAACCCGAATAAGGCATAATCCCATGAAAACACTTTTCCTTTTCATTGACATCTAGTAAAGAAATGCAACATGAAAATGGATCAGCAAATTAAAAACAAGACTAAGAAAATATGAAAAGGAACGAGTCGTCACTCCACTAGATGAAATAAACTTGACGATGCATTACCTTCAAAAACCAAGTACATCCTTTCCTCTGATCAAGCAAAAAGAACCTGAAATCAACATAAACTTCCCAACCAGTTTGAAGGGAATCATCATCCGCCATTTCCAAATAGGGAGAGATTTGGTCTGCCACATTCCTCGTCTCGTCTTGTTTCCATTGGGGTAGAGCACTAGTTTTCTGTGACCCAACAAAAATATAATTGCAAAATATTGTTTTTTCGGGGCTAATAATTGGGTTTTTATTTTATTTTATTTTATTTATTTTGTACTGATGATGTCGCATCCCGGTCCGGGGTCCACCACATCCAGGGCCCGCTCCACCACCGTAGCACGATATTGTCCGCTTTGGGCCCCGACTACGCCCTCACGGTTTTGTTTCTGGGAACTCACACGAGAACTTCCCAGTGGGTCACCCATCATGGGAGTGCTCTCGCACGCTACTCGCTTAACTTCGGAGTTCCCATGGAACCCGAAGCCAGTGAGCTCCCAAAAAGCCTCGCGCTAGGTAGGGATGGGAATATACATATAAGGATCACTCCCCTGGGCGATGTGGGATCTCACAATCCACCCCCCTTAGGGGCCCGACGTCCTCGTCCGCACACCACGGCCAGGGTTAGGCTCTGATACCAAATTGTCACATCCCGGCCCGGGGTCCACCACATCCCGGGCCCGCTCCACCACCGTAGCACGATATTGTCCGCTTTGGGCCCCGACTACGCCCTCACGGTTTTGTTTCTGGGAACTCACACGAGAACTTCCCAGTGGGTCACCCATCATGGGAGTGCTCTCGCGCGCTACTCGCTTAACTTCGGAGTTCCCATGGAACCCGAAGCCAGTGAGCTCCCAAAAAGCCTCGCGCTAGGTAGGGATGAGAATATACATATAAGGATCACTCCCCTGGGCGATGTGGGATCTCACAGATGAACGACTTGAAGAATCAAAAAATATAATTGCAAACTACCCAGATCGAGTTCTGGTGAGTTTTTTTTTTTTTTTTTTTTTTTCCTGTGATTTTTGTTTTTTGAAATGCCATGATACTGGGAAATTAATAATGCCTTGGAATTTGGAAATATGGAAATTTATCCTTGTTTATGATCTTTTGGTTGATAAGAATTTCTTAATTTGTTTAATTTATTTACGCGTTTCTGCTGCTTAATATCAGTTAAAGATTTAATTATTATTCTATTACAATTTGACATTGACACGATTCAGAGATGATAACGTTTTAGTGGCTGAGAGATTTTGATGGATGAATGCTTTGAAATGACAAATTTTTGGTTTGTGTGGCGAAAAAATGACAAATTTTGGTTCATGTGGATTACGTATGTGAAGGATCTCTGACATTTTCTTTCTGAAGTTGTTATTATGTTATGTGGTCTGAGATTCACTTCCAGGCAATATTTTTTTTGTTCAAAACTTTCAAAACACGGAAGTAAATTTAAGTTTTAACACAATGGTTCCCATTGTCACCTCAAAGAGTTGTGTATTGTTGATCGATGTTTTTTTCATTGCATTTCGTGTATAGATCTGACACACTCGGGAAGAACTGATTATTTTAGGAAGATTTTATCGTATAACCTCACACCTGCAATCATAAAGTGGCTTAATTTAAGTACAAGCGCCACTGTTAGACTTTATTGGAAGCATTGTTGCGAGGGTGGATAGGATGTTAAAACTGATTAGGGTGTTCATTTTATGTCTTTCTGCAGGTGAACATTGAAAGATATTCCTGGACAGACTTGCCTGAAATGGAAAAGAAAAAGTATGTTTTAGTTGTCACATTTCTCTTCATTTTCTACAAGGTCAATGTTTCCTACGTCAAGAACAAACTTAAATGCAATATGACACCTGAGTTTTATAATTTCACATCGAAATTTGTAAATAACACTTTCTAGGATCTGGGAATTTCGATATTCTTATAGGTCAGTAAAGTTTCCGTCTCCAGGTCCTTCTTCCTGGTTTATGTGACATACTTATAGGAATCCTTATAACTCTTCGTTCCTGAATAACAGAGAGCTTGGCTTCTATTACTCGCTCTGTGTTCTGAGGATGTTTTTTGCTTGGATGAATTTCCTTTATCTGCAGTTTTGTATAATCCCAAGGTTTAGTTCAAAATGTTAATAGAAATTGGTTGGTTTACTTGGCAATTTTAGCAAATGAGGATGATCCTTTTTGTGGTGATCCAGGGGATCCTCAAATCGTGTCCGTTCATCGTATAGCGTACGGTTATAAATCATTTTAAATACTTTTATTTAAAATTAAATATGAACAGTACCTGACGAAAACTAACCGCACGATGTACGATGAACGTATATGATTTGAGGATCCCCGAAATCCTCACAAAGAGGATCCAGAAAGAATCCTGATTCAATTTTAGTTGCTTGTTCATGCATTCTCACATCAAGGAGAATAACCTTGATCCCGTGTGGCCTTGTTTCTTCCAGATTCCTAGTTCCTAGAGATATGTTTGTCGGGCAGTTTATCCATATCTTAAGCACCCTGGGGAAAGCTCTTTTTGTTTTTGTGAAGAACACTTTACCTCAAATAGGTAAAGAGCGTGTTGTCATCCATTCGACCAGCCTCCATCATGTTTTCAGAGCCACTTTAAAACTTTACTATGCGTATTAGCCAGTCGCATGGATTCCATCTATGAAATTTACAAGGAGGATGACGGTTTCCTGTATGTCTTACAGCAGCGAGAAAACCTTTGGCTAATCTTGCCATCTCCTCCCCTAATTATCTAGTCGCCTCGTCCATATCAGTGACTTGTAAGTATTCATTGTTAACATGTTCTCTATCAGAACGGGCCTGTGAGGCGTGCTTCACTCTGTATTATCATGTTCTTTGTATATTTGATTCATTGTGAATTCTGTAAAGTTCGCAACTTTTAATAAATGCAACATTTACCAATTCAGTATTGTCTCATTAGTCTTTCCTGTTCCAATATATTTCCAAACTTTTCCTCCGTAAAATACCCAATTGAAGTTCAACGAAAAAAAAAAGAGGATTTTCTACTGTGCGGCAGAGTATGGGATACTCCGGATGCTTTAATCGTTTAGATCTTTGTTTAAAAATAAAGAAATCAAAATCTAACGGTGAAAAAGTCCGGAGTATTCTATGCTCTCGAGCACCATAGACGGAAAAATGAAACCGAAAACAAAGAAAGGTATATGAAGAGCAGACAATGATGTATTTATTCACCATGTAGTCACAAACGATAAACAATGGTATTCACAAGTGAAATGAATGTGTTTTTAACACCTTATTCGACTATCTTTACTATTTTACACCCCCAAAGTTCCACGCAGCAGGAATTTTGTACTATTTTACTATTTGGCTACAGTGCATCAGTAATTCCATGGACAGTGACGTTTGCCTCCACAATGCAAGTATCATTCAACACAATGTTTGTGTGGTTGAATGATTCCAGAGTAGTAAATCTCATCCATCCCCTCACCGAATTTGAGGCACTGAACCAGTGACTTGCTGCAATCACCAAAAAGGATTCTCAGTTCAATAGTATATTGAAAAAAAAGGGGTAAAAGGGTGACTCCAAGCTAACAGGACTCCCCGAGAAGGAACATCAATCGTAAACAGCTTTACTCTTACGTTGCAAAGAGTCTGTTTCCACAAGGGTAAAACATGCAAATAGAGTTGGTTACAAACTTTTAATAAGAGATAGAGTTGGTTATATACGGTTTATTGGCATGTTGCTGAAAACATTCAGTTGCTTTATGCTAAATACTAGAAGTTCAACATGAGTTTCAACATTTCAAGAGTGCACCGAATGGGCATGCCCCGGACACTGCATTCTTCAAGCTCAGCACATTCTTGAAGAAACAATCGAATGTTTTCAAAAAATGGACCGTGGGGAAGACTGATTGGGCTTCCCGAATCCCAAAACGAATTAAACCCTAAAATCTTTCGCTACGACCAACCGAAAATTGTGAACATTTTCAGTGGGTTGCAATCAGAAATTCTCGATATTGGCTTTCCACTGAGCGCAGGTTCAATATTAAGTATCACCAACATGGTATGCCATCACGACTCAAACACCTCCAAGAACTGGAGTCTTACCGTCGTTCATGGTGGGAATTTTAGCATGATGACGGCAATAAAACCACCCTTAATTGAATGTTTGTTAGATGTTCTAATCCTTGTTTGCTCGTATGATTATGTAGCAGTAGGATTAGGCAAAACCTTTACCTTTACCAGAGAGATGCCAATAGTCAGACTGCCGGTCTAGGATCCGTAGGGTAAACCCTGCATATATTTGACAACCAGGAGGAAGAGATTTCGGTTCGGCTAACGCCAGAAAAAGAGCCAGATGGGTTCCAACTCCATTGCCTTTCCCCTTGGGATAGAGCTGCATCTTCCTGCAACAACCACCAACGCATTTACAGCACTTTCAGACAAACTGCGCTTAAGTTTTCGATATCTTCAAAAGAAATTTCTTATACTAAGAGCGAAGTCTAACAAGTTTAGTGTTATATACCATTTCTGGTCTCCAGCAATGAATGTTTTTGAGTCGTAGGATTCCTCATCTAGCTTTGATACGTTGTCAATCCTCCAAGTATTCTTGTACATAACAGGATCCTTTACCATTGATAGACACTCTCCTTTGCCTTTGCTTCTCTCTTTAGAAACAAAGACCTCTGCTCCCAACACACAAGTGTCATCTATGAGAAATCCATTTGAAGCTTCAGTGAAAGCTTTGCGGGAGAGAAATTGATCGAATCCCCAATCGAGTTTCATCCCATGAAACCGCCTTTCCTTCGGTTCTGAGCAATGCATATTTTAAAAAGATAGGAAAATGAGACGACGCTTCACAAATATGAGAACTATAAGCCCTTTTTATTCGTTGAGTTGAAAGAAAGAAATGGTACCTTGAAGAACGAAGTAATTGCCGTTGTTCTGATCGAGTATAAATAACCTGAAAACAGCGTACACTTCCAAAGAATTCTGGGGAGCAGTTGCTCCAGAAAATACCAAGTAGAGAGAGATGTGCTCTTTCACATTCCTGTTCTTGTTTCCGTTCGGATAGAAAACCAGTTTCCTGGAGCAAAACAACAATTTATAGTACTCTAACGCAGCTCCAAAAAAAGAAGAAAACACTAGCTATTAAAGCAAACCTTACGAGAAAAGGAACAGTAAAAAATTGTTCTCAGAAATAGAGAGAAAGGATTGTACCATTTGTATCCTCCGGCTTCAAAGTCCCCAGATTCATATTTCTCCAAGTTATGTTTGGTGAGCAACGAAATCGATTGTACTTTTACTGTGTAATGGGTTGGTGGTGCATCCGAAATTGTTCTCAGTATCCCTGAAAATAAACGTGTGCATTAGCTACTAATTTCCAACTTCAACACACTCAAGCAAACAGATGAAGTATCTTACCATCTTGGTCATCGAAGTTGAGACTGGTCATATCAACAAACTTGATTTTCGGATAATTCAATACAAGTTACAAAGGATTCAACCGGGTTTTCTGTTCCACAACCAAATATGTTTTCCTGCTTATAAGGAAAAATTAAAGGTGTATTATTCCTAACTTGAAAGCTTTTAAGGATTGAAATGTTATGCTTTGCTTCAAAAGGGTTGCCATTGTTTCATTTGAAAGGTATCCATCACCTGCTTGTAAGGAAAAATATTGGTGTTATTCCTATCTAGAAAGCCTTGAAGGTTTATTCCTAACTAGAAAGCTTTAAAGGATATAAATGTTGCAGATGACGTTTTACCGCAATGGCAGAAAGCAATCATGCCTATGCACCTTGGTGCGGGTTCGATCTCTACCGATCCCCTCCCCCCGAACACTAGCAGTTGAACCTAGCAACGTTAATGTTTGTCAAGAAAGAAGCAAAAAAAAAAAAAAAAGGATAGAACCGTCATGCTTTGCTTCAAAAGGTTGCCTTTTTTTCATTGAAAAGGTATCCATCACCTGGTTTTAGGTGCTTCAAAACACATATTCTGCAATTTTACTTCTTATTAAACTGAACAATGTTTACGGTTTAGCATTGACAAGGAAGTTAAGATTACACAAGCAAAACAAAGTTTCAGCTGTAGACAGGAGATGTTAGTCGTATGACATTACTGGTCAAGACTCGATATATTTGGCGCTCAACCATATTTTTGAACAAAAAATGCATCTCAATCATTTTCGAAACAAAAGCACATGCTTGAGCCCAACACAAATTCGAAGATAAATATGCCTTTCAACCACAAGTCATTTGGTGGGAAAGGATTGCTGCTCTAGAGTTCTATAGAAGCGCCACATTTAGTACAAACCATATAGTGGACGCAGAACTTTCATTCATATTCGTAAGTCAGCTAACATCATTTTAGCAACATTGAAATTGAAGACAAGCAGACTGCAGTGCTTTTGCCGCTCTGAGGACGGTGACATTGGCCTCCACTATGCAACTATCATTCAACAAAAACCCCTTGCCTGCATGTTTGAAAGTGTCCGGTGGAATGAAACAAGGCCAACCAAAACTTTAATCCGCGGCACTGAACCAGCGATTAGCTACACGGAATAAATCGTCATGTTATATGGGACTACATACATAATTAAACATTGAAAGAGGCCAAATTTACCTTCAGAAGACTTGTTCAAGGAAGGGATTTATCTACACTGCGCAGGGAAAGCTGAGCAAACACTTTAGAATCACGAAGGTCTTCTGAACCATCCAATTCCAAGTAAAGTGAAATATGAGTACCCTTCCCATCATAATTTCCTTTCGGACAAAGCTGAATCTTCCTCCAGCGACCATCAGAAGAGGTATATGAGAACATTTCAAGATTCCATTAACATTTCAAGCTTAATTAAAAGGAGCAGTTTTTTACATTACAAGCAAAACTACAACTTGACACCTTAAGGGATAATGTAAACATGATGTACGTACAAATTGCATATGCTGTTCAAACCGCTGAAAGTATATGCATCTCTTTTCTCTTAGATGAAAATTGACTTCAGCAAAGAAAAGGTATTGATAAGATAGTAAATTGAAAACCTATTGGAGATACGATTTCGGGTCTTCAGCAATTAAGAGTTGTGAGTAGTAACCCTCAGCATCTAACAATTAAAAAGTTTTCAACCTTCCAAACATGCTAGCATCCCTGATCATTGATAGACGCTCTCCATTTCCTATTCTTCTTTCTTTACAAACAAAAATGTCCGCTCCAAATGCACGTCTTCCATGAGATATCCGTTGGAAGCATTAGTAAACGCTTTAAGAGGGATGAATTGATCAAAACCCGAATAAGGCATAATCCCATGAAAACACTTTTCCTTTTCATTGACATCTAGTAAAGAAATGCAAAATGAAAATGGATCAGCAAATTAAAAACAAGACTAAGAAAATATGAAAAGGAACGAGTCGTCACTCCACTAGATGAAATAAACTTGACGATGCATTACCTTCAAAAACCAAGTACATCCTTTCCTCTGATCAAGCAAAAAGAACCTGAAATCAACATAAACTTCCCAACCAGTTTGAAGGGAATCATCATCCGCCATTTCCAAATAGGGAGAGATTTGGTCTGCCACATTCCTCGTCTCGTCTTGTTTCCATTTGGGTAGAGCACTAGTTTTCTGTGACCCAACAAAAATATAATTGCAAAATATTGTTTTTTCGGGGCTAATAATTGGGTTTTTATTTTATTTTATTTTATTTATTTTATTTATTTTGTACTGATGATGTCGCATCCCGGCCCGAGGTCCACCACATCCAGGGCACGCTCCACCACCGTAGCACGATATTGTCCGCTTTGGGCCCCTACTACGCCCTCACGGTTTTGTTTCTGGGAACTCACACGAGAACTTCCCAGTGGGTCACCCATCATGGGAGTGCTCTCGCGCGCTACTCGCTTAACTTCGGAGTTCCCATGGAACCCGAAGCCAGTGAGCTCCCAAAAAGCCTCGCGCTAGGTAGGGATGGGAATATACATATAAGGATCACTCCCCTGGGCGATGTGGGATCTCACAATCCACCCCCCTTAGGGGCCCGACGTCCTCGTCCGCACACCACGGCCAGGGTTAGGCTCTGATACCAAATTGTCACATCCCGGCCCGGGGTTCACCACATCCCGGGCCCGCTCCACCACCGTAGCACGATATTGTCCGCTTTGGGCCCCGACTACGCCCTCACAGTTTTGTTTCTGGGAACTCACACGAGAACTTCCCAGTGGGTCACCCATCATGGGAGTGCTCTCGCGCGCTACTCGCTTAACTTCGGAGTTCCCATGGAACCCGAAGCCAGTGAGCTCCCAAAAAGCCTCGTGCTAGGTAGGGATGGGAATATACATATAAGGATCACTCCCCTGGGCGATGTGGGATCTCACAGATGAACGACTTGAAGAATCAAAAAATATAATTGCAAACTACCCAGATCGAGTTCTGAGTTTTTTTTTTTTTTTTTCCTGTGATTTTTGTTTTTGGAGATGCCATGATACTGGGAAATTAATAATGCCTTGGAATTTGGAAATATGGAAATTTATCCTTGTTTATGATCTTTTGGTTGATAAGAATTTCTTAATTTGTTTAATTTATTTACGCGTTTCTGCTGCTTAATATCAGTTAAAGATTTAATTATTATTCTATTACAATTTGACATTGACACGATTCAGAGATGATAACGTTTTAGTGGCTGAGAGATTTTGATGGATGAATGCTTTGAAATGACAAATTTTTGGTTTGTGTGGCGAAAAAATGACAAATTTTAATTCATGTGGATTACGTATGTGAAGAATCTCTGACATTTTCTTTCTGAAGTTGTTATTATGTTATGTGGTCTGAGATTCACTTTCAGGCAATATTTTTTTTGTTCAAAACTTTCAAAACACGGAAGTAAATTTAAGTTTTAACACAATGGTTCCCATTGTCACCTCAAAGAGTTGTGTATTGTTGATCGATGTTTTTTTCATTGCATTTCGTGTATAGATCTGACACACTCGGGAAGAACTGATTATTTTAGGAAGATTTTATCGTATAACCTCACACCTGCAATCATAAAGTGGCTTAATTTAAGTACAAGCGCCACTGTTAGACTTTATTGGAAGCATTGTTGCGAGGGTGGATAGGATGTTAAAACTGATTAGGGTGTTCATTTTATGTCTTTCTGCAGGTGAACATTGAAAGATATTCCTGGACAGACTTGCCTGAAATGGAAAAGAAAAAGTATGTTTTAGTTGTCACATTTCTCTTCATTTTCTACAAGGTCAATGTTTCCTACGTCAAGAACAAACTTAAATGCAATATGACACCTGAGTTTTATAATTTCACATCGAAATTTGTAAATAACACTTTCTAGGATCTGGGAATTTCGATATTCTTATAGGTCAGTAAAGTTTCCGTCTCCAGGTCCTTCTTCCTGGTTTATGTGACATACTTATAGGAATCCTTATAACTCTTCGTTCCTGAATAACAGAGAGCTTGGCTTCTATTACTCGCTCTGTGTTCTGAGGATGTTTTTTGCTTGGATGAATTTCCTTTATCTGCAGTTTTGTATAATCCCAAGGTTTAGTTCAAAATGTTAATAGAAATTGGTTGGTTTACTTGGCAATTTTAGCAAATGAGGATGATCCTTTTTGTGGTGATCCAGGGGATCCTCAAATCGTGTCCGTTCATCGTATAGCGTACGGTTATAAATCATTTTAAATACTTTTATTTAAAATTAGGGCAAAAGACAGTTTACTACCCTCATGTTTCGTGGTTTTCAACATTTAGTACATCAAGTTTTTTTCGTCCCAGAGTCATACCTAAAGTGTAAATTTTGGGACAGTCTCATACATCCGTTAGTCAAACTGTTAAGTCTTCCGTTAACTGTGACGTGGCGCCCATGTAGACAATGACTGGGCGCCACGTGTCATCCACGTGGAAATTAAAAATAAATTAATTAATTAAAAATAATAATAATAATAATAAAAATAAAACCTTCATCGTCCCACCCCCCTCTTCTTTCCCCGCCCCCTGCAACCCAGAACCCCCCTCCTCTTTCCCCACCCCCTGCAACCCAGGAAGGAGGAAGAAGAAGAAGAAGAATAAGAATAAGGAAGGAAGAAAGAGAGAAGAAAAAAAAAAAAAAAACCTTCATCTTCCCTAAATCCCACCCGTGCCCACCCCAATCCTAGCCAACCTTCCTTCATTCTCTCCTACCTTACCCTCTCCCATTGCCTCCGCCGGTCAATGTCCACGCCGCTCCCCCACCACATGTGCCTCCGTCGGTGTCGGTTGTCACGCCTTTACCACAGCCGACGACACAGACATTTCAAACACCTCAACAGCAACAACCTCAGCCACCGCAACAAATGCAACAAGTTTGTCATGTTCAACAGACTCAAAATGTTCAACCGGTGATGGCTGTACCGGAACAACAGGTACCTCCGACAGCGCAGGAGAATATTGCTAGCGGTGGAGGAGGAGGGAGTTCCGAGCCTGCATCATCTTCGAGATGGCCCAAGGCAGAAGTACTGGCGCTGATAAAGTTGAGGAGCAGGCTTGAGTCGAGGTACCAAGATGCAGGGCCGAAAGGCCCACTTTGGGAGGAAATCTCCGCCGGCATGGGGCGGATAGGGTACAATAGGAGTTCCAAGAGGTGCAAGGAGAAATGGGAGAACATCAACAAGTACTTCAAGAAGGTGAAGGAGAGCAACAAGAAGCGGCCCGAGGATGCGAAAACGTGTCCATATTTTCACGAACTAGATGCCCATGGAAATGCAGCGGTGTAGTTCCGGGCACCGCGCAGACCGCCGACCACCGATCTCACCGCGATCCTGTCATATTTGCTGGTCCAGGAAGGTTCTAGATCCTGCACGTTTTACGGAGGAAGGGTTGGGTGAGCGTAGAGGAGAGAATGGAGTGAGGGTTATGGGGAATAGGGGGCGGTGAAGACAATGGGTTTTGGGAGAGGGAATTGAGGGTGGGTGTGCGGAGAGGGCGTGCAGCGAAGGAGACGGAAGCGGAGGCGGAAAGGGGGGAGAGAGAGAGAGAAGCGGTTCTTGGAGGAATTGGAGAGAATCTTGAGAGGAAAGCTAGGGTTTTTGGAAGATCTGGGAGTCGGATTCCATCGCAGAGTCAGTTAAGAATCTAGAGGTGGGGGAAGAAGCCTGGGGAAGATGAAGGTTTTTTGTTTTTTTTTTTTTCCTCTCTTCTCTCTTTCTTCCTTCCTTCTTCTTCTTCCTCTTCCTCCTCCTTTCTGGGTTGCAAGGGGTGGGGAAAGAAGGGGGGGGGGTTCTGGGTTGCAGGGGGTGGGACGGGGTGGGGAAAGAAGAGGGGGGTGGGACGATGAAGGTTTTATTATTATTATTATTTTTTTTTAATTAATTTATTTATTTTATAAATAATTTATTTTTAATTTCCACGTGGATGACACGTGGCGCCCAGTCATTGTCCACATGGGCGCCACGTCACAGTTAACGGAAGACTTAACAGTTTGACTAACGGATGTATGAGACTGTCCCAAAATTTACACTTTAGGTATGACTCTGGGACAAAAAAAACTTGATGTACTAAATGTTGAAAACCACGAAACATGAGGGTAGTAAACTGTCTTTTGCCCTTTAAATTAAATATGAACAGTACCTGACGAAAACTAATTGCACGATGTACGATGAACGTATATGATTTGAGGATCCCCGAAATCCTCACAAAGAGGATCCAGAAAGAATCCTGATTCAATTTTAGTTGCTTGTTCATGCATTCTCACATCAAGGAGAATAACCTTGATCCCGTGTGGCCTTGTTTCTTCCAGATTCCTAGTTCCTAGAGATATGTTTGTCGGGCAGTTTATCCATATCTTAAGCACCCTGGGGAAAGCTCTTTTTGTTTTTGTGAAGAACACTTTACCTCAAATAGGTAAAGAGCGTGTTGTCATCCATTCGACCAGCCTCCATCATGTTTTCAGAGCCACTTTAAAACTTTACTATGCGTATTAGCCAGTCGCATGGATTCCATCTATGAAATTTACAAGGAGGATGACGGTTTCCTGTATGTCTTACAGCAGCGAGAAAACCTTTGGCTAATCTTGCCATCTCCTCCCCTAATTATCTAGTCGCCTCGTCCATATCAGTGACTTGTAAGTATTCATTGTTAACATGTTCTCTATCAGAACGGGCCTGTGAGGCGTGCTTCACTCTGTATTATCATGTTCTTTGTATATTTGATTCATTGTGAATTCTGTAAAGTTCGCAACTTTTAATAAATGCAACATTTACCAATTCAGTATTGTCTCATTAGTCTTTCCTGTTCCAATATATTTCCAAACTTTTCCTCCGTAAAATACCCAATTGAAGTTCAACGAAAAAAAAAAGAGGATTTTCTACTGTGCGGCAGAGTATGGGATACTCCGGATGCTTTAATCGTTTAGATCTTTGTTTAAAAATAAAGAAATCAAAATCTAACGGTGAAAAAGTCCGGAGTATTCTATGCTCTCGAGCACCATAGACGGAAAAATGAAACCGAAAACAAAGAAAGGTATATGAAGAGCAAACAATGATGTATTTATTCACCATGTAGTCACAAACGATAAACAATGGTATTCACAAGTGAAATGAATGTGTTTTTAACACCTTATTCGACTATCTTTACTATTTTACACCCCCAAAGTTCCACGCAGCAGGAATTTTGTACTATTTTACTATTTGGCTACAGTGCATCAGTAATTCCATGGACAGTGACGTTTGCCTCCACAATGCAAGTATCATTCAACACAATGTTTGTGTGGTTGAATGATTCCAGAGTAGTAAATCTCATCCATCCCCTCACCGAATTTGAGGCACTGAACCAGTGACTTGCTGCAATCACCAAAAAGGATTCTCAGTTCAATAGTATATTGAAAAAAAAGGGGTAAAAGGGTGACTCCAAGCTAACAGGACTCCCCGAGAAGGAACATCAATCGTAAACAGCTTTACTCTTACGTTGCAAAGAGTCTGTTTCCACAAGGGTAAAACATGCAAATAGAGTTGGTTACAAACTTTTAATAAGAGATAGAGTTGGTTATATACGGTTTATTGGCATGTTGCTGAAAACATTCAGTTGCTTTATGCTAAATACTAGAAGTTCAACATGAGTTTCAACATTTCAAGAGTGCACCGAATGGGCATGCCCCGGACACTGCATTCTTCAAGCTCAGCACATTCTTGAAGAAACAATCGAATGTTTTCAAAAAATGGACCGTGGGGAAGACTGATTGGGCTTCCCGAATCCCAAAACGAATTAAACCCTAAAATCTTTCGCTACGACCAACCGAAAATTGTGAACATTTTCAGTGGGTTGCAATCAGAAATTCTCGATATTGGCTTTCCACTGAGCGCAGGTTCAATATTAAGTATCACCAACATGGTATGCCATCACGACTCAAACACCTCCAAGAACTGGAGTCTTACCGTCGTTCATGGTGGGAATTTTAGCATGATGACGGCAATAAAACCACCCTTAATTGAATGTTTGTTAGATGTTCTAATCCTTGTTTGCTCGTATGATTATGTAGCAGTAGGATTAGGCAAAACCTTTACCTTTACCAGAGAGATGCCAATAGTCAGACTGCCGGTCTAGGATCCGTAGGGTAAACCCTGCATATATTTGACAACCAGGAGGAAGAGATTTCGGTTCGGCTAACGCCAGAAAAAGAGCCAGATGGGTTCCAACTCCATTGCCTTTCCCCTTGGGATAGAGCTGCATCTTCCTGCAACAACCACCAACGCATTTACAGCACTTTCAGACAAACTGCGCTTAAGTTTTCGATATCTTCAAAAGAAATTTCTTATACTAAGAGCGAAGTCTAACAAGTTTAGTGTTATATACCATTTCTGGTCTCCAGCAATGAATGTTTTTGAGTCGTAGGATTCCTCATCTAGCTTTGATACGTTGTCAATCCTCCAAGTATTCTTGTACATAACAGGATCCTTTACCATTGATAGACACTCTCCTTTGCCTTTGCTTCTCTCTTTAGAAACAAAGACCTCTGCTCCCAACACACAAGTGTCATCTATGAGAAATCCATTTGAAGCTTCAGTGAAAGCTTTGCGGGAGAGAAATTGATCGAATCCCCAATCGAGTTTCATCCCATGAAACCGCCTTTCCTTCGGTTCTGAGCAATGCATATTTTAAAAAGATAGGAAAATGAGACGACGCTTCACAAATATGAGAACTATAAGCCCTTTTTATTCGTTGAGTTGAAAGAAAGAAATGGTACCTTGAAGAACGAAGTAATTGCCGTTGTTCTGATCGAGTATAAATAACCTGAAAACAGCGTACACTTCCAAAGAATTCTGGGGAGCAGTTGCTCCAGAAAATACCAAGTAGAGAGAGATGTGCTCTTTCACATTCCTGTTCTTGTTTCCGTTCGGATAGAAAACCAGTTTCCTGGAGCAAAACAACAATTTATAGTACTCTAACGCAGCTCCAAAAAAAGAAGAAAACACTAGCTATTAAAGCAAACCTTACGAGAAAAGGAACAGTAAAAAATTGTTCTCAGAAATAGAGAGAAAGGATTGTACCATTTGTATCCTCCGGCTTCAAAGTCCCCAGATTCATATTTCTCCAAGTTATGTTTGGTGAGCAACGAAATCGATTGTACTTTTACTGTGTAATGGGTTGGTGGTGCATCCGAAATTGTTCTCAGTATCCCTGAAAATAAACGTGTGCATTAGCTACTAATTTCCAACTTCAACACACTCAAGCAAACAGATGAAGTATCTTACCATCTTGGTCATCGAAGTTGAGACTGGTCATATCAACAAACTTGATTTTCGGATAATTCAATACAAGTTACAAAGGATTCAACCGGGTTTTCTGTTCCACAACCAAATATGTTTTCCTGCTTATAAGGAAAAATTAAAGGTGTATTATTCCTAACTTGAAAGCTTTTAAGGATTGAAATGTTATGCTTTGCTTCAAAAGGGTTGCCATTGTTTCATTTGAAAGGTATCCATCACCTGCTTGTAAGGAAAAATATTGGTGTTATTCCTATCTAGAAAGCCTTGAAGGTTTATTCCTAACTAGAAAGCTTTAAAGGATATAAATGTTGCAGATGACGTTTTACCGCAATGGCAGAAAGCAATCATGCCTATGCACCTTGGTGCGGGTTCGATCTCTACCGATCCCCTCCCCCCGAACACTAGCAGTTGAACCTAGCAACGTTAATGTTTGTCAAGAAAGAAGCAAAAAAAAAAAAAAAGGATAGAACCGTCATGCTTTGCTTCAAAAGGTTGCCTTTTTTTCATTGAAAAGGTATCCATCACCTGGTTTTAGGTGCTTCAAAACACATATTCTGCAATTTTACTTCTTATTAAACTGAACAATGTTTACGGTTTAGCATTGACAAGGAAGTTAAGATTACACAAGCAAAACAAAGTTTCAGCTGTAGACAGGAGATGTTAGTCGTATGACATTACTGGTCAAGACTCGATATATTTGGCGCTCAACCATATTTTTGAACAAAAAATGCATCTCAATCATTTTCGAAACAAAAGCACATGCTTGAGCCCAACACAAATTCGAAGATAAATATGCCTTTCAACCACAAGTCATTTGGTGGGAAAGGATTGCTGCTCTAGAGTTCTATAGAAGCGCCACATTTAGTACAAACCATATAGTGGACGCAGAACTTTCATTCATATTCGTAAGTCAGCTAACATCATTTTAGCAACATTGAAATTGAAGACAAGCAGACTGCAGTGCTTTTGCCGCTCTGAGGACGGTGACATTGGCCTCCACTATGCAACTATCATTCAACAAAAACCCCTTGCCTGCATGTTTGAAAGTGTCCGGTGGAATGAAACAAGGCCAACCAAAACTTTAATCCGCGGCACTGAACCAGCGATTAGCTACACGGAATAAATCGTCATGTTATATGGGACTACATACATAATTAAACATTGAAAGAGGCCAAATTTACCTTCAGAAGACTTGTTCAAGGAAGGGATTTATCTACACTGCGCAGGGAAAGCTGAGCAAACACTTTAGAATCACGAAGGTCTTCTGAACCATCCAATTCCAAGTAAAGTGAAATATGAGTACCCTTCCCATCATAATTTCCTTTCGGACAAAGCTGAATCTTCCTCCAGCGACCATCAGAAGAGGTATATGAGAACATTTCAAGATTCCATTAACATTTCAAGCTTAATTAAAAGGAGCAGTTTTTTACATTACAAGCAAAACTACAACTTGACACCTTAAGGGATAATGTAAACATGATGTACGTACAAATTGCATATGCTGTTCAAACCGCTGAAAGTATATGCATCTCTTTTCTCTTAGATGAAAATTGACTTCAGCAAAGAAAAGGTATTGATAAGATAGTAAATTGAAAACCTATTGGAGATACGATTTCGGGTCTTCAGCAATTAAGAGTTGTGAGTAGTAACCCTCAGCATCTAACAATTAAAAAGTTCTCAACCTTCCAAACATGCTAGCATCCCTGATCATTGATAGACGCTCTCCATTTCCTATTCTTCTTTCTTTACAAACAAAAATGTGCGCTCCAAATGCACGTCTTCCATGAGATATCCGTTGGAAGCATTAGTAAACGCTTTAAGAGGGATGAATTGATCAAAACCCGAATAAGGCATAATCCCATGAAAACACTTTTCCTTTTCATTGACATCTAGTAAAGAAATGCAACATGAAAATGGATCAGCAAATTAAAAACAAGACTAAGAAAATATGAAAAGGAACGAGTCGTCACTCCACTAGATGAAATAAACTTGACGATGCATTACCTTCAAAAACCAAGTACATCCTTTCCTCTGATCAAGCAAAAAGAACCTGAAATCAACATAAACTTCCCAACCAGTTTGAAGGGAATCATCATCCGCCATTTCCAAATAGGGAGAGATTTGGTCTGCCACATTCCTCGTCTCGTCTTGTTTCCATTGGGGTAGAGCACTAGTTTTCTGTGACCCAACAAAAATATAATTGCAAAATATTGTTTTTTCGGGGCTAATAATTGGGTTTTTATTTTATTTTATTTTATTTATTTTGTACTGATGATGTCGCATCCCGGCCCGGGGTCCACCACATCCAGGGCCCGCTCCACCACCGTAGCACGATATTGTCCGCTTTGGGCCCCGACTACGCCCTCACGGTTTTGTTTCTGGGAACTCACACGAGAACTTCCCAGTGGGTCACCCATCATGGGAGTGCTCTCGCACGCTACTCGCTTAACTTTGGAGTTCCCATGGAACCCGAAGCCAGTGAGCTCCCAAAAAGCCTCGCGCTAGGTAGGGATGGGAATATACATATAAGGATCACTCCCCTGGGCGATGTGGGATCTCACAATCCACCCCCCTTAGGGGCCCGACGTCCTCGTCGGCACACCACGGCCAGGGTTAGGCTCTGATACCAAATTGTCACATCCCGGCCCGGGGTCCACCACATCCCGGGCCCGCTCCACCACCGTAGCACGATATTGTCCGCTTTGGGCCCCGACTACGCCCTCACGGTTTTGTTTCTGGGAACTCACACGAGAACTTCCCAGTGGGTCACCCATCATGGGAGTGCTCTCGCGCGCTACTCGCTTAACTTCGGAGTTCCCATGGAACCCGAAGCCAGTGAGCTCCCAAAAAGCCTCGCGCTAGGTAGGGATGAGAATATACATATAAGGATCACTCCCCTGGGCGATGTGGGATCTCACAGATGAACGACTTGAAGAATCAAAAAATATAATTGCAAACTACCCAGATCGAGTTCTGGTGAGTTTTTTTTTTTTTTTTTTTTTTTTCCTATGATTTTTGTTTTTTGAAATGCCATGATACTGGGAAATTAATAATGCCTTGGAATTTGGAAATATGGAAATTTATCCTTGTTTATGATCTTTTGGTTGATAAGAATTTCTTAATTTGTTTAATTTATTTACGCGTTTCTGCTGCTTAATATCAGTTAAAGATTTAATTATTATTCTATTACAATTTGACATTGACACGATTCAGAGATGATAACGTTTTAGTGGCTGAGAGATTTTGATGGATGAATGCTTTGAAATGACAAATTTTTGGTTTGTGTGGCGAAAAAATGACAAATTTTGGTTCATGTGGATTACGTATGTGAAGAATCTCTGACATTTTCTTTCTGAAGTTGTTATTATGTTATGTGGTCTGAGATTCACTTCCAGGCAATATTTTTTTTGTTCAAAACTTTCAAAACACGGAAGTAAATTTAAGTTTTAACACAATGGTTCCCATTGTCACCTCAAAGAGTTGTGTATTGTTGATCGATGTTTTTTTCATTGCATTTCGTGTATAGATCTGACACACTCGGGAAGAACTGATTATTTTAGGAAGATTTTATCGTATAACCTCACACCTGCAATCATAAAGTGGCTTAATTTAAGTACAAGCGCCACTGTTAGACTTTATTGGAAGCATTGTTGCGAGGGTGGATAGGATGTTAAAACTGATTAGGGTGTTCATTTTATGTCTTTCTGCAGGTGAACATTGAAAGATATTCCTGGACAGACTTGCCTGAAATGGAAAAGAAAAAGTATGTTTTAGTTGTCACATTTCTCTTCATTTTCTACAAGGTCAATGTTTCCTACGTCAAGAACAAACTTAAATGCAATATGACACCTGAGTTTTATAATTTCACATCGAAATTTGTAAATAACACTTTCTAGGATCTGGGAATTTCGATATTCTTATAGGTCAGTAAAGTTTCCGTCTCCAGGTCCTTCTTCCTGGTTTATGTGACATACTTATAGGAATCCTTATAACTCTTCGTTCCTGAATAACAGAGAGCTTGGCTTCTATTACTCGCTCTGTGTTCTGAGGATGTTTTTTGCTTGGATGAATTTCCTTTATCTGCAGTTTTGTATAATCCCAAGGTTTAGTTCAACATGTTAATAGAAATTGGTTGGTTTACTTGGCAATTTTAGCAAATGAGGATGATCCTTTT
Organism: Cotoneaster glaucophyllus; assembly: GCA_036320875.1. Lineage (NCBI taxonomy): Eukaryota > Viridiplantae > Streptophyta > Magnoliopsida > Rosales > Rosaceae > Cotoneaster > Cotoneaster glaucophyllus. The sequence continues at coordinate 24,779,211 of CM070069.1, read as the reverse complement.
TGTGGTGATCCAGGGGATCCTCAAATCGTGTCCGTTCATCGTATAGCGTACGGTTATAAATCATTTTAAATACTTTTATTTAAAATTAAATATGAACAGTACCTGACGAAAACTAACCGCACGATGTACGATGAACGTATATGATTTGAGGATCCCCGAAATCCTCACAAAGAGGATCCAGAAAGAATCCTGATTCAATTTTAGTTGCTTGTTCATGCATTCTCACATCAAGGAGAATAACCTTGATCCCGTGTGGCCTTGTTTCTTCCAGATTCCTAGTTCCTAGAGATATGTTTGTCGGGCAGTTTATCCATATCTTAAGCACCCTGGGGAAAGCTCTTTTTGTTTTTGTGAAGAACACTTTACCTCAAATAGGTAAAGAGCGTGTTGTCATCCATTCGACCAGCCTCCATCATGTTTTCAGAGCCACTTTAAAACTTTACTATGCGTATTAGCCAGTCGCATGGATTCCATCTATGAAATTTACAAGGAGGATGACGGTTTCCTGTATGTCTTACAGCAGCGAGAAAACCTTTGGCTAATCTTGCCATCTCCTCCCCTAATTATCTAGTCGCCTCGTCCATATCAGTGACTTGTAAGTATTCATTGTTAACATGTTCTCTATCAGAACGGGCCTGTGAGGCGTGCTTCACTCTGTATTATCATGTTCTTTGTATATTTGATTCATTGTGAATTCTGTAAAGTTCGCAACTTTTAATAAATGCAACATTTACCAATTCAGTATTGTCTCATTAGTCTTTCCTGTTCCAATATATTTCCAAACTTTTCCTCCGTAAAATACCCAATTGAAGTTCAACGAAAAAAAAAAGAGGATTTTCTACTGTGCGGCAGAGTATGGGATACTCCGGATGCTTTAATCGTTTAGATCTTTGTTTAAAAATAAAGAAATCAAAATCTAACGGTGAAAAAGTCCGGAGTATTCTATGCTCTCGAGCACCATAGACGGAAAAATGAAACCGAAAACAAAGAAAGGTATATGAAGAGCAGACAATGATGTATTTATTCACCATGTAGTCACAAACGATAAACAATGGTATTCACAAGTGAAATGAATGTGTTTTTAACACCTTATTCGACTATCTTTACTATTTTACACCCCCAAAGTTCCACGCAGCAGGAATTTTGTACTATTTTACTATTTGGCTACAGTGCATCAGTAATTCCATGGACAGTGACGTTTGCCTCCACAATGCAAGTATCATTCAACACAATGTTTGTGTGGTTGAATGATTCCAGAGTAGTAAATCTCATCCATCCCCTCACCGAATTTGAGGCACTGAACCAGTGACTTGCTGCAATCACCAAAAAGGATTCTCAGTTCAATAGTATATTGAAAAAAAAGGGGTAAAAGGGTGACTCCAAGCTAACAGGACTCCCCGAGAAGGAACATCAATCGTAAACAGCTTTACTCTTACGTTGCAAAGAGTCTGTTTCCACAAGGGTAAAACATGCAAATAGAGTTGGTTACAAACTTTTAATAAGAGATAGAGTTGGTTATATACGGTTTATTGGCATGTTGCTGAAAACATTCAGTTGCTTTATGCTAAATACTAGAAGTTCAACATGAGTTTCAACATTTCAAGAGTGCACCGAATGGGCATGCCCCGGACACTGCATTCTTCAAGCTCAGCACATTCTTGAAGAAACAATCGAATGTTTTCAAAAAATGGACCGTGGGGAAGACTGATTGGGCTTCCCGAATCCCAAAACGAATTAAACCCTAAAATCTTTCGCTACGACCAACCGAAAATTGTGAACATTTTCAGTGGGTTGCAATCAGAAATTCTCGATATTGGCTTTCCACTGAGCGCAGGTTCAATATTAAGTATCACCAACATGGTATGCCATCACGACTCAAACACCTCCAAGAACTGGAGTCTTACCGTCGTTCATGGTGGGAATTTTAGCATGATGACGGCAATAAAACCACCCTTAATTGAATGTTTGTTAGATGTTCTAATCCTTGTTTGCTCGTATGATTATGTAGCAGTAGGATTAGGCAAAACCTTTACCTTTACCAGAGAGATGCCAATAGTCAGACTGCCGGTCTAGGATCCGTAGGGTAAACCCTGCATATATTTGACAACCAGGAGGAAGAGATTTCGGTTCGGCTAACGCCAGAAAAAGAGCCAGATGGGTTCCAACTCCATTGCCTTTCCCCTTGGGATAGAGCTGCATCTTCCTGCAACAACCACCAACGCATTTACAGCACTTTCAGACAAACTGCGCTTAAGTTTTCGATATCTTCAAAAGAAATTTCTTATACTAAGAGCGAAGTCTAACAAGTTTAGTGTTATATACCATTTCTGGTCTCCAGCAATGAATGTTTTTGAGTCGTAGGATTCCTCATCTAGCTTTGATACGTTGTCAATCCTCCAAGTATTCTTGTACATAACAGGATCCTTTACCATTGATAGACACTCTCCTTTGCCTTTGCTTCTCTCTTTAGAAACAAAGACCTCTGCTCCCAACACACAAGTGTCATCTATGAGAAATCCATTTGAAGCTTCAGTGAAAGCTTTGCGGGAGAGAAATTGATCGAATCCCCAATCGAGTTTCATCCCATGAAACCGCCTTTCCTTCGGTTCTGAGCAATGCATATTTTAAAAAGATAGGAAAATGAGACGACGCTTCACAAATATGAGAACTATAAGCCCTTTTTATTCGTTGAGTTGAAAGAAAGAAATGGTACCTTGAAGAACGAAGTAATTGCCGTTGTTCTGATCGAGTATAAATAACCTGAAAACAGCGTACACTTCCAAAGAATTCTGGGGAGCAGTTGCTCCAGAAAATACCAAGTAGAGAGAGATGTGCTCTTTCACATTCCTGTTCTTGTTTCCGTTCGGATAGAAAACCAGTTTCCTGGAGCAAAACAACAATTTATAGTACTCTAACGCAGCTCCAAAAAAAGAAGAAAACACTAGCTATTAAAGCAAACCTTACGAGAAAAGGAACAGTAAAAAATTGTTCTCAGAAATAGAGAGAAAGGATTGTACCATTTGTATCCTCCGGCTTCAAAGTCCCCAGATTCATATTTCTCCAAGTTATGTTTGGTGAGCAACGAAATCGATTGTACTTTTACTGTGTAATGGGTTGGTGGTGCATCCGAAATTGTTCTCAGTATCCCTGAAAATAAACGTGTGCATTAGCTACTAATTTCCAACTTCAACACACTCAAGCAAACAGATGAAGTATCTTACCATCTTGGTCATCGAAGTTGAGACTGGTCATATCAACAAACTTGATTTTCGGATAATTCAATACAAGTTACAAAGGATTCAACCGGGTTTTCTGTTCCACAACCAAATATGTTTTCCTGCTTATAAGGAAAAATTAAAGGTGTATTATTCCTAACTTGAAAGCTTTTAAGGATTGAAATGTTATGCTTTGCTTCAAAAGGGTTGCCATTGTTTCATTTGAAAGGTATCCATCACCTGCTTGTAAGGAAAAATATTGGTGTTATTCCTATCTAGAAAGCCTTGAAGGTTTATTCCTAACTAGAAAGCTTTAAAGGATATAAATGTTGCAGATGACGTTTTACCGCAATGGCAGAAAGCAATCATGCCTATGCACCTTGGTGCGGGTTCGATCTCTACCGATCCCCTCCCCCCGAACACTAGCAGTTGAACCTAGCAACGTTAATGTTTGTCAAGAAAGAAGCAAAAAAAAAAAAAAGGATAGAACCGTCATGCTTTGCTTCAAAAGGTTGCCTTTTTTTCATTGAAAAGGTATCCATCACCTGGTTTTAGGTGCTTCAAAACACATATTCTGCAATTTTACTTCTTATTAAACTGAACAATGTTTACGGTTTAGCATTGACAAGGAAGTTAAGATTACACAAGCAAAACAAAGTTTCAGCTGTAGACAGGAGATGTTAGTCGTATGACATTACTGGTCAAGACTCGATATATTTGGCGCTCAACCATATTTTTGAACAAAAAATGCATCTCAATCATTTTCGAAACAAAAGCACATGCTTGAGCCCAACACAAATTCGAAGATAAATATGCCTTTCAACCACAAGTCATTTGGTGGGAAAGGATTGCTGCTCTAGAGTTCTATAGAAGCGCCACATTTAGTACAAACCATATAGTGGACGCAGAACTTTCATTCATATTCGTAAGTCAGCTAACATCATTTTAGCAACATTGAAATTGAAGACAAGCAGACTGCAGTGCTTTTGCCGCTCTGAGGACGGTGACATTGGCCTCCACTATGCAACTATCATTCAACAAAAACCCCTTGCCTGCATGTTTGAAAGTGTCCGGTGGAATGAAACAAGGCCAACCAAAACTTTAATCCGCGGCACTGAACCAGCGATTAGCTACACGGAATAAATCGTCATGTTATATGGGACTACATACATAATTAAACATTGAAAGAGGCCAAATTTACCTTCAGAAGACTTGTTCAAGGAAGGGATTTATCTACACTGCGCAGGGAAAGCTGAGCAAACACTTTAGAATCACGAAGGTCTTCTGAACCATCCAATTCCAAGTAAAGTGAAATATGAGTACCCTTCCCATCATAATTTCCTTTCGGGCAAAGCTGAATCTTCCTCCAGCGACCATCAGAAGAGGTATATGAGAACATTTCAAGATTCCATTAACATTTCAAGCTTAATTAAAAGGAGCAGTTTTTTACATTACAAGCAAAACTACAACTTGACACCTTAAGGGATAATGTAAACATGATGTACGTACAAATTGCATATGCTGTTCAAACCGCTGAAAGTATATGCATCTCTTTTCTCTTAGATGAAAATTGACTTCAGCAAAGAAAAGGTATTGATAAGATAGTAAATTGAAAACCTATTGGAGATACGATTTCGGGTCTTCAGCAATTAAGAGTTGTGAGTAGTAACCCTCAGCATCTAACAATTAAAAAGTTCTCAACCTTCCAAACATGCTAGCATCCCTGATCATTGATAGACGCTCTCCATTTCCTATTCTTCTCTCTTTACAAACAAAAATGTGCGCTCCAAATGCGCGTCTTCCATGAGATATCCGTTGGAAGCATTAGTAAACGCTTTAAGAGGGATGAATTGATCAAAACCCGAATAAGGCATAATCCCATGAAAACACTTTTCCTTTTCATTGACATCTAGTAAAGAAATGCAACATGAAAATGGATCAGCAAATTAAAAACAAGACTAAGAAAATATGAAAAGGAACGAGTCGTCACTCCACTAGATGAAATAAACTTGACGATGCATTACCTTCAAAAACCAAGTACATCCTTTCCTCTGATCAAGCAAAAAGAACCTGAAATCAACATAAACTTCCCAACCAGTTTGAAGGGAATCATCATCCGCCATTTCCAAATAGGGAGAGATTTGGTCTGCCACATTCCTCGTCTCGTCTTGTTTCCATTGGGGTAGAGCACTAGTTTTCTGTGACCCAACAAAAATATAATTGCAAAATATTGTTTTTTCGGGGCTAATAATTGGGTTTTTATTTTATTTTATTTTATTTATTTTGTACTGATGATGTCGCATCCCGGCCCGGGGTCCACCACATCCAGGGCCCGCTCCACCACCGTAGCACGATATTGTCCGCTTTGGGCCCCGACTACGCCCTCACGGTTTTGTTTCTGGGAACTCACACGAGAACTTCCCAGTGGGTCACCCATCATGGGAGTGCTCTCGCACGCTACTCGCTTAACTTCGGAGTTCCCATGGAACCCGAAGCCAGTGAGCTCCCAAAAAGCCTCGCGCTAGGTAGGGATGGGAATATACATATAAGGATCACTCCCCTGGGCGATGTGGGATCTCACAATCCACCCCCCTTAGGGGCCCGACGTCCTCGTCGGCACACCACGGCCAGGGTTAGGCTCTGATACCAAATTGTCACATCCCGGCCCGGGGTCCACCACATCCCGGGCCCGCTCCACCACCGTAGCACGATATTGTCCGCTTTGGGCCCCGACTACGCCCTCACGGTTTTGTTTCTGGGAACTCACACGAGAACTTCCCAGTGGGTCACCCATCATGGGAGTGCTCTCGCGCGCTACTCGCTTAACTTCGGAGTTCCCATGGAACCCGAAGCCAGTGAGCTCCCAAAAAGCCTCGCGCTAGGTAGGGATGAGAATATACATATAAGGATCACTCCCCTGGGCGATGTGGGATCTCACAGATGAACGACTTGAAGAATCAAAAAATATAATTGCAAACTACCCAGATCGAGTTCTGGTGAGTTTTTTTTTTTTTTTTTTTTTTTCCTGTGATTTTTGTTTTTTGAAATGCCATGATACTGGGAAATTAATAATGCCTTGGAATTTGGAAATATGGAAATTTATCCTTGTTTATGATCTTTTGGTTGATAAGAATTTCTTAATTTGTTTAATTTATTTACGCGTTTCTGCTGCTTAATATCAGTTAAAGATTTAATTATTATTCTATTACAATTTGACATTGACACGATTCAGAGATGATAACGTTTTAGTGGCTGAGAGATTTTGATGGATGAATGCTTTGAAATGACAAATTTTTGGTTTGTGTGGCGAAAAAATGACAAATTTTGGTTCATGTGGATTACGTATGTGAAGGATCTCTGACATTTTCTTTCTGAAGTTGTTATTATGTTATGTGGTCTGAGATTCACTTCCAGGCAATATTTTTTTTGTTCAAAACTTTCAAAACACGGAAGTAAATTTAAGTTTTAACACAATGGTTCCCATTGTCACCTCAAAGAGTTGTGTATTGTTGATCGATGTTTTTTTCATTGCATTTCGTGTATAGATCTGACACACTCGGGAAGAACTGATTATTTTAGGAAGATTTTATCGTATAACCTCACACCTGCAATCATAAAGTGGTTTAATTTAAGTACAAGCGCCACTGTTAGACTTTATTGGAAGCATTGTTGCGAGGGTGGATAGGATGTTAAAACTGATTAGGGTGTTCATTTTATGTCTTTCTGCAGGTGAACATTGAAAGATATTCCTGGACAGACTTGCCTGAAATGGAAAAGAAAAAGTATGTTTTAGTTGTCACATTTCTCTTCATTTTCTACAAGGTCAATGTTTCCTACGTCAAGAACAAACTTAAATGCAATATGACACCTGAGTTTTATAATTTCACATCGAAATTTGTAAATAACACTTTCTAGGATCTGGGAATTTCGATATTCTTATAGGTCAGTAAAGTTTCCGTCTCCAGGTCCTTCTTCCTGGTTTATGTGACATACTTATAGGAATCCTTATAACTCTTCGTTCCTGAATAACAGAGAGCTTGGCTTCTATTACTCGCTCTGTGTTCTGAGGATGTTTTTTGCTTGGATGAATTTCCTTTATCTGCAGTTTTGTATAATCCCAAGGTTTAGTTCAAAATGTTAATAGAAATTGGTTGGTTTACTTGGCAATTTTAGCAAATGAGGATGATCCTTTTTGTGGTGATCCAGGGGATCCTCAAATCGTGTCCGTTCATCGTATAGCGTACGGTTATAAATCATTTTAAATACTTTTATTTAAAATTAAATATGAACAGTACCTGACGAAAACTAACCGCACGATGTACGATGAACGTATATGATTTGAGGATCCCCGAAATCCTCACAAAGAGGATCCAGAAAGAATCCTGATTCAATTTTAGTTGCTTGTTCATGCATTCTCACATCAAGGAGAATAACCTTGATCCCGTGTGGCCTTGTTTCTTCCAGATTCCTAGTTCCTAGAGATATGTTTGTCGGGCAGTTTATCCATATCTTAAGCACCCTGGGGAAAGCTCTTTTTGTTTTTGTGAAGAACACTTTACCTCAAATAGGTAAAGAGCGTGTTGTCATCCATTCGACCAGCCTCCATCATGTTTTCAGAGCCACTTTAAAACTTTACTATGCGTATTAGCCAGTCGCATGGATTCCATCTATGAAATTTACAAGGAGGATGACGGTTTCCTGTATGTCTTACAGCAGCGAGAAAACCTTTGGCTAATCTTGCCATCTCCTCCCCTAATTATCTAGTCGCCTCGTCCATATCAGTGACTTGTAAGTATTCATTGTTAACATGTTCTCTATCAGAACGGGCCTGTGAGGCGTGCTTCACTCTGTATTATCATGTTCTTTGTATATTTGATTCATTGTGAATTCTGTAAAGTTCGCAACTTTTAATAAATGCAACATTTACCAATTCAGTATTGTCTCATTAGTCTTTCCTGTTCCAATATATTTCCAAACTTTTCCTCCGTAAAATACCCAATTGAAGTTCAACGAAAAAAAAAAGAGGATTTTCTACTGTGCGGCAGAGTATGGGATACTCCGGATGCTTTAATCGTTTAGATCTTTGTTTAAAAATAAAGAAATCAAAATCTAACGGTGAAAAAGTCCGGAGTATTCTATGCTCTCGAGCACCATAGACGGAAAAATGAAACCGAAAACAAAGAAAGGTATATGAAGAGCAGACAATGATGTATTTATTCACCATGTAGTCACAAACGATAAACAATGGTATTCACAAGTGAAATGAATGTGTTTTTAACACCTTATTCGACTATCTTTACTATTTTACACCCCCAAAGTTCCACGCAGCAGGAATTTTGTACTATTTTACTATTTGGCTACAGTGCATCAGTAATTCCATGGACAGTGACGTTTGCCTCCACAATGCAAGTATCATTCAACACAATGTTTGTGTGGTTGAATGATTCCAGAGTAGTAAATCTCATCCATCCCCTCACCGAATTTGAGGCACTGAACCAGTGACTTGCTGCAATCACCAAAAAGGATTCTCAGTTCAATAGTATATTGAAAAAAAAGGGGTAAAAGGGTGACTCCAAGCTAACAGGACTCCCCGAGAAGGAACATCAATCGTAAACAGCTTTACTCTTACGTTGCAAAGAGTCTGTTTCCACAAGGGTAAAACATGCAAATAGAGTTGGTTACAAACTTTTAATAAGAGATAGAGTTGGTTATATACGGTTTATTGGCATGTTGCTGAAAACATTCAGTTGCTTTATGCTAAATACTAGAAGTTCAACATGAGTTTCAACATTTCAAGAGTGCACCGAATGGGCATGCCCCGGACACTGCATTCTTCAAGCTCAGCACATTCTTGAAGAAACAATCGAATGTTTTCAAAAAATGGACCGTGGGGAAGACTGATTGGGCTTCCCGAATCCCAAAACGAATTAAACCCTAAAATCTTTCGCTACGACCAACCGAAAATTGTGAACATTTTCAGTGGGTTGCAATCAGAAATTCTCGATATTGGCTTTCCACTGAGCGCAGGTTCAATATTAAGTATCACCAACATGGTATGCCATCACGACTCAAACACCTCCAAGAACTGGAGTCTTACCGTCGTTCATGGTGGGAATTTTAGCATGATGACGGCAATAAAACCACCCTTAATTGAATGTTTGTTAGATGTTCTAATCCTTGTTTGCTCGTATGATTATGTAGCAGTAGGATTAGGCAAAACCTTTACCTTTACCAGAGAGATGCCAATAGTCAGACTGCCGGTCTAGGATCCGTAGGGTAAACCCTGCATATATTTGACAACCAGGAGGAAGAGATTTCGGTTCGGCTAACGCCAGAAAAAGAGCCAGATGGGTTCCAACTCCATTGCCTTTCCCCTTGGGATAGAGCTGCATCTTCCTGCAACAACCACCAACGCATTTACAGCACTTTCAGACAAACTGCGCTTAAGTTTTCGATATCTTCAAAAGAAATTTCTTATACTAAGAGCGAAGTCTAACAAGTTTAGTGTTATATACCATTTCTGGTCTCCAGCAATGAATGTTTTTGAGTCGTAGGATTCCTCATCTAGCTTTGATACGTTGTCAATCCTCCAAGTATTCTTGTACATAACAGGATCCTTTACCATTGATAGACACTCTCCTTTGCCTTTGCTTCTCTCTTTAGAAACAAAGACCTCTGCTCCCAACACACAAGTGTCATCTATGAGAAATCCATTTGAAGCTTCAGTGAAAGCTTTGCGGGAGAGAAATTGATCGAATCCCCAATCGAGTTTCATCCCATGAAACCGCCTTTCCTTCGGTTCTGAGCAATGCATATTTTAAAAAGATAGGAAAATGAGACGACGCTTCACAAATATGAGAACTATAAGCCCTTTTTATTCGTTGAGTTGAAAGAAAGAAATGGTACCTTGAAGAACGAAGTAATTGCCGTTGTTCTGATCGAGTATAAATAACCTGAAAACAGCGTACACTTCCAAAGAATTCTGGGGAGCAGTTGCTCCAGAAAATACCAAGTAGAGAGAGATGTGCTCTTTCACATTCCTGTTCTTGTTTCCGTTCGGATAGAAAACCAGTTTCCTGGAGCAAAACAACAATTTATAGTACTCTAACGCAGCTCCAAAAAAAGAAGAAAACACTAGCTATTAAAGCAAACCTTACGAGAAAAGGAACAGTAAAAAATTGTTCTCAGAAATAGAGAGAAAGGATTGTACCATTTGTATCCTCCGGCTTCAAAGTCCCCAGATTCATATTTCTCCAAGTTATGTTTGGTGAGCAACGAAATCGATTGTACTTTTACTGTGTAATGGGTTGGTGGTGCATCCGAAATTGTTCTCAGTATCCCTGAAAATAAACGTGTGCATTAGCTACTAATTTCCAACTTCAACACACTCAAGCAAACAGATGAAGTATCTTACCATCTTGGTCATCGAAGTTGAGACTGGTCATATCAACAAACTTGATTTTCGGATAATTCAATACAAGTTACAAAGGATTCAACCGGGTTTTCTGTTCCACAACCAAATATGTTTTCCTGCTTATAAGGAAAAATTAAAGGTGTATTATTCCTAACTTGAAAGCTTTTAAGGATTGAAATGTTATGCTTTGCTTCAAAAGGGTTGCCATTGTTTCATTTGAAAGGTATCCATCACCTGCTTGTAAGGAAAAATATTGGTGTTATTCCTATCTAGAAAGCCTTGAAGGTTTATTCCTAACTAGAAAGCTTTAAAGGATATAAATGTTGCAGATGACGTTTTACCGCAATGGCAGAAAGCAATCATGCCTATGCACCTTGGTGCGGGTTCGATCTCTACCGATCCCCTCCCCCCGAACACTAGCAGTTGAACCTAGCAACGTTAATGTTTGTCAAGAAAGAAGCAAAAAAAAAAAAAAAGGATAGAACCGTCATGCTTTGCTTCAAAAGGTTGCCTTTTTTTCATTGAAAAGGTATCCATCACCTGGTTTTAGGTGCTTCAAAACACATATTCTGCAATTTTACTTCTTATTAAACTGAACAATGTTTACGGTTTAGCATTGACAAGGAAGTTAAGATTACACAAGCAAAACAAAGTTTCAGCTGTAGACAGGAGATGTTAGTCGTATGACATTACTGGTCAAGACTCGATATATTTGGCGCTCAACCATATTTTTGAACAAAAAATGCATCTCAATCATTTTCGAAACAAAAGCACATGCTTGAGCCCAACACAAATTCGAAGATAAATATGCCTTTCAACCACAAGTCATTTGGTGGGAAAGGATTGCTGCTCTAGAGTTCTATAGAAGCGCCACATTTAGTACAAACCATATAGTGGACGCAGAACTTTCATTCATATTCGTAAGTCAGCTAACATCATTTTAGCAACATTGAAATTGAAGACAAGCAGACTGCAGTGCTTTTGCCGCTCTGAGGACGGTGACATTGGCCTCCACTATGCAACTATCATTCAACAAAAACCCCTTGCCTGCATGTTTGAAAGTGTCCGGTGGAATGAAACAAGGCCAACCAAAACTTTAATCCGCGGCACTGAACCAGCGATTAGCTACACGGAATAAATCGTCATGTTATATGGGACTACATACATAATTAAACATTGAAAGAGGCCAAATTTACCTTCAGAAGACTTGTTCAAGGAAGGGATTTATCTACACTGCGCAGGGAAAGCTGAGCAAACACTTTAGAATCACGAAGGTCTTCTGAACCATCCAATTCCAAGTAAAGTGAAATATGAGTACCCTTCCCATCATAATTTCCTTTCGGACAAAGCTGAATCTTCCTCCAGCGACCATCAGAAGAGGTATATGAGAACATTTCAAGATTCCATTAACATTTCAAGCTTAATTAAAAGGAGCAGTTTTTTACATTACAAGCAAAACTACAACTTGACACCTTAAGGGATAATGTAAACATGATGTACGTACAAATTGCATATGCTGTTCAAACCGCTGAAAGTATATGCATCTCTTTTCTCTTAGATGAAAATTGACTTCAGCAAAGAAAAGGTATTGATAAGATAGTAAATTGAAAACCTATTGGAGATACGATTTCGGGTCTTCAGCAATTAAGAGTTGTGAGTAGTAACCCTCAGCATCTAACAATTAAAAAGTTTTCAACCTTCCAAACATGCTAGCATCCCTGATCATTGATAGACGCTCTCCATTTCCTATTCTTCTTTCTTTACAAACAAAAATGTCCGCTCCAAATGCACGTCTTCCATGAGATATCCGTTGGAAGCATTAGTAAACGCTTTAAGAGGGATGAATTGATCAAAACCCGAATAAGGCATAATCCCATGAAAACACTTTTCCTTTTCATTGACATCTAGTAAAGAAATGCAAAATGAAAATGGATCAGCAAATTAAAAACAAGACTAAGAAAATATGAAAAGGAACGAGTCGTCACTCCACTAGATGAAATAAACTTGACGATGCATTACCTTCAAAAACCAAGTACATCCTTTCCTCTGATCAAGCAAAAAGAACCTGAAATCAACATAAACTTCCCAACCAGTTTGAAGGGAATCATCATCCGCCATTTCCAAATAGGGAGAGATTTGGTCTGCCACATTCCTCGTCTCGTCTTGTTTCCATTTGGGTAGAGCACTAGTTTTCTGTGACCCAACAAAAATATAATTGCAAAATATTGTTTTTTCGGGGCTAATAATTGGGTTTTTATTTTATTTTATTTTATTTATTTTATTTATTTTGTACTGATGATGTCGCATCCCGGCCCGAGGTCCACCACATCCAGGGCACGCTCCACCACCGTAGCACGATATTGTCCGCTTTGGGCCCCTACTACGCCCTCACGGTTTTGTTTCTGGGAACTCACACGAGAACTTCCTAGTGGGTCACCCATCATGGGAGTGCTCTCGCGCGCTACTCGCTTAACTTCGGAGTTCCCATGGAACCCGAAGCCAGTGAGCTCCCAAAAAGCCTCGCGCTAGGTAGGGATGGGAATATACATATAAGGATCACTCCCCTGGGCGATGTGGGATCTCACAATCCACCCCCCTTAGGGCCCGACGTCCTCGTCCGCACACCACGGCCAGGGTTAGGCTCTGATACCAAATTGTCACATCCCGGCCCGGGGTTCACCACATCCCGGGCCCGCTCCACCACCGTAGCACGATATTGTCCGCTTTGGGCCCCGACTACGCCCTCACAGTTTTGTTTCTGGGAACTCACACGAGAACTTCCCAGTGGGTCACCCATCATGGGAGTGCTCTCGCGCGCTACTCGCTTAACTTCGGAGTTCCCATGGAACCCGAAGCCAGTGAGCTCCCAAAAAGCCTCGTGCTAGGTAGGGATGGGAATATACATATAAGGATCACTCCCCTGGGCGATGTGGGATCTCACAGATGAACGACTTGAAGAATCAAAAAATATAATTGCAAACTACCCAGATCGAGTTCTGAGTTTTTTTTTTTTTTTTTTCCTGTGATTTTTGTTTTTGGAGATGCCATGATACTGGGAAATTAATAATGCCTTGGAATTTGGAAATATGGAAATTTATCCTTGTTTATGATCTTTTGGTTGATAAGAATTTCTTAATTTGTTTAATTTATTTACGCGTTTCTGCTGCTTAATATCAGTTAAAGATTTAATTATTATTCTATTACAATTTGACATTGACACGATTCAGAGATGATAACGTTTTAGTGGCTGAGAGATTTTGATGGATGAATGCTTTGAAATGACAAATTTTTGGTTTGTGTGGCGAAAAAATGACAAATTTTAATTCATGTGGATTACGTATGTGAAGAATCTCTGACATTTTCTTTCTGAAGTTGTTATTATGTTATGTGGTCTGAGATTCACTTTCAGGCAATATTTTTTTTGTTCAAAACTTTCAAAACACGGAAGTAAATTTAAGTTTTAACACAATGGTTCCCATTGTCACCTCAAAGAGTTGTGTATTGTTGATCGATGTTTTTTTCATTGCATTTCGTGTATAGATCTGACACACTCGGGAAGAACTGATTATTTTAGGAAGATTTTATCGTATAACCTCACACCTGCAATCATAAAGTGGCTTAATTTAAGTACAAGCGCCACTGTTAGACTTTATTGGAAGCATTGTTGCGAGGGTGGATAGGATGTTAAAACTGATTAGGGTGTTCATTTTATGTCTTTCTGCAGGTGAACATTGAAAGATATTCCTGGACAGACTTGCCTGAAATGGAAAAGAAAAAGTATGTTTTAGTTGTCACATTTCTCTTCATTTTCTACAAGGTCAATGTTTCCTACGTCAAGAACAAACTTAAATGCAATATGACACCTGAGTTTTATAATTTCACATCGAAATTTGTAAATAACACTTTCTAGGATCTGGGAATTTCGATATTCTTATAGGTCAGTAAAGTTTCCGTCTCCAGGTCCTTCTTCCTGGTTTATGTGACATACTTATAGGAATCCTTATAACTCTTCGTTCCTGAATAACAGAGAGCTTGGCTTCTATTACTCGCTCTGTGTTCTGAGGATGTTTTTTGCTTGGATGAATTTCCTTTATCTGCAGTTTTGTATAATCCCAAGGTTTAGTTCAAAATGTTAATAGAAATTGGTTGGTTTACTTGGCAATTTTAGCAAATGAGGATGATCCTTTTTGTGGTGATCCAGGGGATCCTCAAATCGTGTCCGTTCATCGTATAGCGTACGGTTATAAATCATTTTAAATACTTTTATTTAAAATTAGGGCAAAAGACAGTTTACTACCCTCATGTTTCGTGGTTTTCAACATTTAGTACATCAAGTTTTTTTCGTCCCAGAGTCATACCTAAAGTGTAAATTTTGGGACAGTCTCATACATCCGTTAGTCAAACTGTTAAGTCTTCCGTTAACTGTGACGTGGCGCCCATGTAGACAATGACTGGGCGCCACGTGTCATCCACGTGGAAATTAAAAATAAATTAATTAATTAAAAATAATAATAATAATAATAAAAATAAAACCTTCATCGTCCCACCCCCCTCTTCTTTCCCCGCCCCCTGCAACCCAGAACCCCCCTCCTCTTTCCCCACCCCCTGCAACCCAGGAAGGAGGAAGAAGAAGAATAAGAATAAGGAAGGAAGAAAGAGAGAAGAAAAAAAAAAAAAAAACCTTCATCTTCCCTAAATCCCACCCGTGCCCACCCCAATCCTAGCCAACCTTCCTTCATTCTCTCCTACCTTACCCTCTCCCATTGCCTCCGCCGGTCAATGTCCACGCCGCTCCCCCACCACATGTGCCTCCGTCGGTGTCGGTTGTCACGCCTTTACCACAGCCGACGACACAGACATTTCAAACACCTCAACAGCAACAACCTCAGCCACCGCAACAAATGCAACAAGTTTGTCATGTTCAACAGACTCAAAATGTTCAACCGGTGATGGCTGTACCGGAACAACAGGTACCTCCGACAGCGCAGGAGAATATTGCTAGCGGTGGAGGAGGAGGGAGTTCCGAGCCTGCATCATCTTCGAGATGGCCCAAGGCAGAAGTACTGGCGCTGATAAAGTTGAGGAGCAGGCTTGAGTCGAGGTACCAAGATGCAGGGCCGAAAGGCCCACTTTGGGAGGAAATCTCCGCCGGCATGGGGCGGATAG
Source organism: Cotoneaster glaucophyllus (assembly GCA_036320875.1). Lineage (NCBI taxonomy): Eukaryota > Viridiplantae > Streptophyta > Magnoliopsida > Rosales > Rosaceae > Cotoneaster > Cotoneaster glaucophyllus. The sequence continues at coordinate 24,763,416 of CM070069.1, read as the reverse complement.
GGTACAATAGGAGTTCCAAGAGGTGCAAGGAGAAATGGGAGAACATCAACAAGTACTTCAAGAAGGTGAAGGAGAGCAACAAGAAGCGGCCCGAGGATGCGAAAACGTGTCCATATTTTCACGAACTAGATGCCCATGGAAATGCAGCGGTGTAGTTCCGGGCACCGCGCAGACCGCCGACCACCGATCTCACCGCGATCCTGTCATATTTGCTGGTCCAGGAAGGTTCTAGATCCTGCACGTTTTACGGAGGAAGGGTTGGGTGAGCGTAGAGGAGAGAATGGAGTGAGGGTTATGGGGAATAGGGGGCGGTGAAGACAATGGGTTTTGGGAGAGGGAATTGAGGGTGGGTGTGCGGAGAGGGCGTGCAGCGAAGGAGACGGAAGCGGAGGCGGAAAGGGGGGAGAGAGAGAGAGAAGCGGTTCTTGGAGGAATTGGAGAGAATCTTGAGAGGAAAGCTAGGGTTTTTGGAAGATCTGGGAGTCGGATTCCATCGCAGAGTCAGTTAAGAATCTAGAGGTGGGGGAAGAAGCCTGGGGAAGATGAAGGTTTTTTGTTTTTTTTTTTTTTCCTCTCTTCTCTCTTTCTTCCTTCCTTCTTCTTCTTCCTCTTCCTCCTCCTTTCTGGGTTGCAAGGGGTGGGGAAAGAAGGGGGGGGGTTCTGGGTTGCAGGGGGTGGGACGGGGTGGGGAAAGAAGAGGGGGGTGGGACGATGAAGGTTTTATTATTATTATTATTTTTTTTTTAATTAATTTATTTATTTTATAAATAATTTATTTTTAATTTCCACGTGGATGACACGTGGCGCCCAGTCATTGTCCACATGGGCGCCACGTCACAGTTAACGGAAGACTTAACAGTTTGACTAACGGATGTATGAGACTGTCCCAAAATTTACACTTTAGGTATGACTCTGGGACAAAAAAAACTTGATGTACTAAATGTTGAAAACCACGAAACATGAGGGTAGTAAACTGTCTTTTGCCCTTTAAATTAAATATGAACAGTACCTGACGAAAACTAATTGCACGATGTACGATGAACGTATATGATTTGAGGATCCCCGAAATCCTCACAAAGAGGATCCAGAAAGAATCCTGATTCAATTTTAGTTGCTTGTTCATGCATTCTCACATCAAGGAGAATAACCTTGATCCCGTGTGGCCTTGTTTCTTCCAGATTCCTAGTTCCTAGAGATATGTTTGTCGGGCAGTTTATCCATATCTTAAGCACCCTGGGGAAAGCTCTTTTTGTTTTTGTGAAGAACACTTTACCTCAAATAGGTAAAGAGCGTGTTGTCATCCATTCGACCAGCCTCCATCATGTTTTCAGAGCCACTTTAAAACTTTACTATGCGTATTAGCCAGTCGCATGGATTCCATCTATGAAATTTACAAGGAGGATGACGGTTTCCTGTATGTCTTACAGCAGCGAGAAAACCTTTGGCTAATCTTGCCATCTCCTCCCCTAATTATCTAGTCGCCTCGTCCATATCAGTGACTTGTAAGTATTCATTGTTAACATGTTCTCTATCAGAACGGGCCTGTGAGGCGTGCTTCACTCTGTATTATCATGTTCTTTGTATATTTGATTCATTGTGAATTCTGTAAAGTTCGCAACTTTTAATAAATGCAACATTTACCAATTCAGTATTGTCTCATTAGTCTTTCCTGTTCCAATATATTTCCAAACTTTTCCTCCGTAAAATACCCAATTGAAGTTCAACGAAAAAAAAAAGAGGATTTTCTACTGTGCGGCAGAGTATGGGATACTCCGGATGCTTTAATCGTTTAGATCTTTGTTTAAAAATAAAGAAATCAAAATCTAACGGTGAAAAAGTCCGGAGTATTCTATGCTCTCGAGCACCATAGACGGAAAAATGAAACCGAAAACAAAGAAAGGTATATGAAGAGCAGACAATGATGTATTTATTCACCATGTAGTCACAAACGATAAACAATGGTATTCACAAGTGAAATGAATGTGTTTTTAACACCTTATTCGACTATCTTTACTATTTTACACCCCCAAAGTTCCACGCAGCAGGAATTTTGTACTATTTTACTATTTGGCTACAGTGCATCAGTAATTCCATGGACAGTGACGTTTGCCTCCACAATGCAAGTATCATTCAACACAATGTTTGTGTGGTTGAATGATTCCAGAGTAGTAAATCTCATCCATCCCCTCACCGAATTTGAGGCACTGAACCAGTGACTTGCTGCAATCACCAAAAAGGATTCTCAGTTCAATAGTATATTGAAAAAAAAGGGGTAAAAGGGTGACTCCAAGCTAACAGGACTCCCCGAGAAGGAACATCAATCGTAAACAGCTTTACTCTTACGTTGCAAAGAGTCTGTTTCCACAAGGGTAAAACATGCAAATAGAGTTGGTTACAAACTTTTAATAAGAGATAGAGTTGGTTATATACGGTTTATTGGCATGTTGCTGAAAACATTCAGTTGCTTTATGCTAAATACTAGAAGTTCAACATGAGTTTCAACATTTCAAGAGTGCACCGAATGGGCATGCCCCGGACACTGCATTCTTCAAGCTCAGCACATTCTTGAAGAAACAATCGAATGTTTTCAAAAAATGGACCGTGGGGAAGACTGATTGGGCTTCCCGAATCCCAAAACGAATTAAACCCTAAAATCTTTCGCTACGACCAACCGAAAATTGTGAACATTTTCAGTGGGTTGCAATCAGAAATTCTCGATATTGGCTTTCCACTGAGCGCAGGTTCAATATTAAGTATCACCAACATGGTATGCCATCACGACTCAAACACCTCCAAGAACTGGAGTCTTACCGTCGTTCATGGTGGGAATTTTAGCATGATGACGGCAATAAAACCACCCTTAATTGAATGTTTGTTAGATGTTCTAATCCTTGTTTGCTCGTATGATTATGTAGCAGTAGGATTAGGCAAAACCTTTACCTTTACCAGAGAGATGCCAATAGTCAGACTGCCGGTCTAGGATCCGTAGGGTAAACCCTGCATATATTTGACAACCAGGAGGAAGAGATTTCGGTTCGGCTAACGCCAGAAAAAGAGCCAGATGGGTTCCAACTCCATTGCCTTTCCCCTTGGGATAGAGCTGCATCTTCCTGCAACAACCACCAACGCATTTACAGCACTTTCAGACAAACTGCGCTTAAGTTTTCGATATCTTCAAAAGAAATTTCTTATACTAAGAGCGAAGTCTAACAAGTTTAGTGTTATATACCATTTCTGGTCTCCAGCAATGAATGTTTTTGAGTCGTAGGATTCCTCATCTAGCTTTGATACGTTGTCAATCCTCCAAGTATTCTTGTACATAACAGGATCCTTTACCATTGATAGACACTCTCCTTTGCCTTTGCTTCTCTCTTTAGAAACAAAGACCTCTGCTCCCAACACACAAGTGTCATCTATGAGAAATCCATTTGAAGCTTCAGTGAAAGCTTTGCGGGAGAGAAATTGATCGAATCCCCAATCGAGTTTCATCCCATGAAACCGCCTTTCCTTCGGTTCTGAGCAATGCATATTTTAAAAAGATAGGAAAATGAGACGACGCTTCACAAATATGAGAACTATAAGCCCTTTTTATTCGTTGAGTTGAAAGAAAGAAATGGTACCTTGAAGAACGAAGTAATTGCCGTTGTTCTGATCGAGTATAAATAACCTGAAAACAGCGTACACTTCCAAAGAATTCTGGGGAGCAGTTGCTCCAGAAAATACCAAGTAGAGAGAGATGTGCTCTTTCACATTCCTGTTCTTGTTTCCGTTCGGATAGAAAACCAGTTTCCTGGAGCAAAACAACAATTTATAGTACTCTAACGCAGCTCCAAAAAAAGAAGAAAACACTAGCTATTAAAGCAAACCTTACGAGAAAAGGAACAGTAAAAAATTGTTCTCAGAAATAGAGAGAAAGGATTGTACCATTTGTATCCTCCGGCTTCAAAGTCCCCAGATTCATATTTCTCCAAGTTATGTTTGGTGAGCAACGAAATCGATTGTACTTTTACTGTGTAATGGGTTGGTGGTGCATCCGAAATTGTTCTCAGTATCCCTGAAAATAAACGTGTGCATTAGCTACTAATTTCCAACTTCAACACACTCAAGCAAACAGATGAAGTATCTTACCATCTTGGTCATCGAAGTTGAGACTGGTCATATCAACAAACTTGATTTTCGGATAATTCAATACAAGTTACAAAGGATTCAACCGGGTTTTCTGTTCCACAACCAAATATGTTTTCCTGCTTATAAGGAAAAATTAAAGGTGTATTATTCCTAACTTGAAAGCTTTTAAGGATTGAAATGTTATGCTTTGCTTCAAAAGGGTTGCCATTGTTTCATTTGAAAGGTATCCATCACCTGCTTGTAAGGAAAAATATTGGTGTTATTCCTATCTAGAAAGCCTTGAAGGTTTATTCCTCACTAGAAAGCTTTAAAGGATATAAATGTTGCAGATGACGTTTTACCGCAATGGCAGAAAGCAATCATGCCTATGCACCTTGGTGCGGGTTCGATCTCTACCGATCCCCTCCCCCCGAACACTAGCAGTTGAACCTAGCAACGTTAATGTTTGTCAAGAAAGAAGCAAAAAAAAAAAAAAGGATAGAACCGTCATGCTTTGCTTCAAAAGGCTGCCTTTTTTTCATTGAAAAGGTATCCATCACCTGGTTTTAGGTGCTTCAAAACACATATTCTGCAATTTTACTTCTTATTAAACTGAACAATGTTTACGGTTTAGCATTGACAAGGAAGTTAAGATTACACAAGCAAAACAAAGTTTCAGCTGTAGACAGGAGATGTTAGTCGTATGACATTACTGGTCAAGACTCGATATATTTGGCGCTCAACCATATTTTTGAACAAAAAATGCATCTCAATCATTTTCGAAACAAAAGCACATGCTTGAGCCGAACACAAATTCGAAGATAAATATGCCTTTCAACCACAAGTCATTTGGTGGGAAAGGATTGCTGCTCTAGAGTTCTATAGAAGCGCCACATTTAGTACAAACCATATAGTGGACGCAGAACTTTCATTCATATTCGTAAGTCAGCTAACATCATTTTAGCAACATTGAAACCGAAGACAAGCAGACTACAGTGCTTTCGCCGCTCTGAGGACGGTGACATTGGCCTCCACTATGCAACTATCATTCAACAAAAACCCCTTGCCTGCATGTTTGAAAGTGTCCGGTGGAATGAAACAAGGCCAACCAAAACTTTAATCCGCGGCACTGAACCAGCGATTAGCTACACGGAATAAATCATCATGTTATATGGGACTACATACATAATTAAACATTGAAAGAGGCCAAATTTACCTTCAGAAGACTTGTTCAAGGAAGGGATTTATCTACACTGCGCAGGGAAAGCTTAGTAAACACTTTAGAATCACGAAGGTCTTCTGAACCATCCATTTCCAAGTAAAGTGAAATATGAGTACCCTTCCCATCATAATTTCCTTTCGGACAAAGCTGAATCTTCCTCCAGCGACCATCAGAAGAGGTATATGAGAACATTTCAAGATTCCATTAACATTTCAAGCTTAATTAAAAGGAGCAGTTTTTTACATTACAAGCAAAACTACAACTTGACACCTTAAGGGATAATGTAAACATGATGTACGTACAAATTGCATATGTAGTTCAAACCTCTGAAAGTATATCCATCTCTTTTCTGTTAGATGAAAATTGACTTCAGCAAAGAAAAGGTATTGATAAGATAGTAAATTGAAAACCTATTGGAGATACGATTTCGGGTCTTCAGCAATTAAGAGTTGTGAGTAGTAACCCTCAGCATCTAACAATTAAAAAGTTGTCAACCTTCCAAACATACTTGCACTTAACAGCATCCCTGATCATTGATAGACGCTCTCCATTTCCTATTCTTCTTTCTTTATCAAGAGAAATATGATATTGTAGGAATGAATTTCTTGTCTTATTCATACGGCTAGGATTACAGATTTATACACAATTTACAAGTCAAAGTCCTACTCTATTGCCTATAATTATGCATAGGCAGGTACAAGAAAGGAAACAAATAACTACTATGCCAATTACAATATTTGATACTTATTCTGTGGAATCCTTTCCTTTAACACTCCCCCTCAAGTTGGAGTGTATGTTAATGACACCCAACTTGCTGAGCAGCACTTCAAATTGTGTCGAACTCAATGGCTTAGTGAATAAGTCAGCTGGCTGATATGTAGTTCGAATATAGGCCTTCTGCACTAGTCCCCTTTGAATCTTTTCACGTACTAAATGACAATCAATCTCTATGTGTTTTGTTCGTTCATGGAACACAGGATTCGAAGCTATATGCATGGCTGCTTGGTTATCACAAAACAACGTAACTGCTTGCTTGTGAGTTACTCTCAAGTCCTTCAATATATTTTTCAACCACGTAATCTCACAACAAGTAGTGGCCATAGAACAATATTCCGCCTCCGCGCTTGATCGGGACACAGTGCTTTGTTTCTTTGTCTTCCAAGAAACTGGTGCTTGGCCAAGTAGGATGCAATAGCCAGTTATTGATCTCCTCGTATCTTTGCAGCGTGCCCAATCGGCATCACAAAATGCTCGGAGCTCTAATGAACCTGTAGAGGGTAGGAGAATCCCTTGCCCAGGTGCTTGCTTAATATATTTGAGGACTTTGTGAGCAGCTTCGAGATGTGGCTGCCTTGGTTTATCCATGAATTGGTTTAGCACATGGACGGCGTAAACGAGATCAGGCCTTGTAATGGTGAGGTAAATCAAACGACCCACAAGTCGTCGATAAGGAGACGGGTCCGTAAGCAGCTCCCCATTCGTCTGTGTGAGTGACAAGTTGTGCTCAACGGGAAACCGTGAGGGTTTAGCACCCAGAAAACCTGCATCTTCCAAAATTTCCAAAGCATATTTTCTCTGACACAATGTAATTCCTTGCTTTGATCGCGCCACCTCTATCCCTAGGAAGTATTTGAGTTGGCCCATGTCTTTTAACTTGAAGTGATTTGCAAGGAATTGCTTGGTATCTGAGATATCTTTCAAATTGTTTCCTGCCAAGATTACATCATCAACATAAACCAACAATGCTATAAATCTACCTGGACGGTTTCAAACGAACAATGAGTAGTCGGACCATGATTGATGAAACCCGGCAGTTTTAAGGGCACTGGATAACTTGATAAACCATTGACGTGAAGCCTGTTTTAAGGATTTGTGCAACTTGCATACTCGAGTCTCCCCCTTTCGTCCGAAACCGGGAGGAATGAACATGTAAACTTCCTCGTATAGATCACCATTCAAGAAGGCATTATTAACGTCAAGTTGATGTAAATGCCATCCTTGAATCGCAGCGACACTGAGAAGCACACGGACAGTGGTGAGTTTAGCCACCGGAGCGAAGGTTTCCCGATAATCAACCCCTTCAACTTGACTGTATCCCTTCGCAACCAAACGAGCCTTGTACCGTTCGATAGTGCCGTCGGGTTGGAGCTTAATTTTGTAGACCCATTTGCATCCGATGGGTCGTTTATGAAGTGGTAAAGGAACAAGACTCCATGTGTTGTTAGCCTGAAGTGCTTGGATTTCATTATGCATGGCTGTACGCCATTTTGGATCCTGAACTGCCTGGTGGAAACTAGTGGGTTCCTTGAGAAGGGTGAGTTGTGTGGTGAAAGTCTTATGGGTAGAAGAAAGACGATCATATGATAAAGAATGAGCAAGAGAGTGAACAGTACCTGACGATGGGACCACGTTCGTTGAAGATGATGGGACGTTCCGTGAGGGAAGGGCTGCCTCGACATGAAAGTCCTGTAAAAATGTTGGTGGGTTGGTGGTGCGGGTAAGAAGACGAGGTGGAGGTGGTGTGGAGGGGAGTACCGTCGAAGTAGGCAGGGTGAGTTCTGGGGGTGATGGAGAGGCACGAAATGGTGAAGATGGGGTTTCATTTGGTGGAGCAACAGTGGTCAGGATGGAATGGGAAGATGGGGTGGATGCTGGAATGTGGGTGGGTGTGGGGTCAGGAGAGGTAGATGGGTTTGCATGGGAAATGGACGTAGGAGAGTGGGGTGATGATAAAGTATCCATATCAAAAATGAAGGGTGAGGGATCAGGAGGATGATTAGGCAAAGATGCAGCGGATGGAGTGGTAGTTTGATTGGGGAATTGATCCTAAAAAAAATGGACATCACGAGCAACAAATGTCTTTTGGAGTGTGAGATCGAACACACGGTACCCTTTGGCCATGGGGATAGCCAAGAAATATGCAACGGGTCGCACGAGGATCAAATTTGGTAGGTTTAGTGGCATGAGTGGATGCGAAACACAAACAACCGAAGACTCGTAAATGGGAGTAGGTTGGCTCTTTGTGGAATAATTTTTCGAATGGTGTCTTGCCATGAAGAAGGGGAGTGGGTGTGCGATTAATAAGATAGACAGATGTGAGTATGGCTTCCCCCCAAAAACGTTTTGGAAGACCAGCTTGGAAAAGTAGAGCACGGGCAACATTGAGTAAATGTCGATGTTTGCGTTCAACAACACCATTTTGCTGGGGTGTGTTGACGCAACTGGACTGATGGATGATCCCTTTGGTTGCAAAAAAATGGTCAAGTTTGAATTCTAACCCATTATCACTGCGTACAATTTTGACTTTGGTATCAAACTGATTTTCAACCACGTGAATAAAGTTGACTAGAAGTTCCCTTGTATCGGATTTGTGTTTCATCAAATAAACCCATGTGCTCCTAGAATGATCATCAACTATAGTGAGGAAATATTTCGCACCAGAAAGTGAAGGTACTTGATAACCACCCCAAATGTCAAAGTGTATCAAATCAAAACATGCATTACTTGAAATGGAACTTAGTGAAAATGGTAATCGGGTTTGTTTGGCCAAAGGACAAATTAAACACTTGTCTACATCACAAGATTTATTTTTGAGAAATGGAAATAGTATGGATACTTTGTTGGAAGGATGTCCAAGGCGTTGATGCCAAAGACTGGGAGATAGTGTTCGAACATAATTACATGTTCCTTTCTTTGCTTGGTCAAGATAGTAGAGTCCCTCCTTCTCAGTTCCCATCCCAATCATCTTCCCCGATCGTAGGTCCTGTATCACACAAAATTGACAAAGAAAAATGGTGATATAGAAGGAATCATATGCTAATTTACTGATGGAAAACAAATTTAATCGAAAAGGTGGCACACATAGGACATTATCAAGGATGAAGTTGGGAGAAAATACAATTTTGCCAACATGAGTGACCTTAGCCAACGAACCATTTGGTAATTCGACGGTATGATTTTCAACCGCCTTTGAATGAGTAAGAAGATCGGGACTACAAACAATACGGTCAGTGGCTCCACTATCCAAGATCCAAACATTTTTCCTGCCATTTTGATTGAATTTAAAGGCTTTACCTGAAAGCTCTTCATGATTGGAAGTATTACCCACGTGATTAGCCATAGAAACTTTGTTCTTTCTCAACATGCTCAAAATCTGCTTGCATTCTTCTTGAGAAAAAGGAAAATTAGAAGCAACTTCTTTCTGGTCAGGTACATAAGAAGTAACTTGATTCCCTTTGGAGCGATGTTGCTCTCCTTCCGCAGCAGCTTTTCTCTTGCGGCAAAAATCAAATGTATGTCCTTTCCAGCCACAAAAGGTACATTTGAGATGTGCACGACAATCCTTGGTACTGTGATTTGTTTTGTGACATTTTTCACACTTGGTGCTGCTCTCTCCTGGATTAGATTCACGTTTTGCATTCTTCACAGCAAAGACAGCTGCTTCTGGTTGTGGTGAAGCTTTTCCATTCGAGATCTCTGCTTGTTTTTCATGGCGAAGAACCAGTGAATATGCCTTGTTTACGGTTGGTAGGGGATCCAACAGAAGTGTGTTGTTGCGAATCGTACTGTACGACTCATTTAGACCCATGAGAAACTTCATTGTTTTCTGGGTCTCTACGTAAGAGTGGATTTCTTTGGTTGTTCCACAGCTGCATGCAGGAATTGAACAAAGCACATCACGCTCATCCCAGAGACTCTTCAGTTTAGTAAAGTAGGAACTTACAGTCATGTTGCCTTGTACGCAATCATGAATTTCGTTTTCTACATGGAAGAGTTGAACGATGTTTACATGAGAGAAACGCTCCTGCAAATCGAGCCACATTTGTCGAGCATCCTTGCAATTGATGACGCTTCCAGCGATGTCTTTTGACATTGATCCCAACAACCATGTTTTGACCAGGTTATTACAGCGATTCCATTGTTGTAGCTCTTCGACTTGGTCTTCTGGTGGCTTCTTAATTGATCCATCAACAAGACCAATCTTGTTTTTGACTGTTAGAGCCATGCTCATGGATTGAACCCATGTGCTATAGTTGTCTTCCACCAAGGGCTGTGGCACAAGAATTGCGTCAGGCTGGTCCGAATGATGGAGATATAGAGGATGATGAGGATTCTCCCATTTGGAATTTGAAGTCATGCCTGATTTGGTTTAGAAATCATTTTAAATACTTTTATTTAAAATTAAATATGAACAGTACCTGACGAAAACTGACCGCACGATGTACGATGAACGAATATGATTTGAGGATCCATAAAGAATCCTGATTCAATTTTAGTTGCTTGTTTATGCATTCTCACATCAAGGAGAATAACCTTGATCCCGTGTGTCCTTGTTTCTTCCAGATTCCTAGTTCCTAGAGATATGTTTGTCGGGCAGTTTATCCATATCTTAAGCACCCTGGGGAAAGCTCTTTTTGTTTTTGTGAAGAACACTTTACCTCAAATAGGTAAAGAGCGTGTTGTCATCCATTCGACCAGCCTCCATCATGTTTTCAGAGCCACTTTAAAACTTTACTATGCGTATTAGCCAGTCGCATGGATTCCATCTATGAAATTTACAAGGAGGATGACGGTTTCCTGTATGTCTTACAGCAGCGAGAAAACCTTTGGCTAATCTTGCCATCTCCTCCCCTAATTATCTAGTCGCCTCGTCCATATCAGTGACTTGTAAGTATTCATAACATATTCTCTATCAGAACGGGCCTGTGAGGCGTGCTTCACTCTGTATTATCATGTTCTTTGTATATTTGATTCATTGTGAATTCTGTAAAGTTCGCAACTTTTAATAAATGCAACATTTACCAATTCAGTATTGTCTCATTAGTCTTTCCTGTTCCAATATATTTCCAAACTTTTCCTCCGTAAAATACCCAATTGAAGTTCAACGAAAAAAAAAAGAGGATTTTCTACTGTGCGGCAGAGTATGGGATACTCCGGATGCTTTAATCGTTTAGATCTTTGTTTAAAAATAAAGAAATCAAAATCTAACGGTGAAAAAGTCCGGAGTATTCTATGCTCTCGAGCACCATAGACGGAAAAATGAAACCGAAAACAAAGAAAGGTATATGAAGAGCAGACACTGATGTATTTATTCACCATGTAGTCACAAACGATACGTATTTCTCCAATGTTTACGGTTTAGCATTGACAAGGAAGTTAAGATTGTACAAGCAAAACAAAGTTTCAGCTGTAGACAGGAGATGTTAGTCGTATGACATTACTGGTCAAGACTCGATATATTTGGCGCTCAACCATATTTTTGAACAAAAAATGCATCTCAATCATTTTCGAAACAAAAGCACATGCTTGAGCCCAACACAAATTCGAAGATAAATATGCCTTTCAACCACAAGTCATTTGGTGGGAAAGGATTGCTGCTCTAGAGTTCTATAGAAGCGCCACATTTAGTACAAACCATATAGTGGACGCAGAACTTTCATTCATATTTGTAAGTCAGCTAACATCATTTTAGCAACATTGAAACTGAAGACAAGCAGACTGCAGTGCTTTCGCCACTCTGAGGACGGTGACATTGGCCTCCACTATGCAACTATCATTCAACAAAAACCCCTTGCCTGCATGTTTGGAAGTGTCCGGTGGAATGAAACAAGGCCAACCAAAACTTTAATCCGCGGCACTGAACCAGCGATTAGCTACACGGAATAAATCGTCATGTTATATGGGACTACATACATAATTAAACATTGAAAGAGGCCAAATTTACCTTCAGAAGACTAGTTCAAGGAAGGGATTTATCTACACTGCACAGGGAAAGCTGAGCAAACACTTTAGAATCACGAAGGTCTTCTGAACCATCCAATTCCAAGTAAAGTGAAATATGAGTACCCTTCCCATCATAATTTCCTTTCGGACAAAGCTGAATCTTCCTCCAGCGACCATCAGAAGAGGTATATGAGAACATTTCAAGATTCCATTAACATTTCAATCTTAATTAAAAGGAGCAGTTTTTCACATTACAAGCAAAACTACAACTTGACACCTTAAGGGATAATGTAAACATGATGTACGTACAAATTGCATATGTAGTTCAAACCTCTGAAAGTATATCCATCTCTTTTCTGTTAGATGAAAATTGACTTCAGCAAAGAAAAGGTATTGATAAGATAGTAAATTGAAAGCCTATTGGAGATACGATTTCAGGTCTTCAGCAATTAAGAGTTGTAGTAGTAACTCTCAGCAGCTAACATTGAAAAGTTCTCAACCTTCCAAACATGCTTGCACTTAACAGCATCCCTGATCATTGATAGACGCTCTCCATTTCCTATTCTTCTTTCTTTACAAACAAAAACGTCCGCTCCAAATACACGTCTTCCATGAGATATCCGTTGGAAGCATTAGTAAACGCTTTAAGAGGGATGAATTGATCAAAACCCGAATAAGGCATAATCCCATGAAAACACTTTTCCTTTTCATTGACATCTAGTTAAGAAATGCAACATGAAAATGGATCAGCAAATTAAAAGCAAGACTAAGAAAATATGAAAAAGAACGAATCGTCACTCCACTAGATGAAATAAACTTGACGATGCTATACCTTGAAAAACCAAGTACATCCCTTTCTTCTGATCAAGCAAAAAGAACCTGAAATCAACATAAACTTCCCAACCAGTCTGAAGGGAATCAGCATCCGCCATTTCCAAGCAGGGAGAGATTTGGCCTGCCACATTCCTCTTCTCGTCTTGGTTCCATTTGGGTAGAGCACTAGTTTTCTGTGACCAAACAAAAATATAATTGCAAAATATTGTTTTTTTTGGTGCTAATTATTGGTTTTTTTTTTTTTTTTTTTTTTTTTTTTTTTTGGAAATGCAGTGATACTGGGAAATTAATAACTTGGAATTTGGAAATTTATCCTTGTTTATGATCTTTTGGTTTATTAGAATTTCTTAATTTGTTTAATTTATTTACGCGTTTCAGTTGCTTAACATTTGTTAAAGATTTAATTATTATTCTCATACAATTTGATAGTGACCCCAATTGAGAGATGATAACGTTTTAGTGGCTGAGAGATTTTGATGGATGCATACTTTGAAATGGCAAATTTTTGGTTTGTGTGGCGAAAAAAGGACAAATTTTAATTCATGTGGATTACATATGTAAAGAATCTCCGGCATTTTCTTTCTGAAGTTATCATGTTACATGAAGAAAGTTGGAATTCCACTATAAATTCAATTGGTAATATGGGGAATAACTCAACCTCTTATAAGCCTACGCAAGATTCCGCTTCCTATCAATGTAGGACTTATTCTCAACACGCCCCCTCACGTGTGGCGAATTTTCGAGCCTAACATGTGGACAACACAACGGAGTGATGTGGAGCACATTTGGCAGTTTGGCTTCACACGTGGAACAACCTACTCTGATACCATGAAGAAAGTTGGGATTCCACCATAAAACCAATTGGTAATACGAATAGTAGTTTAACCTCTTATAAGCCCATGTGAGGTTCCTCCTTCCATTAATATGGGACTCATTCTCAACATTATGCAGTTTGAGATTCACTTGTAGGCAATTTTTTTGTTCAAAACTTTCAAAACACGGAAGTAAATTTAAGTTGTAACATGATGGAGTTTGATAGGATTTGACTCATCAGAGTTTGAATTATACGGCAGGAATATATTTGCTATTATTTCACGAGTATATAATATATACATCAGTCCTAATTACACAAGGAAATCCTAATCACAAGGAAACATAAAAGGATACAATCTCTAACCTTCCTAAAAGAAAACCCCTATAATATCTACATGCTAACACTTCCCCTCAAGTTGGTGCATAGATATCACACATGCCCAACTTGATGAGTGAGTCATCAAACGTTCTACTACATAATGCATGAGTGAAGACATCTGCAAGTTGCTCCTCGGAAGTCACAAACGGAAGAGATACAATTTGTCTTTCGAGTTTTTCCTTGATAAAATGTCTATCAACCTCCACGTGCTTAGTCATATCATGTTGTACCGGATTGTCCGCTATATCTCTTCCCGACTTGTTATCTCAATATAACTTCATAGTATCCTTTGGTTTGAACCCAAGTCCCCACAGAAGCTTACGCAACCAAAGAATCCACAAATTCCTTACGCCATACCTCTGTACTTAGCTTCAGCTAACGATCGTGAGACCACTTTCTGTTTCTTACTACGCCACGTAACTAAATTACCTCCAACAAAAGTAAAGTATCCAGATGTCGATCGCCTATCAGTTACATCACCAGCCCAATCTGCATCAGTAAAACCTTCAATTCTCAGATGTCCGTGTCTCCCATATAATATTCCTTTTTCCCGGTGTGGACTTCAAATATGCTAAAATACACATGACCTTGGCCATATGGTTTGCACTTGGTGAGTTGACACACAACACTTACGACATAGGCAATGTCAAGACGAGTATGAGCCAAATAAATCAATCTTCCTACAAGTCTCTGATATCTGCCTTTATCAACCAGTACCTGATCCAGATATATGCCCAGATGATGTTTCTCAATGATAGGAGTATCTACTGGTTTACACCCTAGCATACCAGTTTCCTTCAACAAATCCAACACATATTTACGCTAAGACAAGGAAATACCTCTGGATGAACGAGCAACTTCAACTCCCAGAAAATATTTGAAGTCTCCCAAGTTCTTCATTTCGAATTATGCCGCAAGGTTTATCTGCAACCTTAATATTTCATCAGAATTATCCCCTATAATAATCATATCATCTACATAGATAATCAAAGCAGTTACTTTATTCAATTTACGCTTCACAAACAACGTATGGTCGGAATGACTCTGACAATATCCATTCTTCTTCATGGCTTGAGTGAACCTTTCAAACCATGCACGAGGTGACTGCTTAAGTCCATAAAGTGACTTACGCAATCGACACACCGTCATCTTCCTACCTGCATCATATCCAGGAGGAAAAATCATATATACTTCTTCCTCCAAACTTCCATGAAGGAAAGCATTCTTCACATCGAACTGTTTTAGTGGCCAATCCATGTTTGCAGCTAAAGAAATAAGAACACGTACCGTATTCATCTTGACTACTGGAGAGAACGTCTCCTGATTGTCTACACCATACGTTTGAGTATACCCTTTCGCTACCAACCTTGCTTTGTATCTATCTATGGATCTGTCAGCCCTGTATTTAATTGTAAACACTCAATGGCATCCAACCTACTTCTTCCCGTTAGGTAGTTCCACTACTTCCCAGGTTTTATTTTTCTGTAGAGCCATCCTTTCTTCATCCATTGCTTTCACCCACTTTGGATCTTTCAGAGCTTCCTCCACTTGAGTTGGAACTTTAATGGACTCTATGTTATTTACCATAGCCTTGCGTTCAAGTGCAAGGTTCTTGTTGGATACGTAGTTGGCGATTGGATACTTCACTTTCCTTTCTGGAGAAAACATGTCAGGAGGCACACCTCAATTTTGACTTGGTGGCAACTTATATGTACTTACAATATTATTTGGATTAGTTGTATAATCATCTATTGTACTTACCTCAGGTATATTCAGAGAATATGCATTGGACGACACTGTGGAACTAGAGAGAGGGGATAATACACTACTAAACTCAGCATTAGGTTCAGTAGCAGCAAGCTGTTCTTGTTCAATACAGGGTTCGGCATGAGCTTGCAGAACCTGATTACTCTTCTTGGTAGCAACCTGCTGCGGTGCAGCACTGGGTACTTGCTGAATCTGATCACCATTCTCGGCAATCACGACATGTTGCCCGTTCTTGCTATACACGGCACTAGGTGCTGTTATGATACTCACCCCTCCTCCTGCATCACCATTCTCGGGTTTACCACCCACATCTCCCCCTAAATCACAATCCAACCAACCAAGATCACCCACACTCTCACTCTCACTCTCCTCTTGGTGATCTAAAGTGGACCGGGTAGGAGCATAAAAATATTCAGATTCTGAAAATGTAACATCCATAGTCACATACATATGGCAGGTTCCAGGATGATAACATTTATATCGCTTTTGTTGAGTGGAAAAACCCACAAAGTCACACCGAAGTGCACACGGATCAAGCTTACTATGATGAATTTTTTGGATATGAACATACGCCACACAACCAAACACACGAAGGGTGGGAGTATTTGTGGACACCATGGGGGGCATGTGTATTGAACATCTGAAGTGGTGTTTGAAATCCCACAACCCTTGATGGCATACGGTTTATGATATAGACAGCATAAGTGATAGCTTCAGGCCAAAAACGCTTAGGGACGGAGGCACCTATGATCAATGCATGAGCAATTTCCAAGATATGATGATTTTTCCTCTCGGTAACCCCATTTTGTTGTGGAGTGTGAGGGCACGTCGTTTCGTGGAGAATCCCATGAGCACAAAGAAACTGAGACAACTCAAAATTAAAATATTCACCTCCATTACCAGAGAGGAGAACTTTAATAATAGAGGAATATTGAGTTTTATCATCTGAGAGAAAGACTGAAACACCATAGCAACATCACTCTTATTTTTAATCACATATAATCAGGTCATATGGGTACAATCATCAACGAATATAACAAACCATTTAACTCCAGAAGTTGTACTTACAGGGGAAGGACCCTAAACATCAGAATGCACGAGATCAAATGGCAACAAACTTTTATTCATACTTGGAGGAAACGAAACACGATGGCTTTTAGCAAGAATACATACTTCACAATGTAAGTCTGATTCATTTATTTCATGAAATAAATTAGACAACATACGCCTTAAATAACCAAAAGAGGCATGGCCCAAACGGCGATGCAGCATCCACACTTCTTTCAAATTACTACCAGTAGATGTTCGAACCGCAGCAGCTCTTCTCGGAATGACATCATCCACATAATACAACCCCCTCTCTTAGTGCCATGCCCAATTATCTCCTTGGTCTGAATATCCTGAAGCAGACAAAAAAATGGATACATTAATACAACACAATCCAATTGTTCCGTAACTTGCGGTATAGATAGTGTAAGACACACAGTGCCTACTCCAATAACAGAAGCAGTAGTACCATTAGTAGTCTCCACATGTGTTCTACGAGGCGTTGTCATATACTGAAACAAATTCTTATCATATGTCATATGATCCGTTGCACTAGAGTCTAGAATCCAACCTGTATGATGAGCAGTGTCAGGGGCTAAGAGAACAAGTCCTACAATACCTGTATTTGAAGATGGTTCACCAAGAGTAGTACGAGTCAACAAAGATTGGCTCGGCTCACCAGATTGCACCTCGGCTTCTTTATTGTTGCTAGGTGTGGCAGCAGCTAAGGATGCCTGTCCGCCACTAGAGCTATTGTTCCCACATTCTTTTGCACGCAACCGTTTCTTCAACTCCGAAAACCACTTAGGTACTTCATGCTTCGCAAAACATGTATCTTCGGTATGGCGGGTTTGACTGCAGAAAGTACACTTCAAATTATCTTTCTTTTCCTGAGTGAATGGACGAAAATTCAAAGATAAGTTTGATAAACCACCAGAAGGAAAACTGGCAGGAGGCCGTGACACCATAGCCGCTGCAAGTCCCCCTCCTTGGTTGCCAACATGACTACCACCCATCATAGTGGCGTGGCGTTGTGCTTCACGCCTGACCATAGAGAACACCTCATCGACAGACGGTAGAGGTTGGGTTCGTAAGATATCAATTCGAACCTTATCCAAGACATCATCCAAACCTGCCAGGAAGGCATACACTCGGTCCAGTTGGACCTCCTCTCGTAACGTCTTCAAATCTTGGGCACACTCTATCTTAATTGGCCTTCATTGATCCAACTCCTGCCACACGGATTTGAGATCAGCATAGTACACACCAACCGGACACCCTTCTTGACAAAATCGAAACGACTTAACCTTCAACTCATGAATTGAGAGATATCATAGCCATCATAGTATGTTCGAGCAACCTCCTCCCACACTTCTTTGGTGGTATGAAGGTGAATGAAAAAACTCATGATAGCCGGCTTCGTGGAATTAATCAACCATCCCTTCACAATTGTATTCCTAGTCTCCCATGTCTCAAACTCGGTACTATCTTCACTAGGTTCCTTGATGCTCCCTGTCACGAAACCCTTCTTACCACGTCCTGCGATATGCATCTCCAATACTTTGGACCAAAGAGGATAGTTTAATCCATTAAGTTTCACCGCACTCGACACTACCGAGGCATCATTCTGGATTACTACAGAGTTCAGAACAGAATTGTTGGTTAGACCACCAACACCAACTCCAGGCTTCTGCCCCGAGCTCCCATCTTCAACATTCACCATCTTTACGCACAACAACGCAGCACGTTTCACAAACCTTACAACCGCTTCCTTCACTGCAACACAACAGCAAAGGCACGGCAAGAGCAGCAGCAGAAATATACACAACAAGAGCAAAAAACACAGCCCTTGCAGAATCACAGTAGCAACAACACGATGGAAATTTTTAGAATTAGGGTTACGACACACCAGGCTCTGATACCAAGTTGAATTATACGGCAGGAATATATTTGCTATTGTTTCACGAGCATATAATATATACATCAGTCCTAATTACACAAGGAAACATGAAAGGATACAATCTCTAACCTTCCTAAAAGAAAACCCCTATAATATCTACATAATCTTTACATACTCTTTATGACTCACGCTAATAGATGGTTCCCATTGTCACCTCCAAGAGTTGTGTATCGTTGATCGATGTTTTTTTCATTGCATTTCGTGTATATATCTAACAAACTTGGGAAGAACTGATTATTTTAGGAAGATTTTATCGTATAACCTCACATGTGCAATCATAAAGTGGCTTAATTTAAGTACAAGCGACCTGGTTAGACTTTATTGGAAGCATTGTTGCGAGGGTGGATAAGATGTCAAAACTGATTAGGGTGTTCTTTTTATGTCTTTCAGCAGGAGAACATTGAAAGATATTCCTGGACAGACCTGCCTGAAATGGAAAAGAAAAAGTATGTTTTAGTTGTCACAGTTCTCTACATTTTCTACAAGGTCAATGTTTCCTACGTCAAGAACAAACTTAAATGCAATACGACACCTGAATTTTATAATTTTACATCGAAATTTGTAAATAACACTTTCTAGGATCTAGGAATTTCGATATTCTTATTGGTCAGTAAAGTTTCCGTCTCTAGGTCCTTGGTCTTGGTTTCTGTGACATACTTATAGGAATCCTGACTATATAAGTCTTCGTTCTTGAATAACAGAGAGCTTGGATTCTGTTACTCGCTCTGTGTTCTGAGGATCTTTTTTGCTTGGATGAATTTCCTTTATCTGCAGTTTTGTATCATCCGAATGTTTAGTTCAAAAAGTCAGTAGAAATTGGTTGGTTTACTTCCTTGACAATTTTAGCTAACTGTTTATGCATTCTCACTTTAAGGAGAATAACCTCTATTCTATGTTTCCTTGGTTCTTCTAGATTCCTAGTTCCTAGAGATATGTCTGTCGGGCAGTTTATCCATATCTTAAGCAGCAGGCTTTACTTGACCCCGGGTAAAGCTCTTTTTGTTTTTGTGAAGAATACTTAGGAGCTTATTGTTATTCATTTCACCAGTACATTTCAGCGCCTGCATCATGTTTTCTGAACCATTTTAACACTTTGTTATGTGTATTTATTTACAGTCAGTCGCTTGGATTCCATCTATGAATTCTGTAAAGTACGCAACTTTTAATAAATGCTACATTTACCAATTCAGTATTGTCTCATTTTTCTTTCATGTCCCAATATATTTCCGAACTTTTCCTCCGTAAACTACCAAATTGAAGTTCAACCAAAAAAAGGATTTTCTACAGTGCCCCAGAGGATGGGATATTGCGGGTGCCTTAGCTGTTTAGATCTTTGTTTAAAAATAAAGAAACCAAAATCTAATGAGGAGTATTCTATGCTCTCGAGCACCATAGAAGGAAAAATGAAACCGAAAACAAAGAAAGGTATATGAAGAGCAGAAAATGATGTATTTATTCACCATGTAGTCACAAACGATACAATGGTATTCACAAGTGAAATGAATGTGTTTTTAACACCTTATTCGACCATCTTTATTATTTTACACCCCCAAAGTTTCACACAGCAGGAAGTTTGTACTATTTTACTATTTGGCTACAGTGCATCAGTAATTCCATGGACAGTGACTTCTGCCTCCACAATGCAAGTATCCTTCAATACAAACCCCATGCTTGCCTGGTTGAATAATCCCAGAGCAATAAATCTCATCCATCCCCTCTCCGAATTTGAGGCATTGAACCAGTGATTCGCTGCAATCACCAACAAGGATTCTCAGTTTCAATAGTATATTGGAAAAAAGGGTAAAGGGGTGACTCTAAGTTAACATGACTTTTAATAAAAGATAGAACTGGATGACACTAAACAAATTAAATTGTTATCTATATACGGTTTATTGTCTTGTTGCTGAAAACATTCAGTTGCTTTCTGCTAAATACTAGAAGTTCAACATGAGTTTCAACATTTCAAGAGTGCAAACGGGCATGACCCAGTCACTGCAGTCTTCAAGTTCAGCACATTCTTGAAGAAACACTAGAATGTTTTCAGAAAATGGACTGCAAGGACGACCGATTGGGCCACCTGAATCGCAAAACGAATTAAACCCTAAAATCTTTCGCTACGACCAACCGAAAATTGTGAACATGTTCAGTAGGTTGCAATCAGAAATTCTCGATATTGGCATTCCACTGAACGGAGGTTCAATAGTAAGTATCACCAACATGGTACGCCATCACGACTCAAACACCTCCAAGAACTAGAGTTTCATCGTCGTTCGTGGTGGGAAATTTAGCATGATGGCTGCAATAAAACCATCCTTAATTAAACGTTTGTTAGATGTCCTAATCCTTGTTTGCTCGTATGATTATGTAGCAGTAGGATTAGGCAAAATCTTTACCTTTACCATTTATTTTGATGCCTGCCATTCAGCTGGTCTAGGATCCGTAGGGTAAACTCTGCATATATTTGACAGCCAGGAGGAAGAGATTTCAGTTCGGCTAACGCCAGATAAAAAGCCAGATGGGTTCCAACTCCATTGCCTTTTCCCTTGGGATAGAGCTGCATCTTCCTGCAACAACCACCAACATATTTACAACACTTTCAGATAAACTGCGCTTAAGTTTTCGATATCTTCGAGAGAAATTTCTTATACTAAGAGTGAAGTCTAACAAGTTTAGTGTTATATACCACTTCTGGTCTCCAGCAATGAATGTTTTTGAGTCGTAGGATTCCACATCTAGCTTTGATACGTTGTCAATCCTCCAAGTATGCTTGTACATAACAGGATCCTTTACCATTGATAGACGCTCTCCTTTGCCTTTGTTTCGCTCTTTAGAAACGAAGACCTCTGCTCCTAACACACAAGTGTCATCTATGAGAAATCCATTCGAAGCTTCAGTGAAAGCTTTGTGGGAGAGAAATTGATCGAATCCCCAGTCAAGTTTCATCCCATGAAACTGCCTTTCCTTTGGTTCTGAGCAATGCATATTTAAAAAGATCGGAAAATGAGACGAAGCTTCCCAAATATGAGAATTATAAGCCTTTTTTATTCGTTGAGTTAAAAGAAAGAAATGGTACCTTGAAGAACGAAGTAATTACCATTGTTCTGATCGAGTATAAACAACCTGAAAACAGCATACACTTCCGAAGAAATCTGGGGAGCAGTTGCTCCAGACATTACCAAGTAGAGAGAGATGTGGTCTTTCACGTTCCTGTTCTTGTTTCCATTTGGATAGAAAACCAGTTTCCTGCAGCAAAACAACAATTTATAGTACTCTAACGCCGCTCACAAAAAAGAAGAAAACAGTAGCAATTGGCGCAAAGCTTATGAGAAAAGAAACAGTAGGAACTTGTCCTTAGAAATAGAGTGAAAGGATTGTACCATTTGTATCCTCCAGCTTCAAAGTCGCCAGATTCATATTTCTCCAAGTTATGTTTGGTGAGCAACGAAATCGATTGTATTTTTACTGTGTAATGAGTTGGTGGTGTATCCGAAATTGTTCTCAGTATCCCTGAAAATAAACATGTACATTAGCTACTAATTTCCAACTTCAACACACTCAAGCAAACAGATAAAGTATCTTACCATCTTGGTCATCGAAGTTGAGACTCGTCATATCAACAAACTTGATTTTCCGATAATTCAATACAAGTTACAGTGAATTCAACTGGGTTTTCAGTTCTAGAACCAAATATGTTTTCCTGCTTATAAGGAAAAATTAAAGGTATTAATTATTCCTAACTTGAACGCTTTTAAGGATAGACCTGTTATGCTTTGCTTCAGAAGGGTTGCCATTGTTTTATTTAAAAGGTATCCATCACCTTCTTGAACAATGTTTACGGTTTAGCATTGTCAAGAAAGTTAAGATTACACACGAGATGTTACTCATATGACATTACTGGTCAAGACTTTATATATTTGGCGCTGAACCAGATTTTTGAAGAAAAAAATGCATTTGGTGTTGCAGTCCTATTAGTAATGTGATTATGTAAATCCTAGTATTTGTTCAGTAAATTATGCCTACTGAAACAACCCGTCCCGAGTTTTACTGTATAAAAAGAGTATTTTTGTATTTTTTTTTACTAGATTTGGAGATCTTTTTCTTTTAAAATTATTTTTGGATGTTAAATGGTGTGCGGCACACCTGTGATTTCTGTCCCCACCCCCCCCCCCCCCCCCCCCCCCCCGGGAGTCTCTCTCCTATTCTCTCTCTCAAACTCACTCTGTTACTCTCCCTGTCCCGAGCTCCCTCATTCACGGCTCTCTCTTTCTCAGCTCTCTCTCTCTGCGCTCTCTCTCCCTCTGTCACTCCCTTTTTTCGATCGCGCACCAGGACACCCACACACCCATAACTAATTAACAACGGCAGCACCTCCGTGTTTAGCTCTCCCTCTCATTCTCTCTCGTCCTCTCGTTTCTGCGAACTCGTCAGCACGGGAAGGAAGCTCCGGCGACTTTCTCCTATTTTTCCGGTTAGGAGAGACCTAAATCCTTCTTTTTAAGCATTGTGGATGGTGATGGTTGTGGTGTGACCCTTCTTACACCCTTTTCTTCAAGGTTTGGCGACGGAAACAACACAGGGGAAAGCACACCCAACTTTCCGGCGGACCCGTGACCTTTGAGGACTTTTCTGTTCGCTCATGGCCGTTCCACGGCGAAACAAGGGTACCAAAATACTCAACTCTCTTCCCTCTTCATTTTGGTATTTAGCTTGGACCTTAGTTTGCTTAAAAATCGTCGGCCGGAGCTGTTACAGCTCCGGCTTTCTCCTCCGAGCGTGACACAGGCCTTTCAGGCCATTTCCAAGCCTTCGGACTTTAGGCCCGTGTGTACCCAAAAGCCCAACCTGTTCTGTTTTTAGTTCTAGTTCTGAAAACCCAAAAAGAGCTTCAGGCCGTGTAGGAGAAGGGCCTTGGGCCGTTTTTATTTATTTAAGGCTTAAGCCCAACCCTTGTTGTGTGAGGCCTTTGGGCCGTGTGTGTGTGTGTGTGTTATGTGTACTATGCCGTGTGTGCGTGTGGAGTAGTGCATGCGTGTGTGTGGAGTAGTGCATGCGTGTGTGTGTTGTGTGTATGACACGTGTGCGTGTGTGTGAGTGCATGTTATGCCGTGGGTGTGTGTATGTGTAGGTTTGGGCTTAAGCCCAAACCACTCTTTTTTCCTAACCTATCCAAACCCAAAACCCTTGGGCCCTTGAAACCCAAATCATTTTATTTGTATTTATTTTATTTCAAGCCCAAACCTTTTTAACCTTTCAAACCCTAAACCCTAACAAGCCCAAACCTTTTACGGGGAATATTCAAGGAATATTCCGTCAGGGAATATTCAAGGAATATTCTATTGACGTTTACGAAATTTACCCTGGACCCTTCTTAGGGTAATTCGACGTCCTAAATCCATTTTCGACGTCCGTTTTCCCAAATTAAATCGTTTGACTAGAGTTTGATTAATTGTACCCTTTATGTGCTTAGGGGCAATCATCATGGCATTTTATTCTTCGCTAGTGGCGTGGCTTTTCGACGGCGAAGTACTGTGAGTGGACGACCTTCAAAAATAGCATGTTTTAAATTAAAGAATTGCATATGTTCCTAGCATGCCTTGCAGATTTATTGATTTGATGAATACTTTACAGGAAGCGTGATGATTTGATTATGATCGATTATATATATATATTTTGAACTAGTTTCATTATATCGTATTTCCTACGCAACCCTCATTCTGGTAGACTATCCGATGGATGACGATAGGATGCTAAGAATGTGTTTCAAATGCTTTTCGAACACCTCTTCGTAGTATGGGGGATGGATGAACTTATGCTACGAAGTTGTATTTTAGAAACTTGTTTTGTGCGTACCTAGTGAACACCATGCTACAAGGTGCGAGGATTTGTAGTTGGCAGAGGCCTGGAGAAATAATCCCTAGTGGAAGGCTGAGGGACCACAGAGACTGGCATCGGGCCGGGAGGGAGTTATCTCATGGTGAAGGCCATAGAGATTTAGGTGCAGGCAAGGGGCCGGAAGTTATTATTATTATTCGGTGATACTCACTAGCAGCATAACTTGTATTATGTTTCCTGATATGATTTCTGAGATTGAATTGCAGATGGATATATGAATTGTTTTATGGCATGCTAGAGGTTTTGAAAAGCTATCACTTATTATGCTAGTAGTTTTCATTATTAAACTGTGGGGGTTAGTATGTTCATAACTGTTTTCGTACTACATATATAAACTTGGTCCACTCACCCTTATTTTGCGCCCCCATTCAGGACTTAGAATCAAGGCACATGATCCCGGCATCAAGGCACTTCCACATTGGCAGCTTCGAGTCATCTCGGTGTAGGACCTACTCCTTTATTCATTTAATCTCATCTTAATTCTTTTAGTGATTAGGCTTAGTTGTATGCTCTGAACACGTTCCTAAATTATTATCCATTGTATTTGAATTCATAACCCTTATTTATTTCTTATTCTTAGCTTTTGTATCAATTAATGGCTTTCGTCACCCTCGGGTGTCGGCCAGCACGTGCCTATCCTGGTATTCGGGGAATATCAGGGTCGGGTCGTGTCACCTACAACACGTTATCAGCACGCTCTTGACGCTACGCTAAAGAGAGTTTATTCTTCAATCAGTGGAGTATTACGTTTTAATCATCTTTTTATGATTAATTTATTATTTAATTGAATTGATCTACATGCTATTGATTCAATTTAATTTTTCTATGTTGAACGTGATACAACCCATTAGAGATGCAATTCCGGCTTTCTGAGAAGGAACTTCTACAAATTCAAAGGCTTTTTTATTGCTTTCTGCCAATCTAGTACGCTTAATATAAAGTAAGATATTTGAAATGACCTTGAAGCATGAAAACATTCCCCATGATGCATGAACCTCTCTATGTTTATATTTTCCTTATGATATATATATAGGAATTGCTTAAGGGGAGGGATCCCCATTTTTTCAAAAAAATGGGGACACGCTCCCCACCGTTGGATTTAACTTTAATGAAATTGTGTGGTTGAGATTGTGTGGCTTGTGTTTTAATCTTAACCACACAATTTCATTAAAGCCAATCTAACGGTGGGGAGCGTGTCCCCATTTTTTTAAAAAAATGGGGATCCTTCCCCTTAAGCAACCTGTGTGTGTGTGTGTATATATATATATATATATATATATGTTTCATGCATTGCGCAATTATATTTGCTATGTGGATTATGTGAGTCAAAGTATAAAATCAAATTAGAAGCAAATTTAGGGTTTCTTAAACCCAAACAAAATCGGAAAGAAAAGGAAAAACAAAAAAAAAACAAAAAAAAAAAAGGAAACAAAAGGGAAATCAGGCTCTGTTCCTAGACCCAACCCGCGACAAGCTTTGCTTGCTGGGCTTTTACACCGCGCACCCAGGCCTGGAACCTACCTGCCTCGTTGCCAGCCCAGATTGGGCTTGGTTTCCCACAGCCCAAAAATGACGCCAACCTCTTGGTTGGGCTTCCCGCGCCAAAACTAGGTCAGCCCCGTGCTGGGCCCAAGTCCCCCTCACCCTTTGAGGCCCAAACCAGCAACTTGGGCTACTGTTTTTGTTTCACACCCATGCCAGCTTTAGCTGGGCCTTGACCCGTGCCCCCTCTTTGCAGCCCAAAAAGCCAGCAGCTTACTGGGCTTCATGCTTTTGGCCCGTGGCCTGAAGCCACCCTCGTGGACTACTATTAAAGCCACACCCGAGCCCCCTTTTTGCTCACGGCACCCAGCCCAAAATTTTGGGCTATGGTATTTTCTATCCAATGCTATTATTTTAGTATTACTTTGCTTCTACAATCGACCCTGTATGGCCCAATTTATTGAATTAATTAAAAGTTAGACCATCTCCAATGGTGGGCTAAAAGCCAAATTACCCTCCAAACTCACTCCAACCCAAGGGGAAATTTTGGGCTCAATGCTAAATGCTAAACCAAGGCCAGATTCCCCCTACAATTTAGCCCAGAAATCGGTTTGGGCTCCACCGAACCGAGTGAAAATATTATCGGATTTTTTTAGATTAAAATGTTCATAAAATTAATTTACGATAGTCTACATATTTTTTTTTGTAAA
The DNA here is from genome assembly GCA_036320875.1 of Cotoneaster glaucophyllus. Taxonomy (NCBI): domain Eukaryota; kingdom Viridiplantae; phylum Streptophyta; class Magnoliopsida; order Rosales; family Rosaceae; genus Cotoneaster; species Cotoneaster glaucophyllus. Next base: position 24,736,480 of record CM070069.1, on the reverse strand, counting down.
TTTAATTTAAGAAACAAAATAGCCTAAGTTTATTCTTTAATAATCCCGGGCTAAAATTTTAGGCTTGAACGGTTGGAGTAGAAAAACTGTTTTTGGGCTAAAAGCTAAATTTTCCGGGCTAAAATGTTTGGCTTTTAGCCCAACCATTGGAGATGGTCTTACTGCAGTCCATTAATCTGATAATAAATCCAAAATTATTGACCTGAAGATCACTTTTGGACATTAACGATTCAATAATTTATTTTTATACTTTGAACCATTGACATACTTTCGTAGTAACGAAGCTCTCAAACTTGAGTTCCTAAAGCAACTCAAATCCACTACAATTAAATCAGCATATTGCATTTAATGCCTTTGAAACCCGAAGTTTTCATAAAAAAATACACCCATGAAAACTCGATGTTTTTCATGAAAACCATGTCTTAGAACTCGAATGTTCTAACTTTGATGCTTATGGATAATTCATTCCCATAGCACTAATCATAATATTGTTCCCTCAAATTCAATGGGTTGTCGAACCGTCACAAGTTCGATTTCCCTTATTTGGACGTTTCTAATAGAAACCACTTTCTGTGGGGTACAAGACATTGCCTGAAGCACACCATGATTACATCCATGAATGAGTACGATTCTGAAGTTTATAAATCTAATCGAATTTTGACTAGAGAATACTTTTCCCATCTTTCCATGTTTCTAACTCGCTCCTGGAGCAGCAGTGTAGAAAGCGGAAGTTCACCAAATTCTCAGATCTGATTATTACTACAAACATGAGAGAACTGCATCGACTCGGTTCGACTGAAGTCTACAGAATGGCTCGACCCAATTTGATCACAGCCTACCAAACGGTGGTGCCCTGCTTTGGCAGAGGTGCACCGAATGGTGCTGCTCTACTTCTCCAGACACTTACCGAACAGACCCTTCTAGCTTCGGCTGAGCTTACCGAATCCAATTCGGGGTCTGTCGCTTTCACGATCCAATTGCGAGTTTGTTTTTACAACGTATGGTAGAATCAAGGCATGCCAAGGTGTGGCGTCACGCCCGAAGTATTATCCTTGGCACCTAAGACCTAAAAACTTCTAAAATAAGGGAAAATATTCCCAAACCTTAACCCTGCATAATCTACTTCCGTCTTGATGGAATAGATCATTGGTTAAACACCTGTTCGTGTCCCTACCAATATTAAGGAGTACCATTCTAGTAGTCAATATGTGAGATTAATTTTTCTCCACCAAACATCATTGGAAGAGCAGAATTTTGACATGAATGGCCTTGTTGGCCAAATCCACCCTAGTAACTTTGGTTTACTTTGTGAACATTTTCCTATATTCTTGGATTCACATTTGGTGTTTGTTTTACTTATGGATAATCTTATTGATATTGTCCTCGAATATGAGTTAATTGAATCATGTTTCTTAATACATGTAACCAATTCAATTAAACACGTGATTAGGTAGAAATGTGGGAAAGTTAGTTGTCTGATGAATGCGTACTACGCACAGTAACTTTACACCTAAATCACATCTCTAACAACAACTTCAGGTCTATCCAACCTGATTAAGAGTATTGCACTCTCCTCGTTGTCTAAATGGTACTAAATTACCATTTAAGGGACCTTAAATTCTCCTTGTCGTTGAGTTTTTAAGGATATTCGAGATGACAATAATCATAAATGAAACCACTTAAGAAAATAGAGTGCAGTTGCACCACCTCCAAAGATGACCTTGAAGCTTTGATTTGGGGCCAATGGGCTGCCTCCCAACTGGGAACACACCACATGTGGCCCGCCTGGAGCCGAATGATTGAGCAGTTTACTTGCTGTAGCATGACCTTTTGGGACATTTAGGTCAAACAATGATGCTACGATGCATCTTCTTACCCGAAGTAAGAATCTTGTGCCTAAAAGCACACTTCGCCAAGCCTGCTTATTCAGGAAATTAATTTTCTATATCATTTCTCGCAAAGATACGAAATCACCCTTTTTCATAGTGGATTCAAGGGAATATATATAGACTAATCCAACCAAAATGCAGACCATATAAATACTTATGGTTTTGGTTTATGAATCAACAAACTGGTCACATATTTATCTACACACATTGTTGCTAAACCTCCTGGACGATTAAGGGTTCACCAACTTACTTATCCCATAAAGTCCGGGAAACTGGATAATGCCGGAGAGTTTATATCAATGGTTTTCAATAAAGTATTGCATGTATTTTGGGTTTATAATTGAACATCAAATTCCCATGATTCACCCTAAATAGCCTCGCATAACGATCATAAAGCACAATTTAAATGATCGCCTGGTAAACGTACCAAGTTTTTGGTTTCCGCCTAGGGCTATGCAATCTTATACGTAGTTATGTTGGTCCGCCTTGAGGCTCATTGCCACCCAACCTATTTGACGTTACAGTTGGTTACTGGGTACGACTTAACGATTTTCGTATTTACGCATTTAGGTGTGCATTCCATGTGCCAAATTCCGTTGCCGCAACGTACCAATATGGGTCCTCAAAAAAGGATGTGAATCTTTGTCGATCATGATTCTCCTTCACACTAGCTCTCTTCGAGCCCTTGCTTGCGATCTCTTTACCACTCATTTGCGGGTTGTCACTTTAATGAGATAGTCTTCCCGCCGTTAGGGGGAGATAAGAACGTCAACATTCTTGTAGAACGGCGCGAAGTTGCGTGGACGTTGCCCACTATGTCTCATCTCGATCCCCGCACTGCACAAGTGTGATATGCAAGTGCGATGAATTCTAGGTTTCAGAATGTTGCCCTAGATGTATTCCTATGATCAAGCTAAAGGGACGAGATCATATACCAGCTGCAAACATCTCTGCAAGGATAGACGTACTTAACGAACGTCGATTCGACATCTCCGAAGGGTATGCCGCCCTTGTTGGATGGTTTGGACGCCCTTATTAGACGTTTCGGTACACCGATGGATAGCCAATGAATCTGTCTTGGCCTAGAGTTCGACAGATCATTCGGTTTGTAGGATTCACTTCCCTAGAAGAGGAAGACACGACACAAAATGAATCCATACTTGATCGCTATCTCAGATCATTTCCATCTCATGAGATTAATCTGAATTACTCCGGAGACTTGAAGTTCTTGGTCCAGTATACTAGTTTGGATGAGCTAAATGGAATTGAAATGAGATTACCATCGATCATGTTTTCACTTATATGGTAGTTACCGACATAAATGAAAAGCGACGATATCGAACCATGTTCCGTTGATTAAGTAACAACGTAGAACTGATTGGACAACTAAAAATTACAATCCAGGTCAAATTCCTTACCAAAATATGTTTTGGACCTGTCATTCCTACACTGCCTAAGGTAACCCTATTATGTTACAAGTGGGAAATGAAGCATTATGAGATGAATGAAATAATGCGATATGATGCATGCTTTACGGTGCAAGGTTTCTCTCAAACGTCCTGTGATTGATAGCAGCATGATGAAATATGGTTAGTGTTTTCTCCATGGGGATATAAATACGAAGATTTACATGTAAGTTCCCAAAGAATTACATGGACTAGTTCAAATAATTCCAAACCACGGAACACCATCTTAATTTATTTGAGGCGTTCACTTACAATCCAACGGATGTGGTATACCCATCTAAGTGATTATTTGATCAAGCAGGGATGAATTGTGCCCTTGCATGTTAAACTATGAAGTCTTATTCTAAATTGTTAAAGTTACAGTTTATGTCATTAACCCGAATCTCACTAAGACTCCGGAAGAGCTTGAGAAAACTGCCTCGCATCTGAAGATGGAATTTGAGATGAAGAATCTTGGGAAAACTTCTTTATGCCTTGACCTGAAGTTCAAGCGTTGTTTTGTAGGTATTTTGGTCTACCAGTCGAACTACACCCCGAAGTTGTTACTTTTGAGTATACATTTGATCGTCCATATGTTATATGCAAATAAGACCCTTAAAGAGGTTATGGAATCTGAAATTTCATATGTAAGTTCAACTTTGAGCTTCGTTGTACTTAGCTTATTGTATATAGATAGAACATATCTTTCACTGTTGATTTATTGGTAAAGATGCAGCACCGTGCCCACACGCAACCACTGAATTGGTATTAAAGACATACCCTGAAGGTACTACGAAGGCAAATCCCAACGCATCTTGAGCTTGATTCGACCCCCCTGATCCTCGAAATGATGTTTCCCTTATTTGTTATGCTGACACAGGTTACTTATCAAACCAGCACAAGGCAAATCCCCAAATGGTTATGTCTTTACCGTTAGGAATATCGCAATATCTTGGAAGGTCCACCATATAACCTTAGTTGTGAAATCTTCGAAACGTTCCAAGACTCACCTCACTTCACTACGCCATAAGTAAGACATGGTTAGGAGTTCTTGTTGAGTATATTCGAAGTACTTGCTTTGTTTTCATCCATCATTGAGTCCCAACAATGATCCATGAAGACTATGCCGCATGTATCAACCCAACTAAGCCATGATACATCAACAAAGTCAACGCTAAGACATATTACTTCTACATCTACATCAGCAAAGCATCAGGAGATTGAAGTCATGCAAGCTGGTCCGAGACAACCTTGCCAACCTCTACACGACGTCACTGCCGAAGTCAACTTCTAGAAGCTTGTCCGAGGAATTGGTATGCCTAGCTATCATATGCAATGCTTACAGTTCTCATTTGGAAGTTCTGTCAAACTCAGGGGGAGTATCTGTTGGAAATGTGCCCTAAAACCTGTCATATGATGATACTTTACGGACATTTCACATGTTAAACTAATCTAGTTTAATATAAAGGGCAAAGATTATTGTTTTAAGCCATCTCATATAAATGTTATATGCTTAAACAATAAGTCCAAGGAATATGCAATTAGGAGAATATGATCTAAAGAAGTTAGATTCATGAGACCCTTCTCTTTCGTATACATATCCTAAACGTTCATGATCACAGGATTTCCAATTGGGCATTGACAGTCCATTAAGATCAGTACGTGTTATGCCTTTTCTTAGGGAGAGTGACTGGTCTCGAGCCATTGGTGTGACTGACACCAAGACAAGCATGCTCAATAAAGAATGAGTCCACTAAACATGATCAACGAAGAGTTCTCGTACTCATGTCACATGAGAACTCATGGTTGGGATAATGCAAAGTAGTCATTTGACCTGAGGCATCATAGTTCTCTTGTGGTTAGGTCATTGATCTTTGACTATGTCAAAGTCACTTCGTTAGAGGGTGTACACGGCATAGTTGGGGTTAAGCCACTTAGCCATTGAAGCAAGTGAATGCACAACAAGGGATCTTTAGCCTTCAAACCGTTTGAAGGAGAATACTCTATGATATGATTAAGAATCTCTGGCCAGAGTATGAATGAGATTTAGGAAGTCGTTCCAAATCACATTCAAGGTAATCATATAAGTAAGAGAATTACATTGGATAATAAATATGAATAAACTATCAAACCAAACAATGTGATCAAAAGTATTGTATTAGAGAAAGACCGTATTGCATTGTAATCCTAAACTTAATAGGTTCTCCCCCTCTTCTAACTAGCTTGGGTAACCATGACATACTGCTAGGTATAACTCATGGTTTAAAAGTGTTTAATCACTAAAGGGAGAATTGAAAGTAAGTTTCAATTCACAATCGATTTGAAGAGTTCTAATCACCCACTGCCTCGCTAAAAGGAACCTAATGGATCGTACACCGAATAAGGTAGAGATTGAAGAAACAACGGAGATGATTAAGGATAATTAAATGGTTTAATTATTTACGGCTATGATTAATTAATATGTTAATTAATCAAACGAATATGTTCGTTATAGACCTCGGGTTAGTTTTGGGCCACAAGGCCCAATGGGATTTGAATGTCAAGCCCATTAACTCAAGTTGTATGACAACTTGAAAACACAAAGGGCTTGAAAGCCCAATGAACCCTTAATGGCCAACCATATAGAGAGGGGTAGTGAACTTGGCTTAATTGCAAATTTGTCACTCCATTGTGAGATGGTATAAAGGCAACTTTATAGCCATTTCATCCTTAGGGTTTCTTTTGGAGAAAAGAAGAGAACACAAGCTCCCTTTACTCTCTAAGAGGCCGGCCACCCTAGAGGAACATAGCTAGCAATCTTACTTCATAGAGGTCAGTCATCTCTTCATCAATGCTCTCCTTGGTGTGGAAAATTAGAGGTTCTCTATTTTGGGAACTTGGAGAATCCTTTCTAAGAAATCTATGGAGCTAAGAAGTAAGGAATGAAGGCCCTATCTTTTGGGTGATTAGCCTTTGCTTATGCAAAGAGGAATCAACAAAGGTATAATATTTCTCAACTCACTTTGTTCTTAAGTTGAGTCTTGGTTTACCATAACTACTAGGCTTTGAATTTCATGGGGTTAAGTTTTGTTTTTGAGTGCGTACATGCATGATTCCACCTTTTAATTGTTAATAGCATGCCATAGATGTTGCTTAAATGAACTTATTTTTCACAAATTTTCCTACAGTATCCAGAAGTATACTCTCGTGACCTTAGGTACTGTTTGGTACGCAGACGGGACGGGACGGTACGAAACGAGACTGGACGGGACAAGACGGAACGGATGATGTAAAAATTGAAAAAAATAAGGGAAAATTTTGTCTTAAAATGTTATAAATTTGTGTTCCACGGATGTGGAACGGGTCGTTCCAGGGGGGAGAGGTGGAACGAAAAATTAGCCAAATTTCGTCCCATGGGACAACCCGTTCCACGGTTTTTTGGCGTACCAAACGCACCCTTAATGTACTCTTTTTCCCTACGATTAGTAGCATTTTTCTCACTGGGTTTTTGCTACTAACTAGGTTTTAACGAGGCACCCATTCTGCGCTGATCATACCCTTGTAATCTATTCTACTTGTGTCCAAAAGACGTATAGTTTTGACTTAATGAAACTTCTTACTTTTCTCCTTAGTCTATGGGTTTTATCCCACCTTGGGTTTTACCATAGCGAGGTTTTGTGAGTTTTACTTTTTTATTCATCCTTCTTTTAATTTGAGACCCGCAGTCGCTCATTGTGTCGACGACTTCATTAACTGTACTTACTTCATCGCTGAAGACCTAATGCGCCATTTACTGGAGTATTTACACACTCAATGGGGAGTGCTGCAATCCTATCAGATTAGGAATATGATTGTGTAAATCCTAGTGTATATAGGAATATCTCTTATATTCCTATTAGGAGTTGATTACCTATTAAGAGTTGTAATCCTAAAAGGGTGAGGAATTAACCTTCCCTACTACTATAAATAAAAGCACAATGAGGTGGAATAGAACACACCCACAATTACACATCTCTCTCTTCTCTCTTTATGTCGCACCTTCCCTCTCTCTGGCCTCCATAATTGTTCAGTAAATTATGTCTACAACATTTGGATCATTTTTGAAAAAAAACAAAACTTGAGCCCAACTTAAATTCAAAGATCAAAATGCTCTTAAACCACAAGTCATTTGGTGGGAAGATTGCAGCTCTAGGGTTTTATAGAGCGCCATATTTAGTACAAACTATATCGTGGATGCAAAACTTTCATTCATATTCAGGAAATTTTATTTGAACTCATATAAACTCTTTCTACACCCAACTTATTCTTTACACCCATATAGTTTTTAATTAAACTATCAATATCTCTTTACACCCAAATTTACTACCTAAACTACCCTCACAAACCTAATTCAATATGTAAATTTATCTTTACACCCATTTTAAAATTAAAAACCCAAAATAGTGTTCTACAACTCGTTGATTGGGGTGTAATGTCCCTATATATATGGAGTCATGTTTGATGAATTGACCAAACAATCAATCTAGAGTCGGGAAGTTATGTGAGCAGACAAGCAGTGGCGGAGCCAGAAATTCATTTTAGGAGGGGCACACTTTGTCACATCCCGACCCGGGGCGGATCACTTCCCGGGCCCGCTCCACTACCGTAGCACGATATTGTCCGCTTTGGGCCCCGACTACGCCCTCACGGTTTTGTTTCTGGGAACTCACACGAGAACTTCCCAGTGGGTCACCCATCATGGGAGTGCTCTCGCACGCTACTCGCTTAACTTCGGAGTTCCAATGGAACCCGAAGCCAGTGAGCTCCCAAAAGGCCTCGTGCTAGATAGGGATGGGAATACACATATAAGGATCACTTCCCTGGGCGATGTGGGATCTCACAATCCACCCCCCTTAGGGGCCCGACGTCCTCGTCGGCACACCACGGCCAGGGTTAGGCTCTGATACCAAATTGTCACATCCCGACCCGGGGTCGACCACTTCCCGGGCCCGCTCCACTACCGTAGCACGATATTGTCCGCTTTGGGCCCCGACTACGCCCTCACGGTTTTGTTTCTGGGAACTCACACGAGAACTTCCCAGTGGGTCACCCATCATGGGAGTGCTCTCGCACGCTACTCGCTTAACTTCGGAGTTCCAATGGAACCCGAAGCCAGTGAGCTCCCAAAAGGCCTCGTGCTAGATAGGGATGGGAATACACATATAAGGATCACTTCCCTGGGCGATGTGGGATCTCACACACTTTATATCAAAATGGACATAATATATATAGACACTATCTCGTTCTTTTGGTCGCCTTGGTATCAAATTCAAAGGTGAGAGTGACCATGCATTTATTCTTCATTATACATGGTCAAGTATATCAAAAGTTGAAATAAAACATTATTAAAAGCATTGTTGCAATCCTATTAGATTGGGAATGTGATTGTGTAAATCCCAGTGTATCTAGGGATATCTTTTATATTCCCTTTAGTAGTCTAATTCCTATTAGAGTTGTAATTCTAAAAGGGTAAGGAATTAACCTTCCTTACTAATATAAATAAAGGCACAATGGGGTGAAATAGAACACACCTCAAAGACTTTTGTTGTTTTCTGCCAATCATGTACGCTTAAAATAAAGTAAATATTTGAAACGACTATGAAGCATGAAAACATTCCCCATGATGCATGAACCTCCTGCATTTATATTTTCCTTCCGATATATATATAATAAAAAAGGAACTAGTTGCGCCGACTTGATGCCACCGTGCACAGTTGCATGTGTGAACCAGGCCTTAGGCCTTTGATTTACTGGGCTTCTGCCTTCAGCCCACACGTGACTTGGCAACCTGCAGCTGCATCCCCATGTAACTTGGCATAATCTGCTATCTCCTTGCAGCAGCCGTTGTTGGGCTTGCAACTCCAACAGCCCGCACCAATCCAGCCTGGGTTCTTTTCTCCCCTACTGACTGGGTTGTTCCTCTCGGCCTGCTATCACTTGCAGCCATTTGGACCCGAGCCCAACATGCAGCCTTTGCTGCAGGGCCTTCCTTTGCTGGGCTGCCTTTTGTTCGTGGCCCAAAGCCCTTTTTTGGCTTTTTTTTTTTTCAGCCCCACCCATAAATTTTTTTTATTTTTGGTGCCCGATTTCACGGCCTTAACCAATTTTAAGGTGTTTTTTTTTTGTATGGCTTGTAGCCATCTAGCCCAAAAATATGGCCTAAACTTTGTATTATTTTGCTTCCACGATCGACCCTGTTTGGTCCCGATCTATTAAATTAATTAAAAGTCACCTGCAGTCCATTAATCTGATAATTAATCCAAAATTATTGACTTGAAGATCACTTTTGGACATTATCGATTCAATATTTTATTTCTTTTCTTTGAACCGTTGACATCTTTTCGTAGTCCCAAAACACTCACACTTGAGTTTCCCGAAGCAACTCAAATCCACTACACTAATCAGCATATTGCAGTTTATGTTCTTGCAGGAACCTCTCTTTTATGAACTAAACGTTCATAAACTAAATTGAACCTGTAGTTTCAAATTTAGGGCCTTTGAAACCCGAAGTTTTCATAAAACAACACACCCATGAAAACCCGACCTTTTTTTCATGAAAACCATGTCTTAGAACTCGAATATTCTAACTTTGATGCTTATGGTTGATTCATTTCCATAGCACTAATCACAATTTTGTTCCCTCCAATTCAATGGATTGTTGAACTGTCACGAGTTCGATTTCCCTTATTAGGACGTTTCTAATAGAAACCACTTTATGTGGGGTACAAGACATTGCCTGAAGCACACTATGATTACGTCCATGAATGAGTACAATTCTGAAGTTTATAAATCCAATCGAATTTTGACTGGAGAATATTTTTCTCGTCATTCCAAGAATAAGGGATAGTATTCCCAAACCTCAACCCTCCATAATCTACTTTCGTCTCGATGGAATAGATCATTGGTTATGCACCTGTTCGTGCCTCTACCAATGTTGTTGAGGAGTACCATTCTAGTAGTCAATATGTGAGATTAATTTTGCTCCATCAAACATCGTTGGAAGAGCAGAATTTTGACATGGATGGCCTTGTTGGCCGAATCCCCTTAGTAAACCATTTACTTTGTGAACATTTTTCCATGTTCTTGGATTCACGTTTGGTGTTTGTTTTACTTATGGATAATCTTATTGATATTGTCCTCGAATATGAGTTAATTGAATCATGTTTCTTGTATACATGTGACAAATTCAATTAAACACGTGATTAGGTAGGAATGTGGGGAAGTTAGTGTCTGAATGAATGTTATACTACGCACACTAACTTTACACCTAAATCACATCTCTAACAATGACTTCAGGTCTATCCAACCTAATTAAGAGCATTGGCACGCTCCTCGTTGTATGAATTATACTGAACTACCATTTAAGGGACCTTAAATTCTCCATGTCGTTGAGTTTTTAAGGATATTCGAGATGACAATGATCATGAATGAAACCACTGAAGAAAATAGAGTGAAATATCTTTGCACCACCTCCAAAAATGAGTCTGAAGCTTTAATTTGGGGCTAATAGGTTGTCTCCCAACTGGAAACACACTACATGTGTCCGGCCTGGAGCCTGGTGATTGAGTAGTTTACTTGCTTTTGCACAACCCACTACTACAAAAGGGCCTTATAATGTCAGTGGGTGATGTCGGTTTAATATAACATAGTGGCAGACAAGACATTTGCGACACCTACTGAACATGACGTAGGATTTACTATCGTTTGTAAGCGTCATAAACTGTGTATGTCGCTTTTAACTGACGTAAACATTTAATGTCGTTTATAACCGACATACATTTTAATAATTTTTAAATAATGGTGTCGCTTTAAAAAAAAAATAGTGTCGCTTTTAAGCGACATAAAGTATTGGTGTCGCTTCTAGCCGACACTAATTATTGTTTTTAAATATTTTAAAGCCTGCGTCGATTCTGAGCGATATAGATTTTAGCTTTTTTTAATATTTTGAAACCCGGTGTCGATTGTAAGCGACAAATTGATGGTCTTTATACACTCTCCCTAGTGTTTTCTTCTTCCTCTCTTGCATCTTTCTTAAGGATGAGTTTATGAGGTGGCATGCAACTAGGCCTGGCAAACGGGTCGTGTCTGTTGTTTTTGTGTAACACCTATTATCTTAATGGGTCGTGTCGTGTCTCACCCATTATCTTAACGGGTCCTTAACAGGTCGGGTCACTTTACCCAACGGGTAAAGTGACTCGACCCATTATGACCCGTGAAGAAAATATAATTTTTTTCTTAAATTTGCACATACCACACATTGCCACATAAATATTACTTCAAAACATTAAAACACATTTGTCGTTTAAGTACTACATCTACACTCGAAAATAAGAGCCTAATAAACAAACATCCATACATTACTAGTCTATTATAAAATGTTAAATGTGCAAGGATATGCAAAATGAAAGAGTTTTGTTTTCAAGGTTGTGAAGCGTTTCTCAAAAGTTTAAACCTTGCCAATGGAACTCAAAGCTTGCATGTTATTCTTTTTACAAAATCCTCAATTTTCATCGATCATCATGACATAAGATTTTGTGGTATCCACTTCTATAAATATTTTAAATTGACGATCAAACTAGTTCATTGTATTCATATTGGATCAAGGAGTGTAGCTGTAAAAAAATCATCAAAATCAGAGTTAAAATAACCGTTAAATTGTGATTTTTCGTTTATAACCGTCGAAAAGTTTTGTCTCGTTACTTGATCACTGAATGTTTATTTTTTGCAATTTTTGGCGTATGCGATCTCGAAGTATATACAAACATTTGATGGTTGGATCGTTGAAACTAGTTTAGTAGAATGCGTATCCCATCAAAACAATATATTCACTAACACTTAAGAGTGTATTCGTACGTTCATTATGTATAAGATAAGATTTTGTGGTATCCACTAGTGTAAATATTTTAAATTGAAGATTTAGTTTATTCATTGTATTCATATAGGGTCAAGGAGTGTAACTGTAAAAAAATCATCAAAATCGGAGTTAAAGTCATCGTTAAATCGTGATTTTTTGTTGATAACTGTTGAAAAATTTTGTCCCGTTACTTGATCTCTGAATGTTAGTTTTTTGTGACTTTTGCGTATGTGATCTTGAAGCATATATAAACAAGTTCGACGGTTGGATCGTTGAAATTAGTTTTGTAGAATGCGTATCCCATTAAAACGATAGATTCACTAACACTTGGAGTTTATTTATACTTTAGTTAAGTATAACATAAGATTTTGTGGTATACACTAGTGTAAATATTTTAAATTGAAGATTGAATTCATTCATTATATTCATATAGGGTCAAGGAGTGTAGCTGTAAAAAATCATCAAAATCAGAGTTAAAATAATCGTTAAATCATGATTTTTCTTTTGTAACCGTCGAAAAAGTTTTGTCTTGTTACTTGATCTCTGAATGTTTGTTTTTTGCGATTTTTGGCGTATGCAATCTCGAAGAATATACAAACAAGTTTGTCGGTTGGATCGTTGAAATTAGTTTCGTAGGATGCGTATCCCATCAAAACGGTAGATTCACTAACACTTGGAGTTTATTTATACTTTCATTAAATATAAATAAGATTTTGTGGTATCCACTAGTGTAAGTATTTTAAATTGAAGATCGAATTCACTCATTGTATTCATATAGGATCAAGGAGTGTAGCTATAAAAAAATAATCAAAATCTGAGTTAAAATAACCGTTAAATCGTGATTTTTGGTTTTATAACCATCGGATCATTACCGTTGCCTACCGAGTTTGTTAATCATGCAAATGCTGACGACGAGCTAACAAATGATGACATGGAATAAATATATTAAGTATTTTATGTATTAATTAGACTATGTTTCAATTTGTGGGTGATGATATCTTATCATAAAATTATATTTCTGTCTTTTATTAAGTATTATATATAAGTTAAATTTTATTTATTAAAATATTATATGAGATAACATAACTGCTTATTTTTTAACTTTGGGTTAAACTTTTTTTATTTTTTATTTATGCTTGTTTCCTGTCGCTTCGACATATGTCATCTACGTCGGTTAAATTGAAATATTTTGGGCGGGAATTTTCCCGCTTTTTTTGCACGCGCAAAGTTTTCTTATTTCGATGCCACATCCAATCTCTGATTCACTGACATGTCTCTCAGACATACGTCGGTTTGAACCGACGTAAAATTTCCTTATTTCGACGCCACTTGCAATGATTGTGAAGTCTGTCTGGCTCACGTCGGTTTGAACCGACTCAAACTTTTCCTATTTCGAGGCCACCTGCAATGACTGTTAAGTCTGTCAGGCACACGTCGATTTCAACTTACACAAACATTTCTTATTTCGACGCCACTCAAATTTGTCAGGCTAACGTCGGTTTTATCCAATGCAATATTTTCCTATTTCGACGCCAGTTGCAGCAACTGTCAATCTTAATCGACGCTAACTTTTTATCCATATTTAAACCCCCTTCTTTCCCATTACTTCCATGCTTTCATTTCCCTCTCTTTCATTTCCCTCTTTCCCATTACCCCTTTTTTTCCTATTTTAGAGATCTGAAGTTACTTAGCATCAATTGGCTATGCCAGAAAATTGTGGTCGATGAATATTATCCTTGTTCAGTTATAGCGTGAAATTTGTAAGAGTATCTGGAAGAACAATTCTTCAAAGACTAGATCAAGATAATTCATGAATCAAGGGATGCAAAGGAAGAAACTTTTGAGAGGCGAGGAACGTGACAAGGTGAAGCACTCATATCTCAACCCTTCAAATACTGAGGAACAAAAATACAGGTAATTTGTGATAAAGAATATGCGTAGACCAAAGAAAGTTGGGTCACCAGTAGAAGATCAATACTTTTACCCATGTGGTGCTTCTGCTTTTGTTTGATTTATATTTCTTCCATACTACTTATGGCCGTAGGTTGGAGGAAATTGAGAACTTCATTAAGTCTCAAGAAAAAGAGATGGAAGAATTTGTGGCAAAGCGAGACATGCTGATGAAAGCTCGTGATGACGATAAAGCTGCAATGAAGCGGAGGCATTGGGAGGAAGAAGTGGAACTGGAGAAGGATTTTGATGCCAAATTAACCTAGCTCATGGAGAAGTATTCCCCGCATTTCCCTGAAGAAAATTAAAATTGTCTTTGAAGGTTAGATGTTTGCAGTGCATTTAGTTGGAGGAGAGATAGTGACACATCAGTTATAAGTCACTGAAGTTAAGGTATTTTTATCTCTTTTGTGGTATGTTTAAACATAGATTCCACGAGTTATACCTAGAAGGAAAAGGCATAGAACCAAACGTTTTGAATGGTGCTATTTTAGAGATCTGAAGTTACTTAGCATCAGTTGGTTATGCCAGAAAATTGTGGTCGATGAATATTATCCTTGTTCAGTTATGGCGTCAAAATCTTTTGCAAGAGTGCGGCAAGAATTTGTATGGATTGTACATTTTGGCACTATTTTTCTTGTTAATTATTTTTATTAATGTTTGTTTTGGCCTATAAATGAAATTTATTATTATGTTTATATAATTTTTTTCGTTACAATTAATTAAAAACAATTGCAGAGACAGATCTTTACGTATGTATATTATTGTTAAGAAAGGTGGTGTCGGTTAAGACCATTACTAGTTTGCATATTTTATTTATTTAATTGTTATCTGACGTCGGTTAAGGGATATTTTATTTGTTTAATTTTATCACGATGTCGGTTAAAATCGACAGTGGGTTGGATATTTTATAGTTTAATTGCTAGTACATGTTGCTTTAAACCGACGTCATGTAGAAGTACACGTCACTTTAAACCGATGTCATGTAGAAGTACACGTCGCTTTAAACCGACATCAAGATCAGTGTCACTTTTAATCGACGCTGCTTTATGGTGAATTAAGCGGACAAACCGACATTGAAGGCCTTTCGTGACGCTAGCATTGGTGTCACTATTCCAATCCAACATTACATTGTTTTATGTCGAATTTTTGCCAAATTTCCAACGGAAATTGGATTTGTTGTCGGTTTTTGCTTCATCGGTGATAGACTATATTGTAGTAGTGACCTTTTAGGACACTTAATCGAACAATGATGCTATGACTCATCTCCTTACTCGAAGTAAGTATCTTGTGCCTACGAGCACGCTTTGCCAAGCCTGCTCATTAGGGAAATTGATTTTCTAAATCATCCCTCGCCAAGATATGAAATCACCCTTTTTCATAGTGCATTCAAAGGGAATATATGTGGACTAATCCAACCAAAATGTGGACCATATAAATACTTATGGTTTTGGTTGATGAATCGACAAATTGGTCACATGTTTGTCTACACACATTGCTGCTAAACCTCCTGGCCGATTAAGGGTTCACCACCTTACTTATCCCATAAAGCCCGGGAAACTGGATAATGCCGGAGAGTTTATGTTGACAGTTTTCGATAAAGTATTGCATGTATTTTGGTTTTATAATTGAACATCGAATTTCTATGATTCACCCCAAATAGCCTTGCCTAGGGATCATAAAGCGTAATTTAAATGATCACCCACATTTTGGTAAACGTACCAAGTTTTTAGTTTCTGTCTAGGGCTTTGCAATCTTGTACACAACTATGTGTGGTCTGCCTTGAGGCCCATTGCCACCCAACCATTTTGACATTATAGTTGGTTATTGGGTACGAACCTAACATTTTTCGTATTTACGCATTTGGTTATGCATTCCATGTGCCAAGTTGCGCCGCCGCAGCGTACCAACATGGATCCTCAAAGAAGGATGTGAATCTTGTCAATTATGATTCTCATTCACACTATCGCTCTTCGAGCCCTTGCACGCGATCTCTTCACCGCACATTTATGGGTTGTCACTTTAATAAGGCAATCTTCCTACCATTAGGGGAAGATAAGAACGTCAACGTTTCTGTAGAACGATGCGAAGTTGCGTGGACGTTGCCCACTATGTCTCATCTCGATCCCTATACCGCACAAGTGTGATAAGCACGTGCAATGAATTTTAGCTTTCAAAATGTTGCTCCAGACGCATTCCTCTGATCTAGCTAAAGTGACGAGATCATATACCAGTTGCAAACATGCCTGCAAGGATAGACATACTTAACGGACGTCGAGTCAACATCCTTGGAGGGTGTGTCGCCCCTAGTGGACGGTTTAGACGCCCCTGTTGGACGGTCCGATACACCAGCGGATAGCTAATCAATCTGTCTTGACCTGGACCACAACAAATCATTTGGTTCATAGGATTCACTTCCCTAGAAGAGGAAGACACGGCACAACAATGAATCCATACTTGATCGCTGTCTCAAATCATTTCCATCTCATAAGATTAATCCGGATTAATCCCGAGACTTGAAGTTCTTAGTCCAGTATACTAGTTTGGATGAGCTAAATGGAATTGAAATGAGATTACCATCGATGAAGTTTTCACTTATATGGTAGCTACCGACATAAATGAAAAGCGACGATATCAAACCTTGTTCCATTGATTAAGTGACAACGTAGAACTGATTGGACAACCAAAATTACAATCTAGGTCAAATTCCTTACCAATGTGTGCTTTGAACCTGTTGTTCCGACACTGCCCAAGGTAACCCTATTGTGTTACAAGTGGGAAATGAAGCGTTATGAGATAAATAAAATAGTGCGATTTGATGCACGCCTTACGGCGCAAAGTTTCTCTCAAAACATCATGTGATTGAGTGACTTACTCTTGACTAGTATTGGCTTCCTCTTGACTAGTATTGGCTGATTTTTTGAGTGACTTGGGGTTGACTAGTATTAGCTGATTTTTTTAAGTGTAATTTTCTTTTTAGTTTTATTGAATCGTTCTAAGGATGCACGCCTTATGGCGCAAAGTTTCTCTCAAAACATCATCTTACATAAAAGCAAGCCATCATTCTGCAGAAGTCGCGTGATCCAATAGTTATCCAACTTTAATTATTACCCTCCAGCTCAGAAGAACAACGAGATTCTCGGCCTCAATGATTCCATCCAATAATTTCCAATTTATTAATAGAAAGCTCAAGTCTCATTTGAAGCAGGCTGAAACTTCTGCGTATTCTCCAGAAAAAGAACGGAAGCATTAATAGCTTAGGATTTTCCCAGTTCAAAATTGTAAACACTTTCAATTTTCAAATGTCAAGGATGCCTGTGTGCATCAATATCCTTTTCATCAGCTGTTTTATTATTTACTGACTTAATCGTCAGTAAATCAATTGTAAGTTCCAGCGTAAGTTTTGTAATAAAACTTATTTTCAAATTATATCTGCATCACTATTTCCAATTCATTAATTTCATTATGAAAAATATTTTTATAATAACTGATTTTGAATGCCATAAAATTCTTACTCACAGTCAATTCATCGAGTATCTCAAGTTCAAAGTAAACATTGACTTATTTGATTCTTCTTATTTATTCATTCCTAATTATCATTCCCCATTTACCCATTTGGGGTGTGTGTGTGTATATATATATATATATTACATAACACATGCACAGAGATATGCATAGAGAATCTTACCATGGTTCAAACTACGCGTGATAAAATTGAACAAATCCATTTTTTAATCGTAGATAATCGGGTGCAAGTAGCAAAATTGACTATTGAATTAATTTTTGTTCAAAGTTTACAGTATATATAGGGTTAAAAGTAACCCAACTGTGGCAGGAATCCTAAAAT
The DNA here is from genome assembly GCA_036320875.1 of Cotoneaster glaucophyllus. Lineage (NCBI taxonomy): Eukaryota > Viridiplantae > Streptophyta > Magnoliopsida > Rosales > Rosaceae > Cotoneaster > Cotoneaster glaucophyllus. Next base: position 24,718,477 of record CM070069.1, on the reverse strand, counting down.
AATTACAATTCTAAATTACTTGATATACAAGGAAACCGTAATTAAGGAGTAGAATCCCCAGATGATGATTCTACTATAACAAAAAAAATGGGAGTGTTTATCTGTTTCTCAAGGAAAAAGGTTTTATACTATACTCCAACGTCCTTTGATGTCAAATATTGGATCCGGTCAAGAAGGAAACCGAAAAAACAGAGATTAAGAGAATGATCTAGCTATAAGTGTGGGGCTATTTATATACACTATCAGTATGTATTAGGTCAAATGTTCTTTTAGTTTCTTCCGCTGGCTAGTTGATATTATTCCTGATTTTGTTTTTCTTAGGCATTTGATTATGAATTTGAAGACATTCTTTTCCTAAGGATCTCCATCTTTCAAGAAATGCAGACTACTTATAGGGCTTATTTCACCTTTTTTTTTTTTTTTTATAACAATCCAAAACCATTTATCTGTTTCGTCTAGTAGTACAAGTTGTTGTTTCTCATTTTAAGGTCTTAGGTTGAAACATTGAGGACATTTTCAAATCATTTTTTTCTATGTTGTTGAAAAAGTTGGTCGGACTGTCACCAAAAAAGTTGGCGGCTGGCGACCTGTCACTGGAAATTGATCGGCCGCTAGAAAATGCCAGCGAAAAGTTAACCAATGGCAGAAAAAAATTGATCAATCACCAAAAAAGTCATCGAAAAGTTGACTGGCAGACAGAAAAAGTCACCGAAAAAATTAGCCAGAAAGTTGGCCGGGTGGCCACTGCTGACGCAAAAAGTTTGTGGGTTTGAGTGGCAATCATATAATTATATAGGAATTAGATCCTCTCTTGAGTAGGGGTGGGCACTTGGAACCGAAAACCGAAATCGAAACACGAATCGAATCGAACCGCACCGAACGGTTTGGTTTTGCGGTTTTGAAACGGTTTCGGTTTCGAAACCGAACCGCGGCAAAGAAAACGGTTTGGTTGCGGTTTTGGGTTTTCAAAACCGCACCGAAACCGAAACCGAAACCGAAACCGCACCATATAATAAATAAATGTTATATTTTAAAGTTTAAACTTTTAATTAGTTCAACTAGGTTAAGTTTGGTGAATAATGTAGTTTTGTGAATAATGACTGTCAATTTACACTCAGTAGCGAACCACGCAGCATTGAATGGGGCAAGTTCATTCTCATTGTCCAACAGAACCTTCAAGCTAAACCTGTCATTCTACTGGTTAGGCCCCGAGGGACCTTGTCCTGAACAATTTTGTCTGCAGATTAAACAGGAAAGGATGCATTCAGATTTTCAACGAAGCAGAATCCACGCAAACAGCTATCGTAGGTCTTGAGTACTAAGATTTGAAGTTTAATTCGAATAGCTTTATAGATATATTCTACTACATCAATCCAGAGAGGCATTGAAGGGATCAAGTTTACAAACTTGGCAATCCCTTCAGTGGATGCAGGACCCAAATAGTTAACATTATGTTTCTTGTCTGGAGAGGCAATGTATCTAAATAGTGACAATGTCGGCTCAGATCCGGTTACATTAAACGCAAATAAACATGTATGAAGATGCGGAATGTTCTTGTTGATTTTCACTACTTAAACCAGTACACCTGAAACAGCTTGAGTTGTCGCCATTGGCTCCTGAGTGAAATTTCAATATTTTGCTTAACAGACAAGAAACGATAAAAATACTAGAAAACACACCAAGGGAATGCAGAGGGATCTTATACTTGGGGTGAAGAAATCAAGATAAGCCTTCTTGTCATACTGCTTCTCCCTGACTTCTAAATACTTTGTTACAATGCCATAAAATCAAGTTCTGTTACAAGATACTAATTGCAAGTTGACGGAACTCACTGGAACGAGATTGTGAATGAGCAAACCGAACCGAAACCGTTTGAAACCGCACCGAACCAAACCAAACGGTTTGGTTTCATTTCGGTTTTGGCTTCAAAACCGCACCGCACCGCACCGCAAAATGTTTCGGCTTCGGTTGTGGTTTCACTCAAAACCGCACCGAACCGCACCGCGCCCACCCCTACTCTTGAGCATTAGGTGAGGATCCTCCTGACCAAGAAGTATGAACCGTTGGATGAAAATCCAACGGTTACAAACAAGTGGGTCCCTTTAAAGTTATAACAATTGTAACCGTTGGATGAAAACGGTCCACACTTCTTGATCTGTAGGATCCCCACCTAATGCTCAGGAAGGGATCCAATTCCAATTATATAGTGCTATTCATAAAATAATTTTGGTTGACTTTTTCATTAGTACCTAAACTAAAAATATGATATTTTTCCTAAATTTTTTTCTTAGAAATGGTATTCAAACAAGAAAGCCCAAATAAAATTGTGTCCAAGTTGTAAGGAAATAAAGAAACTTATTTATTTCAATCCCGACTAATGATAGGATTAATGGCATGTTTAATTACTTGGTATGAGTATGGGATGGAATAAGATAAGAAGGAATGTTGATGAGAAAGAATGGAAATGGGATAAACACCCACCACCTAGTGATTATCCCATACCTTAATTTTTCAGGTATGTCGTACCAAAATCAAGAAGAGATTGATGAGTCAATTTTATATAATATATTTAACCTTATCCTTAGTGTATTTTGGTTAATATTTTGGAAGAATTTTGATATTTTGAATTGTATTTTTAATATAGGACTTCCGACTCTCTCTGGAGCAAAACATAAGCAAATGGACGAATTTTGGAGTAATTTCAATTGGAGGACGTTCGTGAGTCACTTGGCTTGATTGTATCAAAATATCAGATTTTTCTACATAGTGGTGATTTTCTGGCGATAGAATAAAGGAGCGGTGTGCAGTGCTGAAATAGTGACGTTTTGGGCTTGAATTGCATTTTTGGAGCCCAAGATGACCTCGGATGGGTTCGTGGCCTTCTGGAGATGTGTTCAGAACGTCCTGATCTTCAAAACAAACTATTATGAGCCGGATTTGGAGGATATCTGAGGCTAAAACGTGGCTGTACAGTTTCTGTGCAGATTTTCCTAGTTTAATTAGGTCTAAGATATTTTATTATTATTTAATTAGTTTCCTAGTTTGAATAAGATACCTAGGGTTTTAGGGTTTTTTGCGGAAGGCTTAGCAAATATATATTGCTTGGCCGTGCTTATTTTAGGGGATATTTTACTATTCTTCATTCAACTTTGGAGACAAGGATTGCTAGGGCAAAACCTTAAGCCTTATCATGAATATGTAATTTTTATTTAATTGCTTATGATTGATCGCATGCTTGCTTTGAATTATTAATCACTGTTTTAAACTATCTAATTGTCATGATGACTGGCCATCATTAGGATGTTTAGACAAGTAATTGGATGCAATTCGGTCGGAATATCACCAGAGGATTGAATATTGCTTCTTGTGATTGATAATTGTAATTTCACCTAAGGCGAATATCACGTTCTTAGGGGTTGCATGGTTTTTCAAAAGGTTTTCATAAAGCTTAATGAGTCTTGCATGTTCATATTTGATCTGAATATCACAGACGGATTGCATGTTAGATATACGTTCTTGCTTGAATATCACGAGGAGAATATATATTAGGAAAACCTAACCTTCAAAGTGGCATGTGTAGATCATAAGTAATTGGTAGAAATTCATAGGAATGCTAGGTGACAGTGGAACCCTAGTGCTTTTATAAATTGGTATTTAAAACTCTTTTCTTTTATCATATTAGTTTTTAATTAAAATTCGTTTTTAAAATTATCCAATTCCAAGATCTCTTTTCTCAATTTTCAGTTCTAAGCGGTTAACTAGGAATTGTTTCTACGAAAATTATTCAAATAGTCCTTAAGGAGAACGACCTTGCATGAACATCTATACTACAATATCCTTGTATTCTTGCAAGTATTTTACGTGATTTTGACTATCTTTTCGTAAGTGGGAAAAATCCTATCAGAGATCCACTTATTTATTCAGTCCCTATGTTAGTAAGTGCATTGCCACTTAGTACTACCATGTGATACTCTTCTTCACTTGTAAGTGAAAGATCTTAAGTCCAATTCTCGCCAAAAGCGAATTTGAACCACAAAAACTCTTTCCTTCCAATTCCACTCCTCTTTGTAAACCATGTGCTAATGATACACATTCCTTGCAAATGAACCATAGCCTTGTAGAATTATCAGAGAGACGGGCCATACGGCCCACTTCCAACAACATCAATATTGTCCCCAACTTGGTAAGTATCACTTAGCACAATCCGTCAGGTGTGTGGTTTTATCACAAAAGGCCTCTGTGTTAGTTAGAGGGGTTAGGATATTTAAACTATTACTCTTCTTTTTGTATGGCCGATGTGGGATTCAACACGCCCCCTCATGTAAGACCAATTAGTGGGTCACACGTAAGATATCCACACATCGACAACCGCGTGGAGCCAAGGGAACTCATCCTAGACGCGGGGCCAAGGGACCCACCATCATCGCGCGGGACAAAGGGGACCCACCCATCACGTGGCAGTACAGTACGGGCCCGCTCCCTGGCTCTGATACCATGTAGAATTATCAGAGAGATTGGTCATACGGCCCACTTCAACAATACCAATAATGTCCTCAACTTGGTAATTACCACTTGCAGAATCCGTCAAGTATGGGGTTTTATCACAAAATGTCTTAGCATTAGTTAGGATATTTAAACTATTACTTTTCTTTTTGTATGGCCGATCTGGGATTCAACAAGCCTGATACATGTTTAATCACACCATAGCCTGCGAAAAGTGTCAACTTTACAACTATAACCGGACTAGTAAGGGTTCCTACGACGCTTGACGGCTGTAATCAAACTAGTAAACATTCCTCATATCCAGCAGGATCAAAAAAGCCCCGGCTATGACGAGATCCTTCGGACTTTGGCCTTGTGTACCCAAGATTGATTAGCTTCTGAACCAACAACTTTTCAGCATCTGCCTGAAATCACAAGAACAAGGGGCAAATGATTCAGTGAAATAGCTAACAAAACGTACAAACACAGACAAATCCATTCCTGCATATATGCAAACGACAAAGAAACGGACATCTGATAGTCTCGTGTTCATGTGTGTATTGTTTCTCTATGTGTTCGAGACAGAAAGGGTACAAACCTCAAGCATGGGACTATTCTTCGGAATGTTGCAAGCCAGAATTATGTTCAGTCCAGTCTTTAACACTGAAAATAACCGCATGTCAGACCATGGAGTAGGCGGGGGGGAAAAGACGATGACAAACCCAAATTATCCAAACAAAAATTGATAATCTACCTAATCTTCGAGCAATGCCCGACCCTGTATTATCAGAAGCCCCACCGAGTATGGATGTAACACCCACTGTACTGTTCTGTAATCCATCAACGGTAACGATTACAGTTAAACAAATTTAATCCCAAGCAGCACAAAGAGGTCAGAATTCACAAGTGTAAAGAGAGATTCATTTTGGAAGAACTTTACCACCAAATTACCAACTTACAGGTCTCATAGGTGCTGCTGCATACAAATGCCCAAATTTTGCAGAGTTGCAACCAATCCATGCATATATCTAGACTCATAATAATCAGAAATTTTTACCCAATTCAGATTTTGTTCAAAGTTTCAAACTTCTAAGAATTAATTAACAACAGATGCAAATAATCGCCTACATTTTTCTAAGCAGAATGAAAGATCCAATTTTTGCAGAGTTGCAAACCATTCCATGCTTACACTCACAATAATGAAAAGAAAAAACTACCCAATTCAGACTTTGACCAAAGTTTTATACTTGCCTGCAAATAATGCCTAGATTTTCCAAGAAAAAAAAAATTACCCCAATTTTGCAGGGTTGCGATCAATCCTTGCATATAACCACTCAAATTGATGAGAAAGTTGTAAAATTTCACCCGAAATTTTTTCTAACCAACAAATTTAACAAATTTTGTTGCCCGACTTTTGACTTGGGCAGTTCAATTCAGCATTAAATTGAACAAAAAATTCTAGAGGAAATTCAACAAAAAAGGGGAGAGATGAGGATGGAAGACGAACCTGCTTGGGAAGGCGGATGATTTGGAGGTGGAAGGTGGTTTCGTTGACGACCTCACTGAAGCACTTGACTTGCACGCCGCCGTCGTCGATGTAGCTCGGACCAGTCGATTCTTTGTGTTCGGAAATTTGAGCGGAGCTAAACGCACCGTTGGGAGCGCCGAGGTCTAAACCACTAGGCGCCATTGCTCACGGAAACGAGCAGAGTGAGACTGAGGAAGTCACAAGGCGGTTGTCTTTTTTTTTCCTTCCCTTCCCTTCCCTTCCCTTCCCTTCCCTCCTAATTGAATCCTAATTGAACGGTAAGCCACATCAATATCTTATATTAATTTTTTTTAGCAAAAGAAAGACAAAATAAGAGAATATGAAAAGAATGAATGGAAAAAAGAGGGGAAATGATCCTAGTCCATTATAGACGGGCAAAGTGGCTTTTTTTCTTTTTACATTTATGGGTAAAAGTGGGTAATCGTCATATTTTATTTATAGGATGATTTTATTTAAAATCAATTAAAAGTTATGATATTAACAATAGGTCAATCAAATTTATTGGAATTATAAATAGATCAATGAGACTTTAAGATACATTGAAACACCTCAATCAAATTAAAATTACAAATGATGCCATTACCATTTAAAACACCAAACATTTCCATCTCTTTCATTATAAATCACGCATCCCATTACCTTCAGACTTCAACCTCATTGCCTCCCACCACCTTCAACCTCCATTACTTCAACCTCCCCCACCTCCCACCGCCTTCAACCTTCATTTTTCAGACACTGCAATGCAGTGTCTGTTTCCTGTTATGTGATTGTGCATTCGGATTCGAATAGGTTTGTGGATTCAAACACTTTGTTGCAGTGTCTATTTCGTATTCTGTGATTGTGCATTTAGATTCAAATAGGTTTGTGGATTCAGACACTGCAACGCAATATCTGTTTTCGTTTCTGTGGATTCAGACACTTCATTGCAAACTTGCAGTGTCTGTTTCCTGTTCTGTGATTGTGCATTGAGATTCAAATAGGTTTGTGGATTCAGACACTACAATGCAGTGTTTGTTTCTTGTTCAGTGAATTCAGACACTTCGTTGCAGTGTCTACGTCATGTTGTGCTTTTACGGCGTCGGAGTCTCAATCTTCGCCAACAAGTTTCCCGGTGTATTTGCTGTCATGTGCCTCACTCCCTCCGACGCCCAGAACGCCTGATCCATCAACACCTCCAACATCCTTGTCGTCTCAAGCATGTCCACATCACCCGACTCCGTCATCGAGATCCTCGACACCTGGCTCAACACCCCCTTCAAATCCCCCTGCCCCGCCTCTGATTCCAAACCCTGGCCGCCCAAAATCGAGTCCTTCCTCGACAATTCAATTTTTTGCAATTTTTCCTGTGTGCAAATAAGACACCGCAGCAGAGGAAGACGTGAGGAGGATAGCCGGTGAGATGGTGGATGCGGTCGACGAGCGACTGGTCGATGAGCTTGTCGTAGTCAATTTTCCCACCACCTTTGGCCGACACCATCCATGGATACATTACCTGTTCCTCTTCGTCCTTCTGTTATGGTTCTGCATCTCCCTCTCTTTTCTCCATCGTCACTCCCTCTCTCTTTCTCTCCGTCGTTCGCTCACTGTATGTAAAAATCGGCGACGTCTTCTTCTTCCTTTCTTTTTCTTCGGAGGGTATTTTGGTGTTTTCATGGATTTTATAATGACTTAAATCTTATATGGCATTCATCATTAACTTGTGCCTAATTAATAAAAATATATCATTGATTAAGTCTAAAATAAAAATATGTCATTGATATATGGCTTAATAGTAAAGTTTTTATTAACCTTTGGCTAAATTACCTTTATATATATTTGCTAGGAAATACTTGTAATGCAACTTCATCATTTGATTCTTTTTTTTATTTATCCAACACAAGGTGAGAGATGAAAAGTAGCGTGTAAGAAAAAAATAAGGATGTGAAAATTAATTCCGTAAAGTATAAATATGAAAAAAATTAAAACACATTCATTCAGAATTGGATGACGACATTTCAAATTCTCTAATCTCTATTGAACGATAACAAGTCATAAACTCGAACATCTTAGATTCAAATTAACAAGCACATGTATCTTAGATTTTCTCTTAGCCCAATCCACCCCCTCCCCTCATAGTAGACTGCCGCCGTCCCCTTACAAGTAGAATATCGTTGTTTAAAAATAAAAATTACTCACTTCCTCATTCCTTAAAGATCTGTATAATTTTTGTGACAAATATTTTCTTTTGCTTATTACCTCTTACTTATTTAAACTTGAAATACTCAAAGGGGCAGAAAACGGAAGGATAGGAAGGAAAGTAATGCGACCATTTACTTTCAAAACAAGAACACAATGCAACCATTTCCTTTCAAAACAAGAACACACTTAAACATGGTTCATCACAATAAGCCACAATAGTTGAAAAGATTGGAAAACTGAAGAAATTATGCGGTCTCATCTGAAGAAATTATGCGGTCTCATCTTGCCAAGATAAACTCACAATTCACACTTTCTGCCTTTTTGGCCAAATCATAATACACACTTCGAGGCTTGAAAACTCATACAAAGAGCCGCGAATGGGAAACTCTTAAGCTTCATCCACGATGCACTCAATTGCTTGCTTGCAAATTCCGGTCATTGTTGCCTCAGGGCCATAAACCTGCATTGAGAAACGACGTCAGGCTTGCAGCCCGTAACTTATAATCTATTTGTGTTTTACTTCACCCCTTTAACGTTCTTCAAGAGTAAGGCTTGTTAACAACTGATATCAAATGTCAAAACCAGAGAGTCATCACATACCTCAAGAGGAACTCCGAGTTCTTCCCCCAAAGCACGCATCTTTGCCAAACCAGTTTGATAATTTGGACCGCCCCTTCTCACAAATATATGCATTCTTGCCGCTTTTAGCTTGGATTCCTTTGATGTCGCACAAGAGAAACGGTTTGAGCATACAAAACAAAATAAACCAACTAGGCCAATCTATCTATATGATATGAATGTCAAAATGTGGTGGTACCTTCTCCCTTAGGGCTCTAATAATTCCACTGAATGTAGCAGCTACGTCTGTGAAATTAGCTATACCACCTCCAATTATTAGAGCTCTTTTACGACCATCTGGATCAGCTGTTGCACACTGCAATGTATGAGAATTTTATTGGCAGTTAGTGTATGCTACATGTAATGGTTGCAACTTGAGTAGTCAGACGAAGTAAATACGAGTGGAAGTGTGTGGGGGTGTGTGTGCGTGTGTGTGCGAGCAAGAGAGAAGAAAGAGGTTTTCGTAAGATAAGAAAAGCTTCTTACATCGACCACAACTCTTGCATATTGCAACACCTCTTCCTCATTTGGAGCTCCACTATACTCTGCATAATTTCCAAGTTCTGAAGCATAACCCAAATCTCCAACCTAATTCCCATAAAGATGCCAGAATATTACAACAGGCCATGGTAGGAATTTAAAGGTTCCCAACGTTCAAAGAAACAGAGTGGAGAAATAGCAATGGGTGCACATTCAATCAGAAAAGATGAATTAAAGCCAAAAATGGAGACCCAAATTTTTGAAAGGGCTGCTACAGGGACAGTATAGCTATATGGTTGCAATACATCAGGCATTCAGGCTACTCACAGTATCAGCGTAAATAACACTTGCACCCCCTCCAGCTACCATGGTCCAGATGCGTCCTTTTGGGTTCAACACAGTGAATTTTAAGGATGCGCTTGTCTGCAATATATATGTTTAACCTTAGTTTAAAAGTGCTGATCCTTAAGGTAGATTGAAATTTATCATAAATTTCTTTCCGCGCAAGGAACAGTTAGGTTTTTACCTTTTCATCCAGAGAATGGATAAACGTTTCTGTAGGACTAAAGACTCTGCCGAAAGGCAGTGGAAACTCCACACCGCCCCATCTGAATAGTATTACAAATATCATCAGAAGGAAAAATCAAACCAAAAGTAGTAACTAGAAACAGGTAGAACTAAAGTTTGGAAAATGTTCAAGAAACATACTTATTGAAGTTCTTAAAGGCAGCAGTGTCATCCAGCTCCCCCCTCATATCTAATGGATAAGGTTCACCATCAACCAAGGTAAATGGGTTCATTTCCAGGAAACTAAAATCCAAATCTGCAAAAGAAAATGCAAACTTCCTCAGCAACAAGAGCATGTACCTAACTAATCATTACATAGCTAATCACAGTGTTACACTGTACTATACGTTTAGTAATCCATATTGGACATTCGTACCCTGGAATACAGAAAATACGCCCTTTATGAAATCCCCAATTTTGTCTCTGACCTGTAACAGCAGAATACATTAAGCATATGTTCCAAAACCAACAAAAAAGTTGAATACACAGAGCATAGTAGTAATAAAATGATGATAATCAAACGGATTCACAAGAAATTAAGCCAAAAAAATTGGTTCCCTTTGCAGTAACAGACTTCAATCCACAATTGCATCTCAATGTTATATTGCAAGATGTAAAAAATATAATTCTCCAGTGGTTTGGTTTTGTATTCACACTCGAACAGTCCATGTCCATGTCGCGAGCCTGATGTATATGCTCATGTTTATTGTTATAACAACGCATTTGCTTGCGAGATCTGAAGTTCGAGCTTAACATGGAGATACGTCCAAAGAACAGTATGATCTATGACACACACCTCCAATGGAAGAGTGGCAATCAATGGAGCACAAGCGTCATTCGTCATAGGCTTCTCGGTCGGAAGAAATATAGTCTTAACCTATACAACATAAAAACCAAACACCGCAGCAAATTAGTAACCTCAAAACCAAGCAGAAAACACCATCCTAATTCCAAACAATCAAAACTAACACAAATTTTCATTACCTTGTCCCAGTTCTCTTCAATTTCGATCCCTCCACACTCCGAAAAGCTCAAGGTTGATCCGAGCCTTTCAGACACAATCGAGAGGTAAAATTCTTGATCATGAGGCATGAATGGCTCCACTATAAACGTCGTAATCGGCGCCTTACATCCTCCCATCTCAACCTTTTCCAAAATTTACACAAAACCCATCAAGCAAAAAAAATACAAAAATCCAAATTCAAAAACTCGGGTTTCCAAAAGACGATTCAAATCATACGAAATCGGATTTAATTACCTCCTTACCGAGTCGCTGCTTGACGAACTCGGCGACCTGCGCCATGTCCAAGTTCAGGGCGACGAGGCCGCTCTTCCCGCGCTTTCCGAAAAGCATGTCGGGCTTCACCACCAGCCGCGTCGACGACAGCCATGGCAGCTCGTTCGCCAACTCGGTGAAGTCCGTCGACTCGGTCACCTGAGCTGAGTTGATCTGGAGGTCGATTCCGGCGAGTCGTTTCAGGTGCTGCTTGAGTAGCCTCTTGGAGTCGTATTCTCTGATCTTCTTCCGGGCCATTGGGTCGGATTTTCTCGGATCACGCTGGCGTCGCCGGAGGCGAACAATCGGGTCGGGTCTGGTATGGTGCGGTTGAGTGGACTGGCCAATGATGTTTTGTTGGGAACGGGAAGTGCGCAGCTGGCAGGTGCGGCTGATGAGTGTGTATAGTTGGATGAGATTGTAAAGTCACACGCGCGGAAATAGTCTAACCATATACACGCGCGGAAATAGTCGTACCATATACACGCGCCAGCGTATTGGTTAGGGATCAGATTGCTTGAAGTGTGCCTGCCACTTCTCGCCACTTGCGTTCTTTAGACACGGTTGTTGGCGAAAAGTGGGAAGCTTGACGGGTACTTTAAGGCTGATTATGTCACACTTTTGGAAGTTTCTTAATTTGTCCAACGATTTTCAACAACCAATGTCATGATTTTCATCAAATTGTAGATGCCAAAATTTCAATTCTAACTGTTGATGCATGAGAATTTGATTATGAAATTTATATTGAAAGTCAAAAATTACAAGCTTAGATTGGTGGTTGAGTGCAGAACGCTCCTTTTTCATTAATATAATACGTTAGTAGCACTCTATTCTCTTTTCACAAATAGAAATTGTGTTTGTAATCATAATGATATTACTCTTTAGTTGTAAGCAAGGTCTAAACTATCGATGATATCGGAAATATCGGTAGTTCAAAAACACGAAAATTTCGATGGAAATATCGGGATATTATCGATATCGATAAAAATTGAATAAAAACCACGGAAATTGTAAGAAAAACTTGGAAATTTTTATTTAAACTTTGCAGGATGTTTATTTAGTCAATTATCTATTAGTTTATCACAAAAAATTGGAAGGAAATGCATTGCATGATAGATTTAACTGATTTAAGTTGATTATATAGCGAGCTGCAAACATTGTGAGTGTAGAAAATATGTAGTAATTAATGAAAGAAGTTTAAACACACCATAATCATTTATATATAATGAATTAGTACAATATTTTACACTTTATATATTGCATGGTAAGATACATGAGTGACTTAGCAAGGTCTAAAATATCGATGATATCGGAAATATCGGTAGTCCAAAAACACGGAAATTTCGATGGAAATATCGGGATATTATGGATATTTTAGACCATGGTTGTAAGTGAGAAGTCTTAGGTTCGATTATCGCCAAAGATGAATTTGAACCACATTATTGCTAATCTATTATGAGGCTAAGCTCATCCCCTCCCCTTTAGTGTAAATAATATCGTTTGTTAAAAAAAAAAATTATTTGTCAATAATTAAAAGAGGTCTTATTGTTGAATCTCATAATCGAATAATTTTTTTTAAATAATAATAAAAAAGTGAACTTGGACATGAGTTAAAATTCAATACCATATTTGCTAAGATATTAGACTACTTGAATAGAATTAATTTTTTAACAGTCGTATTAGAGGTGTATGAACAGCACCACCTTATTTAATATGCGCTGAGTTATAGCTGATCAAAGCCAAGCCCAACCCAAAAAATATAAACGGGCCTGAAATCTTGAAGAGTGTGTGAAGCCCAACTTATTGGGCGTTAAAAGTAAAAACTCACGTTTTCTTCCGCGCGGACGGTCATCGTCGTCGAATCTCCATTGCAGTCTCAGTCTCTCGCATATCACGGCTTGCTCTTCAAACGCTCCGTTGCTTGTGTTTCAACTTCTGGTAAGTTCTTCGGATCACGCTTTCGATTCGATTCAATTTCTCGAACTTTTTGTTTCCACCGTCCCCCTCCCCATTTCTCGAACTTCAATTGCTATTTTGTTGGGTTAGTTCATTGATTCAATCCCACTTGAATTTTCTTTCTGTCGCTGGAATTTTAGGGTTTCTGTGATCTGGTGCATTTTTACATCTGCGTGTGCTTGCTTTGTTTTTTGTGTGGGTGATTGTTGGTTAGGGATTAAGAATGGTGTACTAAATTACTTTGATTTTGATCTGAATCATCAGGCTTTTCTTGAATATATATGTGTATATTGTTTATACATATATATATATATACACACACATATTTAGAAATCTTGAACCGTTGTGTATTTTGCTGTAATTGGGATTTCGGATTGATCTTCGTCTTACTTATAGCATATTGATTGAAATGTATATTCTTTTTCCATTTAACATTTCATTGTTTTTTGTGCATTTGAGTCTAGGAAGGAAAGAAATGTGAAGGGTTTGTGTTGTAATTAATTAATTTTATCGTGTAGGTATTCATAAGCTGAGACATGGATAAGGAGACCCCCAATATAAAGAAGTGGATTGTTCTTTATCCAGTTTATATTAACTCGAAGAAAACTGTGGCTCAAGGGAGGCGAATCAGTGTCGCGAAAGCGTGCGAGGGTCCTACTTGTGCTGAGATTGGTGATTGCTGCGGCTATTTTAAACTCCCATTTGCAATCGAGGTTTGTTTTGCTACATTTGCACCATCTGTGTCATAAGGTTTGTGCATGTTTAGTTCCAGTAATGGGTGTGATTTGTACTAATATATACGGCGTGTTTGACTGTTGTAGATAGATAAGGCTTATCCACGTGATTTCATGCAAATTGGGAGAGTGAGGGTCTTGCTCAAAAAGGAAGATGGAACTCCATATAATCCAGACATTACTTCCAGTAAGTATTGCTCTATTACTATTGCACTTACCCTTAATTTGATGACATTCTCAGAAGTCATTTAGTATTGGTTTACGGTGAAACATCAAAAGTAATGTATCAGTTAATGCAAGATTTCGGGATGGGACATTAAACAGCGGCCTTTAATTTTGTTGGACTAGCCCATTTATCGTAGGGAGATTCTCAATTATTGCTCTTTGTAATCCTTGGTATTGAGATAAAACTTACCGTGTTAGCAAAGGTATCCTGTCAAATTATTCACTCTATGTAGCTAAAGCAAAAGCTGCAGTTTCTAGCTGTTTTTCTCTTTTTCGAAAAAATTTTCTAGAGTCCCCCAAATTTACTCTCACCTTATATCATAGGCTCCTAATCTGTGACTCAAGCTGTGGGTTGGGGTGGGTAACGGGGAATGAATAAGATATAGGGTACAGAGATCCTTGTTTGTAACAGTGAGGCGTATGCACTGTTCGCCATTCTCGTCTTTGAACCACGGATGTATAACATTGTCAACCTTTACGAAGATAGTTAAAGCCAGAATAAGTCTTGCCAACTGGACTTTGTTTTCGAAGTTTTTACAGTGAGCGTTTGCAAGCGATTCCTTTGTCTGGTTGTCTCGTTAATCCTATGAAGGGCGTCGCCACATTATACAACTCAACTGTTTGCGTTATTTAGTTAAACATAAAATGAAGATTTGTCCATGTTTTTCGTGTGCCTTTTGATTAATACATGTATATAATTACTTGGTTTTTATTTTGACTAAATTGCAGGAAAACAGCTGATGCTGAAAGTTGCGGAGATGGTTCCAAGGCATCCTGGTAGGACTAAGAAGCAGGAGCCCGCTGCATCCGCATCAAGTGCTGGACCTGCCAAATCTGGGAAACATGGAAAGAAAAAGAGATAGCTCCGCTGCTGCAGTCTCACAAATCGTCATAACTCTTTCTTTGGCATTGAACGCTCCCATTGAATAGGATCCCCTAGTTTTCAATCAGTCGAAACTCATTGTCAGCTTAGACATTTCTTGTTGTACACCTTATTTCAGTTTGCGAATGCATACACAGCACAACATGTTTGACGATGATTTATTTGGTTTGGTTAGGATGATTTATATCATTTTTCGTGTCCGTTTGTATTCATGGAAACAAAAAACAAACGAAGTGACTTGACTGCCAAATCTGTTGCGAATGATGTCTCATTCTCCGTCCAGATAGAAACGGCTTTTGATTGGATAGATATGTAAAGAACCCTAACTCTAGAGGCTCATAACTTGAGGATTTGGCATCTCTCTTGCATCCGATGTCTGAGTTCGAATCTTCTCTCCCAATAACTCTGTATCACTCTTACACCTGATGTCCGAGTTTGATTCTTCTCTAATATCGCTAGTACAAAAAATTAAAAGCATAACCTCGGAAATACTGTCATCACATAAAGAGGTTAAAAATAGGGGAATCACACAAGATCCATAGTCTCTCAGTAACCGGTTAAAAAAGAAAACGTAGATTACAGTGGTAAATTTCCTAAGAAACAACAAGGGACACTAGTCTTTCAATCTGATTTCTTCATGTTCAAACAGTGATCTGCTGCTTCTCCAAACAACTCTCTGACCTCTTGCAATTCTCTCTCTGCCACCATCAAAAACCACTCAGGCAACAAATGAAACTGTATTTTGAACAGAATTAAGGAGATACTGAACAAACAATAAGCCGAATATAAACCAGGATTCGGTACCAAATTACTGTATTTTCAATGTCTTCGGCTTATATTTTTACTAAAATTTTGTAACCGGTTCTATTTGCGTATATTTCTCTTGTATTATTGGTCAAATGTGACTGGTTAAGTTAACTGAACACACAGACTGACCTGCAGCTTCCAGTTGCTTCTCAAGTTGTTGGCCCACGGCGTCGTTCTCGGCCTGAAGCTGAGCAATCCTCCTCAGCTGAGCTTCCTCGCCTCCCTCCGACAACGGCAGCGCCGCCACCAATGCATCAAACTGCACAAGTGCAATCCGGGAATTAAAATTAATTGATAAAATAAAAATAATAAAAACAAATTAGATGCCACGTCAACGAACTCAAAGGCTACCTGCTTTGCTGCTTTCACTAAATCAGCACTCATCAGCTTGGGTTGCTTCGCGAACTCCGTGTCACTTTCCGGAGTCGGATTCGGGTTGGGATTGGGGGTCGGTGCGGATCCGGCTTCCGGGTAATTCGGGGAGATTCGGACCGGAGGCGCATCCCGTTGTAGCGTTCCGATGGTGGTGAAAGCAATTGTCGCGATCGTGTTCACCTTTTCTTGCAACTGGCTTATTGCGTCCATCACTCTGGTGTTTGTCCCCAAAACACAGGAAGCAGCAACACTTGAAGGAGAATATCAACTAGTACGACGTCGTACCGGGTTCGTTCCCCATTTGTCCATTTTCGTCATACCATTAAACACTTTTAAAAAAAAAAAATTAAAATGACTGAAAATGTTTTTTATGAAAAATATTTTTAATACTAATTCTTAGTTGATCTTAAAAAGTACTTTAAATGCTTATTTGGTGTTTCTTCTAAAAAAAACCTTTACATGTTTTTGGAATTCAAAATCAATCTCACAAAAAACGCTTTTATTCATTTTAAAAGTGTTTTCAAATGAACACTTAATTACACATCTACCCTACTAAATTTGACTAAGTGTATTACATTTAATTAAAAAAAATTAGTGTGCCATGTAATACATTCAATCAATATATAATGAAATAAAATTGTTCAATAATGTGTCTTCTACACATGTACATGATATAATACTAAAATATGTAGTAAGCCTAATCGTTTAATTTTGCCATTCTTTTAAAGGAAAACTAACGAAAAATTCTCAAATTTTTTTAATTTTAATCAAAATGACAAAATAAATGTGTAAGTAAATAGTACCAAAAGTACCTTTTCATTAAGATTCCCTCCTTTTAATGGAATTAGCACTAGAGAGGCACGTGCAGCACCTTAAAAAGTCTAATTATTGCTAAGGGTACCCTTAGTGCTAATTATGTTTGAAAAAATGGTTAAGAGAATAAGCAACTTTTGCAAATCAAAAAGATTTTCTGATATTGTTTGGTAATAAAAAAAAGCTGAAAGTGAGTATGGTCATACAAGCAAATAGCAACTGCTGGCAAAAAACTCTTATTTCGGTCATATGTGCTTATTCGCAAAGTACTTCCAAGTCCTGGATTTTGAAATTACAATTTCAACATCTTTGTATTAAAGTGCTTATAAACAAAAATACTTCTTAAAAGAAGTCTCAAACAAATCATAAATCACACCATTAAAGCTGTCGATATAAACTTCACTAAAACTACAAAATCATAATTTGGCTAGAACTAAAATGAGCCAACAACTATATCATGATTTGGCCTTGTAATTTTATTTAAAAAGAGAGACATATACTTGCACCACCATCATAATTAATCGCATGTTATTACGTGAAAAAATTGGATGACATTCTAGCAGATAAATTTTTGAATGTGTTTAAAACGCGAACACATAAATTATATGTAATTATACAAATAAAAAGATGCTTGAAAAGAAAAAAAATTTCTACACTTGCATAATAACATATAGCAAAGCTTGTTGAAAAAGGAGGCAGATTGTCTGCCCTCCTATTTGGGTGCCTTCCCATGCTCTCTTATTTGTGCGGTCACAGTTAAGTCACATCAACATTTTATATTTCTATTGTTTTTTGTCTTATTATCTCTATAAAAAAATTAATATAAAATTTTGACGTGACTTAACCGTGACCGCATAAAATAGGAAGGCATGAGGCAGGAGGGCAGACAATCTGGCTCCGTTCAAAAATGGCATGACAAGACAAATTCAAGTGCTTTAACCCGCCAGCAGGTGGCAATCAAGGAAGCCACTCATGCAAAATGACATTAATGCCCCTATGCAATTATAGCATCACGGGCGAGCGCATCAACGACAAACCATAAAGGGAAATCGACTGAATAACAAAGGAACAGTGAAGACTCTGAGAGAGAGAGAGGGATGACGATGGGAACGACGACGCAGGCGTACGGCGAGTCGCGGTACTGGGACAACCGCTACGCCAACGAATCAGAATCGTTCGATTGGTACCAAAAATACCAATCTTTGGCTCCGCTGATCAATCTCTACGTCCCTCGGCATCCCAACCAACACAACCGCATCCTTGTCGTCGGCTGCGGCAACTCAGGTACGTACTCTGCCTTCTCCCTGCACCCGCACTCACCCGATCAGATGATTCAGATCTCCCATTTGATTCACACTCAAAACTCAAAAGGAATTGGTTTCTAAAACGCAGCTTTCAGCGAGGGGATGGTTGATGATGGGTACGAGGATGTGGTTAGTATTGACATTTCATCTGTGGTCGTCCAAACTATGCAGAGCAAGTACTCGAATCGTCCACACCTCAAATGTATGTTTTTTTATATTTTAAATTTGATAGTTTTATTTATTTGTATTTTGGTTAATTTGCTCTTAATTTTGTTTATTAATAATTCATTAGATTTGCAAATGGATGTTCGAGATATGAGTGCTTTCGAAACTGCTTCCTTTGATGCTGTTGTTGACAAAGGTACTTCATTTTTAATTCTCGTCGTAATTATTTAATTATATTCTCCGGCACTGCGGAATGCACTTCATACTGTGAATTTTTATTTTTCAGGAACTCTAGATTCTCTTTTGGTAAGTGCTGATAACCCTTGTGCTATGTTCTTGTGCTTGTTTTTCTGTCGTTTCGTTATTTATGTTTCTTTTGTTGTGCGATTTTTCATGCTTAGTGTGGAGGTAATTCGCGGCAAAATGCTACCGAGATGCTTGAGGAAGTTTGGAGGTATAAATCTGTTTTAATAAGTAAATGTAGTTGCCCTAAACCTTTGGTTTTGTTTATTTTCTTGATTGTGTTCACCCCCCGTATATTGAAGCGGTTAATAACAACCTACAGGGTCCTCAAGGATAAAGGAGTCTACTTTCTGGTAATGTTGCTTATTCTTTTATTCTCCGCCTACGATTTCAATATACCCTCCCTTCCCCCGCCCAGCCGCCCTCTTTTTTCGTATTCTTGTTTTGCATTCTGTGTATCCATAACTTGTCTCAAACATGCTGCTGTAGGTAACATATGGTGCCCCATTGTATCGTTTGCGCTTGTTGAGAGAGTCATGCTCGTGGATGATAAAACTCCATGTGATAGGTTGGTTAACTCGTATTTTTCGTGGCATTTGATCTTTTATATTATACATATGTGTTGATTTCTGTCCGTGCCATCACCATGTATGCAGAGAAACTTTCCTGTGAAGATAAACCAGAACCTCCAATATGGGATCTGACAAATCCTGTTCCGCTGCATGGTGATGGAAGCTCAGCGGAGGAATTGCTAGGAAAAAACCCTGATGTTCATTATATTTACATTTGTACGAAGGTTGGTAGAAATAAATTTCCTATCTTGGCAATTTAGTGCATGTTTATCAGATCATAGGAGTGAGGTGTGTAAGTTGACTACAATTTGATTACATTTATTTCCTTTCTTTTGGTCAGGATAATTCTTTAAAGCCAGGCGTTAAGCGTGAACCCTCGGTCGATTGAGGAAGATAAGTATCTTCAACCTCGTACGGTTCATCATTCCCTGTACCTGTATTGTTGCATGTGTTGAAACTTCAAACTGATAATTATACCTGCTACTATGTGCTTGTTTCATTTCTTACATGAGATGACCGTCCGTACTTACTAGTCGGTTAACAAAAGAGAGGGAAAAGCCGACTCAGTAGTAAACGGAATGCCCAAAATTTAGCCGAGGTTTCCAGGACAGAGCCAGGACGACCCTAATCTATAACTGCTACAACTTGCAGTCGTAGCTTGTGATAAGAGCATTTTCATGGGCTTCTATTTTTGCTTGTTCTTATCTTCACTAGCAGTTGAATTTTCAATTGCCACATCTTTATGTGGAATTGAGAGTGACTTGTTGGTTTGTTTTTTGCTTTAGAGCAACTCCAGCCGAGCAAAATAGGCTGGGCCAAAGCCAAAAAAATAAGATGGCACTGTGTAAAACCCCTCCAACCCGAAAAATAAACCAGCCCAAAGTTCAAGCTAACTTGTAGACCGGCCCAAAATGGACTGAGTGAGGAACCGGCCTATTTGACGTCATGCTGGCGTTAGCATGACGTCATTGAATGTCAGATAACTTTTTTGCATCAGGCACATGGGAAACACGCGTGTGTGGGCGCGTGTTCCCGACAGCAACCAGACAGTGGGCCCTGCCTATGCAGGCGCACTAAAGGGGCGCGGGACATGGCCACGTGGCGAGTCAACATAAAATATTGTTGGCAGAACAAGAAAAATTATTCAATCTCGAGGATGGTGGAGATGAGGCGTTCGTAATGGAAGAGGAAAATGAACATAGAAGGCAAAAAGCCTCACATTCTCGTCGTGTCATGCAAGTTGTGAATCAGATCTCCAAACCCAGACGTGCCGCAAACTTAGATAGAAAGAGGAAAAGACAAGGTAATAATCTCTTGGAAGATTATTTTATCCCCAACCGTTTATTCCCTAATCATATTTTTATACGTCGTTTTAGAATGCAACGAAGTTTGTTCAACAAAATCATGATTGCTATTTGCATCCATGATCCATACTTTGTGCAAAAATGATGTTTTTCATGTTCTAGTTTTTCTTTCTGGGCAAAAAATTAATGCTGACTTGCGGATGCTTGCATATGGAGCATCTGCAGATCAATTGGATGAGGTAACGAGGATGGGAAAATCAACTATTCTAGAGTCCCTGATGAGGTTTTGTTCCGCAATCGAAGCCTTCTACAACAATGAGTACTTCTGGAAACTCACGACAATGGACTTGCGAACGTTATTGAAGCAAGGTGAGATGCGAGGCTTTCCTGGCATGATTGGAAGCATCGACTGTATGCACTGGACTTGGAAAAATTGTTCAAGTGCATGGCAAGGAACATATGGCGACAAAATGAGCCAAAAGTATCATTTTGGAAGCAGTGGCATCATTTGATACATGGATTTGGCATGCTTTTTTCGGTGTTCTAGAAGCTCAAAATGACCTCAATGTCCTTACTCAATCTCCAATGTTCGACGAGGTGCTGCAAGAAAAAGCGTCGAAAGTCACATATTGGGTCAATGAACATAAATACGAAAGAGCATAGTACTTAGGAGACAACATTTATCCAAGGTGGACATCGTTTGTCAAAACAGTGCCACATCTACAAAGTGAAAAAGAAAAACACTTCCCAAAATGTCAAGAAAGGTGTCGGAAGGATGTGGAGCGTTGTTTTGGAATCCTGCAAGCTCGTTTGGCGATTGTCAAGGCTGCTCTCAGATTGTTGGATGTCGAGGCTCGTCGATCTATCATGATGAAGTGTATCATTTTCCACAACATGATTGAGGAAAATGAGTATGATTATGATATCATCGATGAATACGAGCCGGACACTATGAACAATTCTAAAACACGTATATATTGTGCTCATGACCGCATCAAAGATCCCGTGCAACACAAGCCATTGGAAAGGGATGGACGGTACAATCAATTGATATTGAACGGTACACTTCAATGCAACGACCATACATGCACTTAAGTTATCAAAGTGACTTGATTGAACACTTGTGGGAATTGAAACAAGGTGAAGAAACTTAAAATGAGCTTGTGATCGACGAATAAAGTTCTTAGTTTATTTGGTGTGTTTTTTTAAATTTTATTTGGTGTGTCTATGTAATTTTATTTGGTGTGTTTTTTTAAGTTTATTTGGGAGTTTATGTAATTTTATTTGGTGTGTTTATGTAATTTTATTTGGTGTGTTTATGCAATTTTACTTAAACACCAAAATAAAATTACATAAACACACTGTTCAATGATCAATTGATTGTAACGTCCATCCCTTCCAATGACTCGTGTTGCACGGGATCTTCGATGCGATCATGAGCACAATATATACGTCTTCTAGAATTGTTTATCGTGTATGGCTCGTATTCATCGATGGCATCATAATCATACATCTTCCACAATCATGTTGTGGAGAATGATACACGTCATCATGATGGATCGAAGAGCCTCGACATCAAACAATCTAGCAACAGCCTTGACAATCACCCAACGAGCTTGCAGGATACCAAAACAACGCTCCAGATCCTTCCTACACTCTCTTGACATTTTGTGAAGTGTTTTTCCTTTTCACTTTGTGGATGTGGCACTGTTTTGACAAACGATGTCCACCTTGGATAATTGTCGTATGCTAGGTAGTATGCTCCTTCGTATTTATGTTCATTGACCCAATATATGACTTTCGATGTTTTTCCTTGTAACACCTCGTCAAACACTGGAGATTGGGTAAGGTCATTTTGAGGTCCTGGAACACCCCAAAAAGCATGTCAAATTCATGTAACAAATAATGACACTGCTTCCAAAATGATACTTTTGGCTCATTTTATGTCGCCATAAGTTTCTTGCCACACACTTGGACAGTTTTTCCAAGTCCAGTGCATACAGTTGATGTTTCCAATCATGCCAGGAAACCTAGCATCTCACCCTTCTTCAAAAGCTTTCACAGGTCCATTGTCGTAGGCTTCCGAAGGTATTCATTGTTGTATAAAGCTTCGATTGCGGAGCAAAACCTCATCAAGGACTCTAGAACAATTGATTTTCTCGTCCTCGCTATCTCATCCATTTGATCTGCAGATGCTCTATATGCAAGGCAACAATAATTTTTTGCTCAGGAAGAAGACCTAGAACATGAAAATCATCATTTTTTAGCACAAAATATGGATCATGGTTGCAAATAGCAATCATGATTTTGTTGAACAAACTTCGTTGCATTCTAAAATGACGTCTAAAAATATGATCAGGAAATAAACTGTTGGGGATAAAATAATCTTCCAAGATATCATCACCTTGTCTTTTCCTCTTTTTATCCAAGTTTGCGACACATCTGGGTTTGGAGATCTAACCCACAGCTTGCATGACACAACGGGAATGTGAGGCTATCTACCTTCTATATTCATTTTTCTCTTCCATTACGAACGCCTCATCTTCACCATCCTCGAGATTGAACAATTCTTCATGTTCTATCAACAATATTTTCTGTTGCGTCACGTGGCCATGTCTCACCCCCTTTAGTGCGCCTGCATCGACGAGGCTCGCCGTCTGGTTGCTGTAGGGAACGCTCGTGTTTTCCACGCGCCTAACGTAAAAAAAATATTTGGCCTTCGTTGATGTCATGCTGACGCCAGCATAACTTCAGATAGGCCGGTTCCTCACTCAGTCCATTTTGGACTGGCCTACAAGCTGGCTTGGACTTTGGGCTGGCCTATTTTTAGGGGTGCAAGGGTTTTACACGGTGCCAACCTAGTTTGCTCGACTGGAGTTGCTCTAAATGAACTTTGTGCCAACACATTTTTTTAGGGGTGGAATTGCTCTTAGAGAGTAATATGTTAACATGTGAAGAAATTGAAATTAACAAGGAGAGAATCTTAGCTATCACCAGTTGTATATACCCTTGTTTGTTTACAAGGTGTATTGTATCACAAGAAAAATGCCCTTGTCCAAAGTATTTTAGACTAAATCTGTTTTTAATACTGTATTTTATAGGACTTTCAATATTTGGGGATTGATTTTTATCATGAGAAGAGAAAGGATTCGAAGTTGGCACCGATTGAAACAAGAAGTGCCACTAGATTAAGGGTTTGTTTGGAAGTGTTTTATATGAAAATGTTTTTGAAATCAACCCATGATAAAAATCCAAGTGGATCCTGAAAAAAAAAAAAAAAAAAAAAAAAAAAAAAAAAAAACCATTTAAGTGCTCCATGGCTACAAGAAGCACGTGTTTTTTTGGAACTCAATTAATCATTTTAAAAGCACTTTCAAATGAGCCGTTTTTAATCATTTTAAAAACATTTCCAAATGAGCCTTAAGAGATAGTTGATAATTTTTTGTTCAATCCAAATTCAATGAGAGAATTTTCTTTACCCAAAAGTTAGTATTAATCATTTATCATAACATGACACACTCTAACACACACTAAATGAAGTAACGACTTTCTTTTAGGTATTTTTTCCCATCGCTTTTCATCTAATCTAACGTATCTTCGTGGAACTATAACATTTGTCTTTTGATATTTTGATACAGTTAATGGTAGATATGAGGGTTTTTTTGTTTTTGTTTTTTTGTTTTTTTGTTTTTTGTCAATAGTAGGTATGAGTTGGAAACGACACAAACTCAATCTTCATACTATCATTTCCCTTTTTTTTTTCTAGGAAAACTAATGAAAAGGGCTTAAAAACTTTGAGTTTCAACGATAATGACAAAATAAAGGGTAAAGTGAATAGTACCAGAATTGACTTTTTAGTATAAAAATGTGGTTTTTCGTTAAAGTGAACTGTACCGAGAGCTTTTCGTTAAAGTTCTTTTTTTCTCTCAATCCAAAGATTGCTATTATAAAAAGCACACAAGAAGAAAAAAGCAAAATAATCCATTTCAATTCAAATTTCAACTCATTGAGACTTTGTTTTTTTTTTTTTCCTCACTCACTCTTTAAACGGTGTGAAAATGACATGGTAGTGAAAAATTCATCATCGCTTCACCTGTTGTTGTGGTTAGATAAAACACCTTTTATATCCTCGAATTCGTAGAGTAGGCTCCAATTTGCCTCACAAATTTGAGAGTAATGTGATTACTTAGCATATTAACATGTACCCACCGAACAAATTTCTCAATTTTATTTGTTCAAATAAACAATGTGACTTCAATGTTACATAGCATTTAGTGGTACGAATGTTTTGGCCGTCGTAACTATTAAATCTTATATTTTTAATCTCGGAGATTCATATTTTAGCAATTACAAATAAACTTCAAAACAAAATTTGTTCAAATAAAAATTGCAAAAAGGCTTTTTAGCCAAAATAGTTTATGAAATTGTTATAACTTCTCACTTTGGTTTTTGAGATTGTCCAGTCAATTATTTTGGTCCTTTTGTGAGGAAAAAAAAAACTTCATTAAATTGAAGAAATTACCAATTTAAGAGGAGATGATGATATGACAAAAATACTCTCAGTCTCCATTAGATTTCTCTCGGCATGACAAAAATGATTGACGACGAACAATCTTCTAAGCCACTTCTATTAATTTTAAATCACAAGAACCATGTGAGAAAATATATCAATTTTATCGACCATTTTGACTAAAAATCTCTTCGAAATTAATGGTGAAATGAAAGTACACGAGAACGATACTTGGATACTTATGGTCTATTTGATACTCTACTTGAATCCAACTTTTTAAACTCAAAAATAATTTTCAAATTGTAGGCCTTAAAAAGTTAAAAACTTGTTTGGTAAGACTATTTTCAAAAACTAAACTCAAGACTAACTAAAAAATATAGTATATTCTCTAAAAACATAAAAAAAAAAGAGTTTTTAAACTTAAACTCACTCTTTCATTTTCTCTTTCCCCCTCACTCCAAATCTATCTTTTTCTTCATTCTCTCTTCTTTTTTTTCTTTTTTTTACCTTTTTCATCTCTTCTCCAATTCGTTGTCTTCATTTTCTCGGTTCTTTCTTTCACTCTTCTTCCTCTTCCTCTCTATCTCGTCCAATCCTCTATCTTGCTTCTCTTTCCTTCAATCATCTCTTACTTTTTTTTCTTCCTCTCCTACAACCCTCTCTTTTTAGATCTATTTGTCTAATTGTAAGATTTAAAAATTTTAAATCGTAAACCAATCAAGTTTTTGAGTTAAAAAAAAAAATTTGTTTTCAATAAATGTTTTGAAAAATGATAAAAAATTTCAAATAGAATATCAAACCAGCCCTTACTTTTTTTTTTTTTGGGCAAACACAAGCCCTTACTTTTTCTGGTGAACCGAGGGGGTCGATAGGTGGATACATTCTTTATGTTTGACGGATGACCAAAAATAAAAAATGAATGCGGTGACATCAATTTCGAAAGTAAATAGGACGGGACGCTGCCAAGACCAGCTGGACATAAAAGGAAGGATAATACTTAAACACTGACCAATCAGTACCCAATTTACTCATTATATTATATGGTCCAATAAAATTGTAACACCTGTCTATTTAATATTTACTCAAACTGTTTGCTATGTTGATAACCAAACACCCACCTTCTCCTACCTTTACCCTGGCCATGGCAAATCTGCATATATGAAGTCCTTCCTCCAATCCTATCCCCACCTCCTCCTCCAACCTTCCTCCTCTGTTTGAACCCACCCTCGTCCTCTCCAACCTATCTTCTCCCTCGTCGCCCTTCCTCTGAAAATCCGAACCCACCAAACCATCACCTGACCTTTGATTAAACATGCTTTTCAAACTAAAATTGGGCACTGAACAGAGAATCAGTCTAGAAAATACCGAGGAGAGTGTGGGATTTGTCGCGGACAGAGGTTGGTGGAAAGATTCATGTTAGAATTGATGGAAAGGTTGGAAGAAATGTGTGTATGCTTGGCGGAAAATAGATGGATTGGGGTGGGTGAGGTCTGCAGCGTTTGGAGGAAGGGAGGAAGAAGAAAGGTCGCGTTTGGTCACAGGTTTAAAGGAAAAGTTTGTGTTTGGTTATAGTGATTGAGAAAATATAAATAAAAAGGTGTTGTAATTCGATTGGGCTACATAAAATAGGGAGTAAATTGGGTACTGACTAGGCATTACCCAAGTATTATCCTAAAAGGAAAGGAGAACCATATATGACACGTCGGATTAGTATAAACGCAAAGCCATTCCACATCAACTTCCAATCCCTCTCTCTCTCTCCAATTCTTCTCACACGCTTCGCTTTCCCTCTCTCTTTGTCTCGACTCTCGACTCTCAAGACTGGCTGCCTGAAAGCATTCGCCAGTTCTTCCTCTCGGTTCTTGATTTTTCGATTTTGTTACCGTTTTGTTTGCGAGCAGAGAAAAATTTGATTTCTGCGATTTCTGGACATGTATTTTTGTTGGCGTTTTGTTCTCTGTGTGGATTGGTGGTGGTAATCACAGTCCCTCACACACTCTCTCTCTCTCTCGCACATGAAATCTAGGGTTTATGCGAGCTCGTCATTTGGTCGCCCATGGCTGATACCATGAGATGCCTCCCCAATCAGCACCTTGGTCAGCTTTCTCTCCCTCTTCTCTTCTCTTCATTTCTCGTTTTGTTCTGTCATTTTTCTTTATTTTATTGGATTAAAATTTGGATTTTTCAATTTTTGTTTGCAATTTTTCACTCGATAATAGTTATTTTCAAGAATGGCTGTGATTTTTTTGGTGATTGAAATAATTATTAGGCGTGATCATTGATTAACACTTCATGCATGCGTGTAAAACTCTCAATTTCTCACGTTTGGTGAATTTTTTTTTTTTTTTTTTGAACAAACGATATATCTACACTAAGGAGGAGAGAGGTGGGCTTAGCCTCATAATGAGCTAGCAATAATGTGGTTCAAATTCGCCTTTGGAGATAATCGTACTTAAGACCTCTCACTTATAAGTGAAAGAAGAGGAATACCACTAGACCGTAGTACTAAGTGCACCTTTGGTGAAAGGCTTAGTTTGCATGGACTAACTGAGTCAGTAATTTTGTAATGGAATGCTATTTTGAAAGCCGAAAGTAATCTTGTAATGCATTGTAAGTGCATTGAGTTGTATCGTCTCTGTGACAAATTTACTCTGGTGCATCTAGTGTATTTTTTTACAGAATGGGAATGCTCAAAGTGTTCATTTATGTCTATGTATTTGCTTCGAATTTGAATCGGACCCTGTATTCATATATATTATTTTTGTTTCTAAGATCTTTTGTCTGTTGGTACTTTGGGAATTTGACAGACCTTTCCCACATATTGCAAGAATCAATGAACCGTTGGCTTTGTCCAGCTGAAATTTGTGAAATACTTCACACTATCAGAATTTTGGGTTGACCACAGATCCGCCTGTCAGGCCTCCAGGTTGGCCCTTGCATGTTTTTCTGAATGGCTACATTTGGATAGTTTTTCTTGATGACGATGTGTTAAGTCTGAATTTGTTAAGTTCTAGTTTCAGTTTGTTGGGCTATTATAGTTTTTCTTTGGATTCACTGATTTCTAACTGAAATTGGAAAACCGTGCTATTAAGTCTTGGGAGGTGACCTTCATTTACTTGTAGATTATGAGAAGGCCAGAAACAGTCATAAGAACCATTTTTGGTTGATGAAACATTTCTCCTTTTGTTTTCCCTGGGGTTGCCCATTCTGTTATTTTCTTTTGAAAGTTGGGTCCTAAGAAACCCTCTACAAGGAATTCCAAGTTATGTTTAAAGTACTCACTAATTGCATGATTATCATTATTATTACTATTTAATACGGGTTAAGATGTGAAACAGTTGGACTGGTATTTTCTATTTCTCATATACATAATGTAGGGCCGTAGGCACACAACACACACATGTATCTTAAATTGCTTCATTTAATTATCTGATTCTTCCATTCCCATTCTATGCATAGAATCCTCCAAAATGATCTTTGGTCATTTGGGCATTTGTTACTTAAGATGGATCACTGACATTCTTACTTGGTATATGCAAACGGAAGCTAAGTGATGTTCATTTTTCCAGGTGGTTCTTTGTACCTGTTTGATCGAAAAGCACTTCGATATTTTTGTAAAGATGGTCATCGCTGGAGGAAGAAAAAAGATGGAAAGACTGTAAAAGAAGCTCATGAAAAGTTGAAGGTGTGCTGTTCAATCTATTATTAGTAAGTACACCTATAGGGTTGGTTCTAACTTCTAAGAGATAGAGTGAGTCGTTGTTTGGTTGTCATCGTACATTTTGTGGGTACAACAATGTTAGTCACTTTAATAGACTATTTGTTGTATTAAGACGTGATTCATCATTCTAGGTTGTAATTGTAAAGATCAAAGTAAGCAGAGAATCCATGGGTTATATGCTATGATTATTGCTTTCACCTGTCCAGAGTTCTTTGAGCATTCAATGTTTCTATAATAGACCTTAATTTTGGGTTACTTGAGCATCCATAGTTTTTAAGTAAATAAAACTTATAATGAGTACAATTTTTTTCTGAAATCCAGCGCTGGGTGTTGCAAATGTTACACAATTGGTAAATTCTTAATTTATCTACTTTGGAAGCTGATGGTCATTTAGGTTATTTAATCCCCGTGTTTAAACATTCCTTTTTGTTTTCATTTCTTCTTTTAATAGGATTATGTAAGAGATTATTAGGTTCTTCTCCCTTTATCTACTTAGATATCACTATGTTTGTCTTTTTGGTGCCCAAATATTTAAATTCAAGGCTTTATTGTTAGCAATGATTTGACCTTTTCCATTTATGTGCATTGGAAAAATGCTAAATTTTTTTTCTCTAGTGAGTTTAGTTGCTTCAATTATTTTGGCTGGCTGGTATGGCCATTGGTGTTGTTTGATATTTAGCTCTCTGTTGGTTTTTGACTTTTTTTAGGCAGGCAGTGTAGATGTACTTCATTGTTACTATGCCCATGGGGAGGACAATGCGAATTTTCAACGGCGGAGTTATTGGATGCTTGACACGTGAGTTTTCTGTTCGAAGCTATAAATTAGGTTTCGATTGGGTTGCATAAATTCCATTAACCACCTCTCCAGGAAAAAATAAATCATCCATGCCCAAGAACTGATGTTTAAAATTTCTGCATTCTCTGTATATCAATAAGTCATATAAGACTCTGTTTTCTTTGTTTGCAGGCATTTACAGCACATCGTTCTTGTGCATTACAGAAATGTGGAAGAGGTACTCCAGTTTTTTTTTTTTTTTTTTGGTTTAAAAAATGTGTGTACATGATCTGTGCGTATGTTGCAGTAGGATACAGATGCTCCTACAGTTATTATTATTATTATTGTGTTGTTGTTGTTGTTTACTTTTACTTTTGGTTTCAAAATAAGACTCGCTGTCCTTCTTTGCTCTTCACAGGCAAACTCCGCTGTCCGTATGTTTCAAACATCCTTTGCTTCAAATCCAGTTCAAACATCCTTTGCTTCAAGTCCAATTCAAACATCCTTTGCTTCAAGTCCAGTTCGAACATCCTTTGCTTCAAGTCCAAACAGAGTTGACTTGAGTGGACAAACATTATCGACAGAATTTGAGGATGTGGATTTTCAGAGAGATGCAGGAATTTCATCTATTGAGCAACCGATGCTTGGTTCCATTTTTCATAATGCTTCTCTGCTTCCACAAAAAATTGGAGGTAAAATGCATAGCTGCAGATGCCTTTTCATTTGTGTTTGATGCGTTGAATCAGTTTTTCACATTTTTTTAAAGTCTTGCAATTTCTTTTTTTGTTTCTACTTTTACCTGGAATGGCTGGACATTCCATGGTTCCATTCTCTTAAAGAAAAACATATCATCACATATTTTTCCCTTCTGCTCCCTGATCACATTTTACTGTCTCTGGTCTTTTAACAGTAACATGCATCATCCATTTCCATTGTATCGAACTCTGCTTCTAGACCTCTATCGGGTCCTATTTTATGTTTTTTTTCCCCATTATATAGACGAAACTTATAGAGTAATCTTTTTTTACGCATATAAAAGTCATTTGTTTCAATGATTTTATTTTATCTTTTGCAATGTTTCCAAAAATAAAATATGTGACCAGGTGTCTCTGGTGCTTTTCAGGATTTCCTGAGTCATTCAGGAATCCCTCTAGTACGTGGTATGGTGGACCTAAATTTGATCATGGTGCTGGATTATCTGTCTGGCACAGAATGGATAGCTCAACGAGAAATGAGCACAGCATGCATGCCCAAAACCTTTTTGTTGAAGAACCTAACAGATTTGACTTCATAACTAATTAGCTAACAGATTCTAGAGTGGATGTTCATAGTGGAGTCAATGTTGTAACTTGCGAAGATAGGTTGACCACTAACATTGATGTCCAAATTGTCTCAGCACCTTCTCAAAGAGAAGATCAGGTCTGTTTTCTACAGTCACTTTCCTTCCCACTGTCTATATCTAATTTTATTTAGTTTCCTATAAAATGTTATATTTCATTTTATGAGATAGTGCTCTGGTGTAGACTCTATGCATATGCATCTTTATTTTGTACATGAATGTGACGCTCGCACTCACATGCTCAGAACCCCCTTTAGTGTTATAAGTTACCACAATACACTACTACACTGTTGAAGATAAATGAGACCAATCATTTCATTTAGATATCTTATTGAACTTAAAACTTTTAATAAAGGAAGTTATGAGAATTGATTTGAGCCTACCAGGATTGTTCATGGTCAGGGCTAACGGCCAAGTGGAGTACTTTTCCGTATTCCACAGATCATACTTATCCATGCATGAGGAAAATTGTTATATAATGCTATTTTGTGCATTATGGAATGTCCATGAGGTTGATGACAAGTTCAGTCATCCACACTTTTCCTTTCCATCTCTTTATGCAGTGATATGTGATGTATAAACATTTATTTTTCATGTTGAGAGTATGAATCCCGGATCGGGAAAGAAGGGACCTTATAAGGGGTTGGGGTACTCCCCAGATTGACAATTGGTTTTTATGGTGGACCCTAAACTTTCTTCAACATTGACCATACTAATGTGTTACTTTTGAAACTCAAGTATCAGATTGTCTGAATTTCTTTTCTTGTTGTTTTATTTTTCTATTTCAAGTTTTGTACTTCATTTTTTAAGGTTAGTGTTTCATATGGTGGGAATTTCCTTAGTGATACTTGAACCTTCTTGCAGGTGCCAAAGGAGCATGTCTTCGATGTGCTTCATCCTCAGGTTCAAGATTATACTGATCCTCAGATTATAGTAACTCCTTCCAACCAAGTCGGAGAGAATTATAGAGATGGTGGTGTGCGTAATGTGGAACTGAAGAAACTAGACAGCTTTGGGAGATGGATGGATAAAGAAATTGGTGTGGATTGTGATGATTCCTTGATGGCTTCTGACTCTGGTAATTACTGGAGGACATTTGATGCTGAGAGTGGTGATAAGGAAGTATCCAGTTTATCACACCATATGCAGTTGGATATAGATTCACTGGGCCCCTTTCTTTCCCAAGAACAACTATTTAGTATTTCTGATTTTTCGCCAGATTGGGCTTATTCAGGAACTGAAACAAAGGTATGTCTACGTGCTAATAGAGTTTGTAGTTTTATTTTTATTTTATTTTTCTAGAAAAATGTACGCTATACGTAGACGTTGTTCGGTTTTTTCCTCTCGTCCTTCTCAGGTTCTAATAGTTGGTAGTTTTCTGGGAAGCAAGAAGGATTCTGCTGACACTAATTGGGGATGCATGTTTGGTGAAATAGAAGTTTCTGCTGAAATTCTATCTAACAATGCCATTAGATGTCAAACTCCTTTGCATGCTCCTGGGCGTGTTCCATTCTATGTGGCTGGCAGAAATAGGTTAGCCTGCAGTGAGATTAGGGAGTTTGAATACCACGAAAAACCCATTGGAATAGCTATCAACAACTCACAAGATGATGAATTGCGCTTTCAGATACGACTAGCAAAATTGTTGAGCTTGGGCTCAGAGAGGAAGTGGTTGATATGTGGTGTTCCAGATTGTGATAATTGTAAGCTCAAAAGTTCCATATTTTCAATGCGAGGCAGCAGTGAAAGTGATTGGGTAACAATTGATGGGGATTCTAAGTCATGCAAAAGTGATCACTTGAGCCATAGGGATGTCTTGATTCAGAATTTGTTGAAGGATAGACTTTGTGAATGGCTAGTCTGTGAAATTCATGGAGGAGGCAAAGGACCACATGTTCTTGATAATGAAGGCCAAGGTGTTCTACATTTGACGGCTGCTCATAGGTCCCATAATTGCTGCAGGCGTCAGTCCCAATTTCAGAGATGCTCGAGGCAGAACAGGGCTTCACTGGGCATCATATTTTGGAAGGTAGGGTTGCTGTTATAGATTCTTCTCTTTTATATCCAATCATATTCATCATCTGCATGCACTTTATACGGAGGACCCAACATCAATATTTCCTGGCGGACAAACTGCTGCTGATCTAGCCTCGAGTAGAGGGTATAAAGGGATTGCTGGATATTTGGCAGAAGCGGATTTAACCAGTCACCTAGAGTTGTTGACCATGAATGAGAACATAATGAGCAATGTTACCGCAACTTTTGCAGCTGAGAACGCCAACCAGACTGCAGAAGTTGCTGCATCTGATCCAGTAGATGAGCAACATTCTCTCAAAAACCCTATATCAGCTGTTAGGAAATCAGCTCATGCGGCTGCTCTAATTCAAGAAGCGTTCCGGGTTCGTTCATTCCATCAGAGACAGTTAACCAAGAGTAGAACAGATGTTTCTGAAGTTCAGTCTCAGGACCTTGTTGCTAGTCGTTCCTTGAAGAGAGTCCAGAAGTTCGCTCATTATGAAGATTATCTGCATGTCGCAGCAGCTCTGAAGATTCAACAAAACTATCGTGGATGGAAGGGAAGAAAGGATTATCTGAAGATTCATGACCGTATTGTTAAAATTCAGGTACCTCAATCTTTTTGATACCTAATTCTTGATGTGTATGTCATTGCTAACTTTGTTATCTTCCAAGCTAATGTTTTGGAACTGTGGACATGCATGGACTGTACAATGCATTTTTTGGCCCTGCATGTTCACAGTATAACATGTCACAGTTGTCCTTTCTTGAAAAACTGTGACCATATAATTGTTCCTTTTTGTGGGACTTGGGTGTACTTTATCTGGAGTTTTGTCGATACTCTAAATTATCGTTGATTCTGCTTATCACTTTTAGGCTCATGTGAGGGGACATCAGGTCCGGAAGAATTACAAAAAGGTTTTGTGGTCTGTTGGTATATTGGAAAAGGTTATACTGCGTTGGAGGCAAAGAGAAACTGGTCTGCGAGGATTTCGGGTGGAAAAGCCTACTGAAGATGCATCCTCAGAGGTTACAAAAATTGATGACTATGAATTTCTTAGTGTCGGTCGGAAGCAGAAATTTGCTGGGATTGAGAAAGCTCTTGCAAGGGTACGGTCCATGGCTCATCAGCCTGAAGCTGGTGAACAGTATATGAGGCTAATTTCAAACTTTGAGAAACTTGAGGTAATTTTTCATTGTATTTGCATTTATAAATATACACGCTCACACACAATTATAGATAAATCAACACCTTTCATGGCAACTAGAAGAGCTTCCTCCTGTTTTCGCAGGAATAATTTATCCAACTAGAAGAGCTTCCTTCTGTTTTGAGTTATAGTTTTTTTGTTTGCTTATGTGAAATTGGTTTGGCTATTAATCGAAGTTCATATCTATCTGTATTATCAACAGATGGCTGACGGGAAGAACCAGGCCTCGAATCAAAATGAAAGTTCCGATCAAAGAGTCATAGATGAAATTCTGCGTTCACTCAATGAAGGTCATTGATCAACTTCCACCATGTCAAGTAACTGAATGGAGTAAACCAAAGGCTGTATGACATTTCTTTGCCCTACCTGTAATTTTTTCGCCCGTATGTAACGACCGTCGTGGTTTTTTTCTGTTTGGGAAATTGTGTCAATTGCAGGAAGGATAGGAGAAATGGGAGACGGCAGAATTGTATGTGGCTCACACTTTCCTTTTTACTTACTTAACCAGTAGTCAAGTTTTATGTGACCTAGTTTCTAGGGTTGATGGTCAAAATACCATAGCAGTTGACCAGTTTACAGTTGCCAATGGTGATATATTTTACAGTTACCTTGGGGTTTTCCATTAGTTTTCGTATAGTTACGTCCACCTGCTTCAGTTCTAAATTACAGAGAGCACACTGCTATACCTAACTCAGCATAGCTCAGGGTAGGCCTACACTTCAATTCTTTTTCCATTATCCGCTTTCAGTTAACAAAGAATCAAACAATATTTCGTGCTTAGAACATCAAACAACCAAGTCTTATCTCACTAAGTGGAGTCATATATGAATCTTAGAATTCCACGTCAAACAATTTTATTTATTTATTTTCCACAGTTGCTAAGTAGCACAATTAAATATACATGTACAATATATATATATATATATATGAAGAAACACAAGGTGGGTTGCGTTGGACTTGTTCGCATGTGCTGTTGAAATAATCTGCAAAATATATTGAACCGTTAAAAATTGAGTTTATAATCCAAGAGAAAATTATGGTCACAAGTATTTGAATGTTTCTTTTTTTAATATTTTACCTTTAAATTCACCACGAATTATCCAAAAATATGTACTTTTGCAGACAATGTGAATTCTGCGTCCATTTGACTTCATCCAGACTCAATTCTTCTGCCTTCTGTCGGCCAACAACACTATGAATTTTACCAAATTGAAGAACGATAAGAGTCGAATTCACTTCTGTTGCACAGCAAAACACTCACCTATGGTCCGTTTCCGACGTGTGTCCAAAACGCTTGTCTCGTGAATGTCCACCACCGGTGCCACTGCTGCTGCCAGATTTGATGTATTGAGCAAGCTCGCCATTCACGCGAGAAAGATGCCTCTCGGACTGTTCCAGTCTCCTGGCGAAATCAACCTCATGCAACTTCAATGAGCTACTGTGCTGCTTGATCAAGAAAAGCCATGGCACGTTAGTTGAAAGTTACCGTTGCCGTAAAAAACTCATTTACGTGGAGAAAAACATGCCTTGGTCTTGGACGTGCGGTGAATTGGCGGCGGCTGCTGCTGCTGTGTTCTTGGTGTTCCAAGAATTGTTCTTACCATCTCATCCAGCTCCGCCACCCTCCGCTTCAGATTGGTCTTATCCACCTTCAACATCTCGTTCTGTGCAGAAAGCATTTGATCTCTGTCTTGGAGTTGTTGTAATGTCGTCCGGGCAGTCATCATATCTTCTTCCTTTTTATCTATTTCGGATATGCAACTGCAATAGCAAAATTTCAAATAAGAAAAAATGAAGAATGTAGCGGCATGAATTCGTGTCGTAAGACGAAGTTTTGCTTTTAACTTGAGCAAAGACAAACATGAATAACAAGGATACTACAATAATTTTTGTTTTGAACAATTTTCTGCAACGGTACTCATTTGCAGGTTGTTGTTTGATTATTGGTTTTTTTTAAATTTCTGTTAAAAGATCGACCCTACAGCAATTACATCAATGGTTCAATAGTAAGTTTGGTTTTTGGAAGTTACAGAAGTAGTAATCACAAGGAGAGAAACTTATAAAAATTGGAAAAAAATTATGGTCGCAACTCGAAAGTGGTATATCGAAATGGGTCTAACCTCTGTCTTTCCTCCATTAGATCATCTATCTGCTTCCTTAAGTTGAGAATTTCTTGCTCCTGAGATGATGCCAAAATCAATTAGCTGGGTCTACAGACAAGACGATAGGGAAAAGGAAGACAAAAGTTAAATAAATAAAACAAAATCAGTTATAGTCACCTTTGCTTGGAATTCTTCTGTTTGCTGATGAGCCTCTTCTACTAGTTTTTGAACGTGATACTGGTCTATCAAATTCTAGATGATACCAAAAGAAACAAAACAAATGAGAATTGCCGCTATGAAGTTTTAACACTTACGAGTGACGGAGACTTACTGCATAGTTAGTCATGTCCAATTTGACACCAAGTAAATCCCGAATGACATCATGTGTCATGCTCTCTGCTGCAGTCAGCCTAGTATTCAGCAAACATACCTGAGAGCATATTTCAATAAAATCAATACTCTTCTGATGGTCAACGGTTGTGTCAAATTTTAGCGGTTTTGCCTACAAAAGTGTGAGAGAAAGGGAAACTAAGCAAAGGGGGTGCTTAACCTCCTTCTGCCGTCTAGCTGCCAGATTCTCTAGTTCCTCAATCCGAAGCCTGGCCGAAGACAATTCTTGCTCCTTCTCCGTATTCATCTGCTGAACCAAACTTGAAATGCATCTGAATGGCGAGCTGGAACCCCTCGTCCTGATTTTCTCTGATTTGTCTGATGCCGCAGCTGTTGATGTTGAGTTTCTCTTATCTTCTTTCACTTCACAAACCATAGCTTCAAGAGTCTTGTACTGTTCAAAAGGTTATTTAATGTCAAAATTTGGTTAATTATACATATCTCATTCTCTCTATTTGACAGAAAAGTATTCAGTTATCTGAATTTTGAATGTGCTGGAAGTTGTGTTCAAGGATATATTGAATGGTGAGAAATTTTAGTCTTTGTACCTTCTGTTGGTACTGTGACGTCTGGGCTTCAGCATGCAACACGATTTCAGAGATGTATTCTTTGCATTGTTTGATCTTCATGATATGCAAAAATTGTCAAAATTTGGTTCTTAGAAAACAAATACAAGATAATTAAAATTCATTGTACAAATACAAGATAATTAAACACCAGCAAAGACGGGGGACCTCACCTCTTTATCCTGCTCTGCCCTTTCCTCTTCAAGAAGCTTTATCTTGTTGTGAGCCTCATGAAGTTCCAGTAGCCTACTCTGCAGTTGCCTGTATCAAAACGATTTATCGTGTTTAAGGTAATTTAAAGAAAAAACTAGAATTTAACGGAGAAATCAAGCAATACCTAGATATCAGATCTTCAGCTTGTTCACCGTTTATGTTTTCTGAATCCATATGTTCACTGAAATTTTCAACTGTAGACAATCTGTGCCTTAAAGCTTGGAGTTCCAGTTCTAGTGCATTTCTGATTAACCGATGTCTTTCTACCTCATCATTCATCTCATATACCTAAAAGAAGGGACAATTTTTTGAATTGAAATCAATAACCAAAACATGTCAATACCTCAAACAGCCAGCTGATACATGGCCAGATGTTTGTAAGAAATGTAATTGTAAGACAGCAAGACTTGTTGATACTAGCACTCCATTGATGTTAACGTATTAAATAAAGAGACAAAAATGCCGAGGGAGCTAACCTTTTTTTCCAATACATTGATGGTACATTCAAGCTCCTCAACAGAGCGTTCTAAAATCTTAACCTCCTCTTCCTTTTGTTCGGCATACATCTTACTTGTCTCAGATTCCTACAATATTGGCTCAATATATGATAAATCCACCTGCAATCCAAACTTTGATAAATGACAAAAGAATAAACATGAAACACATACCTGGCGAGCTTCGACGGATATAGCTTCATGTTCATCGGCCATTGCATATGCCATCTCAAGTTTATCATTCAGGGAATGGACCTCTTCTAGGAGTTGGTCTCTCTCGCTGATGACTCTTCTCAAATCATCCTCAAAGCCTTCAACTGAGCAGAGTAATTTTTTTTCCATTGAAGAAGTCAAATGAATAATTTCCTCTTCCAAACCTTTCACCACTTCCTTCTGCTCTTCCAATTGTTCTTCGGCTTCAGACTTTTTGAGATACAGATCTTTTAGAAGCTCTTTCAACTCACAGTTTTGCTCTGAAAGAGTATTGATTGTTTCTGTGGCCTGCTCAAGATTAAAATTTGATTCAAGCAGAGCCTTTTCAGTGTCAGTCAGACAACCCCCGAGATTTTCATGCTGAGCCAACATATCATCAAGTTGGCATGTTTTCAATTCTAGTTCATTCTGGATTTGGCTCAAAGATTTCATCAGCCTTTCAGTTTCATCCTTTATATCCTTTGTGCTGGATGCTGATTCCTGCAACATTCTAAAATCAAAATGCAAGCCCTCTAGTAAAACCTCTTTCCGTTGCAATTCTTCCTTCAGTGCTAAATTCTCATCAATCAAAGTATCGCGGGATAAATTGAAGTCACCAGTTTTCAAATTTGTGACTCCTCTTTGATGTGCATCATCTTTGGAGATGTTACTAGTATGCGCTATGCCATCCTCACAACTTGACGATATCTTTTGCAGTTTATTTGTTGTTGAGCAGCCTTCTTGCTGTCTGAATGGATGGAAACTGATTTCAACATTAGAACATGATATTCTGGAGATAAGCTCTCCTATGAGACACTGATGAAGGACAGATGTGGAAAAGTCTTTCTCCAATCTCTCAGAGCATAGTTCTTCAAGCAATGATCTTGAATTGCTAATAAAGCTGTGTATCTCCCTTCCCATGGATGAAGTATCAGCATAAATTACTTTGAACTTGTCCTCCACATCACTTTTTAATTGCATAAAACACTCTTCAAGCAAAGACAATGATTTTGCTATCTCCACCAAATTATAATGAGATTGATCCTGCAGTAGTTCGTTCTCTCTTTCTATTAGACGCACTGAAGATTTAAGATGTTCAACTTCTTCAGTAAAGCTTGCTCTCTCTAACATCAGATCCTCACCAGCTTGCTTCCACAGCCCAGTCAATTCTTTTGCATTTTCATTTGCTTCCACCAAGGCATTTAACATAACATCGGCTTCTTTTATCATTGCATGCGCTTCTTCAAATTTGCTTAAGAAGCTACCAGCAAAATCACTATTCTTGTCGGCAGCTACCTGCACATCACAGCACAATGATCTTACTCAATAGCATTTTTATTTATAAAAGATAATCAATTATGAAAGTGCTATTATACAACCCATTCTAACAAACAGTTGCCTCACAGGTTCACATCGCAATTATTTTCGGATACTATCGAGAGAATTTTTAATGTACCTTTTCTTTAATACGACACCCTGCATCAGCATTCTCCATCCTCAAGTCAAACGATGGTACAATTTCTTTCAACTCTGCATATAATAATAAGAGCTGATTAAGTCCCCTGATCAATGTATGCTTCTGGTCATTATTTAAAAAACTGAAGTTACTCACTGAAGAATATACCTGCTGGTTGAGAACTACCGCCAATGTCCAACTCACTAATAAGTGTGGTTAGCCTAACAGAGAGTTTGTGGAAAGCATCACATGTCATCTCCAATTCTTTTTTCAAGCAGAATGATTCTCCTTCAGAGTGAGTGAAATGTTTGA
The DNA here is from genome assembly GCA_036320875.1 of Cotoneaster glaucophyllus. NCBI lineage: Eukaryota > Viridiplantae > Streptophyta > Magnoliopsida > Rosales > Rosaceae > Cotoneaster > Cotoneaster glaucophyllus. The sequence goes on along the minus strand of CM070069.1, from coordinate 24,678,652 downwards.
AGAGCTTCTTTGACTCCTCTGGATCATGATCAGCGGACTGAAGCACTGAGCCTTCTTCAACTCTTAGTTCCCTCGTTTTCCCTTCAAGTGCCCAAAATTGGTTAACAGAACAAGAACTTTCTGTTGAAGTATCACAGCTGGACGTCAAACTATCAGTACTCCATTTATCTTCATCTTCATTTATTGTGTAAATGAAATCTTCAGTAGTTTTCAATCTACCATTTGCTACAATGAGCTCATTCTTTATTTCATGCAGCACGTGATAAAGATTTTCAGATTTCAAATACTTATCTGCTTCTAATGATAGCGGTTCAACCATACAAGACTGAGAAATTTTGCAAGGCTCTCTTAAAGCATTTTCATTTGTGCCACAAGTTATATGGTTGGGCATTCTGGCTGGTATAGCTAGAACTGAGATGGGAATCTTTCTCTCCGTTGCATAACTAGCATTGTGATCCATAAGCCATTTTATTACAAGGAACGCAGCATTGGCACATTTTTCTGCTTCTTTGAACTGACTTTCCTTATATATGATTTTTCTCTCTAGCATCTCAACCATGTTGGCCTGCTCATCTGACAGCATGCAGAAGGGAATTGCCTCTTTGGTGCTTTCATCATTATCCAAATGCTGGAGTTCACTTAAAGCCATTGTTGCTCCCTTCAAGGAACTTAACTTCTGTTCCATTTCCATTACCATCATTCGCGCATCTTCCAAACTCTTCTGTAGAAGTTCAATTGTTTCTTCTTTTTCCATGCAAACTTTGGCAGCCCTCTGGACATCTTCACTGACACAAACGTTAGCTTGAGGAAATGAACAAGCAATAGTTTCTATTTGGCTGGAGGCGTTTCTGAGGGATCTAGAACCATCTAGGAGGAATCTTGTTAGTTCTAAGGTTGCCTTTTCCCACTCCCCACTCAGTGTTCTCATTTGATCCTCTTTTGCTGCAACTGTGTTTTTCAGTATTGTATTTTCCTGAATCATGCACTGTAATCTCTCATCAAATTCAAACTGAAGGGCAGCAACCTCTTCCTGTAAATGAAGAATTGTTCTCGCTGTCTCCATCTCAACCTGTTCGCAGACTGTTTCGGTTTGTTTCTGGTGAGACAACTGTAACAGCTGATCCTCTTGAAAGTGGCTATTAAGTAACCTCACCTCCTCAAGGTCCTTAGCCATTTTGTCCAGCTTAGCTTGCAAAGCCTTCCTCTCAACGTCTTCAGTGATCATCATTATCATGCCCTTGTTTTCTTTATGTAAATCACCTGATTTCAGACAATGACCTTCACATTTCAGCTCAGATTGGATTTCTAATTTGTCCTTGTTGCATGAGACTTCCATGTATCTGCAGCTTTCCTCCTACACATGATGTAACATAATTATTAAATGAACCCGCAACAATCTAGCATCCATTTACTCTTTTTTGAGTATCATCACCTACATTTAGATCTACATGAATCACATGGTTTTGTACAACCTCATCACAGACCTGAGTGTAAGATGCTATTTCATCTCCAGAGTCACTTCTTCTAGACAAGGTTTCAACCTGAAAAGTGGTTGCCAATCATAAATTTGATTCCGAGAAGAAGGCAAAGTGCAACACAACATGATGTCTATGTAGGTTATAATCTGTGTTGCTAGTCTCTAGCTCATTTAAAATGAATAACATGCCGCAGAATTTCTTCTCACTGCCATGAGTCTTTCTGTTTTCTTTTGAGTAAAATGACGTATGCAAGAATGGAAGTGGCAAATTTACCAAGCACAAGCTAGAACAGTGAAACACAACGTGATATCATAGCATGGATAGCTTTTGTTTAAATGCACAGAAAATGAACTGGGATATAGCAACAAAGATAAAAAAAAATCATGTAAAATTGAAAATAACTCCAGTATTTGAAAATGGTCACCGATGTAAACTAATTGGATACTAGGCTGGAAACAAATTGATATATCTCACTTACCATTGAATATTTATCTGATTGCCTGAATTCCTCAGCTTCCTTGGAGAAAGAATATCTGACCTGCATATATGCAAAGATTGTCAATCAACTACATATGCAAAGATTATTACGTCGTTTAAACAACAGTTTCTTCCCAACTATTTATAGGCTATCCTTACAGAGCCCGAGGTAGTCTGACTGGAGTTCATATGCTTTTGCAGTTCTAGTTGTAATTCATCTACTTCCCTGCGGACCCAAAATCATAAGAGGATAATGAGCAATGGCGACATGTCATTTTTAACCAAAACAGTGAAAGACATTTGCCTTCACATAGTTAATATGATAGGTTTAAATTGTATCAATAGCAGCAGAAAGTAACTAGACAAATTATGGTAATAGAATGTCCACACATATATGGCTGTCAAGTAGTGACAGGACCAGTGTTTATCATGTGGAGGAAGGATGAGATTCCTTTCTGCTGTATGTTTTTGGTAGCCAGGGAGAGGAGCAGGATTATAGTGGAAACTTAGAGAACACAACGAAATTAATCGATTAAAAAGAAATAAAGCAGATTCAAAATGCATTAAAAAGTGTATTTTGATGAAGAAAAATACCTAATCAGTTTAGAATTCATGATCCTGCAATCTTCCAGTTCCCTTATGGTATCACTATTCTGCACTCTTCAAAGAAAGCACATTAAGAATTGGAGGTTTCTAAAAGGTCATATGTATTATTATTAACCAAAAGGTGTTTTCCAACCTGATTTTCATTCGAGCATGGAAGCTTTCCTTGAAGTGTATCCAGAAGCTGCACATAAAACATGTTTTAGTTAGCCACCTTAGAGTGCATGAGGCAGTTTTGGAAGGAGGAGAATTTTATGGACCTGATTCCGTAATTCTGATACTTCAGCTAGCAATGTTTCTCGCTCTCCATGCTCGTGAAAGTTTTGGTACCTGGCATGAAGAATAATGCAAAATGAGTCACTGCCACCCAAAAAGAAGACAAAGAGCAACCATCTACAGAATTGAGCAATATACAAATTACAATTTAAGTTGCTCGAGAAGTCTAAAGTTCTCCGCAGCATATCGGGTCAATTCTGTATTGCTATCAATTCTTGCTTGAAGCAGCTGAATCTCTTCCAGTAAAGCCTTGTTCTCCTCCATCAGATACTTCTCGGCAGACAACATTCCATCCGTCAACAGTTCAAGTCGTTTAATTTTGTCCTCCCGAAACCTTAGCATCACTTTAGTATGTCCAACATCCTCCTCTCTTTGGCAAACCTGCAGAAATACCATGTCAATAATAAATCGCATCACATACTGCTATTTAGACATTAATAATCATGAAAAACCTTTACACAGAATAGTCAAGAACTTAACAGAGATAGGAAACTATATATAACTACTTGTAGCAAAACACACCAAGTTGTTCATGTGTTCAATTTCAGCCACCAACTTCTGAACTTCATGTTCTGCCATCTTTTCCCTTCTTAGGGCACCAACTAAAACAGTCTCTATGCTTTTCATCTGTTAAATTTGTGTTAGAATGCATTTCAATAGTGGCATTGCATCATACAATTTTTCTTTAGAAGGAAATGACTTCTATGTGGAAAATCAAATTACCTTCTTGCTTCGCATGATTGGTAACTTATTAGTTGCCATGTTTTCTTCTTGAGAGTCATCATATTTCTCAAGCAAGTCACTGAATCTAGGTTCTTCACTACTTGGCACACAACTTGTTGAAGACCTCGAGAGGTTATGGTGCATCATTAGGATGGACAACTGGCCCTGTAACGGTTCAATACTTCAGTTATACCATCTGTTAGATGTTCAAGGTTAAAATTTTCACAAAATTGCAAATATAACTCATGCCTTCAGCTGTTGGATTTGTCGCTGAAGTGCAGTTGTGTCACCTGAAGCATCTTCATTCACTTTAGCCTGGAAAATATGGAAAAGAAAGTCAAGAACTAAAATGAGAATGAAAGTGTGTGTGTCAGTGTACGAGGTAAGTACATTGTTCTGGATGAGTTTGGCACGCTGGGCAAACTTCAAAGTGCTAAGTGTCTCATTTGCAGAACTACAAGGAAAGACAAGGTCAGTTTAAGGAAACCAAAAAGAAGAATAAGAACATAAAGTAATCTAGAACTAGGAAAGAATCAACACATACCAAATTGATGGGCTGACATTCGATATTATAGTTGTTTTTGAGTTCCCACCCAGAGAATCCTGCATCCCAAAGTCGTAGACCAATTATGTATGAAGATGCACTAAAATGAACAAGTATGCATAGTGTTACGAAATGACATAAAATATCTTAGGTTCCAAAGCATTTGGCGTCTAACCTGAAGAAGAAATGTAAGCCTTGAATCTCTATAGGGAACATGTCTATGTTTCCCATGTGCTAAGTCGACCAAAGACATTATCACCAAGCTAAAACCACAAAGTAATATAGGTTAACCAACTGAAACCAAACTAAAGTCTGACTAGCAATAAAGGCATATACGACTAATTCAACCATGGGCAAACAGACCCCATCTTTTATGTATTTCTGGAAATTATACTAATCACCAAGTTGGCATTTGAATTTGGCCTTGTGAAAGCAGAAAATGGAAGGAAATATTTAAAAGTATAATAGAACACCAAACAGGTCCTTGAAATAATTACCCAAGAGTTGATAATGATTTGTTGATATTTGCTGCTTCTTTCAAACGATCTCCCTCTGCACCAGAGCTTTTCTGCCTAAATGAATAAGCAAGTCAGCCAGCAGATAAGCCTTGAATAAAATATTAAACGAAAAAAAGAGTAAATTATGAACATGGTAGTTACCTTTCTGAGCCAGCTAGATCTACCAAGTTCAACCTAGCGAATCTAAAATGGGCCATGGAATCCTTTTCCCAACGGCTTTCTATGATACATGTGAAAACACTGTGGGATCGGCTGCTCTCACTGTTCATGTGCGTTGCTGCCATTTTTCTGTTTGAAGCACCCTAAGAAAACAAATATATAGCATCATACTCACACCCGAATGTGTAGTTAGTCATTCATCAGATAACATTTATCATAAAGTCCCACCTGTAACAGGAGCTTGACAACATCATTAACATTCCTCACATTGTATTCTGTAAGGTTTTCAACATATACCCCTTTCTTCAAGTCCTCCCTGAGCTACAATGTGGAAGATACGTTTACTTATTGCTCAACAAAACCATGATAAGTGGAAATTGCAACATGAACATTTGAAAAGATGCTAATTACTTGTAGATTAGTTGATGTAGGCTCCAAGAGATCTGTTATCTGCTCATTGTAAATCTCGAGAAAGGAACATTTGCAGCTGTACTTCAGCTGTTCCTCCCGCCTGCTTTCCTCTTCCTGCACGAATAAATTATAGTAAGACATCAAACCCAAATAAAAGATAAATTATCAAACCGAAATAAAAGATAAATTTTAGATATAGATTAAGATATCAATAATTTGAACAGCCTACCAGTCTGATCCTCTTAAACAAATACTCAAAAATGCGTGGAGTAAGCCCACAATCTTCATTGAGCTGCCCTTCAACCTCATATATTTCACCCATCATTGTGTATGTTTTGCCACTACCCGTCTGCAAACAAGAAACTTAGAGTGTAACTTATCCAGCAAAAAATAAAAAATAAACCACACCATGCACCGAACTATTAACTTCTCCAAAGAAATACCTGACCGTAAGCAAACATGCAGCTATTATAACCAGACAAGCAATTCTCCACCATGGGCAACCCAGCAACCCTGAACAGCTTTTCCTACGACAAACTCAATCAACACACTCAATGAGTTTCCACTGGATTGAAGCCAAATAATAAAACATCAAGGTCCATTTTTCGAAATAGCATTACTTTAAAGATAGCAGTAAAAACTAAAACAGATAAATTTTAGGTATTATTTTACATAACCCTAGCTTGAAATCTAAACCTGTGATATTGTCTCGCATGCAATGTGATCGAATGTGAATCTGGTTTCCGGATGACCATGCCAAACCAGAGTTTTCGCGCTTTCCTGCTTCAAACACCGGCCTTGCCCTTGCAAAGCTCTCTCCATACTACTCAATGGCCGAATTCGAATCAGCACCTGAACTCAAAACCAATCAAACCAATCAAACTCCAGAAAACTTTGATACCAATTACCAAACCCAAACCAATCTCCGAACCTGCACATTGTGGTCGGTCCAGAACGAAGAGTCCTCCGCTAGCTCAAAATGCGGAACTTGAGCTAAAACCTCGGAATTCACCACAGAAACCTCCCGGGAGATTCTAGAACAACTCCCTGCTCTGCCTCCATTGTACTGCAGAGCTTTGCTTCCGGTACAACCTCCCATTGCTCCACCAATAGAAGCTCTACCGGTCCTCGCCGGAGTGCTTTGAGCCGAGTTTGGCTCCGAGTGCGCCTTCCCTCCTCGACCTGACGAAAACCTAGGAGTTCCATAGCTCAGACCTCCGCCATGTCCAGCTTTCTCCGGAGCTTCGATCTTCCTATCCGACGATAACGAATACCGACCGGATCGAATCGCCTCGAACTTGGGTTGCGAATCGAAATCAAACTCATGGAGTTCCTTCTGCAGCTGGGCTGGATCTGCAATGCTGTTAAGAGGCGTTCTTGGAGGCGGAAAGTGGATTGGATTCGACGCAGTTTCGAATTCGTTCTCGTTCGGTTCAGATTGCGAGTTCCTCGAAACGTTTCGGGCTGGGAATCGAACAGTGGAGCTCTCTTTCGACATGCTGAGGGAGCTCGGAGCTTCAGTGAAACAAGCTGGATTGTTGTGTTTGTTTCCGAATTAGAAACGGAGTTTTGAATCCATGATTCGACGGAGAAGACGAAGAATACGGTGACTTTTTGGGGGATTTTGGGTTTGGTTTTTGGCCGTTGGGGTGGGAAGGAGAGAAGTGGGTTGAGATTTGAGTGGAAAGTGTCAGACTGGTGGGAATTTGAAATTGGTAAAGCTCAGATATTACCCCGCCCGTTTGAATTGTTAACGGGACGCTCCATCTCCTTTTGTATTTTTCAATTGACCCCAAATATATATATATATACACACACAACTTTAAGTTTCTTATGCAACAAAGTAACAATTGACCCCAAAATAACGATCTGAACCATTTATTTTATAAGTTTCGATTCATAGATCATCTTTGTAAAAATTCAATTCAATCCAAAACTATTTGCCTATTTAATTATCAAGATAAAATTTCATTGTTTCTTATGCAACAAAGTATTCGTTAATTTCTTTGAACTCAATTATATGTCTTAAACATTTCTAATTTGACTAATATTTTGTAAGGATGATATATGAGATGCAACTTGAAAAATAGACAGTTCAGATCGTTAAAGTTCGATGTAATGTGGACCCCACAACTAATTTCTTTTTTTTTTTAATGGGTATCCATTTCCTTAAAGATTATATATATATATATATATATATATATATATATATTAAATAAACTAAATATTCTAATCTAATTTATATTGTCGCAAAAGTGATTCGAACTAAGAGTTGAGAGAAACATGGATCAGTATGCCTAACCAATTGGCTAATAAAATGAAGTCACATTGTTTTTTTAAATAAAATAATTAAATGACAAAGTTACAATGACAACTTATCGAATTGTTCATTCGTATTAAATGATCGAATCACCTAGTTGGTTAGACGGTTTAACCCAATTTTTGTTGTAAGAACTAATAGGCATAACCCAACTTGAACGTTCACTTGACTTGTAAATTAGTCGGTTGTTGTCTTGTAACCTATAATTAATTTAAGGAAAATCATGGAAGTTTGTAACAAAAAAGTGTGCGCGAATATGATGGTCCGTAGAAAAAGGATGTTGAGACTTGATCTGAACATAATGATGATGGGGATTCAGCTATGGCCAAAACGATGATTAAAGAGAAAAGAGATTAGGGTGGGAATTTGAATTCAAACATCAACAACGTCTGATGATCATAACTCAAAAGAGAAAGTGGATTAGTGGAGGAGCGGCCTGAAATGGGACCTTAATCCTTAGAGAATATATATATGTTGGATTTTGTGTCATTAGTATAGCAATTTTATAATTACATACTCATTTTGTTGTCTCGATGAGGTTTAAGGCTACTCAAATGTGAGAAATTCCTTTGGAAATGTACAAGAGAAATGTTAATGTGACTTTTTTTAAAAGTAGGGTTGTCTTTAGATTCTCTACCATCTTATGTTTTTTACATAATGTTTTATAATGTTGGCATAAAAATTGACGTTAAACTATGAGGTGGCAGAAAATTCATGAAGAATCTCACTTTTGAAAAAAAATCCTCTTAGCATTTCTCATTCTCAATGTTCAATTCTACACTAAAGACTCAACTTGCAAAAGGCAATGCATTTTTCTTTTGTTTTTTAAAAGCTATAATTTGACGTTAAATTAGTTGTTTTACGAGAGATTTTTCAGTGTTCCCGTCACACGAGGCGGTACACCACGTGTCGCTATGTAAATGGTTGGATATGTGTGTTAAAAAATTAAAATTTTCCACCACTTACATAAAAACACATGGTGTACCATCCGTGTTCCCGTCACAACTAAAAAATATCCTTGTTTTACATCTTATCCTTCACCATCAAATGACAATGTCATCCAACTTCATTCAAGCATATGACTACTAGGGTTGTGAATTTTAGTAGTACTCGAGAGTATCTCGCGTTGAAAAATGAATGTTCTGCATCGGTGCTTAAAAGATCTTGAAACTCATTACGTGTCACATAGAAGAAAGTTTCATAGTCATTCATGTAGGCATGTGAACCAAGTATGAGTCCGTGTAGGGGCTCTTCTTTTGTCAAAGTAAACAATTAATTTATAAGGAATATCATATTAGAGCTTAAGATGTCTTTAAACATTTTCGCCGAAGGTTTCTTATATCAACTTACAAAATGTTGTACTTTGTAATTAACAAATAGAATTACTAACTACAACTAGGTTGAATAATTTATAGATGGAATTGGAGACTAACTTTTGTCACAAAATTTAGAGATTGCAAGGAGAACATTGTCGACAAACCCTCAAAAGGGTCATGAGCTGCATCATGCATGCAAATGAAGATAGATAAGAAGAGGAAATGTTCACATATCTCAAAGATAATTAAACAAAAGATTAACACTAACACCATCACAAATTCAGCATCCTAAACTCATGCAAAAAGACTAACAACGCCCCCAAAATCACAAAGAATGCTTGGAATAATATATTGGGAGAACAGTCCCGTCCTACCGCTGAAAAACTGCCTGCACCTGAAAAATGAAGCCAAAATTAGCCGCAAGAAGTAAAATTCAAGCAACTAATGCAACGAAAAATATTGCAGATGCTGTGAATCTGGTTTATTGATTAAATTAATTATGAGCTAAATAAATGATCCAAATTCACAGTCTAATAATATAAATATATCGAAATATATAAAAGTTGATATATCAACCTACCACATTGTCTAGTAAAATTAGAGGAAGTTGAGCAGAGGCAGAGAGATCCTTCAGTCTCGGTATCAAACCCACAAGTCCCACCGGACTGCGCACACCTCTCACACCCGGTATCCGGCACCGCGAAGCTCAGCTTAATCCCATAAACCCAATCCGGCGGTCCTAACCCTTTCAATCCGTCCGTATTCGTCACGCTAGTATAATGCGTGCAGTCCAATATATTCATGCTCATGACCTTCACCGTATCGTACCCCGTAAAACAACACGGCGGAGAAGTAGTCGTAGTAGCAGGAGGAGGAGGAGGACCGTTGGTTAGAAATCCTCCGGGAGTGGGGGTAGTACCGTTGGTTAAAAATCCTCCGGGACTGGGGGTAGTACCGTTGCTTAAAAATCCTCCGGGACTGGGGGTAGGAGTAGCCAAACCGGAACCGGAACGGAAAATCCGAAAAGCGTTGCAGGAGTCGTAAAGCTCGTCACAGGAGTGGCCGGAGAAGTTGAAGCAGAGGGACTTGTAGTGGTTGAGGACAGGGGAGTCGACGGAGCAGTTGAGGAGGGCGAAGACGGTGTCGGAGGTGGGCGGGATAATGGCGGACTGGATTGGGGTCATGAGGAAGTCGTGGTGGGGCTGGAGGATGGAGCAGGTGGACATGGCGGGGTCGTAGACGACCATGATTTTCTTGTCGTAGTTTATGGACTGGACTTTGTAGTTTCCGGATGGGGTGGCGAAGAAGAGGTCGGTGGAGCAGTTGAACATGTGGCGGAACTGGGGAGCGCCACAGCCGTCATCGAGGGCGAAGGGGTAGTGTATGGGGATGGGGCCGCAGGAGGTGCGGCATTGGGAGAGAGTGGGGGTGGGGAGGAGGTGGAGGTGGAGGGATAGGAGGAGGAGGTTGACGGTGGTGATGAGTGGTTTTGACTGAGACCAGCACATGTCTGCCTGTGAGAAATGAAAAATTGGTTACTGTGGCAGTGTAAGAAGGCCTAATGTGTAAAGAGATTGATAAACTGGGCGGAATTTACTCCATAATTTAGGACACCTTTTGGACCCTTGGACAGGCTGTGATGGGATCCACAAGTTGAAAAACAGGGAAGAAATCAGTGGCTCCAGTGATATATCAGTGTTGGGATTCCCCAAGGTGTTGTGATTTTTAATGCAAAATGTTACTTTTATCAACTGTTTATGCATAATGTCAAAGAGACTAAATTTACAAACAACCAAATGATGTGGTTGTTGATGATTGGATTATTACTTAAGGTGTTGTGATTTTTAATGCAAAATGTTACTTTTATCAACTGTTTATGCATAATGTCAAAGAGACTAAATTTACAAACAACCAAATGATGTGGTTGTTGATGATTGGATTATTACTTAAGCTTTGATTAATATTCTTATTTCTTATTAATGACACATCATTTGGTTTGCAAATTTGATTTTAAATTTTGGTCTATCTAACATTATTCTCTATTTATACCATCATTTAAACTATATTCCTAAGATGGAGTTTATAACTAAGTACACCATCATAATGATTGGTCATATTGAGAGGTTGAGTTTGGCCCTTGATTCTTTAGATACACCAGTGTGCCGGTTCGGTAAATCAAATGTCATTATATAAATAGTTGGATACATTCAACGATCTAAAATATTACAATGGGATAAAAGAATCAATTAAAAGAGATATTATAATTCCAATTACAAATTCGTTAGGCCCTTTCGAAACAACCTCTTAAATTGATAGTTTTTATTCATTTTACCATTTAATAACTCATAATCTGGTTTCTAACTAAATATTTGCAACTCGTCAATTTAAAATAGACTTCTCAAGTATTTCGATATAATTTAACGCACTCTCCAAAAATAACATAACTATACTCTAGTAGCGCGAAGGTAAAATGTCTTACGATCTGGATATCCCCGCGAAGACGTCGGCAACCCATCTTCGCAAATGGAGGGAGAATATAAGGGGGGACCTTAATATCCTAAAACCACTCATAAAGGAATGGGCGTAGTCTGTATGCTCTTTCATAACAGAGTCGTTATTCCCGGCTTGAAAAAAAAAAATTTCAACCACTTATATTATGACTTATGACACTTGATGCACCGAGTCATGTTTATGGTAGTCATGTTTATGGTACACTAAAAAGCTTCTTTTAGGTTAAGAGCAGTTCCACAGGAGGTGGAACAGCCCATCACCCAGCCGAAAAAGCCTCCCGGGACCCAGTGGATGTGCTCCAGCCCACCCAATTGCCTGGCACCCAGCCCAAGCTGGTCTCTAGGCCAGCCCAAAATTGACTAAGGCGTGGCCTGGTCCATCTGACTCCAGCATGGCGTCAGACATCACTTTTAAATTTTTTGCGCCAAGCGCGTGCACCAGACTCGTGCGTGGGTGCCAGTAGCCGACACCTTTTCAGACCGAGGTCCACGGCGCAGGCGCACTCACTCGTCACCCGGGGAGGCGACATGGCCCAAAAAAAATTTTAAAAAAAAAGGCCCAACGGTCAGAATTATGACTGTTGGCCACGTGGCAGTGCCTGGGCTGTTGGATTTGAATATTTTTCAAATCCAACGGTCCAGATTAATTAATAACATTAAAATTAATTAAAATAAAGAATTTTTTTTTTATAAATACCTAACCCTCATCTTTCTCCTTACACCACATTTCAATATTTTCTACACTTTCTATACTTTCTACATTTCAATATTTTGTACACTTTGAGAGAAAAAAATGAGTTCGTGGAAGCTCATTGAAGATGTGACGTTGTGTGAAAGTTGGGTTCACGCTACTCATGGCCCGATTACGGGTAATGAGATGGATAAGCGAGAAATGTGGAGTAAAATTACGAAAGCGTTTTGCGATGTACATGGAAAAGATTCAAGAACTAGTCAAGGTCTTCAAGGTCGTTGGAAAAAGCTCAATGCATCCTTTACTTGTTGGAAAAACGCCATCTCTCATGCTTCCAGTAATCTGCGTAGTGGGACAAGTTTAGCGGATCAGGTGACAATATTTTTATTTATTTATATGCATTCCACCCGCACCAATCTTTTAATTTATTATGTAATATATGTAATTTTTATGTAATTTATATGCATTCTAAATTTATTATGTAATTTATATGCATTCTAAATTTTTATTTAATTTATATGCATTCTAAATTTTTATTCTTATGTAATTTATGTAATTTCTTATCCCACATTTTTATAGACACTACAAGCACAAGCATTCTATAATGCAAAGAACCAGAACAAATCATTCAACAGATGGGAATGTTGGGAAATTGTCAAAGATTGCCCCAAATACAAAATTGTGTCAACCGGTCCAGAAGTTGTCATGCACAGCGTGGGTCTACACAGTTCGCCAGAACCAGACACGGCCGAACAAGAAGCCAACACATTTGAAGACGCGGAATAGGCGCCTAAACAAGTGCCGGAGACCCAACCGACTCGTCATTCCCTTAGGCCTCAAGGTGAAAAAGCATCAAAGAAAAAATGTAGTTCTTCCAAAAATGACTACACTAAATATATGGAGGAACTTGCTCGACAAGGTGAACTGACCATGGCGCGGGAAAACGCTAGAGATGAGGAAAAAGCTGCTGCTATGGCAGCTTTACTAGCAGCTACTGAGGCTCGTGATGCGACGGCTGAGAGACAAAGAGAAATAGTTAATCGAGAGAACGAGTTGATTAGAGAAGCACTTCATCGAGAAAATGAGATGCTTAGAGAAGAAAGGATGGCTCAAGTAGATCGTGACACTATGAACAAGTCTCTAGTAAGACTGTCTCCCAATTCAAAATATTTTTGGACATCAGAAAAAAGAGACGTCGTGCGAATGAGGCGTGCAAGAGATGCTGAAACAAGTGGAGGGGGTTCTAGCTACAGAAATCCTAGCAACAAAGATCCTACCACCACATATCATAGGTCCACAGACTTTGTATAATTTCGTATTTATTTGTAGTACTTTATTTAATTTCTTATGTAATTTTTATGTAATTTCTTATTTATTTTAAGAACTATATTTAATTTCTTATGTAATTTTTATGTAATTTCTTATTTATTTTTAGAACTTTATTTAATTTTTTATGTAATTTCTTATTTATTTTTAGAAATTTATTTAATTTTTTATGTAATTTCTTATTTATTTTTAGTACTTTATGCAATTTCAAATTTTTTTTTTGTACTTTTTTAAAACGCATCAAATAAGATTACATAAACTCACCAAATAAACTTAAAAAAAAAACACCAAATAAAATTACATAACCTCCACCATATAAACTTAAAAAAAAAACACACTAAATAAGATTACTTAAAAAAAATACAATTTATTCTTCAACCACAAGCCTCATTTTAATTATCTTCGCCTTCGTGCAATCTCCACTAGTGCTCAATCAAGTCATTCTGGTGGGTTACGTGCCAGTATGGCTCTTGCACTTTACTGCTGAGCGATCAATTCATTATAATGTCCATCCCGTTCTAACGGCTCGTGTTGCACGGGATCTTCGGTATTGTCATGAGCACAGTAGATACGTGTTCATGAGTTGTTGATCGGATCCGGTTCTTATTCAGCGACGGCATCATAATCATACTCATCTTCAACAATCATATTGTGGAGAATAATACACGTCATCATGACGGATCGAAGAGCCTCAACATCAAACAATCTAGCTGCAGCCCTGACAATCGCCTAACGAGCTTGCAGGATACCAAAACAACGCTCGACATCCTTCCTACACCCCTCTTGACATTTTGCAAAGTGTTTTTCTTTTTCACTCTGGGGATGTGGCACTGTTTTGACAAACGTTGACCACCTTGGGTAAATGCCATCTGCAAGGTAGTATGATCCATCGTATTTAGTACCATTAACCCAATATGTACATTTCGGCGAATTACCTTACAGCAGTTCGTCGAACACTGGAGATTGAGCCAGGACATTTATGTCATTCTGAGCTCCTGGAACAGCAAAAAAAGCATGCCAAATCCATGTATCAAAAGAAGCCACCGCTTCCAAAATGATGCTTTTGGCTCATTTTCTGTCGCCATAAGCTCATTGCCACGCACTTGGACAATTTTTCCAAGTCCAGTGCATGCAGTCGATGCTTCCAATCATGCCAGGGAAGCCTCGCATCTCACCCTTCCTCATAAGCCTTCGCATGTCCCTTGGCGTGGGTGTCCGGAGGTACTTATTGGTGTAGAGGGCTTCAATTGCAGAGCAAAACCGCATCAAGGACTCCAGAACAGTTGTTTTTTCCATCCTCGCAATCTCATCCACTTGATCTGCAGATACTCCATATGCAAGCATTCGCAAGGCAGCCGTAATTTTTTGCTCGGAAATAAGACCTAGAACATGAAAAGCATCCTCTTTTTGCACAAAATATGGATCATCGTTGCAAACAGCACTCATGATTTTGTCGAACAAACATCGTTGCATTCTAAAACGACGTCTAAAAACATGATCAAGGAAAACGCTATTGGGAATAAAATAATCTTCCAAGAGATCTTTACCTCGTCTTTCCCTTTTTCTATCAAAGTTTGCGGCACGTCTTGGTTTGGTTATCTGACCCACAGCTTCTGTCACATCCCGGCCCGGGGTCCACCACATCCCGGGCCCGCTCCACCATCGTAGCACGATATTGTCCGCTTTGGGCCCCGACTACGCCCTCACAGTTTCGTTTATGAGAACTCACACGAGAACTTCCCAGTGGGTCACCCATCATGGGAGTGCTCTCACGCGCTACTCGCTTAACTTCGGAGTTCCCATGGAACCCGAAGCTAGTGAGCTCCCAAAAGGCCTCGTGCTAGGTAGGGATGAGAATATACATATAAGGATCACTCCCCTGGGCGATGTGGGATCTCACAATCCACCCCCCTTAGGGGCCCGACGTCCTCGTCGGCACACCATGGCCAGGGTTAGGCTCTGATACCAAATTGTCACATCCGACCCGAGGTCCACCACATCCCGGGCCCGTTCCACCACTGTAGCACGATATTGTTCGCTTTGGGCCCCGACTACGCCCTCACGGTTTTGTTTCTGGGAACTCACACGAGAACTTCCCAGTGGGTCACCCATCATGGGAGTGCTCTAGCGTGCTACTCGCTTAACTTCGGAGTTCCCATGGAACCCGAAGCCAGTAAGCTCCCAAAAGGCCTCGCGCTAGGTAGGGATGAGAATATACATATAAGGATCACTCCCATGGGCGATGTGGGATCTCACAGCTTCCATGACACGGCGGGAATGTGAGGCCCTCTGCCTTCTGTGGTGATCATCCTCATCTTCCTCCATGAAGAAAGCCTCATCTCCACCTCCAGACCTGGCATTCGTGTCGTGTTTCCCGTGTTCGTGTCATACCCGATATCTTAACAGGTCGTGTCGTGTAACATCCGTTACAATAAACGGGTAAAATGACCCGACCCGAAATCGACCTGATAATATTAACGGGTAATTTGACCCGAATCGTTACCCGTTAAAGAAAATATATTTTAAACCAATAAATAATTAAATAAAAAACATAATACTTTTTTTGAGAGAATACATATCATATTGTCACATCTAGGCCTGGCAATTCCTGACACGACCCAATAACCCGACACGACACGACACGAAATTAACAGGTGTTGGGTCGACACGATAACGAATCGGGTAACCCGATAAGCACCTATTAAGATAACGGGTTGATTCGGGTATACACGTAGGTAACACGATAAGCAGAATATTAATTTTATAATTTTATAACCCTAAAAAAATACTATAATAATTATATATATATATATATATATATTAATTTAACAATTTTATACCCCTAACAACTATAATAAATATATATATATATATATATATATATATATTAAATTAACTATAATAATTATAATAATTATATATACTATAATAAATTAATAATTATACCCCCAAAATATTAACTATAATAATTATATATATATATATTAAATTTTATAAAAACTATAATAATTATTAATTAATATGCATCCATTGATTCCATAATTTCATTCCATTCCTGCCGCGCCCTTTGAAGAAAAAGGGAGGGAAAATGAAAATTATAAGAAAAGCTGAAAAGGAAACAAAAAAGAGAGGGAAAGATGGGTAGGCTGCCGCCCTTTGAAGAAAAAGAAGGGAGGGAAAAATGAAAATTATAAGAAAAGCTGAAAAGCAAACAAAAAAGAGAGGGAAAAATGAAAATTAATAGAAGTGGTGAGAAATTTTTTTTTTTTTAAGTTATTAATTTTTTATCACACATATCCCACTATTTTTATAATGACATGTGATAATGTGATATACTACTCCGTGTACCGGTCAATTATACGTACAAAATAAATAGATTTAAATCTACTTAATAAATAAATAAATATATATATATATACACACACCATTGAACTTGTTGGGATACGAATTATACGAAACTAATTTCAACGATCCAACCGTCAAACTTGTTTTTATATGCTTCGAGATCGTATCAGCAAAAAATCGCAAAAAACAAACATTCAGAGATTAAGTAACCGAACAAAACTTTTCGATGGTTATAAAACAAAAAATCACGATTTAACGGTTATTTTAACTTCAATTTTGATTATTTTTTATAGCCACACTCCTTAATCATATATGAATACAATGAATGAATTTGATCTTCAATTTAAAATATTTACAATAGTGGATACCACAAAATCTTATGTTATACTTAATGAAAGTATAAATAAACTCTAAGTGTTAGTGAATCTACCGTTTTGATGGGATACGCATCATACGAAACTAATTTCAACGATTCAACCGTCAAACTTGTTTGTATATGCTTCGAGATCGCATACGCCAAAAATTGCAAAAAACAAACATTCAGATATCAAGTAACGGGAAAACCCTTTCGACGGTTATAAACGAAAAATCTCGATTTAACGGTTATTTTAACTCTGATTTTGATGATTTTTTATAGCTACACTCTTTGACCCTATATGAATACAATGAATGAATTCGATCTTTAATTTAAAATATTTACACTAGTGGATACCGCAAAATCTTATGTTATACTTAGTGAAAGTATGAATAAACTTTTAAGTGTTAGTGAATCTATTGTTTTGATGAGATACGCATTCTACGAAACTAGTTTCAATGATCCAACCGTCAAACATGTTTGTATATACTTCGAGATCGCATACGCCAAAAATTGCAAAAAACAAACATTCAGAGATCAAGTAATGGGACAAAACTTTTCGACGGTTATAAAAAGAAAATCACGGTTTAACGGTTATTTTAACTCCGATTTTGATGATTTTTTACAGCTACACTCCTTGACCCTGTATGAATACAATGATTGAATTCGATCTTCAATTTAAAATATTTACACTAGTGGATACCACAAAATCTTATGTTATACTTAATGAAAGTATGAATAAACTCTTAAGTGTTAGTGAATCTATTGTTTTGATGAGATACGCGCATTCTACAAAACTAGTTTCAACGATCC